>CM010616.1:28794972-29409595 GCA_003430845.1 Xanthoceras sorbifolium
GTTTGATTAATCCGCCCTTGTGAATACCCTTGAATAGTTGATTCTGTGTTTACTTGTATGCTAAAGTATGGTTTTTCCTTGCTGCAGGAGTTTATTGGGGCTATTTATGCAATTGGTGCAGTTGCTTCAATGTTAGGTGTTTTAATCTATCACAAGACTCTAAAGAACTATCCGTTTAGAAACCTACTCTTTTTCGTCCAGCTTCTCTATGGCATATCCGGAATGCTTGATGTGATCTTCGTTCTGCGATGGAACTTGATCTTCGGCGTTCCAGATTCTTTCTTCATTATAGTGGAACAGTCGGTCTCTCACATCATAGGCAGAATCAGATGGATTCCGATGATGGTGTTGAGTACGAGGCTCTGCCCTATAGGCATTGAAGGGACATTCTTTGCACTGCTAATGTGCATAGACAGCCTTGGCTCACTCTCCTCCAAATTGGGTGGAGGCATGGCTCTCCATTTCCTGCATGTCACAAGAACTGATTTCACAAACTTGTGGTTGGTCATTCTGATTAGAAACATCCTCAGACTTGCAACATTAGGCCTAATTTTTCTCCTCCCGAAGGCGGATCAATCGGAGGAACTGATCCCAGCCGATCTCCTAACCAAGAAATTGGATACAAATTCGAACAACAACGTTGAAGGTTTGCAACTTGTCTCCATCAGTGACAAAAATGAAGCATACATTGGTGCTTAGCAACCAGAAACAATAGAGAATTTATGGTAACAACGCAACGAGAATGGAGTTGGGGGGGGGGGGGGGGGGGGGGGGGGGGGGGGGGGGGGGGGGGGGGGGGGGGGGGGGGGGGTGTGTTGTGTGGGGCGGCAAAAATGATGTTGAAAATTGTATTAGCTCAACCAAACACTTTGACTACACTCCTCCAAATGTAAAGAAATATAAATTCAGTTTTTTCTTATATAAATTCTTTTTTCTTCCAAAATCAGTGTATTGTATACAGCGGATTTTATGTGTATCTTGTTCTCCTATTTTAAAGTTTCTGTGGCTCTTTTAAACCACGAGATATGTTTCGTACTACATGTTTAGTCATTTATATTGATAATTTTAGAAGCACCTGTAAGTCCAATAAATTTATGATTAATCTTATAATTGTATATTTTTTTTAAAAAAAACCGAATAAAAAAATTATTTATTGTTAACAGGAAATTTCATCTAAGATTCAAGCATCAGTCCAGGAGATGTACCCTCCAGGAAGAAATATCTTGGAAGCTAAAAGGAAGTATTATCTAAATAATTTCACAAGTAAATAACAAGATATTTTATTATTTCATGCATGATAACAACATTTCCACGAGACAAAACGGATGGATGTACGGGATGATCAAAAGGGCCATTGTGACACCCCCCGACCCGATCCGGCTGGACCGACCCAGGGAGTGCTACACGGTTTTCAATACTTTCTAAATTCATATACATTTCAAAATCATTGTGAGCCCATAAAACAAATTTTCGACTCATTGGAAACCATAGAGTTTATTATTTTAAAAATCGTTTTCGAGTGAGCCCATTAAATAAACTTTTTACAAAAATTAGGCAGAGTTTCGTTTGTTTTTCGAATTTCCCAAAACCTGTTTTTCAACAAATCAATTCAAAATACAAATCTCAGCAACACTTCTATAACGTTTCAAACAGTTGCGCACTCTGCCGTTTAGTGCGACTTTTCATCACATTTTATAAAAATAAAACAAATCAAACTTAATATTTACAACATAATACTAATATAAGACATAAATCATAAATATTTAATTACAAAACATATTTACAAACTCACTGTATATCGCATGTTTACAAAATATATATATATATATAACAATAGAACTACCCAACTGTAGTAATCCTGTGACTCGGTCTGCAACTCTTTCTTCCTTCAGTCTTTAGCTTCTTCCGGATCCCTAGGTACCTACGCGTTAGAAACAAAACTAATGCGCTAAGCATAAGCTTAGTGGATGTACTATAAACTCAATTAAATTAAACCACATTCTAAATATCTTTTAAGAAGACATACATCAACAATATGCAAATTTCATTTCTAATCCATGTACAACTCACAATGAACTTCAAAATCAATCATAAAACAGTTTCCATCACTTTAATTTCCACATAAAAGCAACATATATAATCGATTAATGAATTCATTCAATTCACTTCCCAATTCGTTTCAAATCTGGCCCGCTAGAATACTAAACATAACAGGACTGGAATATGGGTCAAACTCCCACCGAGGACGAATCCTACGAGTGGTACGTGTCTCCCAACTCTAGGACCGTGGGTACGGAACCTAGAGAGGTACATAACTCCCTATCCCAAGAACGAATCCTTGGGAAGGTACATGGCTCCTAACCCCAGGACGAATCCTGAGGAGGTACGTGTCTTCCAGCCTCTGGACGAATCCAAGAGGATGGTACATAATAATCATCAGTATCAATCAGTAGCGGGCTAGTACTGCTCAGTAAAACCCAGCTGGTATACCAACCTCCTATATCCATTTCTATGTCTAAGTATCCTAGGCCGTTTCCGATAAACTAAATTCACAATCAATTTCGTAATAGTTAATCAATAACCGATAATTACTCAATAAACATATAAGTCACGTAGTATTCTTCAAGAATCATACTCAATAATTTTACGAAAATCTAAATCAATTATTTTTAATGAAATCGAAATACGATCTTTCACAAAATCAGTCCAAAATCAACAATAAAGACATCAAACATCGATTTTTCATATACAATAAACAATTTTCATACGAAAATCGAAAGCGAGAAATCTCTACGAAATCGAAAACGAAAACGAAAACAAAAAACGAAAACGAGAACGAAAGCGAAAACGAAAACGAAATAGTTTTCGTAAAGATTCCGAAAATGGAAGTACACCAACCTGGGAACCGTTTTTTCGTTCGAGAAGTCGCGGTTCTACGATTTCGTTTTCCTTCCCTTTCCCTTTTCTCTTTCACCCACACTTTCTTTCTCTCTTTTCCTTCATTCTCTTTCTTCTTCTTTTCTCTATTCTTTTTTTTCTTCTTCTCTTTCTTCTTTTTCTTTTTCTTTTTCTGACTCTCTCTTCTCTCTCTCTTGCTGTTTTCTGTTTTTCTGGCTTCTGGCGAGAAGCTTCTCTTTTTTTTTTTTTTATATTTTTTTCGCTACCGCGACCGTCGGTCGCGACCTGTGGTCGCGCCACCAGGTCGCGGTGCTCACTGGAGCATTCGCACCGCCTTCGCGCAAGCACACCTTGCGGTCCCTTGGTCGCGCGGGGGTCGCGCTGCTCACTGCAGATTTTGACATTTTCATTGCGAGCAGCTCATCGCGACCCTGTGGTCGCGGTGACTGGTCGCGATGCTCACTGACCAGAATCTCGTTTTTTCACCGCGAGCAAGCCATCGCGACTGTGGTCGCGCGGTGACCAGGTCGTGATGCTCTCTGTCTCCATTTTCGATTTTTCATACAAAATAAACATACATTTAATACATTAACCCCCTAATACAAAATTTGTTTTCACATATATAAAATTAATTACCCAAAATCCGGGATGTTACAGCCATGGCATGAAATGAGAGAGAAATCAGCAAAAAGATGAAGAGGGGACAAGCATGCAACAAACAAGAGAAAAGAAAGGTGGTTCTAGAATAAAAAATGACAGACCAAGATACCTACAAAAAGCATGTCCCTTCAAATGGGACCAACAAATCTCCAAATGGCCATATGAGAAAGCGACACCTGGAAAGTTTCTACTAAGATATGTCACATGTGGAAAGAACCCATCTGATGTGGGAAGAACATGACTTATGGAAAGGGGACACCTAAGCGCCACGATGTCCTGGAGGAAACCTGAGTCATAACTTATATATTACATGTTCTCTCCTTATTGGATCAAGACGTGTGCCTACCACATAGTCGAGAGGTAATGGAGAATAAAGGGGCAAGGACACAGGAGAAAGATGAAGGACCACTGAGGCGACGACACTTGGCAGGAGTTGTGAGAAGGAGACTATCACTTGGAGCCTATAAATACCCGTGCATATTCTAAAAAGAGGGTTAGCTATTCTTTTTACTCATTATTATTTTTCTCTCATGCTCAGTTCATTTGAAGGGATCTAAGACAGATTTATATATACTAACTTGGGCATTGGAGTGTGGTCGCCGAAGCACCACCGGCCTCCACTCTAACCCCAAGGTTTTATCTGTCTTGGCAGGATCTTCTTAGAGAGCTCAGAATATTCATCACATGAAGAATAACCTAAACACTCAACAAATCATCCAGAACCAGTCATTTATACCTTTATATTCAAGTCTTATATTATCAGTAGTTGTTGTTTGAATTATTGAATGCTTGATATGGTATTGATGGTTGAGATGATGTCCTGGATAATTTTTCCAGGAGAAATACAGTTATATTCTCTTGTTACTTGTTAACTTTAAGTTTGTGGTCAAATTTTGAGTTAACAGTTGGCGCCGTCACTGTAGGGAGGTCTTATTGTACTTCATTTTTATTGTTATTTTGACATTTTTTTTTCATTTCAAAGCTAGTATGAAAGAATTGTATCTTGTTTTTTGACCTCATTGATTGTTTGTTGTGGTATATTTGTATAAAATCTATTGAGATATGAGATACCCACAGTAGAAAAATCTGGATCCCTCTATCCACAGTGCTAACGAGGAGCGAGGCAATTCCAATGCAAACCCTACCTTCAGTGAATTAAGGAGTAAAGGAAAAGCAAGGGAGAGCAGAACTGACGCCTTGGAAAGAAACATGCAGACTATGATAGATAGCCAGAAAATAATGAGTCACGAAGTGGAGCAGCTGATAGCTGCAGTAGCAAAGGCTGCAGGAGGCCCGCAACTGCCAAACCTCTAGGAACCAGTACAAGCTTGCTAGCAAGTCACCAACAACAGCAGACTAAACTGGCAGGACCCTTTAGCAAGGAGTCGAGTTAGCCCTAGGCCCCGTGCCAGTGAACCTGTGAGGCCGCGGTCCCTAATAGAGACCCCACCGAAGCCCTCCAAGAGAGAAAGAACGATGAAGGAGAAACCTCAGAGGTCTGGCATCAAAAGTAGACACACAGAGCCAAAAGGGAGATCTAGACACCACCGCAAGGGAGGCAAGAGATACTCTTCAGCCACCAAAAGGCGAGATGTGGTAGAAGAAGATAGCGATGAGGTACAGTCAAAAGGGAAAACTGCAGATCCTGTCCATGAGCAGTTTTCCAAGATTGCAAAAGAGCTAGAGGAACTCAGAAAAGGAAAAGCTAAGGAGACAGATAGGGAGAAAGACCCCCTCTGTAACACCCCCTGACCCGATCCGTATGGATCGACCCATGGAGCGCTACCCGGTTTCTAACTTGACTTAACTCACTTTATAATTGGAAAGCCATTGAAAGCTAAATAAGTTATATTTGAAAATTTCTTTTATAGTGAGCCTATCAAAACTGGTTTGAAAAAAAATTTTGCCAGGGTTTTCTCTATTTTTCTGAGTTCCCAGAAATTCTTTTTTCAACAAAAAAGTCAAATAATATAATATAATATAATATAATACATTTCAAAATTTCTTTCTCAATCAAATGCGCACTCTACCATATAGTGCGACTTTCTAAACATTTTCAAATAAAACCATATACAATCAATATTTACAAACTTTGAAAAGAACACATAAACCATAAAACAATTATTTACAAAACATATATATGATACATTTACAAATTTCTGTATATGCATGCGTAACTGAATATAATATACAAAACTATATAACTACCCAAAGGTATAATGACTCTGATCCTCAGTCTGCAACTATCACTTCTTCAGTCTTTTCCTCCCTCTGTATCTCTGTTACCTACGCGTGATGAAATTAACGCGCTAAACATATAGCTTAGTGGGTGTACACTAAATAAATAATTTCAAAATTCATAAAATAACCTTTCAAGTAAAATGTCACATTAAATTCAAACATATTATCAATAAGCAACTTATTAAAACAACTCAATTAAATTAATAAATCATAAGAATTCAACTTTTCAATTCCTTTATAAACATTTTATTCCATTCATTTCAATCTTGACCCTTTGGTATACTCAACATAATTTTTTGGACTGGAATATGGGCTGAAACAACTCCATACCTTAGGACCGGCACTGGGGGCCTGAACCATCCTTAAGGAGGTACATAATATCAATATCGGTGTGACGTTCACCTTCGGGATTCGCCTAAACTAGTCTATGCCAGGTTTGCCCCGCGAAGTCCAACAATCACTAATAATAACGGTGCAGTACTGCTGAAATAACCCAGCTGGTATACCAACCTCCTATATTCGTTTTCTATGTTCAAGTATCATAGGGTCGTTTCAATACAAACCTTTCTAATTTTCATATCAATTCATTGTGTTCATTTCGAAATAAACAACTGTAATTTACAAATCGAAATTTAATTCAACAAATATACTTTTATAACAATATTAGTAAAACATATGTATGATTTCATGGAAATTAAACGATTCTGTTCATACGATATTCTGAAACAATTTATTTCAACGTAATCATAATAATCGAATTACGATTAAAGTAAAATCATTCAAATGAAGAACAGTATGAACATATAGTTATCAAATTATTCAAAAATCTCAGATTCAAACTAAAAACGCAAAATAAATTCGTAAAAATTTCAAAAACGAGTGTACACCAACCTGTATTCCGTTTCTGAATTTTCTTTTTCCTCCCTTTTTCTTTCTCCTTTTCTCTTTCTCCCTCCTCTTTTCCTTCTTTTTCTTCTTGTTCTTCTTCCTTTCTTCTTCCTTTCTTCTTCTTCTTCCTCTTCTTCTTCCTTTCTTCTTCCCTTCTTCTTCTTCCTTTCTTCTTTCTTCTTCTTTTCTCTCTCTTCTTCTTTCTTTTTCTTTTTCTTTCTCTTCTCCCAGTCTCTCTCTAATTTCTGTTTTCTCTTGCTTCTTCGTGAAGTTTCTCACTGCCTCTTATCTTTTTTATAAAAATTTGGCCATCGCGACCGCTTCTCGCGACTTGTGGTTGCGTCACCTGATCGCGTTGCTCACTGGAATGTTTTCACCGCTTTCATCGCGATCAGCTATCGCGGTGTCTGGTGGCGATGTTGGTCGCGTTGCTCATTGCCCAAAATCAACATTTTCACCGCAAGCTGCTTATCGCGATCCCTGGTCGCGGTGCTCACTGCCTAAAATTAACATTTTCACCGCGAGCTGCTCATTGCGATCCCTGGTCGCGGTGCTCACTGCCTAAAATCATCATTTTCACCGCGAGCTGCTCATCGCGATCTCTGGTCGCGGTATTCACTGCCAACATTTTTCCTTCTCTTTCATGCATTCCTCTTGGACCGCTCCACCTGGTCCACTTGTATACCTAAAAATTAATCCAAATAAACACATTACATTATTTTCACATAATTAACAACACTTTTAGGCACTTTTCATAATTAAAGAAAATTATGGATGTTACACCCTCAGAGAGCTTAACGCCCCATTAACTGAAGAGATCAAAACAACAACACTTCCACCGAAGATGAGAATGCCACAAGAGAATATGCAGGGACAAGTGACTCACTGAACCACCTGGAGTCATGTTGCCAGTAAATGGAAGTCCAGAATGTCTCAGAGAAAGTCATGTGCAGGATGTTTCCCACAACTTTCGATATAGCTACTAAAAATTGGTTCAGGAAGCTTCCTTCAGGAAGCGTCAGCTCATTTTCCCAACTAACTAAAGATTTTGTGGCGCAGTTTTAAGGAGTGAAACCCCCACCGAAAGATCCGTCGCTCCTGTAATACATTAAGCAACATAGTGAAAAATCTCTGAAAGATTACGTGAAAAGATATCATGATGAAGTGATTGAAATGTGAGTATTCACCGAACGAGAGACTCTCTCAAATTTTTGGAGGAATTTAAGGACAAGATCTTTGTGGAAATCTTTCGAGGAAAAATAGCTAGCTACCTATAAAGATGCTTACACCAAAGCATTAAAGCAGATAGAGAAAGATGAAAAGTACCGAGTCAAGAAACAGCAGGAATAGGCAGAATCTCCTAGAGGAAGAAAGAATTTCTTCAGGAAGGACATGACAAAACAACAAGCACGACTATTCCAGTGACCTTAAGGAAGGCCACACTATCGTTTACCTCCACGACCTCCTTTCCGTCCGCCTAATACTCTACTAAGCAAGCTCCCACCAGCTCCTTCCAAACCCCAACACAACCATGTTTTCACCAGGACAACCTCAGGACGACAACCTGTTTGGGATGGCTTCACGCCTTTAAATACTTGTAACATTCCTAATTTCAAATAAATATGAAAAGTATGATTGAATTAATCTTGAGTATGTGAATATGATATTTATGATTTGAGAGGTGAAAAATGTAATTAAACAATGCACGAAAACAATGTAATTTATGATTTCCTAATGGACTAATTTGAACGGTCGAAAACAATGCACGAAGCAAAGGGTGAAAACTTGGACAATAAGCATACCGACTAGTGCTCGCGGTAACTGCTCGCGGTAAAAATGGAGAAATTGGGCCAGTGAGCACCGTGACCAGGATCGCGACCAGCGTTTGCGGTAACCGCTAGCGGTGAAAATGGAGAAATTGGGCCAGTGAGCACCGCGATTAGGATCACGACCAGTGCTCGCGGTAACTGCTCACGGTGAAAGTGACAAATTTTCACCAGTGAGCAATGCGACCACCGCTCACGGTACGCGGTCGCGATGGCTGAAAATTTTTTTTAAAAAATAGCACCGAGTGGCATGAAGTGGTGCCACTTAAAGGCACTAGAGTGAGCATAAGCTCACAAGTTGAAGCACATCAGAAACCAAAGAAAACGAGAGAGAAAGAAGAGAGAGAAAAAAGAAGAAGAAGAAGAAGAAGAAGAAGGAAAAGAGAAGGAGGAAGAGTTCAGGTTTGGTGTACACGTATTTTTTGAATTTTCAGTTTTTCAAAAATTTTCGGAATTGTCGAATTTTAGAGTTGTTGAATTAGTTGAATTATTTGGATTATATTGCTTACAGTTGATAGTTTGAAATTGATACTGAAATGATTTGAATCGTGAATTATCGAAATATAGATTATATCTGAAATTTGGATTATAAATATTATTCGGAATTGATTTTAATACGTTTTGATGTTAGTATTGTTATGGAAATATATTGTTGAAAATGATTTTGGGGCATTTTGATTCGAAATGGAATTATGAAATACGTTTGAGTATATTTTAAATTGATTTGATGTGATTATGGATTTAGAAATATATTCGTATATTTTCGTTATATTATATTTGATGAAATTTGAATTTCAAATATATAGATATATCGATTTGTATTGAAATTGAATACGTTGAAAGTTGAATTCTATGATTCTGAAAGAAATGAAATACGTTGACATTGGATTTGAGAAAACATTTTGGCTCTAATATGTATGAACATATATATGGATATAGGAGGTTGACATGTCAATTGAGTTTCTGTCTGAACAGTACTGTGCCGATTATACCACCCTTTGGATAGTACAGGCCCAAAGTGCTGGTCCTAGGGTTCTGAAATTTGTCATGGGACATTTACAGCGAGTGATTCCGTTGGTGTTCCATTCTGATATGATATTCGACGGGTGGCCCCGTTTGCGTCCGATGCCGAACAACCCGTAATCCAGTCCGATAACTTATATTTTGTATGTCAGGAGCCCAATCTGAAAACTGATTTGTTATATGAAAACGTTTGAGAAATTATGAAAAAATTTGTCTGTTGATTGATTTTGGATATTTGATTTGATATGAGCCCCATATATGTTGTTTATATATTTGTTATTTATAGTTTCAATAAACAGATTGAATTATTTGATATAGTATATTGTATATACAATTTTGTGTACATCTACTAAGCAATATGCTTAGCGTGTTGAGTTTTCTCGCACGCAAGTAACAAAGGTTCCAAAGGCGATAAAGATAAAGAAGAGTAGAGACTGCAGAACCAGAGTTCGGAATCACATCTTTCCTGTATATATTTTGGTAGTTCGTTTGTAATAAGTTTATATATTTTGATACCGCATGCATATACAGAAACTGCTTGTATATATTTAAGGAGCTTCCGCTATGTAAATATTTTATTATCTGTTTATGTTATTTGAATATATATATATATATATATATATATATATTATCTTATGATAAATTGGTTGGTAAGTCGCACTATATTTGGAAGGGTGCGCAAAATTGATTTGAGAATTTGGAAGTTGATTTTATGAATTTTAACTGTAAACAGGTTTTGGAAAATCAGAAAAATAGAGAAAACTCTGGCAAGATTTTCGGAAATTTATTTAAACCACTTTCAAATGTTTTTAATATAGTTTTAAATTATGGTTATTAATAGTAAAAGTTAGATTTTAGTATATAGTAGCGCTCCCTGATTCGGTCCGAATGGATTTGGGTCAGGGGGTATTACAATACTTTCAGGAAAAATGTCTTTTTCGCCATCCGGGAGAAAGGCCTCTTGAGGAAACCAAGTCCAATCAGAGGTCCACCAAAAAGGAAGAATAAATATAGGTATTGCAATTTTCATGAAGATGTTAGTCATAGTACCTCATACTACTACAGTCTTTGAAACCAGATAGAGAGCCTCATTTGAGGAGGACTGCTGACTGAGTTCCTCCTGCAGGTGCGAGATGAAGTAAAGATGGGAAGAAGAATCCAGGAAGAAATATAAAAGGATGAGCAGGCTCGAATCCACAAAGGAAAAGAACCGATGAAGGAGGTGCAAATGATACACACAATAAGTGGAGGACCTACCATGGCCGGATGATCAAACAAATCTAGGAAAAATCATGCACAGATGGTTCCAGGAAGAACCTCAGGAGCCAGCCTCTATGTGGTCCATAACGAGGAGCCACATAAGCCCAGGGTTGCCTAGATTGTGTTTGCAGATGAAGAGAGTTATGATGTCATTCAGCCTTATGATGATCCTATAGTCATTACCCTCCAGGTGTCAGATTGTTTGGTGGCGCGAGTCATGGTAGATACCGGGAGTTCGGTAAATATATTATTCAAAGATGCTTTGGATAAGTTCAATATAGAATCTTTCATGCTAAACAGTTGTACATCTCCCTTGTATGGGTTTATTGGAGATTCCATGATGCCAATGGGAACCATCATCCTACCTGTGACCTTGGGGCAACCTCCTGCACAAATCAAGTGGTTGACAGAATTCCTGGTGGTCAACACTCCTAGCGCCTACAACATAATACTAGGAAGACCTTTCTTAGTGAAAACCAAGAGTGTGCTGTCCATTTATCATCATGTCTTGAAGTTCCCTGTAAGGGATCGTGTAGGAGTGGTACATGAAGATCAACACCTCACCGGAAAATGTTATGCCGTCTCCACTAATCCCACTGCCCTTCTTAAGCATTGTGTGTAAGTAACCACAAAAAATGATGAACCAATGTAGGAGGAATCCATGGAAATAGAGGTAGAAGAGGAGCATTTAGAAGTCCTGGAAGAAGAAGAAAAGAAAAAAGGATTCCAAGAAAGCAAGAGCGGGCAACACTGGTTGATGACCTAGAGGTTGTCTCAATTAAAGATGATGACCCATCAAAAAAGGTGAGAGTTTGCGCCAAATTGCCTAACGAGGAGAAGAGGAACTTATAAGAATTCTTGAAGGAATACCGGGACGTCTTTGCATGGACACACGAAGATATGCTAGGCATTTCGCCCCAAATATCGAGTCATCAACTACAAGTGGATCCTAGCTACAATCCAGTCAAGCAAAAGCAGATATTTTTCAACCAATAGCGATACGTTGCAATACAGGAAGAGGTAGACAAGCTCCTGAAAGGCGGATTCATCCGGAAAGTGAGGTATCCAGAATGGATAGCCAATGTAGTATTAGTGAAGAAGGGAAGCGAAAAATGGAGGATGTGCGTAGATTTTACAGATCTGAACAAGGCCTGCCCAAAAGACAGCTTCCCCCTCCTGAAGATTGATCAGCTCGTGGATTCAACGTTCGAGAATAAATTCTTAAGTTTTATGGATGCTTTCTCTGGATATAACCAGATCAAGATGCACCCTTCAGACTAGGAGAAAACTGCATTTATCACTCACTAAGGACTCTCCTGCTACAAAATGATGTCGTTCGGTCTGAAGAACGCTGGAGCAACTTATCAAAGGTTGGTGAATTTTCTTTTCAAAGATTTGATAGGAAAAACCATAGAGGTATATGTGGATGATCATGAAGTCACCAAGTACGGAGGACCACATTAACCACCTGAAGGAAACATTCGAGAGCCTACGATGCCACCAAATGAAGCTAAACCCAGAGAAGTGTGCTTTTGTAGTCTCGACAGAAAAATTTTTTGGGTATCATGGTGTACGAACGGGGAATAGAAGTCAACCCTGAAAAGATAAAGGCCATCTTGGACCTGCCTTCCCCTAGAAATGTGAAACAAGTCCAGAGTCTCACAAGGAAAGTAGCGGCTTTAGCAAGATTCGTATCCAGAGCGACAGACAAATGCTATCCTTTTTTTCAAGCTATAAAGAAAGGAAAAGGCATGGTATGGGACCCCAAGAGTGAAGAAGCTTTCCAGAAGCTAAGAACATACCTCATGAATCCGCCATTGATGGTGAAGCCTTATCTAGGAGATATACTGCTCCTCTACCTAGCAATATCTGAAGCAGCTATCAGTAGCGCATTGATCAAGGAATGCGAAGATAAGATACAAAGACCAATTTATTACGTAAGTAAATCCCTAACTAAATCCGAAAAGAATTATTCGCAGTTGGAAAAGTTGGCTTTTGCTTTAGTGGTGTCTTCTAGGAAGCCGCGGCCTTATTTCTAGTCACATACAATCTCAGTCGTAACAAACCAACCTTTATGACAGTTCTTATTGAAACCAGACATTTCAGGAAGATTGATACTATGGACTCTAAAACTCACTCAGTTCCATATCAAATACCAAAGCAGGAATGCAGTAAAAGGACAAGCTGCAGCAAACTTCGTCCTGGAATTCATGGAGGATTCCCAGCAGGAACATAAACCTCCTCCTAGAGAGACTAGCAGCCAGCAAAGCCAGAAGCTTAATACCGTTGCAGTTCCTACCTGGACCTTGTATGTAGATGAAGCATCAAACCAGAACGGAAGCGGAGCTGGTTTAATACTAATAGATCCAGACAAAGCAGAGTTCAGTCATTGTTTGTGATTCAACTTCAAGACTGTAACGCCCCTAATTTTTCCGTAATTATAAAAAGTATATTATTTTCATGGTGCATTTGGATAATAATGAATCCAATTGAATATTGGTGAAGTCAATTTGGTAATTGGTTAGATGTGGAATATTTTTGGAATAATTGTTGAGATGAAATGTGATTAAGAGTAAAGTTGTGCCATTGGAGAATTTTAAGAAGTTCAAGGGAGCAAATGGTAATTAGGAAGATATTTGTATATGTATGTGAGTATGTGTGTGAGTGTTTACACACAAGGAAAATTAAAAAAAAAAAAAGAGAAAAAATATGATTGGCACAGCAAAGACAGCAAAGAGACAAGAAATGCATTCTCAAAAACATGAAATGAAGACCAGGGGATGAAATTGGCGAGAGAGAAGAAAGAAAGAGGAGAGATCGCGTGAAAGAGGAGAGAGAAAGGAAAGAGAAGAAGAAGGAGAAGAAAATTGGCATTGGTCCAGAAGAGTTTTGTGTTCAGAATAACATTTCAGGTTTGGTGGTATTTTTTTCGTATTTTTCAGATTTTCCAGAAATTTTTGGAATTGTTATATTATATTGATTTTAATTTATTTGGGATATATGGATTATGATCTGTTATTTAAAATTGATTTTGAGATAATTTGGTATATATATTGTTTATAATAAATTAATTTCGAATATATATATATATATATATATTGTTATATATATACATATATATATATATATAACAAATAAGATATATGTATATATATAACAATATATATATATGTATATATATAACAATATATATATATATATATATATATATATATATATATATTGTTACTGATTTGAATTACATGTATTTGGAATATATTCTGGATCCGTAATATTATTTACGAAAAATAACGGAGAATATTATTAAAATATATATTATTTTGCGATTTATTTCGAAATGTGATTCGGGGCATTTGGATTTACTATGGATTTATGATATATATTTGCACGTGATTTTAAATGTGATTTGAAGCGATTTCTGGATTTAGAAATATTTTCGGAAATGATTTTGTAATTTGTTTGTATATATATTTTGATGCGATTCAAATTGCGGAAATGTTTATACTGATTTGGATATGATTTCAGAATGTAAATTGATGATTCTATTCTGAACGAATTATATGATTTTCAAAAAATGATTTGGCTCTGATATATGTAGACATATATATGGATATAGGAGATTGACATGTCAATTGGGTTCTCTGAGTAGTACTACGCCTATATGTTATGATAGAGGTACCACCCTTTACGGGTTGGGAAATTTGATATGGGATACGCAGCGGCTCACCCGTTGGTATCCAACTCTGATATGTATAGCCCGTAATCCAGTCTGAAAAGTATGTTTAGTATATCAGGAGCCCGAAATGGAATTAAAAATGTGATATGATCTGTATATGATTTGAGATGAGAAATTATTTGATTTGGTATTATTATGTTTTCATAAGATATTTATTCTGATTTTCGATGGATTTATCAATAATTGCTTCAATATGATATTTGTTTCAGTTTTCCGATGGATTTGTATATTCGAAATGTTATTTGATTTGAAACGTATTTTATATTGAGAAGTGATTTACGAATATTTGACTTGACTTGTTGTTAATGTGAATATCTGCTTTGACTCGTATTTGATTTGAATTGAGCCCCAAATTGATTATTTATTTGTCAGTATATTTTTGATATTGATTTAAATGATATTACAGTGTAAGTGGAAATATAGTTTTCTGTACACCCACTAAGCTATATGCTTAGCGTGTTGAGTTTTCTCACACGCAGGTAAAAGAATTGTTGAAGGGGACAAGGATCAGAAAGAGTAGAATCTGCTGGGATAGTGTTCAGAGTCACATCACTCCTGCATTTTGGTAGCCCACTACATATTTGATGTTTTATATGTATTATATCGGCATGCATGGACAAGAATGTTTTTGTAAATATTTGAAATGGTATTTAGTTTTTATGTACGTTTTGTAATATTTGGACCCATGGATTTTAATGTTTTTGAAGTTGAATATTTAAAAATATTTTGATATAATTTGTTCTGATAAGTCGCACCGAATATGGAAGGGTGCGCAATTTGATTTGAGATTATAGAAGTGTGGATTTTATGAATTGTGAAAACAGGTTTCGGAAAGTCAGAAAAAAAAAATAGAGGAAACTCTGGCAAAATTTTCAGAAAATCTTTTTGGACCATAATTTTCAAATATTTATTTGGATCATTACTTAAAGTTTCTGTTCTGAAATTTGTTCTCCGTATATGGTAACGCTCCCCGATTCGGTCCGAGCGGATTCGGGTCGGGGGGTGTTACAAAGACATCTAACAATGAAGCTGAATACGAAGCCTTACTAGCAGGTCTGAGGATAACGAAAGAGCTAAAAGCCTGAGGTTTGCAAGTTCTAAGTGACTCGCAGTTGGTGATAAACCAGGTAAACAACAATTTTCTAGCTAAAGGAGATAACATGATTGCTTACCTGAAGAAAGTCAAGGGACTTACAAGCTCCTTTGAATTCTTTTTAATCAAGCAAATTTCTAAAACGCAGAACAATGGAGCAGATACCTTAGTAAAGATAGCTTCTGGAGGAGGACAACCATTGCCAAAAGCAGTTCCTATACAAGTAGTAGCCACACCGAGCATTTTAGAATCAGGGAGGTTATGCGCATAGACAAACCAGATTCCTGGATGAATCTAATACTTGATTACATTCTCCTAGAAAAACTATCAGGAGACAAAAGCGAGGCTAGAAGAATCAAGTATAAGGCAGCCCGTTTTTGTGTCATTGAAGAGATTCTATATCGAAGAGGCTTCTCATTGCCACTCCTGAGATGCCTACATCCAAAAGAAGCGGAATAGATCATGAATGACTTACACAGCGGAAACTACGGAAACCATTCAGGAGGATCTTCACTAGCGCACGGGATCTTGAGGATAGGGTACTTTTGGCCCACCATGCATTAAGATGCGAAAAGATTGGTCCAGGAATGTGAAGCTTGTCAAAGGATGACATATTTGATTCTTAAACCTTCTGAAGCTTTGACATCTATCAGTGCACCTTGGCCTTTTGCATAATGGGGCGTTGACCTCATTGGACCTCTTCCCATGTTTAGAGGTCAAGTGAGGTATGCAATCATCACAGTGGATTATTTCACACGATAGGTAGAAGCCAAGTCTTTGGTATCAATCACAGAAGCATAAACCACCAGTTTCCTTCTACAGTCAATTGTATACATGTATGGAGCTCCAAGAGTAATCATCACGGATTTGAGAACGCAATTCGACAACAAGAAGTTCAGGAAGTTTTGTGACACTAACAAGATTGAATATCGTTTCGCCTCAATAGCCTACCCCCAATCCAACGGATTAGTGGAATCCACCAACAAGACCATAAAGAAGCTTATCAAAAAGAAATTGGAAGATGCCAAAGGGAATTTGGCAGATGAACTTCCACATATTTTATGGGCTTACAGAACTACGAAGAGAATAGCTACAGGAGAGATACCTTTTTCCTTAGCTTTTGGAGTTAAAGCAGTGCTTCTTGCAGAAATAGCTTTCTCATCCTTTAGAGTGAGCCACTTTTCTCACCAGGATAATGACAAATTGCTGAGGAACACCCTAGACCTCCTGGAACAAAAGCAAAACAAGGATGCAGGAAGAGTAACGGCGTACCAACAGCGCATAATTCGTTATATTAACAAGAATGTGAAAGTACGAACATTCAAAGAAGGAGATCTAGTGTTGAGGAATGTGACCCAGAACACAAAGCGACCAGGAGATGGAGCGTTGGGAGCAAATTGGGAAGGACCCTACCTAGTGAAAGGGATTATCAGACCTGAAGTATACAAGCTAGAAGACATGAAAGGTCGCCTAGTCAAACACACTTGGAACACAGATCACTTAAATAAGTTTTACCCCAAAGCTATTAGAGCACTATGTTTTGAAGACTGACAAAAATACATATATGCATATGTTATTTTTTTCAATTCCAAGAAGTCTGCACAGACAGGCAGCATTCTCCTTATGTACATACATTTAAAATGCAATGAAAGCATGAATTCAGCTGTAAGATTTTATCTCTAGGAAGAATGATGTCTTATGATTCATCCATAATTTCATCATACTAAATTTTTAATTCCCTGAAAATATGTTATTTATGAAGAACCCCCTATAGGAACAATAGTTTTCCGCCAGGTTTAAGCCTTTTAATTCCTCCGGAGATGAAATTCCGTAAAGATAAGCTCACATGCTGACGAGCATCATGAGCAAGCAAACTAACTCCTGTATGCCCAAGACAGTCCTACATGCCTAGGGTTGATTGTCAATTCCTATATGTCTAGGACAATCCTATATTCTTAGGGCTGAAAAACAAATCTTGTATGGCCAAGACGGTCCTATATGCCTAGGGCCAAGAATCGACTCCGGAATAATCAGGACAATCTTACATTCCAGCTCAATGGAAAGCAATGACAACTCGAGGGGTTCACCATCAAACCATATGAAGATTCCTCCAAGAGAAAAAGCTCCATCCACGAGGAATATGAGATCTCCTTTCAGGAAGATCTCCATCTATGAAGAATATGAAGAATCCTCCAGGAGAAAAAAGCTCCATCCACGAGGAACATGAGATCTTCTTTCAGGAAGATCTCCATCTACAAAGGATATGAAGATTCCTCTAAGAGAAGAAAGCTACATCCACGAGGAACGTGAGATCTCTTCTTAGGAGAATCTCCACCTAAAAGGAACACCAAGGCTCTTACAGATAGATTTCCATCCACAAAATAAAGCGATAAGAACGCTTTATTCTAAAGCAGTAAAGCCTCCAGGAGAAAATAACAAGAGTGTTTAAGCTTTCAAAGCAACATGCATGATAAAGCATATCCCAAGGCTTAACAGCATGCCTTACAAGAAGATGATGATTCAATCACATAGCCAAGACAAGCATATCATAAAAAGAGAAAGGAAACAACACATGAAAAGCAACAACTTCAATCATCTAACAGTTCGAAAAGAAACCAACAAAAGCCGAGCTCTATTCCCAGCAAAATATCAACAGAATCATAAAAAAAGAAGAAGAGAGAAACAAAAAATGTTTAAGGAAAAGTTCTTAAGAACAATGGGCAATCAACATTGTTAAAAAAAAAAAAGCCACACTCTATCTTCATTCCTTATCGTTAGGGGTCTCTACATTAGCAACCTTAGCTTCTTCCTTCTTTTCACTACCAAGAGCAGTGTCCACGCCTTCTTCAGCTTTTCCTTTCTTCAGGATAGCATCCCTGTCCCAGTTATCAATCAAGCTAAGGTCCCACTCTGCAGAGGCTTTCTCAGCTACTTAAGACTGTGCCAGGAGGAACCCAGTTTGAAGAGCGGATACGTACTTTTTGTCGAAGACCTCATTGGCCACAGACAGCTCATTCACACACTCCTGCAAAAGCTTAACCTTTCTCTCCAATTCTACTTGAGCTTTCTTCCAGGACCTAGTTTTCTTCTCGTTTTCAACGACATTCTTATTGAGCTTCTTCTCCTAAAGCAAGCGTTTTTTGGCGTTCCTCTTCTAGAGAGTTTTCAACTGAGCGAAGAGATTCTCCCATCACATAAGAGCACATAAAGGCCTACAAATCCCAAAATCACTACTATAAGCAACGAGGCAAGAAGCAAAATATAAGTAAAGAAGGGGAAGACAACAAATTTACCTAGGCACCAGAAGCTAAGAGCTTGCTTAAAAAACGCTGGTAATCGAGGGATAAGGTGCTATTGAAGTGCTCCAGGTGACAAAGGCCATTCAGGATGTCACCCAAATGAGGGACTTGACTACGGCTTCTCGCAGCCCCTTCTAGATCTTCGACCAAGCTC
This sequence comes from Xanthoceras sorbifolium, assembly GCA_003430845.1. Taxonomy (NCBI): domain Eukaryota; kingdom Viridiplantae; phylum Streptophyta; class Magnoliopsida; order Sapindales; family Sapindaceae; genus Xanthoceras; species Xanthoceras sorbifolium. The sequence goes on from CM010616.1 coordinate 28,814,051, forward strand.
TTAAGGAAAAACTTTCGCTTTTTTCCCGATGCTTTCGTCTGGACACTAGAAAGGGTCTCACCTCCACGATTCTTGGCCCCAGAAGCACTTTTGAAAAGGATTCCTTTTCCAGGACTGGAACTGTCGAAAATATTTTTCAAACGTTTTTACATATCCTCCAGCTGTAACGCCCCAAATTTTCCGTAATTATGAAAAGTATCTTATTTTTATGGTGCATTTGGATGATAATGAATCCAATTGAATATTGGTGAAATCAATTTGGTAATTGGATAAGTATGGAATATTTTTAGAATAATTATTGAGATGGAATGTGATTATGAATAAATTTGAGCTATTGGAGAATTTTAAGAAGTTCAAGGGAGCATATGGTAATTAGGAAGGAAGATATTTATATATGTATGTGCGTATGTGTGTGAGTGTTTACACACAAGGAAAATCTTAAAAAAATAAAATAAAATAAAAAGATTGGCCCAGCACATGAGCATAGTAATCTCAAAATTTAAAAGCAAGAAACAAGAGATTGAGACAGAGAGTTAGCAAAGACAAAAAAAAAAAAAAACAGAGCTCGCGTGAGAAGAAAGAAGAGAGAAGAGGAGAGAGAAAGAAGAGAGAGAAAGGAAAGAGAAGAAGAAGGAGAAGGAAATTGGCGTTGGTCCAGAAGAGTTTTGTGTTCATAATAGTATTTCAGGTTTGGTGGTATTTTTTCGTATTTTTCAGATTTTCCAGAAATTTTCAAAATTGTTATATTATATTGATTTTAATTTATTTGGAATATATGGCTTATGATCTGTTGTTTGAAATTGATTTTGGGATAATTTGGTATATATATTGTTTATAATAAATTAATTTCGAATATATATATATATATATATATATATATATATCTTATTTGTTATCTCTCTATATATATCATTTATAATACGGTTGATTAGATATATATATATATATTGTTATATATATATTATTTATAATACTGTTGATTAGATATATATATATATATATATATTGTTATATATATATATATATATATATATTATCTGTAATGATTTTGATTATATATATATATTATGGCAATAAATTAATTGTGAATATATATATATATATATATATATATTGTTACTGATTTGGATTATATGTATTTGAAATATTCTGGATCCGTAATATTGTTTACGAAAATTATTCTGAATTGATTTTCGATATGTTTTGATTATAGTAATATTACGGAGAATATTATTAAAATATATATATGATTTTGCGATATGTTTCGAAAAGTTATTCGGGGCATTTGGATTTACTATGGATTTATGATATATAATTGTACGTGATTTTAAATGTGATTTGAAGCGATTTCTGGATTCAGAAATATTTTTGGAAATGAGTTTGTAATTTGTTTGTATATGTATTTTGATGCGATTCGAATTCCGAAAATGTGTATACTGATTTGGATATAATTTCAGAATGTAAATTGATGATTCTGTTCTGAACAATTATATGATTTTCGAAAAATGATTTGGCTCTGATATATGTAGACATAGATATGGATATAGGAGATTGACATGTCAATTGGGTTCTCTGAGTAGTACTACGCCTATATGTTATGATAGAGGTACCAACCTTTACGAGTTGGGAAATTTGATCTGGGATACGCAGCGGGTCCTCCGTTGGTGTCCAACTCTGATATGTATATGGGATACGCAGCGGGTCCTCCGTTGGTATCCAACTCTGTTCTGTATAGCCCGTAATCCAGTCTAAAAGTATGTTTAGTATATCAGGAGCCTGAAATGAAATTAGAAATGTGATATGATCTGTATATGCTTTGACTTGTATTTCATTTGAATTGAGCCCCAAATTGATTATTTATTTGTCAGTATATTTTTGAGCTGATTTAAATGATATTACAAGGTAAGTGGAAATATAGTTTTCTGTACACCTACTAAGCTATATGCTTAGCGTGTTGAGTTTTCTCACACGCAGGTAAAAGAATTGTTGAAGGGGACAAGGATCAGAAAGAGTAGAATCTGCTGAGATAGTGATCAGAGTCACATCACTCCTGCATTTTTGGTAGCCTACTACATATTTGATGTTTTATATGTATTATATAGGCATGCATGGACAAGAATGTTTTTGTAAATATTTGAAATGATATTTAGTTTTTATGTATGTTTTGTAATATTTGGGCCCATGGATTTTAATGTTTTTTGAAGTTGAATATTTAATAGTATTTTAATATCATGTGTTTTGGTAAGTCGTACCGGCTATGGAAGGGTGCGCAATTTGATTTGCGATTATAGAAGTGTGGATTTTATGAATTGTGAAAACAGATTTTGGAAAGTCAAAAAAACAGAGGAAACTCTGGCGAAATATTCAGAAAATCTTTTTAGACCATAATTTAAATATTTATTCGGATCATTACTTAAAGTTTCTGATTTGAAATTTGTTTTCCGTATTCGGTAGCGCTCCCCGATTCGGTCCGAGTGGATTCGGGTCGGGGGGGTATTACACCAGCAGTGCTGCAAGACGCATGGTGCTAGAGTCAGGTTTTTTCATAGCTCGGGGAATGCTCAAGGACATCTTTCTAGGAGGTACCAGCACTATAAAAAGAGAAATAAAGGTCAGTAAATGCCACATATTTTGATAATAGTATTTAAACTCACACAACTACACAAGAAGAAATAAACTTGTTTGGCTAGCCCTTAGCAATCCCGAGGCATTTAGTCTCACTAAGTTTAGCACGTCCCCCTTAATCTCTTCACTCAGACCTCTCCAATTCACTATACAGGTCAACATAGAGAGAAATTCTTTATGAACCTTAGTGAGGCGAGGTCACCCCCATAAAGCAAGAAGAGGATACATTAAAAAAAAAAAAAAGAGAAGGAAGGGAAATGAAATCGAAATATTATAAAAAAAAGATAAGGGCACCTGGAGTTTTGAGCCTAGTGGGAATTTTCTTCCAGGACTCCCCTACTAGCACATCTTGCCCCCATTCGCATTTGACCACGACCCATTTATATCTCCAATCGACATCTTTTTTTAGTGGGGTTAGAACAGGGTTACCTATCTCATTCGTAGCCTTTAATTAAAGCTGCTCTTCGTAATTAGCAAGTTTGTTGCCTTGGTAAGTGTATTGAAATTCCTCAACAGTGGGAGCTGGCCACCTATCCTCTATCCACATCACATAACACCCAGACAAGGATCTCCAAAAGCCAGAAGAAAGCTGGAAGGGAGCCAAGTCTAACTTAACTTACATCCTCTCGAAGAATGGCTGTAAAAGAATTTGGAGACTAGACTGGAATGCACATAGAGGTACAGGAACTTCCCCTCTAGGAGGATTATATACATGATACCCCTTTGGGGGCACCAAGACCCCTACACCCGAGGGAATCCCATACTCATCCCTTAGATTTTGAACATGCTCAGATGAGAGTGTGGAATGAGGGATAGGGAACGACATTTAAGAGGGTTTATTTTCGAAAGATACTTTTCTTTTTGCCCTCTTGGTCCTAGAACCCACCGGTCCAACCTTTACCCGTTTACTTCCTCCAGACCCTGAGGGAGTGCCTTTTACAGCTTTATCAACACGAACACTAGGAAAGATAACAACATAGGCATTTTCCTCACTGGAACTCCTATCATCACTCACAGTCTTAACCATTGAACTACCAACTCCCTGGCCCCCCGTTATGTACACTAACGACATTGGCCCCGGGGACCTTACACATAATGTTCCCTGTGGAACTCGAGTCAGAGCATGAACTCTCGGGACTTTTCACTAAAGGATCGTGCTTACGAGAGCTGGAACTAGCCATGACAAAAAAAAATAAACACATGAAACAAAAGAAAAGAGGAAAGCATAAATGGTTACCTAAAAAGATGGAGGAAACTGAAACTTCTCTAAGAAGCAAACTAGCCAAAACACGAACAAGAGAGGAAGTTCACACTTATTTATAGAAGGCAAACTGCCTCCAGATCTTGACCGTTCATAAGATTTTCATCCAACGGATAAGAATTTTTTGGAAAGGGCGGTTTAAAATGAAAAACAGAGAAAGTGACAATTGGCGTCTGGGAAACACGTTCCAAAAGCACCTCTGCACTGACCTAAAAACTCGGCTACAGTAGTAATGGACATCAGTGGTTGGAGATGAAACGAAAGGCCAAGATTTCACCATTAGCCTTCTGTTTGTTCCCGCCACTTTTTCTCTCTCTCTTTTCTGACACTGAGCATTAAATAAGCAATCATGAAGATTTGATTTTTATTCTTTGGGCAAATTGCAATAAACTACACTTACATTAGGTGAAATTGCAACCAGATTGTACTTTTGATTAAATGATAATAAAGTACCCTTGACTATACCTTTAACTGTTAGACTTAACTGAGGTTAGAGTAGAAATGGCTGAAGTACCATTTTACCCCTCTGACATATTAAAGTTGATTTGTGACATATTAAAGTTGATTTGACATATTGAATCAGTAAACAAAAATTATCAGATTCCCTCTCAATATGAATAGTATTTTGCAAATAAAGGCAACTAAATTTTAAACCATTAACAATTGATGATCGTTGATACACAACGGTCTTTTATTAAGGAACGGTCTAAAATTGAGAGAAATGCAACTCGTTTACTACTTTTGCGCTCAAATTGTTTGTTTACATCCTCTTTAAGGGTGTTTTGTAAAATATTTGTACCAGACACATACATATTCTAGTTCCTCATCCACCATAAAATTTAAAACTTCCTGTATTGTAACAGGTATAGGGTATGCAAATCGTTACAATTTTTCCATTCAAAGATGTAGTTTACATCCCTTTCAATTTTTTTTGCATATTATTTGTATGAGGCACATACATATATACTTCCTCTTGCACTATGAATTTAAAAATTCCTGTGCGGTAACAGATAACAAATAATAATAAAATTTGAAATAACTGGAACAGTGTCAAAACATATCAAACTTGAGAAACAAGGGAATAAATTATTATAATTTGCATTAATAAAATGATTGTCCTCAAAATGTAACAATTATCCAAAAATATACTGCTTAGGTACCAATCTGACTGATAAATCTGGACTGGTACCTTACACAACATATCTTGTAAGAAATACATTCCTAACTATGAAGTTAAACATGTGCATTTCTATAAACTATACCCATCATATCCTCTATCCACTTATTATGGACCAAAAGAGGTGTGCTGTGAACCTATTGAGCAAAATATGTGCAAAATATCATGAACAAATGTCATGGAAGCCAATATGAGTACTATACACACGCTCACTCCTTCTAACTCCCACATTGCACCAACTAACCATAACACTAACAAATATATCCAAAAAAGTAAATGTTGTCCAGCAAACAAAATACCAACCATCCCACAAAGTAAAAAACCAGGTAGCCTTTTTTTCGGTAGGGGCAGACCTGATCTCTCCCCAACAATGGGCCAATGAGATTGGTCTGGTATTGGATGGATAACATATCCATAAGTCTTCAAATAGGCTGCCTTAGTTAATGACTTGTCTACATAATCTGCCACATTCAAACGCTTTCCAGTGACTTCCCACCTACCACAGTCACAACTCTGTGTTTGCAAGTTCAGTACGAAAAATTTATGCTCATCCTTCACCTCAAACTCATGCTCGCTTGCACACATAACATCCACAAACCTTGCTTCGTCAAGCCTTTCAGCGATAACAATAAAACATCCGCACAATAAACACACAAATAAATTTCAACACCTAAAACTGAAAAATCAAACAAAAAATATCAATATAATCCAAGAAGAACAAACAACCAACAGTAAATTCACGTTCAATAAAATATCAATAGTTGGGACATCTGTATGAAATTGACTTAAATTAACATGGGTGGCAAACTGAACAGTCATGCAAAATCTGTTCCTAACAGAGTATCATTATCTAAAATAATTTAAATGACCAGAGAAGATGTTATAAAGAATACAAAAATAACATAAGTTTCCTGTTAGCAAATCTTTACTAATATCTCATAAAGAATAACTTTTCCAACTAAAATTCCAGATTCAATGCAACCTAATTTACACCAACAAGATACTCTCCCTACTAACTCAAGATACTCTAAAACTCCATGTTTTAGACAAATCTTCTTCCGCTAAACTGTTTGGATCGTCAAAATACTACAATAACCACTAAACTTCCGAAAAGAGGAACCTCCAAGAGCAAAATCCAATCTTCAAAATCTTACCTCTATTAATTGTGGAGATACTAACATTAAAAAATTATTCAGAACAAAAGTTCAAATAAAAATATAACGAAATTACAGAATTGGAAACTAAATTAACTAGAACCTAAGATAAAATACAAGAATTGACTGCATATTGTATAAAGTAATAGCCTTCTCTTTTTTTTGGCCACCTCCAACATTAATCAAAGCAACAAAGAAACGATTAAAAATCAAAAGCATCACCAACCACCACAAACACTATGATTGAACTATAGAATAAAAAACTAATATTCGAACTATCATATCCATCAACATAGCAACAAAGTTTTAAGATTTAATATCAAAAAAGGAAATAAAAACATCATTTTCTATGGATTCGTTTCAATATGCTAAAGACAATCTGTTTCTCATTTTTGATTGAAAGGATTCCAATTTTATCAGAAAGAAATAAAGAAAGAAAGAAAGAAAAACCCACAAACCTTTTACCAATATCTTCACAAAATATCATCTATTCACAGTAACAAAACCAAAAAACAAAAACAAAACAACATAAAAATAAGGGCTAAAATAACCTAAACAACACAAATGTATCAACATATCTTACAATGCCTTTGAAGCCCCAAACAAACCCATACTATCCTCATCAAAAATACAAAAACACGCAGATAGGGGAGACAACTAAAATGCAGTACAAGGAATAGTTTAAATGACCACATTACATACCTTTTCAGCCACTTCAGTACAACACTCCCTCAACTTTCTCGAGCGAAATAAAAGAACCCTAACAAATCGGAGAGAAAAAGACAGAGGAGAGAGAGAGAGAGAGAGAGAGAGAGAATCCAAAGCACAAGTTTAAAACCAGCAGATTACATATCTTAAATGGCCACTAAGTGTTCCAGAACATGCAACACTCCCTGAAGTTTCTAGATCGAAATCGTGTACGAAATCAAACAACCCAAAATTTGAGAGAAAAATATAGAGTTGAGATAGAGAGATACAGTTGAGAGACAAAGGGCGCGAATGGTCTGAGGAGTGGAGAGGTGAACGGGAAAGGGCGGCAAAAGTATGGGGAGATGTGAGCCGTAACTATGATGGTGATTGATGGGATGGGTAAGGGCATTAAGGGTATTTCAGATGCAGATTTTTTTTTTTTTTAGATAAGGGTCAAAAGACCAATATGCCCTTCTGTTAGAATGACCTCAGTTAAGTTTAACAGTCAATGGTATGGTTAAGGGTACTTCATTGTCATTTAATCAAAAGTGCAATCTAGTTACAATTTCACCTAATGTGAGGGTAGTTTATTGCAATTTGCCCTTATTCTTTTTCAAAAATAGGGAAAAGAGAGAAAAGCGAAGGGTTTTTTCTTGAAATGGAAAATAAATCACTGGACAGATGCTTAAAATCCCTAATGCGATCTTCCAGAAAAGTCTTTGAACCTTTGTCTTCACAAAACGTCTAAGACTGGCGGACTTCTGTTAACAGGAAATTTCGTCCAAGATTCAAACATCAATCCAGGAGATGTACCCTCCAGGAAGAAATATCCTAGAAGCTAAAAGGAAGTAATATCTAAATAATTTCGCAAGTAAATAACAAGATATTTTATTATTTCATGCATGATAACAACATTTCCACATGAGATAAAACAGAAGGATGTATGGGATAATCAAAAGGGCCATGGCACGAAATGAGAGAGAAATCAGCAAAAAGATAAAGAGGGGACAAGCATGCAGCAGACAAGAGAAAAGAAAAGTGGTCTTAGAATAAAAAATGGCATACCAAAATGCCCACAAAAAGCATGTCCCCTCAAAAGGGACCAACGAATTTCCAAATGGCCATATGAAAAAGCGACACTTGGAAAGTTTCTACTGAGATATGTCACATGTGGAAAGAACCCATCTGACGTAGGAAAAACATGACCTATGGAAAGGGGACACCTAAGCGCTATGATGTCCTGGAGGAAACCTAAGTTATAGCTTATATCCTACATGTCCTCTCCTTATTGGATCAAAGCATGTGCCTACCATATGGTCGAGAGGTAATGGAGAATAAAGGGGCAAGGCACAAGAAAAAGATGAAGGATCACTGAGGCGACGACACCTAGCAAGAGCTGTGAAGAGGAGATTGTCACCTGGAGTCTATAAATACCCATGCATATTCCAAAAAGAGGGTTAGCTATTCTTTTTACGCAATATTATTTTTCTCTCATGCTCAGTTCATTTGAAGGGATCTAAGGCAGATTTATATATACTAACTTGGACGTTGGAGTGTGGTCGTCGGAGCACTATCGGCCTCCACACTAACCCCAAGGTTTTATCTGTCTTGGCAGGATCTTCTTAAAGAGCTCAAAATATTCATTACATAAAGAATAGTTCAAACACTCACCAAATCATCCAAAACCAATCATTTATACCTTTATATTCAAGTCTTATATTATTAGTAGCTGTTGTTTGAACTATTGAATGCTTGATATGCTATTGATGGTTGGGATGATGTCCTAAATAATTTTTCCAGGAGAAATACAGTTATATTCTCTTGTTACTTGTTAACTTTAAGTTTATGGTCAAATTTTAAGTTAACATTATAAATAGGGTGAATTGCATTAAGATACTTCGAGTTTATTCTTAATTACACTTATAATGCTAGTTTACCGTTTATTATACTCAAGTACTCTACTTTCAGTTGACCAAGTTAAAACTAACGGTTGACCAAACGGTAGAAGGATAAAAGACCATCTTGCCCTTACACTATTCAAATTTTAATTTTTATTATTATAAAAAATTAATAAATATAACAAAATTTAAATAAAAAAAAATCACTTTCAACCTTCAACCTTTAACTTATAAATCTCCACAATTTTTTTCTCTTACAAAATCAAAATCCTTAACATAATTCAACATCTTCAACTTCAACAAAAGATCCCAACAATTTCATTCTCTTACAAAATAAAAATCTACAACAAATAATCATTCTTCCTAAACAAATTCCACACAAATTTCAATACTTACCCAATTTTTTTTTTTTATAAAAAAGATGGGAGATTTCCATAAATCTTTTATGGAAATCCAAAATAGACATATATGAAGCAAATCTGCGAATCTAATGAAGATTTTTTTTTTAAAACAAAAAAATTGTAGCTGTGTGAAGATGATGCAGACGAAGACGAAGACAAACAAAAAAATTCCAACGATGGAGATGAAGACGAACATTGTAGATCTGCAACAAAGATCTATGATGAATCTCTCTCTTTCTCTCTCTCTCTCTAACTGGTTTGATTTAGTGCTCTATTATCTATTGTAGGCAATGCTGTCTATTTGAAAAAGGCAAACTGAAGCTTCATTCTTCTCACTCTCTCGGGGCTTGCACACTCTGCTTTTTCAAGTGCAGTAGTGACTATTTTTTTTTCTTTGGTTGTTCACAAATGGCCAACAGCATCACATGTGCTAGTCATTTTACATTACAAATTATAGGGTTTATCAAACCCTTTAACAAGCCCAAACATTAACTCACGGGTTGGTTCATTTGGGCTCACAAGGACAACAGTTCGGATGTGAAGATTAAAAAACCTTCACTGTCTAAAGCAATTGGACTTGCTTGTCTTGTGGAAAATTCCAATCTCCAAAAGAAATTCTTAAATCGAACAATTTTTACCCTTGCTTTGTCGGTGATCTGTGAGTGAGTGAATTTGGAGTTGAGGGCTTTATTGATATGTTGGTAGGAGTTCACATTGTTGTGGAAATGGACAAGAATATTTTTTTTAAGAGATTTTTTTTTTTTGAAATGACGAAGGAAGAGATTTGGAAAATTTTCCAAATCTCTACCATTTAAAAAATATTTTTAATTTTTTAATGTAATTTTTAAAATATTTTTAATATATATTGGTTAATAATATATATTTTTAAATTAATTAAAAGATGATGTGGCGTGTTCTTATTGGTTAGATAATTTTTTTAAAAGAATTTATATATAAAAGACCATTTTACCCTTAAACTGTTTGGTCAACCGTTAGATTTAACTTGGTCAACTGAAAGTAGGGTACTTGAGTGTAATAAACGGTAACCTGACATTATGCTTGTAATTAAGGATAAACTCATGGTATTTTAGTACAATTCGCCCTTATTAATATAAATTTGGATCTTCTTCTCACCTAACCTTTGTTCCTTACCTTTTTTGAAGTATGTGATTGAATGTTAATAAAGTAATAGTGAAAAATAAACATATCCTAACCACTTATTTATTATAATGCTTATGTGTCATGAGATTAAAAGAAGGTGAGTACAGTTTAGGTGAGGAGAAGATCCTGGTCCTATAAATATTGGGATTCAGTAACTAAAAAAAAATTATATTATATAAATAAAACCGTATAAATTGAAAATGATGGGACCGAATAGAACGGTGCCGTTTTTATTACAGTACTTGAGTACTCGTGTATTTCGCTCAAAAATCCGCGTTTTCTTCCTCTCTCCATCTCTCTCTCTCTCTCTGAGTTCAAAGCAGAGAATCGGAGGTCGCGTTTGCTCTTCACTATTCTTCAGGCTATCGAAATTTCTCATGGTAAAAATCCATCAACTATTATCACTTCTTGTATCTAATTAGAATCAATTTTGTAACATTTGCAAACTATTTTTTATGTCTTCAATTTCCAATCTCTCTTACGATTTAGGTTTTTATTTATTTATTTATTTCAATTCTCGGTTTTTTTTAGTAGTTTGTTTGCTGGTGGTACTCGTTCGGTTTGGATTCAAGTTGGTGACTTTACTTTAGTGAGAGTGTATTAGGTTTCTGTTCCATGTAAAAATTTGATGTCGTATTAGCTTTGTTTAGCGTTTGATGAACCGATAAAGGAGTTCCTGCTCTTGTGTTGGTCTCAAAATGTTTGGGTTGTGATCAAACTTGGGTGTGTCGTGGTTCGTTTAGATGATGTGATAGGAGTTGTTTAGTTTGTATTTACGATTGAATAGAGAATAGAAATGGAAATGTGGATGGGTTCTGTAGTTTGCCTTGGTTGACTTCGGAAAACTGAAAATACTTTGGGGTTTCAGTTGATTTTTGTTAGTTTATGTTGTGGGGATAGTCTCTTTTGGTATAGTTGCTAGATTCAGACTCGATAACCATGAGTCTACGCAAAAGGAAGAATCACAGGCAATATGTAGTTTGGTTTTGGATTACTCAACTTTTTAAGTTCTAGTCTGCTTTTAATTACATGCTTTTATTTTGTTTTTGTGCTGACTGGCTCTCTTTTGTTGTTGTGTGTAGGCTAATAGGCATACCATTATTCTGATGCAGACCTCTCAGAACAGAGCAACAAGAACATTTATGGATTATGAATCAGTAAGTCAAGCTATGGATGGTAAGTTATGCATATTCTAGCTGTTAATTGTACAATAATCATAGTTGTTTTTGTATTATCCTTTCTTCATTTTATACATTTGCAAAGTTTATTCGTTATCAAGAATATTCAGTGGCTTGATGAGTATAATTGGTGGTTTTTGATTTTGTAGCTTAAAGATAGCAGTAGTTAGAGTATCTTAGTGGTTTTTTTTATTTAGGAATAAGTTCCATAGGTTGCTTTGGACTTTGTTTAAACCCAATCGTCTTACAAAAGCTCAAACACAAACGAAAACAAGAAAATCTTTCTTCTGTTTTTCTTTTAGAAATTTATTTTTCTTGTGGTGTTGATGGGTTCTTAATTCTTGATGACTTGATAATGGCTGAAGTGCTGAAAGGCAGAGATTCGAAATTGTTCTAAAAGAAATTATAATATTGAATAAGACACGTGAATTATTTTCTTATGTAGAACATGCAGTTCTTATGTTAACTTGGGAAGCGACATTGAACTATATGCAGAGGCACGATTAGATTTGTGCAATATCATGTTGATTTATCAGAACTAGCTAGAGCGAGCATATTTATGGAAAGAATAGCAGTCTTTTCTATCTGTGTTTTCTGTAACTGTTTGATCTGATTGTCTTCATTCTTGTTATTATTTGGTTCTCTCTCCTGCTCTAAATGACAAATAAATATGACATTTAATAAAGATAATGGTTGAATGTTATCAACCAGGAAGTTCAGAACTGTAATAAATGAAAGTGTCCAATAAAAAATGACTAAACTAAATGCAATGTTTGACCCACTAGTTGGCGGTCGTTTCATTTGATGAGAGACTTGCTACATGAAACTCGAACCTTTCCAGACTAAATGTTAATTGAGGATTTTATTTTTTTAATCATTATAACTAAGGTTATTCCTCTGGGTTTATATAGGCATATGCAGACTATACGAAAGGAAGCTCAAGGACTTGAATCCAGCCATCAGAGACATCACTTATGATGTTGCAGATCTCTACAATTTCATTGATGGCCTAGCAGATTTGAGTGCATTAGTGTATGTTTCTCTTTCTCTCTCACAAGTGGCATTACAAAGCTGACAACTGAACAACTTCTACATATCTATTTCATCGGGGACGTCCTTCAGATTTAAATTCGAATTAACTTGAACAAATGAGTTTGCTTTTGCAATAACTGATATGTTGCAGTCTGTTTTTTGACTTGCAGTTATGATCACTCAACTCAGGCATACTTGCCATACGACAGACAGTGGATTAAGCAGCGGACATTTCAACACCTCAAGAAATTGGCACAGTAAACGACCCAATTGTACAACTGTTATCTGCCGAACTAAATGCCGCGGGAAGAGTATAGGATAAAGAAGTGTATAACTCAAAACCCTTATTTGGGCTGTGTGCTTTTAGGTTATTATAAGGTTGTTTATCGTGGCAATCACTCTCTCTATCTCTCTTGCTGTAATCCCCGTGGAGCATGTGTAAAAATATGACCTTTACTGCCCAAGTTGCCTTCTATTGAATTGTGAACCCTTGTTTGATTGGTTTGTGTGTTCCGTAGCAGGATAGTCTGTACCTCTATGGAGCTTAACCTTCCTATTAGCTATATATAATCCTGTGTTAACTTATCGCTTGATCCTTACATAAATCAATCTGTGAGTCCATTCATCCTATCATCGATTCTATATATTTCGTTCTTTGGGTTACAGACAGTCGATCCATTGCTTCGACGAAACTGATACATTGTGAGTCTCTGACATAATAAGACTAACTATAATGTAAGAAAATGGAGCAGTGTATTTGAAGCTCAATATATGTATGGGTTGGCTTTTAACTTGAAAGAGCCAAATGGAGTGGAAATTGAATATGCCCAAACTAGAGGTACTTCATTGCAAATGCTGCAATTCCAAGTGACACGTGGACCAATAGTTACATTTCATCCTCTCACTGGTAATTAAATCATTAAATCATTGCTCATATGATATGCACCATAACACTATTTTTTTCCTTTTTAATAAATAAAATAAATTTTGTCAAGAAAAACAAAATTAAATTTCTCTTCAAATTGGGTCTCCATTTCTGTCACATGGTGGTGGTGGTATCGAGTACCGACTCAGAGCTGTCTTTCAAAGTCTCAAAACCCTAATAAGATTCTACAGTTGATTCATCGCATCTCTCGCACTCGGTTCGTCTTCTTCTTCTTCTTCCTTTTTTTTTTTTTTTTTTGTTTGTTATTTTCTCCTAATCTAATCTCCTCTCTGCTACCGTACGTTTTCGCGCGTTTTTCTAGCTCTTTAACTTTTTTTTTTTTTTGGCTTGTAATATCGAAATTGCGTTGAAATCAGATGTTTATATTTATTGCCTACTGAGCTCCCAAACCCTACTTTCTTTCTAATTGATTTTTACCTCATTAACATAAATCCGCTTGATTGTGCCCAAAACGCTGCCGTTTTTCTGTCAAGTGGAAAAGCTGGTGAATTGATTTTTCTGTTCGTTGAAAGTGTTTGTTTTTCGCTTTTTATCTTCTTTATAACCCTAGATTTATCGTCTTTTTCTTTTTGTTATTTCGTGTGTCTATGTCTCTCAATCGGTTAGGTGTTTAGGGCTTTACATGTGAGAACTGAGAAATTGATGATTGTATTGGCATAAGTTCACCTATTTCTAATTTTGAAAGGGGAACCAGGTTTGAAATGTAATGCGATTTATTTATTGCAGAATTGTACTCGGGAAGTTGGAGATGCGAAGATGAGTTCCTTCTCCATTACACGAAAGAAAACACCTTTCCAGAAGCACAGGGAGGAGGAGGAAGCCAAGAAAAAGGTAATCCCATCCCAAATCTGGTTCACATTTTCTCTTTCCAACTGTTTTCTGCTGCTAACATTTACGCTAATGTGTTAGACAAGGTCCGAGGGGAAATCTTCCTGTATTGTGTTTTTAAAATGCTGATGGGTTGAAGCTTATTTATATGTTTTCTCAGAGAGCAGAGGACGAAACCGCTCGGTTGTATGCAGAGTTTGTGGAGTCATTTCAGGGTGACCTCACGCCTGGGTCAAAAGCTTTTGTTCGAGGAGGAACTATCAATCCCAATGAGAAGGTGAAGGATCCAGAAGGTTAGTGTGACTGGAAGTCTGCATTCTTTTACTGTTACTTTTGGTTAAAGTTCTTTCAGTTTCTTTAGTGTTAATATTGTCTTATTTTATTTCATGCTATGGATTAGTAGAATAGTTTTTCTATTATTATGGGGACACATTAATAAAAATATGGGCCTTTTTTATTCATTCGCGGATGGCAGGTGAAAAGTCCAAAGATGGGGTATCTGTTCCAAAGAAGGGAAGTAGGTAAATAAATGCTTTTAATTAACCATGCTACAGTGCTGATGCTCTTTTGATAAGGCTTCATGATTAAGAAATCAGCTGGTGATATCTCTAGATGTAATCTTTGATGCTTAGGTTGTTAAATGTGAGAAACTTGGCGAGAAGTTTACTGTTAATTGTATTTGACGATATTAGATTGCGCAGAATCCGTATATAATGATGGCTGGTTTATTAAATAAGATAAATCTTCTGAAGAAAGAAATTCTAGGTTTTCTTGCATATGTTACTGGTTACCGCATTTTTCATTTCTTCTTTACTCGTCTTCTTTAAAATATGAATATCACTAGCCTTTAACTCGGAGATTCTGGAACTCGGAATCTACTTGTCACTTGAATTGGCTTTCTATGCTATGGTGTTTTGTGGGTTGCACTGGCATGACTTGAAAACTTTTAACTTTTTGTGGTAGTGGTCATTCTTGATGTATGCGTTTAAGTATCTGGTTGAAAAATATTCGTTTGTAGTCTCTTATATTGAGGTCATTTTTGCTTTAAAAGATATATATTTTCTTTCTCTACATTTTTGGCGTTAGACTTGGTCAGTTAATAAGTGTTGATACTATGAGTCATCACCTACATGAACCATGACTTTGTAATTCATGGTAGCTCTAAACTGCTAACTTGCCTAAAATACCTGCCCCAATGAAGATGAAAGAGAAATGTTTATGTCAGCAATAACTGATATGTTTGTATTGTATATATCTGGACTTAATCTTTAGGTGAAAAACTTCAAAAGAACAGATTATGTTGTTATATTAGTATGCTTTTGAGAACGTTAATTGCCATTTATGCAATCGCAAATGTGATCATAATTGTTATATTTCATGGATATATACATACTTTACAATGTTTTTGTGCAATATGCCCATCAGATAAGACTTCTGATAAGGACATGTTTAACCTCATCTGCTAGTGCTTTAATGCATGTTGAAACACACAATGCATGGTTACCAAACAGTTACAGGCAGATTTATCTCAGATCAATGTTTAGACATAAGTTATGAGAGCACAAACTTGGAAACAGAAAATGAAATATGCAGATTTTAGATAATCTTAGAAAACAAACCCATTATGCTCTAGTCCGATCTCCTTTACTTCCCATCTAGCATTAGAAATTCGATCGATATAGCTGCAAAAAAAGGTCTTATCCTGTTAAGGTGATGTAAAACCTATTATATTTATGCCATCATAGTTATTCTTACAATATTATCCACAAGCTCAAAGGAATGTAAGTTTAAAATAGTAGAAGAAAGAAGTGTAGTGAAGTCTTGTTAGCACATAACTGGAACAGTGGAACATGCGAGTGTGTTTTGGTAACACGGAGTTTATAAATATCATTTCTGCAGGTATGTTCCATCTTTCATACCTCCTCCCATGGCAGTCAAGGGAAAAGAATCAGAGAAGAAGGTTAGTTTCCAAAGTGTATTTGTGCCACTTGTTCATATTGTTTTCAAGTTAGTTTGGTTTTGTAATATGCATATTAGCTCTAAATCATTTGCATACTCCTTGTAGAAGGAGGAGGAGAGACCAAAGGAGAAGGAGAAAGGAAAATCTCGGAACATAGATCATTTTATGGAGGAGCTAAAGCATGAACAAGAGATGAGAGAGAGGCGAAATCAAGACCGTGAACATTGGCGTGATGGGCGTCCCAGTGAAACTTCTGCTGTAAGTGCTTCTCTCTTAAGGTTGCTGTAGCTTGTTTCTAATTTTTCAAAAATGGAAATGGGTCCTTATCTCTCTTTGTACTGTGGTTGATCTTTTTCAGCCATCTAGTCGATTTGATGAACTGCCTGATGACTTTGATCCAAGTGGAAAGCTTCCTGGATCATTTGATGATGGCGATCCACAAACTACAAACCTTTATGTTGGAAATCTTTCCCCTCAGGTTGGATTCTTATTTATAAAGTTTGTGTCTGTACACTGATTCCATGCTTTTTTTGCAACTTTGAGAGGTTAATCTTGTCTTGTTTTATTGCTCTGTAAATCTAGGTTGATGAGAATTTTCTTCTACGAACTTTTGGAAGATTTGGGCCTATTGCTAGTGTGAAAATTATGTGGCCTAGAACAGAAGAAGAGCGACGACGGCAAAGAAATTGCGGCTTTGTAGCTTTTATGAATAGAGCTGATGGACAGGCTGCAAAAGACGAAATGCAAGGTTGATTTTTGATAGATTTTTCGTTAACAAATTATGTAAAAGGAAAACTTCTTTCAGAGATAGCTTGCCATGGTTTGATATGTCACGTATGCTGATTTTCCACTTTTTTTTAGGCATCTAGATTGGCATTTGTATGTAATTGTGCTTTCTGGTTGCAGATTTTTACATGTTGATACCATTGACATCATGAATGCTGCTTCTCTTGGTTGTCAAGTGGCTTTGCTTTAATTTAACGTTATCGTCGGTGTTGCATTATTGAGACAATGTAATATGCAATTCAACGATTTGACCATTTTTCAATTGGACCTGACCTGCTATAGTAAAATGTTTTGAAATGGATGTTTTATTTTGATTTTATTGGGGAACATTCTCTTTTCTATGAGAAACAAGGAAAAAAAATTCAGTGGAAACATGCTAAAATTATTGGATGATTTCATTAATTTATGATAGACCAGAATGCTGCCTCCGCCTGAAAGCGGGAGAACCAAGATCTTCCCCCCTTTTTTGCTCTCAGTTAACAGCTGCTTTTCAACAAGCATTCATTAAATTAAAGGACATTCTGATTGAACCGCTGTGTTTTCTGGTACAGGTGTTGTTGTTTATGAATATGAGTTGAAGATTGGATGGGGTAAATCTGTCGCCCTTCCATCACAAGCGCTACCTGCTCCTCCGCCAGGACATATGGCCATCAGGAGCAAGGAGGTCTGTATGCTTTAAGTTAGAACCATGAATTTTGAGTTGGTGATTCTTGTACTTTCATTTTTTTTCCCTTGTTGAATATGTTGCTTTGAGACTAATCTGTTAAAACTAATGAAGGATTCGGCAGTACTGCTTCATTTGATGTTTTTAAGTGTGGCTCGACTATTTCCAACAGCTGGTTTATTCTCATTATAATAACTCTGAAGCATTTCTTTGATTGACAGGGTGCTACAGTTATATTGTCTGGTCCATCAGGTCCATCAGGCCCACCTGTCACTTCTGTGCCAAATCAGAATTCTGAACTGGTAGGTTCACTTTTATCTTTCAATATTCTCTTACATCAGTGTGTGCCTTGTGAACGTACAGTGAACTGCAACAGTAATAAATAGTATCATGGTAATTTTGTGGCATTAATCTAAACCGGATAGTTCACAATGTTGTTTAATTATTTTACTGGTTCACTTTGTTTTCTTACAAATTTTTGTATGTAAAGATATTGGCAGGTTGACATGATATCCTAGTCAATAAGAAATACCTCTTTCTAGTAATCATTTAAACATATGGGCCTTAGGCAGTTAATGACTTTAGGTTGTATACCTTTTATCATTAAATGGGTGAGTTTGTGTATTGTTTAGTGTCCTACCTATATTATCTTTTGCTGGGTGGATAATCCATGGGCATTAGGCTAAGGGTCTCTGGTGACTTCTACCACTTCAATCCAATCTTGTTGCTAAATTGTCCCAATGCATCCTGTTTTCTTCAAAATTACTAACTTCATGTACGGAGTTCACAGATTCTTATAACATCATAGATGACTTTATTTGTTTTTGTTAATTGATTTAATTTTGTTGGCCTTGTACGTCCTGTTGATGACTTTATTATGGTGTCTAGGTTCTTACACCAAATGTTCCTGATATAATGGTTGTTCCACCTGACGATAGTCATCTGCGGCATGTGATTGATACAATGGCTCTGTATGTTCTGGATGGAGGATGTGCTTTTGAACAAGCTATTATGGAAAGGGGTCGTGGAAATTCTCTTTTCAACTTTTTGTTTGAGCTTGGCTCAAAGGAGCACACATACTATGTTTGGAGGCTCTACTCTTTTGCTCAGGTATGTCCTGTCATGCTCTTGAACGAACATGCTTTACTTATCTTCAGAGTTTTGAATAAATTTTTGGGCATTATAAAAGTTATTTCTGTCTTCTATTATAATATTGATAGACATAACATTGTCTGGCAATTTGTGTGATAAAAGCATAGAGTGTGTTTTATCTTTATGTGGGGGGAAATTTTATTATTGTTGCTAAAATTACTGAAATGTTTGTACATGTCAATGTAGGGTGATACTCTTCAAAGGTGGCGAACAGAACCTTTTATCATGATAACTGGCAGTGGAAGGTGATGTTAATTCACTGTTTCAGCTTTTCAAAGATTTTATGTGCCTAGTTACCTTTGAAGGATCTTAATATTTCATGAATTTGCTGGGCTGCATTATTGATGCAATACTTCTTTATGCTTTTTCTAGATGGATGCCACCGCCTCTGCCAACAGCAAAGAGCCCCGAGCATGAAAAGGAGTCTGGTAGCACATATGCGGCAGGAAGAAGCAGGGTACAATGTCATCATGAATTTGGCGGAAATATTATCTTTTCCTTTTTAACATTGCATAATTGTAGAATGTACAGGCCCTTGCTAATTTAAAGGTATTTTCTCATTTGCTTTTGCAGCGTGTGGAACCTGAACGGACTTTAACTGATTCACAGAGGGATGAATTCGAGGACATGCTACGTGCATTAACACTAGAGAGAAGTCAGATAAAGGAAGCTATGGGATTTGCGCTGGATAATGCAGATGCAGCTGGCGAGGTAATTTACTTTTCCAATTAAACAAGCAAAAAGTCATGGTTGGCTGGGCATTTCTATTTGTTACTGTTCACATTGCTTGTCAATTAATTTGATCCATCATTTGTTTTTGGACTTCCAAGTGAACATGCGTTGTTGGCCGTAGAGATGTTATTGAACTTTGAAAACATAAGCAGAGATCTATAAAATTATGGACGAGAAATTGAGTAAATTAAATGTGAAAGGGAACAGAGTTCTAAAATTTATCTCCAGAGTTGCAGTTAAGTATTTGCTAGAATTAATGGGTTGTAATGCGTTGTAGATTGTTGAAGTTCTGACAGAGTCATTGACACTAAAGGAGACCCCTATTCCAACAAAAGTGGCTAGGCTCATGCTCGTCTCTGATATTCTCCATAATAGCAGTGCTCCTGTAAAAAATGCATCTGCTTACCGTACTAAATTTGAAGCAACGTTACCCGACATAATGGAGAGCTTTAATGATTTGTATCGTAGTATAACTGGAAGGATCACTGCTGAGGCCCTAAAGGTAATCTGTAGGTGTAAATGTTAACTTTCATTTTAACTTCCTGTTGTCTTCTATTCTGTTTTTTATTTTAATCTGAGGTTGGCAGGAACGAGTTTTGAAAGTATTGCAAGTATGGTCAGATTGGTTTCTGTTTTCGGATGCATATGTGAATGGATTACGTGCTACTTTTATTCGAGCTGGGAATTCAGGTGTGACACCTTTCCATTCTATATGTGGAGATGCACCAGAGATAGAAAAGAAGACTAGCACTGAAGATACAAGTGTTGGGGGTAAGGTCAACCAAGATGCTGCATTGGCAATGGGCAAAGGAGCAGCTACAAAAGAGCTAATGAGCCTCCCTCTTGCCGAGCTTGAAAGACGTTGCAGACATAATGGATTGTCTCTTGTTGGTGGTAGAGAAATGATGGTTACGCGATTGCTAAGCCTGGAAGAGGCAGAAAAGCTGAGGGGCTACGAACTAGATGATAACTTGAAATTTCCTCAGACCTCATCGAGTTCTGGTAGATATTCTAGCGGTCGGAAAGAAATGAATGTTGAATCAGATCAAGCAGGATTTTCAGGCTGGAAGCATTATGAGGAAGATGACAAACAGTCACAAGGCGGAGGGTCTGTACCATTGTCTACCACCCTATCTATTCCTCAACCTGAACTAAAAGCCTTCACAAAGAAAGAGAAAAATGATCCTGTTTTGCCAGCTTCTAAATGGGCTCTAGAGGATGATGAAAGTGATGACGAACATAAGAGAAGTTCAAGGGGTCTGGGGTTGAGCTACTCTTCTTCTGGAAGTGAGAATGCCGGTGATGGTCCTAGCAAAGCTGATGAGGTGGATTTTGCAACTGATGCAAGCATTCCAGCACAACCTGAGAGTGGAATGAATGAAGAGCAAAGGTTGTATAATACTTATACCTCTCTCCCTCTTCCTCTCCCATCTCCCTCCCTCTCTCTATACAACTGATTCTCAAGTTCCTTTTTTGGCTTTGTATGACTATTTGTTTTGTCCCCTTTACTGCAGACAAAAGCTGAGACGACTAGAAGTTGCTTTGATAGAATATCGTGAATCGCTTGAGGAGCGGGGTATCAAAAATTCCGAAGAGATCGAGAGGAAAGTTGCAATCCATCGGAAGCGGCTAGAGTCTGAATATGGCCTATCAGATCCAAACGAAGATGTTTCAGTGAACAGTAAGTGCTTAAATTTAAGCAAACCAGTTACTGATATTGGATTTAATCAACAAATATCCTATTAGTTAGTATATCTGTTTCAAATGCGTTTCAGTTTTCTAGTGTTTGTGTATAGTAACTGTTACAATACGTGTTGAAAATTAGAAATTCTAATTCGGAAAATATGGCGTTGTTTGTTAGAAAAGTGATGACGTCTCTGTGACCGTGTTTGAAATTAACATGTTCATTGGGCATTCATTTGTGTCATGAATAAAGCAAATATTTTCTTAGTGAAGTTCTATAAAAGTTTTCACCTAGAGTCCAGAATTTGGTTAAGCTAACATGCCTGCTGGATTTCCCGCTGTAACTGCAGAGAGAACATCTTCAGAGAGGAGGGACAGACGGGATGATGTCCGTGACTCTTCAAGAAAGAGACACCGCAGCCACAGCCAAAGTGAGAGCCCACCGCGTAAATCATCAAGTAGGGACAGGGAGAGAGACAATGATTTAGACAGAGACCGGGAAAGGCATAGGGACAGAGACAGGGCTCATGACTTGGAAAGTGAACGGGGGAGTGACCTTCGTGAAAAGAGTGGAAGTAGAGAGAGGGATGATCATGACAGAGACAGAAGCAGGGATAGGAGGAGACGAAAATGAGAGTAGCTCCTTCAGAATGAGACGGACTGTTTTCACATCATTTGATGGTGTTGGTTTTGGATGGATTCATTTATAGAAGTTTAAATGGTTTTTGACATGAAAATCGTGTCAAATGATGTGAAGAATAATCTTCTATTTATTTCCAGTGACATTGTGAGAGGAATTTCTCTTCCAATATATTTTCTAGTTAAATGTATCGTATTTCAGTTTTAAAAATTTAATGCAACTAGGTCATGTTTTACTTGATGATTTTAGATGTTTATCCCACCAAGGATTATTAACAAACAATTGAATATCACCCTCTTCATTCTTTAATTTTAATATATACAGAGAATCTTATTTAGGTCAAAACCTCTTTAAGTTGAAATTGAGAGTTTAAAAAACTGGTAATTTTCACAAAAAACAAGGTAAGAGCTAAAACTAGGGACGAAGCTTCCTCAGCAACCACTTCTTCCGCAGAGTGACATCCAATGCCATGAACGTCTTTGCTTTTTTCTCATCTTCTAAAAGATCACAAGCATCCAACAACAGCTCATCGTCCAAGTCCGGTATAGCTTGGAGGGCATCGATAGCACTTTCTATTGTGACATGGTTCTTGTTCTCTTTCTGGCCAACTAGCATCGTGACATCGCTTGCCACCATTTCCGAAAGATCATTCTGCATCTCATTGCCACTTTTCTGCGCTTTACTAGGATGTCCAATGTCTGACAGTGTTGAAGTTGGACGCTTTCTGTGTTGATTAGATAGTTGTTCATCATCTCCGGCCAAACATGGCAAATCTCCAGAGAATCCCTCCAGCTCCATTTCAAGAGCACCGTGATCTGTCCCCAGTTCCAGATCATGGCTTTCGAGTCTTCCATTTGACACTTCATATCCAAATATCTTGCATAAATCACCAAAATTGCTTAAGAATTTGTTTCTGTATATGATAGCATCAGGATAGTCCTGCAAAATTTAAGAGACGAAACACTTGGCAATTGGCAGAATAAAAAACAAAAACCAAATTTGAGGTACATCCAACATCTGATTTCTATAAATACGGCTCCCTTATACAGAGAAGGGTTGTAGTGGTTTCAATGAAATGGGAATAGCAGTAAATGTAATTTCTTGTAAACTTGTAAATGGGTATGTTGAAGGAATGGAAAATTAGAACCAAGATACTAGGACACACCTTGATATGGGTTTCCCATGTGTCATCACTACCCATAACCATTTGCTGGGTTTCATCCCAAACAAACCCACTGTGCTTGAGAAGATTGCAGATATCGTCATGCTGTTTCATCAAGCTGAAATACCGGCTTTCTATAATGTATTTGTCACATTGAAGTCCAAATTTTTCGTTGAATGCTTCAATAATGTGAGCCCATGACTGCTCGTTGAATGTGTGATTAATTTTATTACCTTCATCGATCTGCTCCATCATAAGGTCAAGAAAGTATCGGTCCATTGGTGGCGTCCAACCAGTTTCAAAAGGATCAATACTTGTAGGAAAATGGTCATTGTTCTCCAGACCTGCAAAGTAAGAAAATCATGACTACATGTATCAATGTCAATAAAAGCTTATCTGGAGTTCAAAAATCAATTTATTACCCTTCCCAATAAAAAGGATAGAAATTCAGTCTATCATTCTTCAGACAACACTTTTCCGGTAATTATGCTAATGTGCTCACATTAGACGTAGAAAAATAAAACAGTGCCTCAATTATTTTTACTCTTCTGTTTCTTATTAAAGGAAAAGAGTAATCTAAGTTATGGAGGATTCAAATATATTGCACCAATTTCATAATTTAAAATAAGGCCCTTCCTCAGTAAGCTAGAGACATCATTTAAACTTATCAAAGTTAAATGGAATATTTACCAGTCATCAAAACAGGTATTTCAGAATTGGAGTCTATATTTTGAGCCAAACGGTGGTATCTTCCATCAGACATTTCTTCTCCAAATATAACACAGAGTTTGTGATAGCTTGGCACAGTTTTAACCCTATATGATCGAGCATCAGGGTGTTCCTGCATGCACAGTGGGTAAGCACAAGTGCAACAGAATATTTAATCTAATAAGATCGGAATGCAGCTCACCTTAGTATAAGCATCCCAAATATGATCTTCAGCAGTCACCATATCTCGTGTTTCATCCCATGAGAATCCACAATGCTGAAGAAGAGTCTTTATTTCATTGTACAGCCTCCTCAAATGTTTGTACCTATTCTTCAAAACATCCTTGTCATGGTGAGATAGGAATTTCCCGTTGAAGGATGTAATCATGTCATTCCAAGCCTGGGTTATGAAAGTCTGGCCAAGTTTATTTCCTTTGTGCACCTGTTCTAGTAACAAGTCAATGAGGTAACGGTCCATCGGTGGTGTCCAGTACGTTCTTGTACGATCACTGCCATTAGGGGTTTGGCTCCCCTTGCCTTCACCTACAGACACTAAACATATTTGTAAGAGTAACCCTTCATCAAAAGGTCCTAAAGACTTACTGAATAGCATCAGTGAGCACATTATGACATCAATCAAGAATAAAAAGCAGCACTGAATTCTCAATGGCAATGATGAAAAATAAAATAACTCCAAGAGTGATGAACTTAAGAACTTCTCATTAACTTGAGGTCACAAACAATATTTGATGAGGAAAAAGGGAAAAAAACTTTTAACTCTTTTTGTTTTTCATTTACAAGATCTAATTTCTTTTTCGTTGCTTTAATAAATTTAAAAGAAAAAGAAAGACAAATCATCATTTTTCTAAAAACAATCTCCACCTGTCACTGTCTCAAAGGAGCTTTCCATAAGACTGTCAGGAAATGTGGACAAATTTTAGATCCACGGACTATACATTACACAACTACTGTAAAAAGGGAAATCTAAACTTGGTGAAAGAAAATAGCAACTCACCAGCCTTTAATCCAATACTGCCACCTTCAAGGTCTTTATCCTGATGCAATTGACTGCTAATATTGTTGTCAACTGCATTCCCATATATAAGAGCCAAATCAGTGTAGTTTGGCAAAGTTTTCATCCTATATGCCCGTGCATGCTGATGTGCCTACAATCAATTTATGCATACCCATTATAAAAGAAAAATTATTAACAAAAGAATGAAAAAATTATCTCATGGCCAGATACTTTGATATAAGAATCCCAAACCGCATCATCAGCTGCGATCATTTGTTGTGTTTCATCCCAAGAAAATCCATCCAGTTTCATAATAACTGTCATATCACTATAATACTTCCACAATTTCTTGTATCGGTGTCTTAAAACCCTTTTTCCATGTTGTGAACCAAACTTTGCATTGAACAAATCAAGCATATCCGTCCAAGCTTGTTTGCTGAATGTATTATCAGTCTTATTGCCTCTTCCAACTTGGTCCAGCAGAAGCTCAATGAAATATTGGTCCATAGCTGCAGTCCATTCTGTCCTTGAACGCTCATTATTCGATGGGCCAAGGCTGCTCATTCCATCACCTACAGATTGAGGAAAAATCTATATAAGTATTCATATCAATTTACTGCAAAATACTCTTCATCCACTAGTGAACTGGAAAGTAAAATACCCCAGCAACAGTCAAATTAGCATCCATATTTTTGAATAATCATTTTTCGCACGTATTTAATTCAGAATGCTCCTAGCAAAACCAGCCTCTAAAAATGAAGATCAACAAGATACTTCGCTTCAAAGGATAACCTCAACTTTGATCAAGGTTCATTAACAGAAGATTGATACTCACCCATATTTAATCCTTGGAGTTCATCTTCAAAGTCTAGATCATGACTTGAAAGGCTGTATCTTCCATCTGCAGTTGTATACCCATATATTACGCACAAATCACTAAAATTCATCAATGCTTTAGTCTTGTAGGATCGTACATCTGGGTGAGCCTGCATTTTATCTTATGTTATTTCATAAAGATGCAAAGAGATTGAACGATAAAAATGCAAGGAAAATTATGCCACCTTGATGTAAGCATCCCACACATAATCATCAGCTATAACCATTTGTCGAGTTTCATCCCAAGAAAATCCAGCCTGATCAAGAAGATTCTTCACATCATTGAATTGCTTCCACAAATTTGTATAACGACTTTTTAACACATCTTTGTCATACTGAGACCCAAATTTTGCATTGAACATGGTGAGCATGTTCGTCCAAGCCTGCTTGCTGAACGTATGGCCTACCCTGGTCCCTCTGTGCATCTGCTCTAACATTAGATCAATAAAATATCGCTCCATTGTTGGCGTCCAATAAGTCCTCGAACGGTCATTTGTCCCTGGCATCTGGCTAGTCATTCCTCCACCTAGAATTAATATCAAACATAATAAACCATAGCGAAGGCAACAGCATACCATTAATAAACATAAAACTAAAAAATTACCTTATCTTTTACTATCAAAATCAAAACTATTATCATCGACGTTACTCTAATACATAAAATTACATACGCATTGCATTCTAATCAACAAACATAAAAAAATCTAATTTCACTCAAATGAATGTCTGTAAGCAGCCAAAAACCATTATCATCGACGTGGTACTAATACAAATATTATGTATGCACTGCATTCGAATCAAAATCAAAATGCATAAATAAACCTCACATCCCTCAAATGAATGTTTGCAAGCAGCTAGAAAACAAATCGATCCCATTAACAAAATAACACATAACCCTAACTGAGTACCATACAATACCAACACCTAACAACAACAGCAAATTAAAAGTCAAACCACTCCAACTTCACCCACATAAATAATAACAATAATAATAATAATAACAAAACAAAACAAAAACACATACACACACACACACTAAATGAGCCAAAATTTGAATCAAAATAGCCAACAATTTAGGCTTTCAAGTAATGCAGCAAGCGAATAATTTAAAAATAGCAGAGTAGAAGCAGAGTCCAAACTGGGATTTAAAAATGATGATAAACTGAATATAAATAACTAAAAAAACAGTGTGCGAATACAATAATAAATCAAAAAGTAAACAAATAAAAATATATATATTAAAAAAAAAAAAGGGTTTTGACCTGTTGTTGAGTTGAGAAGTTGAAAAAAAGGGAAAAAAGGGTAACTGAAAAAACTGATTGATTTGGTTTGTGGTGAGTTTGGCGCGCAACTGGAGATTTGCTCAAAACTCAGTTTAACCCTAATCCGGAATAACTCCCTTCTCCTTCCTGTCTGTTTGGTTACAAACACTACTCTCTCTCTCTCTATCTCTCTCTCTTTGATTTTATAGCTGCAATTGAAACTATTGTATTTGGGCTGCTCCATTTAATGGGCCCAATATTTAGCCCATCTATTGGTTCCCCATGGTGCTAAAGGCACACGTACGTACATTAATAAATGTTTGACACCAAAAACAAAACCTGCACCAATATCGATCATTTTGAACAGATCAATGACTTTCCATAGTGCAGTGAAGCCACTGGTTAGTTTTCAGTACCCTAGTTGGGTTTGATCTAATCGGTAATCAATCAATAATATCAAAACTATGTGTTAAAGTGAACTGATCATCCCTCTCTTTTGGGACCCTTGTGTGTGCTTCTCTTGCCACGTTTCGCTTGTTGATTAGAGAGAACTATTTGGTTCCTACAAATGCACAACACAATCCTCACATTAATCATTTCCATCAAATTTAAAAAAAAAATTAAAATCTATAAATATGAATGATGGGAGTTTATCTTTTTATTTTTAATTTTTAAAAATTTATGTTTATAATCTCCACCCTCTATCTATAAAAATAGACGGTAGAGATTAATATCTTTATTTTTAATTTTTTATTATTTTATATTTAATATCTACCGTCTATCATTTGATGGACGGTAGAGATTCACTGATACTATAAACTATAATTTTTTTAATTCAATATTTATAGGTACTTATCTTTATACACTTGTTGTCTTAAAATTTTTAATAAAAAAATTAACGATTAAGGGTATTTTGGTAATTAAAACTGATGGTAGAAAAAAATTAACTATAAAATAAAATTATGAAAAAATTTAACCATAAATAAAATTAGATGAAATTTTAACTAATATATCAAATTAGGAGAGCATTTTAATAATATTCTTAATATAAAAGTCAACTGTTACCTCCATTTCATAAATTTTATATAAATTTTATTAGAATTTTCTGTATAGTTTGTTGGACTTCTTTTTAAAGAGTAATACGAAATTGGATAAATTTTTAATAATTTAAAAAAATAATAATATTTGATTGTGTATTGAAATTCATCAAATTTCATGGAGTAGATAAAGATTTGTTATGACTCTTTTTATTTATATTTCTCATTTTAAAATCTATCAAATTTCATCACTTAAGTAATTTCTGTAAAGCCGATAACTTTTCTAAGGTATTTATATTTGAATATACCTATACTTTTAAAATATTTTAAATTTCAATTACTCTGAATTAAATACACCTTCCCTAATTCATCAAAGCCCTAAATCTAAAGGTTTGGGTTCAACATAACTTTGGGTATTTACACACAAATTCATATCAATCAATGAAATTATTCTTGAAAAGTTAGAAGCTAACCTTATTTCACCCAAAATTATAAGTGAAGAAGACTCAAACCAAGTTTGCGAAACTTGGTCCGATAACACTACTCAACCGTACGACTATCGTCGCTGACTATGAAAGATGGATCAAGCAATTGGGTTTGATATTTGAGTTTATATGACAAAGAAATTAATAAGGGCATTTTGGGTAGATTGGGGCAGCTTTACACATTATTTCTGCATTATTATTCAATATTAATATTTATTTTTTTTTTAAGAAAAAACTAATACAAATTTAGGAATTGGACATCTGGAATTAACAATTTCATTAATGTGAGTGTAAACAGTTTATCAGTCGGATATAAAAGATGGATCAAGCGATTAGGTTCGATTTAGGATTGATTTCGGCTAGGGGTGATTTCGATTTAGGATATTTGAGTTCGTATGACAAAGAAATTATTTTGAGTAGATTGGGACAGTTATATACACATTATTTCTGAGTGTAAAGTGTTTACCACCAAACCACCTCGACTTCCGTTCGATATTAATCATTAATAATTTGATCATTTAGAGTTAAGATTACAAATAATTTCACTTTAAATATCAAAGATTTACAAACCACTTGTGTTTTTCTTCTCTTTCTTTTACCATTCAATCATTTTTTCTACTGTGAAAATTGTGAAATGGACAACTCTTAGTACAGCAGTGTGAGCAGGAACAGAAACAAAATCATGCATCAAGGTGGCCTGCAAAATTTTCCTAATAGAGATTCCACCAAGTAAAACTGAGCGTTAAAAACTCAATGATTTTTTGGCGGTAATGATCGAGTCTTGTTTGTCTATGCTATTTATCTTCAATGCTGTTAACGAGGGGTACCAATTCGATATTCTCAGCTTCTTTTGGAGATTCAATCTCATCTTCTTTACTAGCTAGTTCGGCTGGGAGGAAGGAAGAATCCAGATCACCTCTAGGCACCAAAAATATTAGACAAAGCGGAGTGACTCTTAATATGTTTCGGATCAAAATGGCCAGCCAAAGGTTGTGGAATTGTGTCCTTGTGACCTTCAATATATGGAGCAGGAGGCCTCCTCCCCATGAGGATGAGAGGAATCCAGCATTGTCAATTGACATAAGAAGAGCGAAAAAAGTGCCTTCAATACCGGGGGGGCAAAGCCTAGAACTGAGTACAAGAAGGGGCATCCATTTCAGCTGACCGACCATTTTGGAGACACCTTCATCGATAACAATGGCCACGAAATCTGGTATGCCAAACATCAAGTTCACTCGCAATACCAGCATCAAATCTAGCATTCCGGATAAACCAGAGAGTAACTGAGCCCAAAATAGCAAGTCTCGAAAAGGGTAATCCTTCAAAGCATTTTGGTAGAGTATTGCTGCCAGAAGGGAGCCAATTGGACCAACGGAGAGTATGTATCCAACAGTTTCCTGCATTATGCACATTGGGAACAAAATTTTGATTTCTTTCTTTTCTTAGGCAATTAACAATTTTCTGAAACCAACATAGAATCCAAGAAAGTATAGTTGTCGCATAGTTCATTGTTGTCTTCAGAGTCTGAAAATTTAGAGAAGAAAGACAGTACCTGAGAAAAAGATGGACCGGCTTTTGCATCTGTATACCAATAGAACAACCCTTCATGGATATTCAGGCTCAATACAAATGATAAGTACATGTATAAACATGGTCTCCATACAAGCGGGAATTTCAACTGTTGTCCACATAGCTTTTCCAGCATCAAGAAACTTCTCATTTACCTGAGTCACCAATAGAGAGACGAGATATGAATATACATGGAATGTAATGGAACCAGTAATGAAAATGAACCCGGCAAGTACCTGTTTGTAATTGAAGTTGGTAACAGACGGCTCATCAAGCAAAGTTCCAACAAAAAATACAAGTGCAGCTGGAATTGTCAGCAAGCCGAAGACTCCCTAACAGGGAAGAGGAAAATCTTACTATTACATGGAAGGACATGATTTCATAAAAGAAAGAATGTAGAGAGTTTGGACAACGTTGTCGAATAAGATGCTTACCTTGGGTCCTATTAGGTGAACAAAGATGCCACTAATAGAAAATCCTACTAGAGCCCCAATGGAGGCACTCAGAGAACACAAGCTTTGCATATCGGATGCAAGGGAACGATGAATGATGCTGTTCTGCGCAACACAGGCATCAATGGTCACATCTGCTATCGCAACCCCAGCACTTCCCGCTGTTAATGACAACACAGCTAATGCAAGATGCAGTTTTCCATGCAATGACACCAAGAGCATGGAGGTCACGCCAAGAAATCCTGAAACAAATGCGCTAGTGTGTTAACTACTCAATATTTCGTACCTTAAGTAACTCGATATTTTCTACCTATTCAACCCAGGATGCGAATCATATAGTGCCTGGTCATGCGGCGACAACCTAATTGAGGTTGCAATTCCCTGCTAAAATTTTATCATTTATGCAAATCCAACTTCCATGTAGTCCATGACTAAGAAAATCCAAAAAGAAGTCTCCTCTCAAGCAAGGCAACGTATGAAATATAAATTTTATAATTTTAGCATCGACCAAGAAAACACATTTAACAAAAGACAAGACTAACCAACATTTAATAAAAATCAAGCCTAACCAATACTAACCTAATGGATCCCCATTCAGCAAAGAAGCTAAGCAACAAATGAAACTAAAATCTATCAAATTTTTCGTTCGCAGAGGTTGGATATGAACAGTGTACTGAAGATTTCATATGGTTGCATTGACATTTTCAGATTGAATACAAATTACTACTAAAATGGAGGTAACTAAGTACTAAAATTCATCAATTACCAGCCACCATAAAATAAGGCCGTCTGCGGTACCCCAAAATTGGGAGAACATCAGTAAGGAGACCCCAAAGAGGCTTGACTATCCAAGGAATGGAAGTGATTCCAGCATAGACTTGAGCCTCAGAAGGCTGCACTTTTTGAACATCCTTCATGTAATACTCCGTCCCGACACGAGCAAGAGCTCCACCCAATCCCTGGCTTATTCCATAGACAACCACCACACCAAACACAAAGCTCCAATGAGTTTCTGTGGCCAGCATTTTGATCCAAAAAATTGGAGTCAAGAACCATCCACAGCACCCCTTTTTGTGTTCATTTTCCAGCACAACCACCTCTTTAGGGGATTCCAGATTCTCTTCCTCCACCATAACTACTACTACTCCTCAGAAATCTAGAGAGAAAATAATAATTACAACAAAAACAACAACCCAGGTTCACAAATCTATGTTTCTAAACTATGAATTTTCTAACTTTTTGAAACCCCTCACCGTAGACAATTTCTTGAACTGGGTTGTGTTCTCTGCACTAAATATGTTAGAAGCAGTAGCATCAGCAACAACAACAACCCAGTTTAAAAATCAGTGCTTTCACATATGGGGTACCTTGAAACTGACAAAAAAATCCTCCAAAATCGATGGATATAGAGAGAATTATCTTGAACTACTAAAAAAACAAAGAAAGAAAACAAATGTTCTCTAATCTTGGTTTCTTGAAACTGATATAATGGTAACCTTGAACCAAGTTGACTAAAATTCTACAATAAAAGCGGATATTTTTCTCAGGTGACTGTTGCACTAGCTTATTTTCTAAAATTGATCTAAAAGAAGAGAAAAAGAGAGAGAGAAAACAAGTTTCAATGCAGATCCAAAAGAGGGTAGCTTCAAGGTAGGAGAAAGATCAACATAGTTGACCTCACCAACAGCCTGTAAAATCTCCAGTGTGCAGTGTCCAAATTTTATTTAGTTCTTTTGTTTCTATTTTTAACTCTCTCTCTTCTTTTTTTTCATTTTATTATTACAAGTTGAAGTTGTGCAGGTTTTTTCCTTAAATATCTACGTTCGGATAACCAATCACGTAAGATAGAGGAAGTAGGACCCACCAAGGGTTGAGTGACACGTGGCTAAGTTTGGTTGGTCCCCTTGAACAGAGACTCAAAGATCTTGTTGCCAGCCACTTCTTGTCCTGTGATGTGAGCATGTGAAATTCTTGTCTTAAAAAAGTGTTATAAGTCCAACGTCTATGGATGTTCATGTCCCATACAGATAAGCTCAAATGCTTTTCACATAATGTGTCATGTTTCACTAAAACAATTTTATTAATAAAAAATTTAAGGGCAAATTACACTAACATCCCTTTATATATCATTTTTTACATTCATTGACAGCCTTTGCCTTTATTGTACAAACATCCCCTAGATTTCGTTGACCAAACTGTTGACTGACGGAGAAGTTAACTGTTTGGTACTGTAACAAGGGCAAATTTGTCTTTTTCCCCTTAAATTAATTAAAATAATTAAAAAATTATTTTAATGAAAATCAATTTAACTATTCATCCTTTTCTTCAATTAAATTCCTAATAACAACTAAATTTAGATTTTTTTTCCTTTTCAAATCACAAACCTATATCATTAGTATTATCATCATCATCATCTTTTCAAATTTTCTTCAACCAAAAAATCCAAACAAACCCAAATCCAATTTTTAGAGAATAATATGGAGTTGATTTGTTTGGAGAAGAAAATAAAATTCGAATTTTTAGAGGAGGAGGAGAAGAAGAAGTAGAAGAAAAAGAAGAAAAAAGAAGAAGAATTTTTTTTTTTTTTTGTTCTTCAATTTTTTTAGTTGTTCTTCAATTTTTATTGAAAAAGATGATGAATGATTGAAAAAAAATATAAATTTGATTGTTATTAGAAATTTAATTGAAGAAGATAATGAATAATTAAATTGATTTTAATTAAAATAATTTTTTAATAATTTTTAATTGTTTTAATTAATTTAAGGGGAAAAAGACGAATTCCGTGGTCAACGAAATTCAAAGAATATTTGTGCAATAAAGGTAAAAGTTACCAGCAAATGCAAAAAATGATATATAAAGGAGATATTAGTGTAATTTGCTCAAAATTTAATGACAATTAAAAGAAACTTATATATTAATTAGAACCATACACTTTCTTATTTCTATAATTAAATTAAATTATTTTTTTAATAATTACCCTTTACAGATTAAAAACAAAAATGAAAACTAAAACAATTATGCCAACCTGCACTGTTTGATTCCAATTTCACATGTCAAAATTGTCATTTTCATGCCAACAACTTCATGATGAAATTAGCAAAAAACCAGCAAACACACCAGAAGAAAAAATGGATGGATTTGAAAATGAGAAAACACTTCATTTGTTGTCCGAGTAAAATTCATTAGTTGTTGAATAAATATCAAAAACTAATCTGTACATGACTAATTTGCAAGTCAGAAAATCATGCCCAAGAAACTTATAAATAGCTCTGCCGGACTCAATTCTGAGCCGGTGAATCGCTTGCTCCAAGCTCACCATGACATTTAGGAAAAAGTTTCATCTGGTGAATGATTGATTGTAAGTGGTATGCATGCAGGCAGCTCTGTTTCAAATGGCAGGTCTTTATCAATCTGCAATCGGGTTGCCTTCAAGGACTCAGCACTTGATAACCGCAGTTAGTCACGTCTTTTTCGGGCTGAGAAGTTTGATTATAGAGAACGATCCATCATGAAGATAGGATTGATGAATTCCGGTGTATAAAAGCTGTTTCGCTTGCTGCAGACCATCAACCAACACTTGATTAAATCATTGTTTTTAGCAACAACCAGCAATGGGAACAAAAGGGTCCCTCCGAGACGAAATTGGCTGGCAACTTAAATCTTCATTTGCTTTGTAATAAAGCGTTTTCTGTACATAGAACAACATATAACACTGAGAAGCTCTCACAACTCCCTCATCAACTTCAGTGATCCATGCATCATCACATTTGTACCACTGATTTGTCAGACGCAGATATGTCACGTAATGACCAGAGTCCAACATCCCAGAATGAGTGACCACAGCAAAAATCTCATATTCTGCAGATGTATCCAAGTCATCACCCTCAAAAGCAAAAATTCTGTTCCCAAATCTGTTTCTGACAACTGAGGATGATAAATATGGGTTCATGTCTAAACCAAAAGGAAATTGCAAATAGCGATCTATTTTTCTTGACATCTTTCTAACAGGAGAGTGCTCAAATCTTTTAATATGTAAACACAACACCGATGGAAGCCTTTTGATGGACATTTGCTTCACTGAGTCTTGCCTTTCTTGACAATTTTCACAGAAAAATTTCTGGTCCGAACCCAACTTCTCCGGCTTTGTAAACAAATCCAAACAACCCACAAGAGTGGATATACCTGTATTCTCATTAGGTTTGACAGACTTGTTAGCTAAACCTGTTGGAGAGCAATTTGGTGTGTCCAAATTAACTGAAATGTCTATACAAGGGTCATAAGTTGTGGAAGTAAATCCACAACACATACAGGTGACATCTGATCTCAAAAGTCCAGAGAATACTCTATGAGCGATACACTGGCAATCTCCATTATCTGTGTAAAAGAAGAATTATCAAGTGAAACAGAGTTATGGTACAAGTATTGTGACATTCTGGAGTTATCCTAAAGAATTACGGAACAAGAAGAATAGTGATATTTGCTTCTACCTTTCTTCGAAGCATGTTGGTAAACCAACCCTCCACCCAACAACCCTCACATACTCTCAAAACTCATATGGCATTTTTATATCATTTCCAACCCCCATTCAAATTATCGATGCCTATCGTTTATCAACTTTCAAATTACCTTTGATTAGTTAATTAAGAATCACAAATTTGTATTTATGTTTCTAGGGTTGGCACACCGAGTTGTATAGGACTGCTTTGATAGATTCTCTATGTGCATGATAGAGAACCAACACCCTCAAGCCATACAAATGACATGAACACAAAGCAGATAAAACACTACATCTCAGTATCTAATTACCTATACTGGGGCTCCTTGCTTTGCCCTCTTTCTCATGGATTCCATCCAACACCGAGATGAAGAATTCATGAGCATCCTGCTGCTCGTAGCTAGCTAGATTCGTTGAATGCTGCCACCAACTTCAAATACATATAAAAATTTGTTATTGATTAAGTTCATCATAGATATCTATCAAGAGAATAGCATTGCAAGAACCAAGAGACTAGGACCACGTATAAACTATCAAAATTAAATCCCATACAAATCAACACAATCATTTATAAAAATTCGTTAGGAAATATTACTCCAAGTGACCTATACAAACCAGTCAACAAGCCACCTCCAGTCACATTCATGATTAGAAGACAATCCACAACAAATGTGTACTAAAAGATGTTTAATCATAGAGCAAACCTTTATAAGGCAACCAAACACCAGACATAACAATTCTAAGCTATATACGTAGCTCATCGAAATATCAAATCGAAGCAATTAACCATACATTGTATAGATTTATGTACAATTACTCGATATAGACCGATCAACGCAACTATTTGATCAAGAATTGATTATCATCAACATATGCTGAAATCAATCAATGGCAGACCTGTAAAGAAACTGAGCTGGGCTGTATGGCAACCGATCCCCCGAAAACACAGCAGAGAAGATAACATCAATATCACAAGGCAAACACAACCGATCAGATGATCTCTTCCTGCAAACTTCATGGTTGTGCTGATCACTCAAGAAGTAATTCCGAAAAGGTGGTGCATGAAGCAAAGCTTGCAACACAGAATTCATGAAACAAGTGCTTCCCAGATTGTTCAACCCTCTCAAGCCCCACGGATAGCACGATTTGGCCCTCCGATCCCTCATCGAAACCATCTGTTTCGACTTCTTTGAATCGAATTCCAGCCCCGAAACCAACCTCCTCCTCTTGCTCGATCTCCTCACAGCACCTTCCTCGTCAGCAACACCACTTCTGTTTGGCGGCAAATCCATGATGTGTTTCAACATCACCGTCCTGTCAAAATCAGGATCGTAGACCTGATCACAGCACAAGACACAATAAAGCTCCGATCTTTCAACGTCCACAGCTATGTCATGGCCATTCTCAGATTGAGAGTGCAAAAGGGTGTGGCTTGAACATGAGACTGAAGAGCAAATCAAGCAAAGATAGAGTCTTTCTCGATACCCATCACAGAAACCGCATCTGGGTATTTTCGTTTGTGATTGGCTGACACTTGATTTTCCAGCTGGAGTGGTTTTGAGGTGCTCTTGGAGGGAGTTGAAGCCATTCAAGCGATGTCTGAGCTTGTAATCTGCAAGGTGCTTGCAGGATTTTGGGTTGGTGTACGAAGGGTTTCTTGTGGACATGTTGATGGAGATTGAAATAAGCTTCTCGATTTAATGATAAAACAGAGAAAGAATTGTAAGAACAAATTGACAATATATTAAATTAAAACAAAACCAAAAGAAAAAGAAAAATCTTTGATTAGTAAAGTAATCTTCTTTAACGATATTATTGAATAAGAAAAAATAACAAACAGGTTTCGGATTAGATTTGGAGGATTTGAAACATAAAAGATAGTTTTGGTTTGTTCTGGTTTTTGCCGATTTGATCAGCTGAAGAGTTTGTGTCCGTGTTTGTGTTTGATATTAAAAAGCAAAGGAGTTGTGCAAAACTTGGAGAAGAAGGTGTTTTGGTCAATTGAATTGACAGGCTCATGGTATCTATACAGAACATACCACTATATTAACAGTACATCCACAATTGTAGAGAAATCTGACCGTTCATTTTGTTGACTAGAAATCAAGAAACATTGTTTATATGCGGCTGATGTTTGTGGGTTTTTACATCTGACGGCTATGCTTCTTTGGAGGATGATGAGCAACGTGTTATATGATCATTTTATACCTCATTCTGGGACTTTATGGGCTTCCAGGCCCATATAGATTGTTCCAATTCCAAGAAAAGAGATGATGCTTATAGTGCTTTTGGTTGATGAAACTATTGACTAGCACCCAATCATGGCACATTATTGCTCTCTAGTCTCTCCCTTATTGATTTTTGAAAGGATTTATATCAAGTTTATATTTTTATTTTTTTATTCTGCCTTCCATTTTATTTTCTGGACAACCAATCACGAACTTTAAATGAACTCAAAGCAAAAACTGTGCATCAACACTAGATTCAAATTCCGCAATTTAACCATAATTTAAATTTATCTTGAGTACAAGAATTGTTTTCTTAAGTTGGGAGGCATTTGATTTGTAAATGTTTTTAAGTTTCAACTGTAGGCGAAAATCCTGCAGAAAGGTTGGTTGGAGTCGATAAGTGCACCCAGGTAAACACCCAGATGACCTTGAACAACCATCTAATCAGAAACCATGTCAAGCAGAAACATCTGAACTCTGATCCCAGCATGATCTGGGTCCTCCTTCCATTACATCTGCAAGAATCCGAATTGCTAGCTTCATCGGATGACGACCTTCATCGGATCTTAACCAAGGTCATCGGCTATTAATAACCGTGTGCTCAAGAAACAATGGAGACTCCTTTTCTTCAAAATATTGTGGTGGTAGTGAAGAGAAAAAAGTAAAAGAAAGGGAACACGAATACCACCTTTTTGTAAAGAATGTGATTACTTGCTCCATCTTAGAGTAGTAAATATGATTCCCAAGCCAAGTGCAAAATGAGAATTCTCATTCCCATGAAAAAAATATATATACGGCCTTAATGACACACCTAGCTAGCCAACCTATTTATATGAACTTTTCTTCTGTATAAGTGGTTGCTGATAGGGGCCATTCCTGAGTTCTTTTCTTCCTTAAGGAGATCAGCATACTCAGATAACGATTAAGAATTCATTATACAAGTCATTTTATATGAAGAAAAGAAAAGGCCAGCTCTCTCCAAGGCACAAGCCTCTCATTCTCTAAAAAATGAGCCATGTATTTCCTGAAAGATCAAGGAACAACTACCTACTTTCTGGCTGCGAAATATCATTTAGGACAAGATACCATGCCCAAAATTTTATAGATTCCAATACCTATCGAATCTTAAATGCCAAAAAATCAAATCAGAGTTCCCTGCCAACATTACTCATAAATAGATAGGTAGCACCAGTTTCTGAAGCACAAACACTTTGAATAGAAAACTCTTAGCAATGAAATGTCCTAACATGCCACCACTTTAATGGTAATCTTCATTTAGTTGTTGATTCTCACTATTCCCATACCTTTGCCTCTGATTGCCTTTTCCACATAGTGATGATTGTACTCGACATTCAGACAGCAGCCTCAAGTAGTAAGGCTGCAATCAGATGCTGCTCTCTATTCCCATTCCAAACAATTCAACCTCCCATGACTCAAGCTCAAAACATGAATTTGGTTCTCCTAAAACTTTCAAATTTCAAAAACTACCATTAAAATAAAAACAGATAAAACCAAGTCAATATATTCTCCAAAAGATCAACTAAACCCATGTATGTAAGCGTTTACTCCTACAGGAAACATAAATATCTTGTTCAGCATTTCAAAGAACATCGGAGGCACAATCTCTCAACCTCTCATTCTAATGTCATCACTGGAGCCAATTTAGATTCAGCTCATTAGTAATCAAAACCATACGTCAAAAATCCCGACAAATTATCTTGTTAAACACAAACGCTTGCAAGAACTAGGAAAACAACACAATCCCTTAGATTGAAACCACAAGACACCTGAGAAAGACAATTAACACCGTTCCTATTCACCAATCTCACTCTATTATCAACCCATTTCTCCCTTACACCACAAACCATATTCAACCCTTCTAACCAGGAACCTGAAAAATGTCTAAAACAAGTTACCAACAAAGATGCAACATTTCAGCAGACTTGCACACAACCAAGAAACTAGAGATCCTCATAACATCACCCTATCAAGCTGCACATGGGAGTCAAATGTGATAAGCAAGCAAAAATCCCAAAACTCCATTCAAACACACTTAAGTTTGTTTCAGAGGAATCCAAAAAAAAAAAAACTAAAAAGACCCCACAAACAAATTGTCCCCAAACTATCACTACAAACACCCAAAAACAAGCAAACAATTAATATAGAAGCAAAATTCAACACAGCCACACCTTCCATTTATTAAATTTAATCATATCCAAGTAATAACAATTAAGCATACACAATCTTCCGCACCCAACAGTCCACACAACAACAACAATAACAAAGTTAACATCTTTTCAACAAATTTATACAATAAATCCAGGAAAAAACATTTCATGTAAAAAGCAAAAACTTAAATTTTAAAAAAAAAAAAAAATTCAAGAAACAACGCGACCCACAACAGGGTACTTAGCTTCGAACTTCTTCTCCCAGTCATCCAGGACGCCGATCTCCTTCTCGGTGAGGCCTTCGAGGGAGGGAGAGACGTCCTCGTCGTTCTTGCTCATCTTGGCCAGGGCCCTGCTCGCATCTTTGCCGGCGAACATCCCGTACGCGCCGCCGGGGCCGTAGAAGGACTTGCCAGTCGTGACGTCGAAGACGCGGCCCTTGATTGCCACGTAGATGGGCTTCGATGGGTCCGTGCCGTTGTACTGGATCAGCTGCTGTGCTGTGAACTCCATTTTTTTTTTTTTGGTTTGGTTTGGTGTTGAGTCTGAGATATCGAATAATTTTTTTATATCCACAAAAATAAAGTAGGACAAATTGCAATAAAATAAATTAATGTTTAATTATATTATAATAAAATTATAAATTTAGTATTAATTATATATTAGTATTCCTTAACCAACTATTTAACGGTGAATTCATATAAAAAAAATAAATAAAATTAAATAAATCTCCACATTATATTAATAAAAAAATATAGTTAAAAAAAATAAAAATAAAATAAAAATTTCTCTTTTTTTTAAAAAATAGTAATAAAATAAAATTAGATATCCAACATTCAAATCTAATGGACGGTAGATATTATATTAAAAAAAATAAAAAATTATGTTCGTGGTGGTAAGATATGAATCTACACCTAACACGAACACCAAGAATACAAAAAATAATAATCTAAAAGAGAATATGCTCCTATCACAGTTCTGTAAAGGACTTCATCTACGGTGTAACAGACACGGCACATGGGAGCAGATCTGCACAAGTAGATTCTGTTCTGAAATTTTTTTTTTTTTTTTCTTATTAAGGGGAGATCCAATCTCTGCCACCAAAACATAAATATATATATATATATATATAATAACATAAAAAATATTTATAATTGTTCGATTTTTTTAAAAAAATTTAATTTTTTTTAAAAATGAATCTCTACCGTTCATCAATTTTTTTTTATATATATTTTTTAAAAAAAAAGTGGAGATCCATTTTTAAAAAAATATTTTTTTTTTTTTATTATTTAATTTAATTTTTTAAACAAAGGTTGTTATGTCATTTCACACATAAGTCATAGTCAAACTGTTATGTTTGACTGTGTCAAGTGACGATAGGTACTTACGTGTAATTAGGCTAAATTCAAGATTTCGCTATAATATGACCAAACATCATGATACTTTATTACAATTCGTCCAATAAAATAAAGAGAGGGAGTTTGATTAATGCACCCGAAATACTAATACGGTTAGGATCAGGTATCTACATTAGGTTGGGTCAATCCAAATATGTTTTACTCTCGGGTATTGAGCCGAATGAACAGCCGACAGATGGCCCAAATTAGAAGAGACGGAACCTAAGTAGAGAAGTACTATTAACCCCCTACCCTCATTCTATCCACACCCCAATTGGGGTTTACTGGGACCTGACAATATCTGGGGTTAATAGGATGTGCATAGTGAATTGTATGAAATTTCAAGTTATCAATAGATCATAATATTACAAAGAAATAGTCTTGGCAGAACATTTTTGTCTACAGAATCACATATGTTTACACATTTTAATTCAAATACTAAAACAAATTTTATTTCTCGTCAATGAGAATACAGTGAAGAGTCTATACAAGTGTATAAAAAGTTTCAATCTAGACGACGAAGGAGGTACTCAACTTGAACGAGCTTTGTAAGTGGCATTACCCAATCCACATAGAGTCTAGACACTACAGATGGATCGACCTTGTACTTTCCTTGACAGTCAACGTCGTCGTTGCTAAGGTTCAGGTTCACTTCTTGCCCGAACACCATTGCCTTCTTCGCGACCCTCCTCCTCACCATCTCTTCTACGTTTTCAAACGTTAGTAATTTCATAAGAGCATCTTTGTCCTGAGAAAACCAGAATCTTGTTTAGTAACAATGCCGAATCTTTGTTTTTTCTATTACAAGAAACACTTGCACACAGCAAAATCTAGGAGCAGAGTTTCATGTTTTGTGAAAATGTTATTATGGACAATGTACAATGAAATCAAGTTCTGCAAGTAATTTTGGTATAACTATGGATTGAAATTTTATTGACCAATACACTT
The DNA here is from genome assembly GCA_003430845.1 of Xanthoceras sorbifolium. Lineage (NCBI taxonomy): Eukaryota > Viridiplantae > Streptophyta > Magnoliopsida > Sapindales > Sapindaceae > Xanthoceras > Xanthoceras sorbifolium. Next base: position 28,855,821 of record CM010616.1, read on the forward strand.
CAGTGTAGATTCCATTCTCCCGGTGGTCAAAATGTTATTTGTAAGATAGTAATTGAAGCAGAAAACATAAATATTTGTACCTAAAGTTTCTTCAGCTTGCTGAGAAGAAATGGTTACTAGGTTGTTCAACAAGAACTCCATACCTGGGCACGAATTGCAGGTTCATAGTCATGTGGGGCGTCTCTGAATTTAACCTCAGCTACAAATTTTCCATAATGTATCCTTCTAGAGAGAGCCTGCAAGCAAATGAGCAATCCGTTAGCATGTTTAGTCAATGCCAATACCAATACCAGTTAACATAACAAATCATGACATCCCATTGCGGACAACCATATTATGGGCAATTATTCTGTCACTTCCCAATTGCAGACTCTCTAGAGTTAATACGGGTTCTTACCTGTAGACAGTCTATATCGCTAGTGGCAGTCGATGCATAGTTTCCATCATCACCCTCGTTAGCAAAAAGTGGAAGCAATTGGTTGCAATACATATCCCATATCATCTTGTTTATATTGATGGAATTGGCTGCAGGATGCAGAACCTATATTTGGGGTTAGCCCAAAAGATTTCTTGTTTTCCGATCCTGTGGAAATTACAGAAACTATAACTAGAGAGTTTTCGCTAAATACTTTACCTGAGGATAGTTCCATGGCGGTACCAGCGAGCTTGGTAGATTATCAGGGAAGAAGGCATGTTCTTCGGGGTTCTCATATCTCCCTGCCTGTTGCATACCAATCATATAAGTCAAGTAAAGACAACCAAAACAAAAAATAAAAACTAGTTTGTCACTCACACCATTGGCAGTTATTATTGAATTCACAATTAGCATTTTCAGACACTGAATAAAACAAATCAAAATCATGACCAAACAATTTTAGAATATTTTTCACTGGAGTGTCCAAGCACAAAATAGATAAGAGGTGTATACAAGGCATCCTGTTGACAAACAATGCTCATTAAACCCTCAACCTAAGATCATCATCTGATCATCTCCTATCTCAATATGCATATTGGCAATCATCCATCATCAGTTGTTAATAAAACATGTAACTTGTAATGAGAGGACACGGTGCTCTTTCCTCATATCTTGTTAATATTGTGACTCTAAATCATGTTCATGGCCACTCACTTTTATTTTGTTATCAAAACATCTGCAGCCCATAAACTTATTGTAGCACATGCAATCAATCTTGAGATTTACAGGCTATATTTTTCACTTTTTTAAATCAATGTGTGGTGATTAGGTGAAAATATTATAATATAATAGTATTGGCATTTGACAGCATCTTCTGTCTTAAAAAGTGCACAAAACATGACATTGTTTCAAGCCAACGTGGACCCAGTGAAGAATACAAACGAACCCACTTTATAATTTCTTATTAAAAGAAAGGAAAATAATTATTCAAAGGAAAAAAGGAAAAGAAGGCAGAACTCACAGTGGCTTGAAGTTTCTCTGTTTGTCTAACAATGTATTCAAGCAAAGAACCAGAGAATCCAGGAATCGAAGCATATGATTGATTGTAAGCTGGAGAATTGAGAGGGTACTTGGCTCTCTCAATGATACAGAACACAATAGTGTCTTCTTGTCTGATCAAAGACTTCCTCACTGAGTCAAGAGTCAAATCACAAACAAGCTCTGCTTCTCTTTCCATATCCAAAACTCTCTCTCTCTCTCTCTCTCCCTCTGTTCTCTACAAAATCAGCATTACCAATAAAAACAACGTTAAACCCACAACAATCTCACATACTCAGAAACAAAAACACAAACAGTGAACCGATTTCTAACATGTATCGAAAATCTTCTTCGATGAAAAGTCACAGATGTGAAATAAAAAAAAAGGAAAGGATATCTTCTTCTTTTTCTCCTGGGTTTTGTGAAAAGTAAAGTGGGGCTTTTTAAGAAGAGAATGAATAGGAGAAGAGAGCGAGAATAACGTGTCCTCGGGTGGTCTTGTCTTCTACATTAAGTTACAAAGAATCAAAAGAAGATGGAGTGTCGTCCAAATTTTGACGTGGAATCCATTGTTTGATTAATTTTAACAAGTGGTTGATACTTAGTGGGGACGAACGTGAAAACGCGCACGCAGACTTTTTCATTGTTTATGATGCCAGTGAATGTGATGGGCCCTACTTGCTCTCTCATCCATTATCTAGACATATTAGTAATGACTTAGTTAACGGTTCAGTTTTTTTTTGGACATGTTTCTGGTTTTAGGTATTGACTTTTTTGAAATGAACACTACATACATTCACATAATCACCGATCACGCTAAAATGTTAGAATTTTTATTGGTATATGTAAAGATCAAACATTATAAACTTATAAAAATCCTGGCTCGAATAAGTGTAATAGTTCGATAAGCTCAAGCACTATCAATACTGATAAATGTCAGTTAAAGTTACGCATTAAAAGCTTGATCACTACCTAACAGACTAATTTTTTGAATTAATTATTACGGCAAGTGGTATCAGAGTACTCGGACCCTACTTGCTCTCTCATCCATTATCTAAACATATTAGTAATGACTTTAGTTAATGGTTCCGTTTTTTTTTGGACATGTTTCTGGTTTTAGGTATTGACTTTTTTGAAATGAACACCACATACATTCACATAATCACCAATCATGCTAAAATGTTAGAATTTTTATTGGTATATGTAAAGATCAAACATTATAAACTTATAAAAAGTCCTGGCTCGAATAAGTGTAATAGTCCGATAAGATCAAGCACTATCAATACAAGTCAAAGTTACGCATTAAAGAGCTTAATCACTACCTAACAGACTAATTTTTTGAATTAGTTATTGCGGCAAGTGATATCAGAGTAGACTCGGACCCTAATCAACACGGTCAAAAGATTAAAGCTCACATTGTAAGCACCACCACCTAACATGCTCGTGTTTTGAGTTGGTAAAAGTCATTTAATTGAGAATGTTGGTTGTAAACACCGGACCGGTAGAGTCATCCAGTTGAGAATAATGGGCCAATGTTGATGATGGCAGCAGAGTATGTTAGACTGTTACGTACCTTTGAATCTCCGTGTTGATCAAGGCTTTGTATGGTAGATGACAGCAAAGTATGGTAGATTGAGATCTACGCAAGCCTCTGTATCATTATCCATACACAATATGGTCTTTGCCTAGAAACCAAGAAAAGAGTTAAGAGTGGTGGCCAACTGCTGGGTCTAATAAAATGTGTGACGCCAAAATTGCCAGCCTAGCCCCAATCCAAATTCTGGGTACCTGACCACCAACCTCATATAGTCGAATGGTCCTCCGAGTTGCCGACCATGTAACCCTGAATTGCCCTAGATATAATCTTGTGTGCATGATGAGCTATGCCTAAGTGTCGAGAGATTTCTTCAATATTCATAACCATCTGAATAATGTATTTACATACAGATGCAATGTATGTTTTAGAAACACAAATAGAAGATGAAATGTATGCAAAAGAATAAGAAAAGAAATACCACTATGTATCTTTCAATGTACATATCATATATGGGCCCGTGTGCAAGAATACGCTAGGCGCTAGGCGCTAGGCGGCCGATAGCGCTTAGGTCAACAGTTAACGTGTTGACTGCACCGTTAACCACCTCAAAAACATAAAAATACTAAAATAGAAAAAAAGAATAAATTGTTTACATTTGCAGATGATAATGATGCTTAGGGATTGATTGTGTACCTAGGATTTTTGTATTTTTGCAAAGGAAATAGAGAAATAAGGGCTGTTATGTGTGTGCTTTTAGCTTATGCTTTGCATAATGGCCACTGCTTCCTTTTATTTTTTGTTCACATTGAGTGTTAGCAAGGAAAAAAAAATAGTCTCCGGGGCCGACCGCCTAGTCTGCCTAGGCGACCGCCTAGTCTGCCTAGGCGACCGCCTAGTCCGACCGCGGAATATGGCCGATTTGGCCATATTCAATGCTGCAGCCGGCCACCTAGCGACTAGGCGGCCGCCTAGGCCGAATTCTTGAACACTGATATGGGCATATGCACGAACAGGCATAAACATAAATCCATGTATGAAACCAAATCTTCCATTACTTTTTTTTTCATTTAATCATTGTTGCAACTTCTGCAAACTATATTTCAAACTGTGCAATCCATAAGCAAAAGGAACTTAACAATTACAATCATACACGATGGTAACCTGATCAAGGCTTCACTCTCCAAAAGCTATACTAAAATTTCATGCTCACCTCAACTGTTTTGGTTCTTGACCGGGCTCAGAAAGAAAACGTGGTGGTCTTGCAACATGCTTAGACATAAGCCTTGCAGTGTCTTTCCACCAAGAGATCTCCATTTCCTTCTCACGAAGCTTGTACCTGGCACATTCTAGAGCAGCTTCTAGCTCTCTTATCTGCTCTTGCTGCCTTGCTTCCTGTACTTCATGCAACCTTCTTTCGAGTTCATAAGGGGGAACTCCACAATCTACTTCATGACATGCCTCTTGAGGGTCAATTACAGGGTCAATCACTTCTCCAGAACTCAAACTTTGGCTCGCGGAAGCTGTGTCCTCAACAGTCTCCTGCCAATCCTAATACTTAAGAGATGTGAATAGGGATATATTGATACTATGTAATAATTTGAGAGCACCAATCCTGGAAAAACTAGTACACAAGAAGAAATTGTACTCAGGAGGTAAAAGTAAGTCCAATTAGTCATATTCCACTAATGTTTGTTCTGGAAACCTTAAAACAATTCATACTTGAACTTGACATAGAAACAGATCACAAGAAATTCCACAAAGAAAGTTGAAAGAACACTACACAATGCAGGTTACAAGGTTCTCATCATCCAATTCATTTATGCACAAGCATAGGCTTACCCTTATAAACCTAAAACTACCCTTCGCCGCTTGAGTGACTGGACTATCAATTGCAATGTAAATAATCTCATAAACTGTACAAAATATAAAAAAGAAATGAACCCTCTATGCATTTAATGTTAACAATTGTCTTTCTATCCTGCATAAAACTATTTGAAAGAAAATTAAATGACTATATGTAATTCTTTCTCAGATTGCTTAGGTACAACTTCTCCTAACAAAGATAGTGGCACGAACAACCATTTGCATCATAGTCTACTCAGATGCATTCAATAAGTCAATAAAAGAAATGAAATCACAATGTCAGTGAGTCATTATGGTCCTTATAATTAGTTCATTCGATAAAAAAACATGCACCTTAATCACAAACAAACCAGACAAAGAAAAAAAAAACAAAAACCCTAAGTAGTACCTCTTCTCTTTCCTGTTCAATGTGTTGCAGCAATTTCTCTCTATCCAAGTGGAGTTGCAAACGTTCCAATTCTGCCTCAAGTTCTGCTTCTAGTCGATCCATTCCTTCCGGGATAGGCCTATCACACATCAAAGACTGATCACACACCTTAATTGTTAAGGACCGAGGTGAAACATGTGATGTTGTACGGTTCAGTGAAGAACTATGATCGTTAGATTCCAGTTCTTCGATAACATCAGAGGTAGAATATGCATATATATCGTTTGTATCACACGGGTTTACAAGTGCATCCTTCATTTGCAACTCCTCTTTCACGTTTCGAAGAAGGGTTTCCATTTGGCTTCGCAGCTCAGTCATCTTATCGAGTTCCTTTTTACTCGAAGCAATAAGATGCAACAAATAACATCCAATTCCCAAATTAAAAGACGCCTCTCTCCTACACTCTGCTGAACATTAAAATCATTAACATTACAATTAAAACTCGTACAAAAACAACTAATCAAATCTACGATCAACTAAATCACCTGACGACAGAATTTGAGGTGACCCAGTTGTAAACCCCCGCACCGGGTCAATGAGATTATGGGTTTGACTCATGTCCCCCTTCCCTAATTACCGAATTCAAAATAGTTCAAACAAAATAAATAAAGAAACAAAAAAAATCACCTGATCGATCACTTTCCGGACCCGTAGTAGAGACCAAATCACCACCGTTGAGTAAATTCGTCGAAGACCTTCCATTTTCCACCGAAACCCTCTTCGCTTTCGCTCTCCTGAACCGGGACAGACACCGAGAAACAATACCCACGCACCCGCCGCCGCTGTCGCTTCCTCTCCGACCGCCGCAACCGTCCATCCCAGGAAAACCCGCCTCCACTTCCTCTTCTTCTTCTTCCATCAATAGAACATCTGCAATACGTAAATGAGAAGCAGAAGCTTTAAAGGCTGGTTTTTTCATCGGGACTGAGAGAGAGACTGAGTAACAAGACAGAGAATTAAATGCGGTAAGCCAATGACAGAGTGGACTCAGTGGAGCGTTTCTTCTTTTGTTTGGTGAATTTTGGAGGGAAAATTTTAAATTAACCAAATTTAGGGTTTTTTTTTTTTGTTTTTTTTTTTTAAATTGTAGCTCAAATTTTTATAACTTTTATCAAAATCTAATATGGTATGGTCTATTTTTCAAATATATATATATATATGTGGTATGGTCTATTATTGCGTTGCCTCATATATGAGTGCCAAAACATGTATAATTAATGCTCTAATATCTTTAAGATTTTTTCAATTAATTTTATAACAGATGTATCTCGTTATTTTACGTTCGTTTAATATAACGTTGTTATTTGTGAATTTATATTTAAAAATATATATTTTTTGTAATTATCTCAAATTATTGAGGTTTTTTTATAAAAAAATAGGAGAAAAATAATAATTAAAATTTTATAATTTTTAAAAATAATAATTCCTCATCTCCTAATATTTTTATTAAAAAAAATTTATTACTTTAATAATTTATTAAACAAAATTTATTTTAATCCCTACCTTTTTTCGTATTATTACTTTTTGACTTATGTTTTCTTTTTTAACTCACATGATCCTTAATGTTTTAAAAATCTATTATTTTAGTCATTTTAACTAAAATTTTGACAGTTAAACATGATAGAATATGCACAATAACCATTTTTCTTTTAATTTTAAGTAATTAAATTAAAAATATGATTTTACTCTTTATTTTTTAAAATTTAACAAATTAAACTTAACTTGTACATCCAATAAAAAACGAATATGTGTCAACAAAAAAAAAACAAAAAACTTATAAAAAGAGTCCTTCAATATTAAAAATCAGTATAATAATAATTAATTTATGAAAATTTTATAATACAAAATAACACTTTAAATTAATATTAAAATATAAAAAATAAATTGTTTATATAAAAATAAATTATAAAAAATTAAGATAAAATAAATTTATAAAGTAATAAAAAAATTTCAAAAATATTTTGAAAATGTTAGGAGAGGAAGCATTATTATTTTTAAAAATAAAATTATTAAAATTATTTTTGAAAATTATTTTTTTATTTTTTATTTTTTTGTTATTATTTTATTTTTAGAATTTAATTTTTATTTAATAATTTTTTATTTATTTTTTAACCTTTTTTATGTATAATGACTGAAATACTCCTAACATCATTAAATTTGACTAATTATTGACTAACATAATGACTAAATTAATAGATATTAGAAAAGTTAGAGATCACGAGAGTTAAAAAAAGAAACATCGGGCAAAAAGTAATTATTCAAAAAAAGTTTGGTATCAAAATAATTTTTTCCCTAATTTATTTAATTTTAAATTTTAAATTTATTATAATTTATTTTCATATAAAAAATTTATTTTTATATTTTAATATTAATTTGAAGTGTTATTTTGTATTATTGAATTTTCATAAATTAGTTATTATTATACTAATTTTTTAATTTTAAAATATTTTTAATTTTGGTTTTAATTTATTTATTTTTAATATTTAAGGACTTTTTTTATAAATTTTTGTATTTTATAATTTTTTTTTATTGGCACATATTATATTCTTATTGAATGTACAAATTAAGGGTAATTTATTAAATTTAAAAAATAAACGGTAAAATTAAAATTTTAATTTAATTATTTAAAGTTAAGGGTAAAATAATTAATGTGCACATTCTGTCATATTTGACTATCAAAATTTTGGTCATAATAACTAAAATGATGAATTTTTAAAAGGTTATGGACCACGCTAGCACAAAAAAAAAAAAACATAGATCAAAGGGTAATAATTCGAAAAATGATAAGAACCAAAAGGAATTTTGCCCTAAAAAAATATGTGTATGTAATAGTATTTTATTAAAAGAACTGCAAAAATTAGTCCCTTACTTTTTGATAAATATTTTCTTTTTTAACTTGCGTAATCCATAACTTTTTAAAAATTCATCAATTTAATCTTTCTGTTAGTCAACGATTAGTCAAGTTTAATGGTATCAGGAGTATTTCAATCTTTAAATACAAAAATAATAATTAAGATTAAAAAATAAATAAAAATTAATAAGTAAAAATAAAATAATAATAACTGAAAGAAATAAAAAATATAAAAATAATAATTTTCAAAAATAATTAAAAATTACTTTTAATAATATATTTTATCTTTAAAATAATAACTAAAAACTTATAATTTTTAGAAAATAATAATGCCTTCTCTCCTTACATTTTTTAAAAATATATGTTAAATTTTTTTAGTACTTTAATAATCTATTTTATTTTTATTTTTTAATTTATTATAACTTTTTTTTATATATATATATAAATTATTTTTTATCTTTTAATATTAATTTAAAGTGTTATTTTGAATTATTAAATTTTTATTAAAAAAATTAGTTGTTGTTGTACTTATTTTTTTTAAAAGGTTTTTAATTTTGGTATTAATTAATTTATTTATTTATTTTTAATATTTAAAGACTTTTCTTATAAATTTGTATATGTTTTATTTTGTAATTTTTATTTTTTTTGTTGACACGTATTATATTCTTATTGGATGTATAAGTTAAGATTAATTTGTTAAATTTTAAACAATAAAGGGTAATATCGTATTTTTAATTTAATCATTTAAAGTTAAGAGTAAAATGACTAATGTTTATTTTCTATCATATTTGACTGTAAAATATTTGGTCAGAATAACTAAAATGATGAATTTTTAAAAAATTAGAGACCACGTGAGTTAAAAAAAATCAGCGGTCAAAAATTAATAATTCGAGAAAATATAACGATTAAAATAAATTTCGTCTTAAAAAAAATGTATCATTTAAATATTATAATATAGTACATTTGTACTACAGACCGTGTTTAATAAAGTTTATATATTATTACTATCACTCATTACACGATGACTTTAAAAGATCAATTTTTCAGTCAGTGACTTGCAATCAAGTTTTGTGCTAACTTCATTAAAATAAATAAGTATATATGGATGATAAAACTGAAATTTTTGTAAATTCGATTATGCAATTAAATATTTTTATTATACTGCTCGTTTCCTGCGAGAGGAGTGAGGACTAATGAAACAAAGACGAAGATTAAATTCATAATATTCCATCCAAAACATTGTAGTATCTACATGTAGAGGCGAAGCTAGCTCAACGTGATTGTGGGATGGTTTGAATAAACTATTAAAACTAAAAGGAAAAATGCAAATAACAAAAGCTTTCGACTCATATTCCTTAAAGAACATTGGGCCTCGACCATAGCTCTTCAGGCCTCAAAAATTGGGCTTGAAATTAAGGAAAGAAAAATGGACATTGACACAATCTCACAATTTTATTGGTACGAGTGTGAACGATATAATATTAGGCCAACTGCGTTTAATTTTGTCCTCCGTCAATAATTGCATCGTTTATTTATTTTTATTTTTTTTAACAAACTTACTTTTTATTTTTACACTTTAATTTTATATTATATTTTTCTTTCTTTATCAAAAACCTCATGAAATAATTAAAGTGTATATAAGGTATTTATAAAATTATTTCTTAAAAGAATATTAACAAACTTGAGCGAAATTGTGAAAAGTGGGTCTTACCAACTTATCAAGTAAGGTAATACTTATTTTTTTAACAAATGGTATATATGATTTTTTTTTTTATTTTTTAAAAGTTGTTTTTATTATGTCAATATTAATTTTGTTTTAATTCTATACTAATTTTTATTAGTTTATTATTTTAATTTAATACGATATTTGTTTAATGATTAAAGAACAAATAAAAAAAATATGTTTTGTGTTTATATTATGATTATTTAATTCGTTTAGATTATAATTTTATCTTTTTTTAGGTAACTATAGATTTATTGATTGATTTAAATTTGGATGTGAAAGAGTTTATTATGGAAATTGCCAAGACTAGTGATAACCTAATGGATGATGATTTTGATAAATGTTTAGAGCTTTTTAACTTAATGGAGTTTGATTCCCAGTATGAGACACTCAATTTGATATTGTATTTCAACAAAAGCTAGTTATCGATCAAAGTCATCTAAAGAATGTATAGATGTTAAATATGATTATCCTAGGCATGGTGTGAAAGAGAATATAATATTGATAATCACCGTCCTTGTATAAAAATTAATTGTGAGGCAATATTGTATATCAAAAGAAAAGCTTGTGGAAAATTGTATATTCACAATTGCATTAAGGAACATAATTATGAATTATCTCCTACTCATGCACATTATTTTCCTTGTCATAGGATCATTGTACATGTTAGTAGACCAAAACATTGGGTAAAATTAGAGTGTAAAAATAAAAAAGTAAGTTTGTATGTATATATATATATATATATATTAAAAAAAAAAGAGCAAGTGAAAAGACATTAAAATGTGGAGGAAAAAATAAATAAAAATGAGGCGACAATGTTGAAAATAAGTAAAAGAAAATGGTTAGTTTTATGAACCATGTAACCAACTTTTATTAAAAACATAAGTATCAAACACAGTGCCAGGTGTCGCTCCCTAAGAGAGCGACTGGTTACCAAACGACTGCTAGTAGCATCTATCTTCTTAAAATAGGCTAACTATGATTTTGTTCTAATCATTTAATAGGAATTTTAAAAGTAATTTTATACCACTATTGTCCAATGCGGTTAAATGATAAGAACGTTCATTTAGTCAGGTAATATTTTATATTTAAGTTGCTATTATTATAATTATATGTAAAAAAATATATAATTTTAAGTATATCTGATAATAATTATATCTCTTAATAAAGTTAAGGTTACGAGTTTAAATTTTTTCTATGTCTTTTTTAAATAAAAAATAATAAAAATTAATAGTCAAAAAATCTAATTTTGCTTTTTATAATTACAGGATTTAAGGTTTCTATTAATTTTTTAATATATAATTTTATTCTCTTAATTGATCTAAAAGTGCCTTTTACAATTTCCACAATCCCATTTGGTGTATAAAAAGACGAAGAAGAAGAAAACAAAATAAATAAATAAAAAACAAGATGAAAAATTAAAGCAATAAAAAGTAGCCTTTTCAATCCATTTTTAAAGAAAAAGAAAAAGGAAATTGACAGGTGATTGAGGCCTTGATTAGTGGCTTAATTAATTATTTAATTAATTAATCATCCCACTTTAATAATAATGAGAAAAAAAAAACAAACATGCAAATGCAATTTCCCAAAACAATGGATGTGGTCTTGTGGATCAATTTTTTTAAAAGTGGATTTTGATTTTGACCTTTCTTTGTCATGTTATGTTATGTGACAAATTGACGTGATACTTATGATTAAGAAATATTTTTAAAAAGTAAATTATTAATTAATTCTCTAATTTATTTATTTTAATTAGGTAGTGTACTAGTGAATAAAGGAACTTTATTTTTTATTTTTTTTAAATAATATATTAATGGGACATTTGACCAAGATCTTGACAAATTGATTCTTCTGTTTTGGATTAGGTGGGGTTTCTTGATTAATTATTATTAGGTTACTAAACTCTATTTTATTTTAACGATGCGATTTTAAATTTTACTGTATATAATATTAATATGTAATTTTTTTATATTTCTAACTATTAGAGTAGATATTCGAATTATATATTTAATAATTAATTTTAATAAAATTTAAATATATTTATAATTAATTTTATTACTGTATAATTTTTTTAAAAAATTATTATTATTGTATGTCACAGATATTTAAAGATAAAGTCCATGAGATTGAAAATATATTTTCATCTTTAAAATTACATCATTCATTATCAAATATTTTAATTCAGGAATTTATAAATATTATTTTTTTATTTTTTTTAACGTACCACATACAGAGGTGACAACTTAAATCTATAATATTACTAGGTTAAATAAATATTTTTACTATCAAATCACATTAAACGGTGGTTCAAACAAATAACTACTTTACAATGTGATAGTTATCATAATTTTATCAAATTAATTTGCAAGGTTAATTTTGTTTTAAAATTAAAAAAAAAATTCTTAATTTTTGTATTAAAAAAATTAACTTATCGGAATGTTACAAAAATAATTGATACTCATTAGATTATATTCAAATTTAAGAGTCATTAATTTTCATAATAAGGTCAAGATGTTTCATGTGAAGATATATATTTTTTTTTTGGAGAGGCATTTAAAGATATTTCACATTTCACATGAGAATTTGTTTTTCATTAATTGAAACGTTTAATTGTTTGTCAAACCGCTATCCTCACTTTACTCTTTTATCAAATTGAACTCCTTCATTAAATTCACTTATATTATTAAAATAAATCACTTCGTAAACATCATGTATAATATATATGCTATGTACATCCACAAGTAGTAAAATAGTTGAACATTTCTCTTCACTTATATAATAAGGGTTCGAGTCCCTCATTTACTTACTAAATTGTAAAGTATAGAAAATCTACTCTCCTGTAATGGGAGTTTACCTTTCTGACCAAACTTATAATATTTAATTTTGTTAAGTTCGATAGAATCCTAATTTAATTAGTATCAATTTTTTTTAAAAAAAACACAATATATACACTCTTAATAAGAAATGTATATATTTTTTTGAGTCATTTAATCTCAATAGATTTTAACAGTATTTACATTTTGGATTTGCAAAATCAAAATGTATTCTACACATTTTTTAATACTATTAGTAGTAAAAGATAAATCTCATAAAAAATAAAAATAAAATGTCCAAATAAAGATAGCAATTATTACGTGACCAAGAGTGTATATAAGATTTATTGTCAAAAAAAAAAAATTATTACGTGACCAAACAATCCTTGCTGAATAATTTATCAATCTCTCTCTCTCTCCATGAGCACCACACGTGACAGCAATCTAGTACACATTCTCATCTGATTTTCAAGAAAAACAAAAAAAACAAACAATCACAGGGACACATGATCGTTATCATCATCACCGATTAACATTAAAGACATTAAAAATAAAATTAAAAAAGAGAGATTGAAAACAGATAGATAGAGACATTGAGACAAAGGTCAGATCCTCCGATCCTTTTTCTTCTTATAATTTCTCTGTTTAACAAAAACAACCTGAAAAACGACATTGGAATATTCCAATCCATCTTCTCCATTATTATTATTATTATTATTTTGCTTTTGTGGAGAGCTCTCAAACGTCTGTTGATTGAAAGCTAAGTCTATTTGTTACAAGGAAACGACACAAACAAAAAAGGAAGGGGAAGAAGAAGAAGAAGAAGAAGGAAAAGTGTGTATGTGAAGACAAGATATGTAACAACAGAGAAATTCCCACCTGAGTGTTCCTTAAAGACCCGGCAAAATCCATGTCTATATCTCTCTCTCTCTGGCTCTGGGGTGCCTGAATATAACACTCACTCACTCTCTTCTTCAAAACCATCCATTTATTTGATCTGGGTATGTGTGTTTTTCAGCTGCAACTTGGTGGTTTTTGTGTTCTCTGCTGAAATGTGGCTGGTTTTGAGGCAGTGCTAGGTGTGTTTTCGTTTTGTTGGGTGATTTTGTTGGATCCCGGAATCGGATGGCTTTGTTTAGGAAGTTCTTTTACAGGAAGCCGCCTGATGGGCTCTTGGAGATCTCTGAGAGAGTCTATGGTATGGTTTGATTCCATCTTCAGTTTCTGATATTTCTCTTCTTTTTTTTTTTTTTTTTGTTTGGTTGTTTGAAAAATAGGGTTTTTGGTTTATTTTGATGTTGCACACTTGCACTTGTGCACGAGTTGATATATGGTATGTTTGTGCACTCTATAAAGTCGAGAATGGAAGTGAATAGAAAAATGTTTGAATGTAAATTCACAACTGAGTCAAGTATTTAGTGGGGTTGCTATGACAAATTTGGTGACAACTTTAGTGAGGTATTATCTGTTAATATTTTCAAAGAAAATTTGTTAAGATATGTTAGCTGAAGATACAGTGGAATATAAATTTCTCCTTGTTTCATAGTAATCTTCAAAAAGCATATAAGTTGAAGCATCTATGTCTGTTTTTTTTATTGTTATTGTCTTCTTTTTTTTTTTTTAATTTTTTGTTCTGTTGAAACCAATTTAGTTTTTAGTTTAAACCATACTGGTGTATGGTGGCTGGTATTTGTCAGTTACCATAACAATGTAACAGTGACAGCTGCAATAGAAACTCAATCTGTTGTAATCTCAAAATTCAAACTTTAACTTTTCTTCTTCTTGTTGCTCTTGCATCATGTAGTATTTGATTGCTGCTTCACCACGGACATTTTAGAAGATGAAGAATATAAAGTATATATTGGAGGCATTGTGGATCAACTACGGGACCAATTTCCTGATGCTAATTTCATGGTGTTCAACTTTCGAGAAGGACAGAAACAAACCCAGATTGATTATATATTGGCCGAGTATGATATGACTGTTATAGATTATCCTCGTCACTATGAAGGTTGCCCGTTACTTACAATGGAGATGATCCATCACTTCTTGAGGTCAAGTGAAAGCTGGCTTTCCCTTGGGCAGCAGAATGTGCTCTTGATGCATTGTGAAAGAGGTGGGTGGCCAATCTTGGCCTTTATGCTTGCTGCCCTCTTGTTATACAGGAAACAATTTACTGGGGAGCAGAAAACTCTAGACATGATCTACAAGCAAGCACCTCGTGAACTTTTGCAGTTGATGTCACCATTGAATCCATTGCCTTCACAACTGAGGTACCTTCAGTACATCTCAAGAAGGAACGTGGGATCAGAATGGCCTCCACTGGATAGGGCACTCACTCTAGATTGTATCATTATTAGAGCTATTCCTAATGCAGATGGAGAAGGGGGTTGCCGCCCAATATTTAGGATATATGGACAAGATCCTCTAATGGTGGCTGACCGGACTCCCAAAGTTTTGTTCTCAACACCAAAAAGGAGCAAGTTTGTTCGGAATTATAAGCAGGTGGCTTCATGTCTCTTTACTTGTATCATTTGTTTTCCTTTGCTTTAAAATTTTAATCACAGTTCGTGCTGGATAAAGAATATTTTATTACTTCTGTCTCCTTTTGTTTTTAATTTATATGTTTTGTTCTCCACTTACATTTTCATTCTCATTTACTTAAGATCAGATGGTTCCCTATCATTGTTAACTCTCTTCGAAGCTGCATTAATATTATAGGGTTTTGTTAATAGTGTGATGTGCATACATTTTCATTCGCTGAACCAGTTGATGATGATTTTGGATATTTGGTAAGAGTTTGCTTTTTCTTGTTTGTTTTTTATGTTCTCGTTGTTACCCTAGGAGGGTTCTGTTAGCCTAGGTGGACTGCTTGTTCACCCTTGAATAGGGCTACAACCTATTATTTTTGTATGGGGCTCTTTTGCTTCTGTCTTTCTTTTGCTATAAATTTTTCTTTCCTGTCAAAAAATCTTTCACTCGTAAATGGAAGACATGTGAGGGACTAAGACTCTTATCTTGTATGCTGGGATACTGCACGGAAAACTCTTTGTGATGTGTTGTTCTAAAGAGACATAAACCAATGTATAAAAATGAGTTTCTCCCTGATGCTTCTCTATGAAATGTCTTTGTTAAACTCTCAGGTAAACTGATTTCTGGATAAATTTGGTGTAGCATTCTTTCAAGTCAAAGTTAATCTGGCAGAAGTGACCTTGAGTTTGGTGCTATCCAAGTTCTATTGAAATACTAATACAGAATTTTCGGACTTGATATGGGTAATTGTGTTATTGACTATATTGGGAAGGTTAAGATCTAGAGATACTTGCAACCTAGAAAGTAACAGAAAGGAGGTTTAATGTTTTAGTTGGCCAAATTCTTGCTCTTTCCCCCCCTTAGTTTTAGTAAAATAGTTTGCTCTTCACCTATAGCAGAGGTTTATTTGATCTGTTAAAGATCTACCAGGGAACTATGAGTATTTATGAGTTATATTATGAGTTTTATCTTTTTTCTTTCAGTTCTGTAAGTCAAAGGTGAATATGATATCCCCAACTCGATTATACGTTTTTAGCTACTTCACATGTTGTTGCAGGCAGATTGTGAACTAGTAAAGATTGACATCCATTGCCATATTCAAGGTGATGTTGTGCTAGAGTGTATTAGTCTAGATAGTGAACAAGAGCGTGAGGAGATGATGTTTCGTGTCATGTTCAATACAGCCTTTATAAGATCAAATATTTTGATGCTTAACCGTGACGAAATTGACATCTTATGGAACGCTAAGGATCAATTTCCCAAGGACTTCAGAGCAGAGGTATCTCTTATGTTCCACTGTTCTTTGTTATGCTCACTGCTATTTGAATTTTAGATGGAATTAATGTATTGTGTGGATGAAGGTTATTTTCTCAGAGATGGATGCTGGAAATTCTATTGCCTCAATTGATTTGCCGGGTATGGAGGAGAAGGACGGCCTTCCTATTGAAGCATTTGCTAAAGTTAAAGAAATTTTCAGCAATGTAGATTGGCCAGATCCAAAGTCTGAACTTGGACTTAATGTGCTCCAGCATATCACAGCATCAATTATCCTCCAAGAAAATTTGGAGATCGCTTCTCCACTAAGTGCAGAAACAGGCACTGGTTTGCTAGAAGCAGCCCTTGAAAAAGTTAAAGAGAAACCAAAACTGATGGCTTCAGAAAACAACCTGATGACTCCTATATCCATTGCCCAGGGGAAGCAATCTATGCCATTGTTTAAACCATCCCCAGATGTAAATTCAATACAAAAGAAGATTGAACCCCAAGATCTGGAGGTTGCTCTCCAGAGGCCTGCTCAATCTAAGATTATATCTCAGCGATTACCTCAGACTTCGCTATCTCCAAATTCGTATAGCAATTCCCTGCAGGGCTCACCTGTTCATTCGTCAAGGTATCGTAGTGCATCCTCGGTTCTTGGCATTACAGCTCTACTGCATGATCATGACACTTCTAACAGTGAAGAAGTCACTCTTCAGGTAACAAAATCTCTACCTTCTGCCTCCTTGTCATCTCCTGTCACAAATGTGCTGAAACCTCTGCAGCTCAATCATGTTTCTACTCCTCCTTCATTGCAATCTCTGGTGGATGTATCTACAACTATTCAAAAAACTTGTGTGGACTCTTCTCCACCTCCTCCGCCTCCGCTTCCTCAACCAACCTCTAGGGCCCAACTTCCTGAACCCACAATGCAAGATAAAGAGCAGTCTGTATCAGTTCCTTCTCCTGCACCTTCAGTCTCTTCTCCTTTAGAGGCATCCATTTCTGTTACCAAGAGGTCAAATTCAGCTCCCCCTTCTTTTTTGGGGGAATCTCCATCTCTAACGGAAAATAATTTATTCACAACTCCACCTTCTCCTCCCCCGCCCCCTTCTTTTTCGGGAGCATCTCCATCTTGCACTGTCAGGAACCCATTTCAAAACGCACCTCATTCACCCCCTTCTTCCTCAGAAACATCTCTTTCTTCCAGTGTGAAGAACTCATTTTCAGCTCCACCTCTTGCTCCTCCACCACCTTTTTTTTCAGGAACGTCTCCATTGTCCAGTGTCAAGAAGTCGTTCCTGGCCCCACCTCCACCTCCACCTCCTCCTCCCCCACCCCCTTCTTTTTCAGGAACATCTCCATCATCCAGTGTGAAGAACTCATTTTCAGCCCCACCTCCTGCTCCTGTACCACCTTCTTTTTCAGGAACATTTCCATTGTCCAGTGTCAAGAATTCATTTCTGCCCCCCACTCCGCCTCCCCCACCCACTTGTTTATCAGGAACATGTCCATCTTCCAGTGTGAAGAACTCATTTTCAGACCCACCTCCTCCTCCTCCACCCCCTTGTTTTTCAGGAACATCTCCATCTTCCAGTATCAAGAATTCATTTTCAACCCCCCCTACTCCTCCCTCGGCCCCTTCTTTTCCAGGAACATCTCCATCTTCCACTGTCAATTACTCATTTTCAAACCCACCTCCTCCTCCACCTCCTATAGTTGCTTCATCAGCTCCTTGCTCTGTCCCTTCTCCACTGCCTACAAAGAGTTCTGCAAGTTTTTCTGGACCTCCACCACCACCTCCACCTCCTCTATCCTCCAGGGTTCCTGTTAGTACATCTTCAGCACCGCCACCACCCCCTCCTATTTTTGCTCCAAAGGATTCGTTGTCTAATAATTCTGGACCTGCTCCACCCGTGCCACCTCCGCCGGCTCCTTTTGCCAAAGCGTTATCGCCTCCAAATTCTGGCGGTGTCTCGCCTAAATCTTATTCTGGTGTTAGTAATGGTAATATTCCTCCAATTCCTGGACCTCCTGGCGTTCCACGGGGCATATCACGTAGTCCCAGAAGCCAATCTCAACCTAGAAAGGCCAACCTGAAACCATATCACTGGTTAAAGTTAACAAGGGCCATGCAGGGAAGCTTGTGGGCTGAGACACAAAAATCTGATGAATCATCCAAGTATGCATTATTTCTCTTTGTTCCATTTGTCAACAAATGTTTAGATCTCTATCATTTGTGGGCAATTTATTCTTCTAATTTTCTGATTATGTCAGGGCTCCGGAATTTGACATTTCAGAATTAGAGAGTCTTTTCTCAGCAGCTGCTCCAAGTTCAGATCATGGGAGCAAGGGTGGGAAGTCAAATCGCCGCTCCTCAGGACCAAAACCTGAGAAAGTCCAGCTGGTAAATAATATTTAATTTTGCTAGGATGGATCCTAGTGTTACCTTACTTGCCAAGCGCAAAAGACTCGCACACGCACGAAAAACATGCACATGATCTTGCTTGTTTTCTGTCTTATTTTCTTCATGCATTAGTTGAAGTAATTTAAGCTGACCTGGTTTCAAGTTGCTTTCTCCAACTCCTGAATTCAATGGATTCTATTTAAGCTATCATCTACTATAATCCAAGCACAAATTTTAGAATCTGACCAAGCCTACAAGTCACCAGATATACTTACCATTTTAATTATCTTTATTTAGCTAATTTTTTAGGATGGCCAAAGAGGAAGTTTTTCTTGTTAAATGAGATTTTACTTTATATGTGTTATACCCTCTCAGTAGCTAAGAAGCCCTTTCTTGTTTATTATGATAATAAGATTTAATGTTTCTGGTTTTGAAATAGCAATTCACTAAAAATCGTTCGGTTTTTCTATGAAGATATAGAACAAAATTTAGATTATACTGATTAAAGCTGAATTGAATCATAGGAATCATTCAGAAATATTAATGATTGATTTTCTATTTGCATGAGTGCTGGCATGAAGTGGAGATCCATGTAGTTTATTACCCTTTTTTTTCTCCAGTCACGTGTTCTTACAGAAGATTGATTTTCTGTTGCTTATGTAATCTTTGTTTGCTATCTCACAAGGTATCTACTGGTTTTGCAGATTGAGCTTAGGCGGGCATATAACTGTGAAATCATGCTTACCAAAGTTAAAATTCCTTTGCCTGATTTGATGGTGAGCTAAACATCCTTTTTTGCAAGTAAACTTATTGATTCATATTAGTTACAATTCATGTTCAGTCATTGCAAATGAATGAGTGATAGTTATGGTTACTCATTACTCTTTTCCATTTGCCTTCTTGGCTAAGGATACTTATTATTAATACTGAATTGACTAGCTTCCGGGCTTTGCTCAGGTGGGAAAGGGGAAAATTGGGGTATCTTAGGGTGAATCTTGGCTTGCTCATCAATTCAATTTATTTATTTGTACTTAACAATTGAAATAAACTTTATGTTTCTTCAAGCACGCATACACCAACTCGTAAAAGATTATTTCTAATGAACACATTAGGAGGATTTCAGTTAATTGAAGTGCTACATCAATTTATGAGCCATGGATTTAGCCCTTGAGGTAGTTATCTCACATTCTTTGCTTTCCTTTCCATGTATTTCAGAGTTCTGTCCTTGCTTTGGATGATTCAGCTTTGGATGTTGACCAGGTCGATAACCTTATTAAGTTTTGTCCAACAAAAGAAGAGATGGAACTACTAAAGGTATTGAAAATGCATCCCTATTATAATGATGTGCGCCTTTTCTTGAAATGTTCCTTTAATGTTTTATTTTTCCTTTATAGTGACTATTGAAAATGTTTGACAGGGATATAATGGAGATAAGGAAAACTTGGGAAAATGTGAACAGGTCAGGGGAGTACTCTTCATTGTACAATTCTTTGTATTTCTGTTGTTTTGCAGCATGGTTGCTGCTATTTCTATGAATTGATAATACAATTATTGGTCTCCCTGCCCTTTAAAACTTTTATCTATTAATCCAACGATGGGAAGAAGATACCGATGATCATTGTGGGTTGTTAGTCATTTGATTTTTAGTAAATCATGAGGATGATTTACATATTTTTTCCTGATTAGTGATTAACAGCCTTGTGCATTTTGTGACAGTTTTTCTTAGAATTGATGAAAGTGCCACGTGTGGAGTCAAAGCTAAGAGTTTTTTCATTTAAGAGACAATTTTGTACACAGGTCAGAGGATAAATTATTTAGTCATATTGTTTCCCTGATGATTTGTGTCATTTTCCCTAATTTTGCTAATGTCTTGTCCTTATTTTTTTCTTTGTTTTCCTTTTCCAGGTTTCTGACCTTAGAAAAAATTTGAATATTATAAATTCTGCATCGGAAGAGGTAAGTTACTTCTCATTTCTTTATTTGATAACTTCTTTAAAATGTAGACATTTTAAAACATTTTCATGTCTCTGACCATTCTCCTAATGTGCTTGACAGGTCAGGAATTCAATCAAATTGAAGAGGATCATGCAGACCATTCTTTCCCTGGGTAATGCTTTGAATCATGGAACTGCAAGAGGTGAATTGGCATTTCATTTGTTCATATTTTGTTTTTGTATGCTATTCTGAAAAAATGTGACCTTTGACATATAGTCTATGACTGCATATGAGGATTAATTTTATGGATTTGAAGCAAAGGGAAGGCTTAGGAGCAAAAGTTAAAGTGTAGTGAATTTTTTTTAGGAAAAGTTAAGGAACCAGTACTCCGGGGATGTTATTCATTTGAAATGTGAAGATGAACTTAATGGAATCAGCATCTTATACATCATGGTTGCTTATCAAAAATGGATTTTCCAGTCACCACCATCTGAGGCAGTTGCCTTTTTCTGTTCTGTCTGTACATTCTTTCTCAGAAGCATCCATACCTGCTATTGTTAATAAATTCTTTCAGTAAGTTTATGATTTCATCGCTGAAGGTTCTGCTGTTGGATTTCGGTTGGATAGTCTCCTCAAGCTCACTGATACACGTGCCCGGAACAACAAGATGACTCTCATGCATTATCTTTGTAAGGTAGAAAGCACTCGATTTGTATTTCTGCTGGTGCTTGTCGTTTCTGTCAAATTTTGTCTTATTTTCCTAATTAGTCATGCAATGTACGAAGGAGATATTAAGAATCTTGAATAAATGTGGTCTACATATGTAAATTCAGAATACAGAATGAGGCTAGACTTCCAAATGATTAGGATTAACATCAATGAATAACTTTTTATGTCCTTTAATTATGGGAAATATTAAAAATCTTTCATAAATTGATTTATGGTGATGGAAATAGAATAGGGAGAGCTCCAAGAAGACAAAAAGGAAACAAACTGGATGAACCAATTGAGAAGGAAAGACTTAATAAAGCAAGGGAGACATCATATCTTTCATGGAAGAAATAAAACCTTGAATAATAGTTTGGTTTGGTCCATAGCTTGTTTCCTTGCAAGCTTTTGATAAGAGACCATCCCAATCAGAACATAGGAGTAATGTGTAGGTTGTTGTCCTAGATGATCAAGCGCTAAAAAAGAAGAATAATGCGGAGCTTCCTTTTATAAGTTTAATTACATCCATACTGCCATATACACTTGGAGTAGTAAGGTTTTAGTTGAAGTGTAAAGCACAATGAAAAAATAATAAAATATTGGTCTTTATTGGAACTTTTTTGTTTGATAATCGACACCCTTATCTACATTCAGGCAGTGGGCTAGCTTACGATCTTCTTAAATAGATTTGATGAATAAAGTCTTTGCAGAAGTCCTTCCTCAATGCCGATGCTTGTTGGATAGTGGAGATTCGATTTAATAGAAAATAAATGCTGCTATAAGAAACATTAATTTCATCCTTACTGTGTAATGGTCAGCCATAGGACTAATTGAGCTGCTATAGTATACCTATGTACACAAATATTTATCTGTACCTTTTCATAATCATCTTTTTGGCTTTCCAAGCTGTAGGTACTTGCTGAAAAGTTGCCAGAACTTGTAGATTTCGCAAAAGATCTCGTGAGTTTGGAGGCTTCAACCAAGGTACTCTTTTGCATTCTTTTTCTTCTTTTCCATTTATCCTTATGATATACTGGGCTAAATGATAAATCATTATGCAGATACAATTAAAATTTTTGGCAGAGGAAATGCAAGCTATTAGTAAAGGACTGGAGAAAGTTGTACAGGAATTGACTGCCTCAGAAAATGATGGTCCAGTGTCGGAGAGTTTCTGCCAGGTAATTTATGGGGGGTGTGGGGTCCTCCAAGAATGTGCTTTCATTAACTTTCTGCTGTTAGTGAATGTATTCATTCTTAAAGTATGAAACGTATTCTCTTAATACATTGGATCCCTTTAAGATGGACAGATAAGAGCATTTCTCTGTCACCTTCAATAATAGAGTATGGAAGTTTGCCACAACTTTGAAAAAGGAGAGTAATGTTGCAAGTAAAGAATTTGTTAGCAGTCATTCTTTTTATCAGGGTGAAGATGGCTTCGAGCATCTACCGAGAATTTGAGCCATAGTTTAAAGGAAATTGACATAAAATGTCCATCTAGGTTGATATGACATTATAAGCTTTTGCATAAAATATTCCTTTTGAGCAGAATATTTTGCTTTATCTGTCTCTAATGAAGAATAACCGGTTTTCATGTAACATATTTTCTGAGAAATGATGTTCTTTTATTTTAATAGGGTCATAGCTGCTTATGCTTATTTTGTTTTATGTTGTTTATTTTTCTAATTTTTTTTAATTGCTAATTATTTATATTTTGATGGTTAGATTTTGAAGGAGTTCCTTAGTTTTGCTGAAGGTGAAGTGAGGTCTTTGGCTTCACTTTATTCCAATGTGGTATGTATGATTATTTACCTATTCATTTAGTTGCTGTCTGACACTTGCAGTGTGGTTGCATCATGCGATACAATTGTTACTCTCTGAATTTGAATATTTTTAGGGTAGAAATGCAGATGCATTGGCTCAATATTTTGGGGAAGATCCAGCACGTTGTCCATTTGAGCAAGGTACTTTGTGGCTGCTTTAATATTCTTCGTATAATTGTGGTAAAAAGGTAATAGGATACTAAGGCACTCTTTCCTCCCAAGACTGGCTCACTGGCACCTTGCTTTGGGATCATAACAACTTTAGTTTATTATAATCATCCGTGGAACTTCGTTGTAATAACAGCTTTAGTTTGAGATCATAACAAACTTCATTGTAATAGTCTGTGGAGCTTTACTTTGCACATTTCTTGTCCTCTTGGACACAATACTTGATCTTAGCCAATAGTCAGGCATTCCATAACATGCTGCCTCACATGCTTATTAAAATTGATGGTTGTTTTTGTTGACTAGGTAGTGACCTTCTCCTTCCATATATTTCGTATGTAATTTTAGGATTATTCTCGCAAATACTCATCACAAAGTTTATATTTTCAAGTTCCATGGCTCCATTTGTGCAAAACTGCTAAAACTCAAGTACTCATGTGTCTGTTTATCGATCTTTGATTGTTTTTCAGCGCTATTTTCAAGCGTATGCTCTTTTTAAGATCTCTTCTTCAGACTTGTTTATGTGCTTTTTACTGAGATGTACCATTTCTACTACTGATGGAAATTGTAGTTGTGTCTACTCTGCTCAACTTTGTGAGGATGTTTGACCGAGCACATCAAGAAAACTGCAAGCAGCTTGAATTTGAAAAGAAGAAAGCACAGAAGGAAGCAGAAAATGAAAAGTTGAAGATGAGTGCTGCGAAAAAGAGGTCCGAACAGTTAATACAGACTCCCTTCAAGAGTAGCAGTATCAACTGATCAATTATTATATGCTGCACTAATTCCTCGTGAGCAACTGAAGCTGTCATTCCGTTAATAAGATATGATAATGATATTATTCCATGGTTGAAGACCCCCCTACAATGACCGAGGACACCGACAAATACTTACAAGACAAATTAACAACGAGATGGAGAGTAATAGAAGAATATATTTATCAGACAACACTAATAAACAGCCAAGACACTTAAGGTTACGTGTGGCCATGGCAGATGCTCATTTCATGGGTAAGCCTATCACACCCTCTATTCTACTCTTAAAAACCTTTAAGCTGTTGTATCAAACCTTTCGAATTTCGATACTTGTTGAGCAACCATTTGATATGGTTTTATCGTTTTTGGGGGCACAGATGGCGGAATTGACAAAGTCCTGTTCGAAGAGCCACTCGTGAGGCAGCTTCCAAAAAATTTTGTTGTAAAAATAGTTGTATTAGTTTCTTAACCCATTCCACATATATTAGATCTTTCCTTAACAATATATAAATGGTTTCTTCTGTATAGTTTTAGCTGTAGGGATGTAAATATTGATATGTAATCTATTTTAACGTGAGTAGCAAGGGCAAACAATTTCTCATTATACCCATTTATGTATCGACAGTTCCTTTTTGTTTTTTCGCTGAATAACTGATTAAGCCATTGTCTTATCGAAACTCGATTCTCAAGAACGAATTCAAACTTAAGCAGCTGATGTAAAACAGGAAAAGAAGAGAAGCATGTCATTTTTCATGCAGAACTCTTTTAAGAGATTTACAGAATTGTTGGTTTAGGTAGGTCAGTGATGGAGCTTGCAACAGCAGCAGCTAAAGCTATTGTGAAGTTAGGATCTTTAGTTAATGTTGCCACATATTCTTCAATCTTCATCTTCTTCTTGTTATAATCCTGCAGAGAGTCATGAGAAGGTCTTTTCTTTTCTTGATTGGGCCCGGAGAGAGTAAGATCGAGGGCGATATTTGATCGAAAAGTATCATATGTTGCTGGACTGGGAAAACCAGCCATTGATGAGATTTTGGGAGCTGAAGCAAAAGACTGACCAGCTGAACAATCAACAACATCATGATTGTGTTCTCCTTCGTAAGTTGCAACAAGATATCTCTTGTCCACCATCCACCTCTGAACCTGAATCCGGCAAATCATCAAAAAAATAAAAATAAAGTAGCATCCAATTAGACCGTAAGTACTTGCCAATCATACAATTAGTTGTCACGTTCAGACTTAGAGTAATAGAGAATCTTTATCATGTTCCAGAATCAAATTAGATCAGTAAAGAATCTTTATAACGGAATCTCTTTTTTTTTTTTTCAGAAGAAATCCGTGTTTTTGTATGAACTACGGATTGAATTGAAAAACAAAATGCCGGAGGATACCTTCTTTTTGACAGGGCATCGAGGAGCCATGGAGCACCTAAAGTAAGCTCTTGGTGATGAATTATCTTTAGTAACCTTCTGGCCATATTTCCTCCATTGATGTCCATCTCTCACTACCTAAAAATCACAATTGTATGTAGATGTTCGATCAAACACTCGAACAAATAAATTTTACAAAAAGATAAATTTCGTTAAAGAAAATCGGATCCTCTGTTGATATGAGCTTTTACGTCATTTATTTTTTAATTTTGATTTGTTGTAACTATTACCAATAATATTACTGTGTAAGTATCACAATTTTTTTTTTTTTTTTTTATAAAAAGAAGAAGATTTACAAGGCTCTTGTCGTCAACGTGAGTTTCGACATAGATTTTTGATGTCTTGGAAACGGAAACTTCTGGTCTTGAACCTCCGTTGTGATCTGATTGAACCGAAGCTAAGTAGTTGTTGGCGTCCATCTGATGGGTCCGGATTGTTTCCTGGATACGGGATTGAAGGACGTTGCATTTATTATTCACGATTTCAACCATGAGTCTCAGGCTCTCATTATCTTTTCGAACATCTTCCAACTTTGCTTGAAGTAGTTCCACTACCTGGTCATCAAGAAGAAGAAGAAGAACAGCTACTGCTGCTTCAAATTTTCAAACTTTCATATATCATCATGAACTCTAGAAAATGATTCCTTTTTCGAACCTTAAAAAGCATGCAACCAAGTACCAACCGAAGAAAGAGAGAAAAATGAAGAACAGATTTACCTTTTGTTTAGTACTTGAAGTAGGTGCATCCATGGTTTGATTAAAATGAGAAGAAGAAGAAGATGATGCGTATATATATTCTGTTAGTTTGTGTATATTAATATATCTGTATATTAATATGATATATTGAATATTCTTGGGTAGTGTAGTAGTTGGCAAATGGCAACTGTACTGTGACAGGGCCGTCTGGTACACGCCGCCTAGCTATCACTAACTAATTTATAGTAGTATTTTATATTTATTAGAAGAAGAAGAAGAAGAAAGAAACAAAAAAAAGACCAATCAAAACCAATCTCTGGTGGCTGCTTTGTTGATTTTCTCTCTTCTTTTCAAATTCTTTGAATGATCAGCAGCTCCTGAGAAATAAGTAGTCGAAGAAGAATTAGAATTTAATAAAGTGAATCTGGTCTTAGATTCTTGTAATGGAATTTTGGTTCATGAAATTGTTGAAATCAAATCCCACAACAACAGCAACAACAAGAGTCAGTCTCCCTCTGACTCTCTCTCTCAACCTTTGAAATGATTCACGTAGATAAAATCTAACGTAATCAACATGACATCACCATATGTGAAGTAAACTAAAGTTGATTTCTTTAGTTTCTGTCGTTGATGTTGAATGTCGATTGCTTTTTTCTATTTTCCTTTTTTTGTTTTTCTGTTTGTTTGGCGCCGGGGTGGTGGGGGCTGTGTTCCAACGTGTTTGATGGTGCATGCCCAAATTTTCTAATCTCTCTTTTTTCCTTTCTTTTATATTCGTTTCAACGGTTAAGATTTTAATAGATAAATAGTCAACATAAAATAAAAGTAAACATTGATTGTCGATAAGAAAAATTAGTCTAACACGTGCATTCCACAGACTCATAAAAAAATTTAAATCAAATTAATTTTATAGTTTTCGCATTAAATGCGCGATACGTTCAGACATATACTTTCACGATAAGAGTAGAAAATTACTCATATATCAGTATAATGAAACTTAAAACTTACTACTAAAGTTAAAGGTAAATATATATATATATATATATATATATATTTTTTGAAGAGAAACAAACTTTACTCAAGCAAAAGCTGGAAAAACATCAGCCTGGACCATAGAAACAAACCAATCTGGAAAGAGGTCTTTCCAGAGAAAGGAAGCTCTCAACCTAAGAGCTTCTTTAGCTAAGAAATCCGCTATAGAGTTACTACATCTAGGAACAAAAGAGAAAGCTGCAGCCCTATTATCAAGCAGGGATAGTATATTCCCGATAACATGGCCAACATCACCTCGAGAGATCCAATCTCCCCTGCAAAGCTGCACCACACTCAAGGAATCCGACTCAATAAAGAGGGAAAAGAAAGCCAACTCCACTGCCAAAGAAACCCCTTCAAGGACAGCCCTAGCTTCTGCAACCTCCACCGAGATAGAGCCACTGAATAACTGCGATTTAACAAGGACAGGAAAACCAGAGTCATCCCTGAAGATTAGCCCTACACCAAAACAGCCTAAACCACTAACAACCGAGGCATCCACATTGAGCTTGAAAGCCCCATCAGGGGGTCTAGACCACAAATGCTTGGGAGACGAGCTGATGGAAAGGCCGGAGGTAGTGGCACTCTGGAAATCAGAAAAATAAGCAGAAGCCCTACTCCACAAACATGGAGAAAGAAGAACCTTTCCACCGTGAATGGTCTGGTTCCTCAAACTCCACAGAAACCAGGCAGCAAGGAGAAAAATGGCAGCGGACTCCTTTCCCGACCCAGAAACGACCCAGCTCAAACGATTCACAAATACACCCACCTTCAGCTTGTTCAGACCTTCAAAAAAAGGGCAGCCCTTCCATAACACATTCACCTTCACGCAGCTCCATAAAATATGATCAATAGACTCAGAACAAGCACCACATAAAGGACAAGCATCAAGTTCAAGAACCTTCCTACTTTTTAAACAACCCCTAGTAGGAAGGATATTTTTGCAAACCTTCCACCCAAAAAATTTAACCTTGCTAGGAATATGGAGGCTCCACAAAGCCTTCCACCAGGGATCCGGGCCAGCCGAGGGTGAGCCAAAGTTTTTACCAAAGGCTTCAGCCGCTAGCTTATAAGCACTACGAACTGTGAATTCACCACGCTTGTCATAATGCCACAACAAAGAGTCCTGGCAAGAAACACTGCTAAGCTGAATACTCAAAATGATTTCAGCTTCTTTCGGAAGAAAAGAACATCGGACCAATTCTTCATTCCATACACCACCAACTGACAACAAACCCGCAACACTAGCCCCTGCTGGGAATACACGAGGCGAAAATACCTTGAAAAGAGAGGGTCTCGGGATCCAAGGATCCTCATACACTGAGATGTTTGATCCATTCCCCACTCTCCAACGTGTACCCAATTTTAGCACATCCCTACCCCACAAAATACTCCTCCAAATGAAGGATGGATGGTTACCCACAGTCGAATCAAAAAAGGAGGATGAGGGAAAATACCTCGCCTTTAAAACCTTTGCAGCCAGAGATGTGGGGGAAGTCAGCAGCCTCCACCCTTGCTTTGCTAGCATCGCACGGTTGAAGGCCTCTACATCTCTGAAGCCTAGCCCTCCACGCTCTTTAGGGACACACAAGTGATTCCACCCCACCCAATGCATCTTGCGAGAACCACCCTTCCAACCCCACCAAAAATCCGCAATCATTCTTTGAATATCCTTCAAAAGGGAGGACGGGAGGCGGAAACAGTTCATTGCGTAGGTAGGGACAGCTTGCACAACTGCCTTCAAAAGAATTTCACGACCTCCTACAGAAAGAAGTTTGTGTTTCCACCCCTGAAGTTTTTGCCAAACTTTTTCCTTAATATTTGCGAACACATTTCTCCTGTTTTTACTGATGGCCGAGGGGAGCCCAAGATACTTGTCGTGGCACGAAACTTCCCCAATATTGAACAAAGATCCCACCAAGGTCCTTACCGAAAGCTGAGTGTTCGGACTGAAACTAAGAGCGGACTTATCATAGTTCACCGCCTGCCCAGAAGCTCTTTCGTAGCTATCCAGCACCTGTTTCAGGCAACGACAGTCGGCCTCCTCAGCCTTCACAAACACCAGACTATCATCGGCGAAAAGAAGATGAGAAACCTGGGGGGCAGACCTAGCAACCCTGATACCATGTAAAGAGCCCCGCTGCTCTGCCTGAGCCAGCATCGCTGAAAGGCCTTCCGCACACAACAGAAACAGGTACGGAGAAAGAGGACAACCCTGTCTGAGTCCCCTTGTAGGTCTAACTGAGCCTCTCGGCTCCCCATTAATGAGGAACGAATAGGAAGCCGAGGTGACACAGCACATCACCTTTTCTATCCACCCCGGAGAGAAACCCAATTTCTCCATCATCTGCCGCAGGAAGTTCCATTCAACCCTATCATATGCTTTTCGCATGTCCAACTTGATAGCAACCTGACCAACCTTACCCGATCTCCTCCCTCTGAGAGAATGGAGACATTCAAACCCAACCAGGACGTTGTCTGATATTAGCCTCCCAGGAACAAAAGCACTCTGCTGGGGAGAGATAACCTTGTCAAGGACTACCTTCAATCTATTAGCCATCACCTTTGCCACTAACTTGTACACCACGTTGCAGAGACTAATAGGTCTGAACTCATTTATACGCACAGGGTTCTTGACCTTGGGAATCAACACAACTAGAGCCTCACCCATAGAACCAAAGCTAGCGCCCTCATTGAGAATGGAAAGCACCGCCCTCACCACCCCAGGGCCCACCTCTACCCAAAACTTCTGAAAGAACAGAACTGGAAGGCCATCTGGGCCCGGGGCTTTGAGAGGATCCATATGTTTCAAGGCCCTAAGAACCTCATCCCCCGTGAACACCCTAGACAGACCCATATTCATCTCCTCTGAAACCTTACCCTCAACGCAAGATAGAACTTCCTCCATCGAGTCCGGGTGCTCAGCACCAGAGGAAAATAAATCACTGTAGAAATCCACAACCTCCATCTCAATCTCTTCAATCTTATCCCTCCATCTACCGTCATCGCCCATCAGTCCCATAATCCTATTCCTTCGCCTTCTCTGAGTCGCTTTCGAATGGAAGAACCGTGTATTACGGTCTCCATCTTTAAGCCATATAGCACGCGATCTCTGTCTCCAAAACTGCTCCAGGCGATCATAAATACCATCAATTTGCTGCTCAACAGAAACAATTCTGCCCACGACGCCCCTATCCTGACTCCTCCCGTAGAGAGCTTCCAGCTCATCCTTCAGAGACCGCAGCTCTGCCAAACTAGCCTTCTTCTTCTTCCTATTCCAATCACCCAGGTTCACTGCTACTGCCATCAAAGAATTCTGCAAGGTAGACATGTGGTTGGATCCCAGACCCAATCCACAAGCTTTCTGAATCAGCTCTCTGCACTCAGGATCATCAGCCCAAGCCTGTTAGAAATGAAAGCGAGAGCCTCCGCCCCTGGGCCCCCATATACTAACAGTCCGCTTACAGATATTTTC
Source organism: Xanthoceras sorbifolium (assembly GCA_003430845.1). Classification (NCBI taxonomy): domain Eukaryota; kingdom Viridiplantae; phylum Streptophyta; class Magnoliopsida; order Sapindales; family Sapindaceae; genus Xanthoceras; species Xanthoceras sorbifolium. Next base: position 28,886,696 of record CM010616.1, read on the forward strand.
AATCACCAGGGCCCTATGATCCGATCCCGAGAAATCCCTATGAACCACAATGGCCCCTGGAAAGAGAGTTCTCCACCCAATATTGCAAAAGCACCTATCAAGCCGTTCCCAGATAACATTTCCACCAAACTGTCTATTGCACCACGTGAATTTGCTCCCCGAAAAACCCATATCCAACAAGTTACAACTATCCACCGCCTCTCTAAAACCATCCATCGCTGAACCCATTCTAGCTAGACCCCCCTCCTTTTCGTCTCCTCTCAAGATCTCATTGAAATCCCCCCCAATCAGCCAGGGGAGATTATCCAACCCTGCCAGCCTACGAAGTAACACCCAGGATTGCTCCCGCGGCCACTGTTTCGGTTCACCATAAAAACCTGTAAATCTCCATCTTCGACCATCAGCATCGCTAACTACGCAATCAATGTGACCACAGTTGAAAGAGCGAACTGTCACATCCACTGAGTTCTGCCACAGCAGAATGAGGCCACCCCCGGTCCCAACTATATCCACAACAAAACAACCATCAAAACCCAAATGTACCCTAATGTTACCAGCACCAAAACTATTCAAGCGAGTTTCAGAAAGGAAAATCATCTCAGGTTTATCCTCACGCACCCGGGCGCGCAAGGCTCTGAATGTCCGAGGGTTCCCCAACCCCCGAACATTCCAGCATAAAATTCTCATGTCTGGCAGCGGAGCTGATCCTCAGCCTCCGCCGCTATTTCAAGAACCCCAGAACCACCCCTGCTCTTCTTGCTATGGTGCCCAACGGCGTCATCACCTTCAAGGCCCCTCTTGTCACCGGTCATAACCACATCCTCATCAACCAACCCCTTAAATCTGACTCTAGCAAGTCTCTTCCACCGCTTTTTTGTAGGACTGCTAACTTCTGCATTCACAATCTCACCCTTTGGAGGTTGAGTTGAAGAGAAACCCTCAGAGATCGAAAGTTCTCTCCCACACCCAACCACCTCCGCAGAGAAAGAATTTTCCACCAAAGAACCAGAATTTTCAGATAACGTAGGCTCAGAGCTCATCGATGGTGGTGCAGTTTCCACTGCCTTCGGAGTCACCTTGCTAACCTGCTGCACCAAAGGGTCAAGCTCCACCTCTGGAGATTTCTCACTTGGAACGGAACTGTCCACAACTGATGCCCCCGCCACAGAAGGCGGTTCTTCTACACCTTTATCAGCGGCCTGCTCCTTGTTCCCTTTCTTCGCTACCCCCTGTTTTCCACTAGAGGGATCATCTTCGGAGGCAGTACGGGCCCCCCTAGCGGACTTCAGGCGGCCCGCATTTGGAGTTCGCAACCAACCCCCAAATTTCAACTCTGCGGCCTCCAGCACCCCCAGTTTGTTCACATGACACTCCCGCAGTAAGTGCCCCATACATCCACAATAAAAACAGAAATTCGGAAGTCGCTCGTAGCATAGCAGTGCTGAGCAGACTTCCCCTCCAGCACCAAAAGCAAATCTGAGTCCCCTCTTTAGCGGTTGTTGAACATTAATAAGGACCCTCACTCTCAAAAACTTACCCAGGCAATCCCCGCTATCCCCTCCATCAATTTCCTGAACTGCACCAATAAGGCCACCCAGAAATAACCCCATGTCCCTATTCATACAAGCTAATGGCAAATCATAAATCTGTACCCAAAAGGGGACCAAGCTAAAATCAATTTCTGAAACCCTCCCGATACCTACTGCCTCTTTCAAAGCCAACAAATTTTTATCAAAGGACCACGGGCCCCCCTCCAAAACACGTTTCCTGTCCCAAAAGCATCCAAAACGAAACACAAACAAAGTAACACCAATAGATTCCACCTCAACCTCACTCTTCGTACGCCAAATCGAAGCAATAGTATTCCTAAAAGCCTCCCTGTTCACCTCACGATTCGAGACAATCTTACCCACTAGGCTCAGCAACAGCCTCCGAATCCCAAAGGTAAATATATTGACAACTTGCTATAAGTAGATATGTAATTTTTTTACTTTTCTTTATATATGGCTGATTTATAAAAAAATAATAATTAATTTCAAGTTTTAATTTAACAGTGACTTGCTAATAAATATATAAAAATAAAATAAAAAGTGATTCTTGGACTAAATTATTAGTCTTCTTTAGGATGCTGTCCATATATCCATTCAAATAAATATCTCCATCACTTTATATGTTATGTCTTTCTTAATTATTGTAACGGTAATATATACTATCATCTCCAAATATCTAAATTTGAAATGGTTCTAATAAAAAAAAAAAATGATAAAGATGATGGATAGGTGGATAATTGGGCATGTCTAATTACAAATCTTTTTAGTCTAGGCTTCTTTTTACTATGATTTTCTTTTGTATTTAGTTTCCTCATGATATTTCTCTCTAGGTTTCATTTAATTTGCACCAAACAAGATTTTCATTAAAATAAATAAATGGTCTCGATAAAATTAAACAACACCCTATTATACGATGAATTATGTACAATTGAAATAATAATTTTTTGAAATTTTTTAGAAAAGTAAAAAAGTGAAACACAAATTTGAAAATGTGGATCATGAGAAAAAAAAAAGTTATAAAAATCCAAAATGAGTCTTTGGCCTTTTGTGAATAGAAAATAGTACAAGATTAGATGGTGGGCGTACGTCGTCCAAAAGTCTCTTAGTTCATATTAACTTGATGGTTGACTCAAAGTCAACGTCAAGAACAAAAAAAAAAAAAAAGCTAATTATTATTTTCCAGTTTAGAATATTCTCCATTTATTACCCTCTAATTTTATTTTCTCTGTTTTATACCCATTAATTTATAAAAATTTTCAAAACATACCTTATTGTTAAGTTCTGTTTAAAAATTAACGGTTAGGCATCAAATTTTTAAGAGTAAAATAGTAATTTTTATAAAATAAAATTAATAAATAATTTTAAATTTAATTATTTATTAATAAATAAATATTAATAATTTTAAATTTAATTATTTATATTAATAAATAAAACCTAACGGTTAGGCATACCGTTAGGTTTCATTTTCTCTGTCTCTCTTACCTCTTTTCTTCAACACATCTCTCTCTCTCTCTCTCTCTCTCTCTCTCTCTCTCTTTTCTTTAACCAATTTCTTCTCGAGCTAATTGCACTCACAACCCCTGAGGTTTGGCCAACTACAGTTAAAATCAACTTTATCGTTTATTAACAATGACACCCCCTTGACTTTAGTCAAAGTGAACAGTATCAGGGGTATTTTCGTCTTTTTTAATTTTTAATTTTATTTTATTAAATAATAAATCAAAAAATTAAAATAAAATAATAAAATAATTTAAAAATTAATAAAAAATTAATTAATTTAAATCCATTTTCCAGATTGAATCTCAACCGTCCATCAAGATTAATGAAGGGTTGAGATTCAATCTGAAAATGGATAAAAAAAAAAAAAAAAAATTTGGGATCTTCGAAGAACCCAGAGAGGGTTCTTCGATCTCTGGGTTCAGATCGAAGAACCCTTCTGGGTTCTTCGAAGAACCCAGTGTCTGGGTTCTTCGAAGAACCCAGAAAACTGGGTTCTTCGAACGAAGAACCATGGTTCGATGGTTCTTCGTTCGAAGAACCCTCTGGGTTCGATCGAAGAACCCTCTGGGTTCAGATCGAAGAACCCAGAAAACTGGGTTCTTCGAACGAAGAACCATCGAACCATGGTTCTTCGTTCGAAGAACCCAGAAGGGTTCTTCGATCTGAACCCAGAGATCGAAGAACCCTCTCTGGGTTCTTCGAAGAACCCAGATTGGGTTCTTCAAAGATCCCAAAAATTTTTTTTTTTTTTTTTTTGATCCATTTTCAGATTGAATCTCAACCCTTCATTAATCTTGATGGACGGTTGAGATTCGATCTGGAAAATGGATTTAAATTAATTAATTTTTTATTTTTTATTAATTTTTAAATAATTTTATTATTTTATTTTAATTTTTTGATTTATTATTTAATAAAATAAAATTAAAAATTAAAAAAGACGAAAATACCCATGATACTGTTCACTTTGACTAAAGTCAAGGGGGTGTCATTGTTAATAAACGATAAAGTTGATTTTACCTGTAGTTGGCCAAACCTCAGGGGGTGTGAGTGCAATTAGCTCATTTCTTCTCTATCTCTCTCCTTCTTCCTCAACCCTTATTCTCTCTATCTCTCTTTTCCTCTTTTATTTTTTCAATGGCGAAAATGGGGAGGGTTTTATTATCTTAAATTTTGAAGATTCAGAGACAATTTCTTGAGAGAGGTTTGTGGTGGTTGTGGTGTGAATCGGGTGGAAGGGTGGTTTTATGGTGGGTGTGTGGTGGTTGTGACTTGTGTGGTCTGGATCGAAGGTGTGCCACAATTTTTTATTTTTTTTTTTGGGTTTTTGGACTGGGTCCAATTTTATTTTTATGGTTCTGGTGGTGGAGATACGATCTGGATCTCCTGTCCAATTTTTTTTATTTTTTGGGTTTTTGCCACCACTTTTTTTTAATTTTTTTTATTTCCTGGATTTCCACCGTCCATCCATCTTTGAAGATGGACGTTGGAGATCTAATCTTCAGATCCTCAATTATATTTTTTTCTATTTTTCATTTGATCCCTATAATTTTTTTTCTTTTCTTATATTTAATTATTATTTTTTAAAAAGTGGAGGTAAAATGGTCTTTTAAATTGAAATACTAACATAAGTTAAGAGATGGTGTAAAAGAGAGAAAAATAAAACTAAAGGGTAAAAAATGGAGAATGATAATTACCTTATAATTAACGCAATCGTTTCGTCGCAGATATAATTTAGTGGTATCTATACCTATAGTCCTCGGAAATTGCTTAAGTAGGTGTTGGGCACTACAACCTGTAAAGACAGAACACACGTGATCTGTATGATGTCTGGGACATCGGGGTAGTGCCGGCCAAAGTCATTTCGACGATCAAGTCAGCAGATTGTATAATCTAAGGTCAACAGAATAGAAAATATCAAGGATAAGAATACTCTCATTACTCATAGGGTGATGACCCTCGTGGTGATTGGTAGAATAAGATGAACGATTGGAATCGTGGTGGCTGAATGACCGGAGATGACTGATGTTCGCTGATGATTCACCAGCTTAAGCTTGACTGTTTTTAGTGTTTTTGACTTCAGAGTGTTATTATATGTCCGTCTGTAAGTATGTGTGAGAGCCTTTTTTGAGTGTTTAGCTCTCCATTTATAGGGGCTGATCCACTCATTGGGGGGGAGGGGTGGATCCTATCCCGGATTTGAAGGCCCTGCATCTAGGTGTAACAACCTTAATCTTGATAGAAAGATAACGAACGCTCCTTTGGTGGCCCGAATCGCGGAAGTAACAGTTACCCAATTGACTTGGTCAATGAATGTTGAAGTCTACCGCTAGATGGGTTAGTCCATGGGTCTGGGCTGTAAGCTTAGGCTTATTCAGATAGGTCCGGAATTGAGCCTACGTAGGCCCATGAGTGTTCCGTGTCGAGTGACATGGGTGTCGTGCGACATAGGGGTCCCCGAGGTGTGACCGGCATGCAGTCACGTGGTTATCATTATTTGGACCATCGTGCGGTGATCGTAGTTGTGGTGTCGTGCGACAATAGATGTCGTGGGACGAAGGCTTTGTAGTGCCTGGGCCGTTGGTTGCCCAAGCCTTGGGCCATGTAGGTTGATCACCTTTGGCTCTAGGTCGGGTCACGCGATGTGATTGGGCTTTTGGGTCGAACCTTTACTTGTATTTGAGCTTGACAGATTTTGGTTATAACAATACCTTTTAACAAAGTTGAGATTCAGAATTTGAATTCCTCCTCCCCAAATAAATAAATAAAAAAAAAGACACATCGTTAACTACATTATTTTACTAACATGGTTGTTTATAAATATATATATATATATATATATATATATATATATATATTTTTACATACTATGTGCGATGGTAACTTCTCAAACCTGAAATATTGTTAGATTGAATTATCGTTCTTACCATTAGTTACATTAGGTGATGTACTAACATGGTTGTTATAATTCACATGATACAATATAGTAATTATTCAAATTTTGATTATTTTTATGCTGAAAATACTAAGGGAAGGAAGAGTTCGGTATTATTTTTAAATAACGTTTTTTGTTTTCAAAATTTAATAAAAACTACTCAAATTTGGGATATTGTAAAGCTGAATGAGCGTTTTTAACCATCGAGTCACATTAGACATTTGTTGTTTCCTGTGTTTACCATTCACTTATGCACCATTTTTTTCCTTTTGAAAATATTTTCTCATCTGAACATAATAATAATAATAATAATTTTGTAAAATGTTTGTCACATGAATTTACACACTTAAAGTTAGTTAAAATTAGTTATTGAAAATTTAATTATTATCAGACGTTTTTTTTTTTTTTAATTTGGATCCTCTTCTCACCTCACGTTTGTTCCTCACCTTTTTTGAAGCACGTGATTGGATGTTAATAAAGTAATAGTAAAAAGTAATCATATCCTAACTACTTATTTATTATAATATTTATGTGTCATGATATTAAAAGAATGTAAGTAAATTATGTATTTATTTTTATAATTTTGTTATTAATTGAATCGATAAAACTGAGAATAAAAACAATCGAACAGGGCTTAAATATTCTCAGTTTGAATTGGACTGGACTGGCCCAAAACCCATGTCATCACTTTGTCCAGCCCAAATCGAAAGAAATGGTAATTTTTCAATCATTCTGAACAGATATTTTTTTTAAAAAGTGCAGAATCCCCATTTTTTTTTTTTTTTTTCTATCCGGATATGTTCTAATTAATCACGGATCGAAATATCTCATTTCGTAACCACGCACAAATTCATCGTAATAAATAAAACAATGTAAATATCTGTATTTAAAAATTTTATGAAATTTATGCGTCTACAACTTTTAATGTGTTAAGAAATTTTTTTTGTGAAATTTTAACTTGATATTTATTTTTACAAATGCAGAATTCTTATCTTTTAATGAAAATAAGGCTTCAATTTGAACCCGTATCTCCCCTATATTTATATCTAGAAATGTAAAATTATCATAAATACATCTTAATAAATAAAATAAAATAAAAAGATGTTAATATCAACATTTAAAAAATTTATGTATTAATGTGTTAAGAAATTTTTTTTGTGATCTTTTAACTTGATATTTATATCTGCAAATGCAGAATTCTTATCTTTTAATGAAAATAATCTTGTCTACATTTTTATCTAGAAATACAGAATTCTTATCTTTTAATAAAATAACTTGTTACATAAATATATCTTAATAAATAAGATAAAAAAAAATGTAAATATCTGTATTTAAAAATTTTATTAAATTTACGTGTTTACAAGTTTTAATGTGTTAAGAATTTTTTTTTTTTTTTGTAATCTTTTAACTTGATATTTATATATGGAAATGTTGAATTTTTATCTTTTAATGAAAATAAAGTTACAATTTGAACCATATCTCCACTCCCTTTTCTCCCAAATCCCAAATTTTATGTATGGTACCTTCACATTGTTCATGAGATTCGGTCATGTTTGTAATGTCAAATCTCATGTTTTGAATAGAATTTCATACATGGTAGAAAAGCACCCGATAAACGATAATTGTAGCCGGAGAAATATATGGTAGAATTCACACAAGATCCTTATATACAAGGCTTCATATTGATACTCCTAAAAAAAGAATTTCCAACAAAAACTAGCAATTCAATACATGGTGAACTAAATGCTCTTTTTTCTAATGATCAGTTTTTCACCATTTTTCTGTCCTACTCTGGTCAACAAATCTTCCTGAGATGGCAGCTGCTAGAGCTGCTGTGAAATTGGGATCTCTTGTCAAGGAAGATGCCATTTGCTGGACCAGAATCTGTTCAATTGCTGGTGCCTGATCAATTTCCTGGGCCCATTTTCTCAAATCATCATGATGATGATCAAACAATCCGGGTTTGATCGTATCAAGTGCTATAGTAGCGGTAGTATTAGTAGTACTAGGGCCTGTAGATTTCATGGAGGAGGATGATGATGAAACTGGAACCAGACCCGAAACAGAGCCCGGGCTCATTGACAGTTCAGGTTTTGAAGGCTGTGGGTGATTGTGTTCTCCCTCATAGGTTGCTACCAACACAGATGGATCTTCTGCACTTCTTTGAACCTGAAAATTTTCAAAATAACGAACGACCAGTTAAAGTTAACCATTAAACCCAAAAGCTTAAACTGTCAGGACATGAAAAAATAGTACTCAATAGCGGAATTCGAAAGGGTAATACCTTCTTCTTGACTGGGCAGGTTGGAGCAAAAGAGCACTTGAAATAAGCTCTAGGTGATGGGTTGTCTCTGGTGACTTTTTGACCATATTTTCTCCATTGATATCCATCCTTGACAATCTGTGAAAAAAAAAAAAAAAAAAGATTTGTTTTTTTATCAGTCAGTGAGTGATTGGAGATATAAGAAGACCAACAAGTTTGCATCAAAAACATTGGTGGGAAAAATTCTCAGGAAAAAGAAAACATACCAGGCCAGCAGAATTGGAAGAAGAAACAGTACTGGTTCGCAGATAGACCCTGGAAACACTTGGCCTGATGTTGTTTTCCTTTGGTTTCTTACATGACTCTTCATCGCTTGAACTGCACTCATTCTGGCTATTATTGAATCCAATCATGTTGTTGTTGTAATCTTCGGATGATTTTCTTTTCCTGGAAGTAGTTGTGTTGATGAGGGGGTCGTTGTTTTCTGGTGGTGGGTTCCTGCTCTTCAAGTCCATGTATTCTTTCTGCAAGTTCTTGTAATTCTCACATAGAACTGTGAGCATCTCAGTCAGCTTCTTGTTCTCGTTGCTCATCCGATTCAATTTCTCCATCAAAACCCCTGTCTGTTTGTTTTCAATCTTGAAGCAGACAACAAAACAAACAAAAAAATCAGATAAAATAGCTCAAAAAATCATCAACATATATAAATATTTACACACCACAAATAAAAAAAAAAAAAAAAAAACACACCTCTTGTTTAACTGATACTTTCCCCTCAAAGCCAGCAAAACCTCCCTCAAATTCTCTCTTTTGAACCACAGAAATTTCATCTCTATGATTACTCAGAGGATTCAGGTTGAGGTTGAGATTGGTATCCACCCATGGTGATGACTCCATTGATTGATTGATTGAACAACTAATTATCTACTATAACACAGAGAAAATAAAAAAGTAAAACCACAGCTTCAAGAAATCTCTGAGACAAGTTGGTCAAGTGAATGAGAAAATTGTGATGACAATTGGTGCAATTATATAGGAGATACTAGTCGGCCAGAGAAAGTGGATTTTAATAATAATAATAATAATATATATATATATATTTTATTTTCCAGGGAAAGTAGCAGGAAAGTAGTCACTAGATTACAAACAATAATCAAAATGGAGCTGCTGTCAAGTTGTCTGTATATTATATTTTTATATATATATATATATATATATATATATTATATAGAAAAGGGCATGAGCAAAGTACTGGTCTGGTGTGCCCCACTTTTTTGAATATTGAAATTCTCTGTCAAGGTCAAGCCTGAAGACTGGTATATAAACAACGTTTTATTTTTATTTTTTGTCTTTCGAAAAAGCTGTTGCACATTAATGTTTATGTATTTTCTCCATTGACTCTTAAATTATCTTGTGGACTTTGAGTGATTTTTCCAGGCTCTTTCTCCTTTGTTTATTAAAATAATAAGGCACAAAATGCACACACGCTCTCATGAGTCATGATCAGTGGAAGTTCAATTGGGACAAATGGACAAATTGACTTTTTATCCATTTTCTTGCAGATCTGTGTTATTTTAACCAAGAAACTGTTCTCCAAGTTATGTTTCTTCTAGCAATGAAATATATTTACTATTCTTCATTAAAAAAAAATGTATTTACTATTCCCATTTAGTTTCAACTCTTTTTTTTTTTTTTTAACTTAAACATTAAACTTGTGATATCAATATACGGAGTTAAATATAACTTGTTACTAAAGAGGAAAGAGCGTGTGTTCTGATTTTTTTATCTTTCTCTTTTATGTGTATGTATGAATGTAAATGAATTTGGTGATGAGTACGTAGAGAAAATTGTACCCTTTATTCTTTTTTTCTTTTTGAGAAGACTGGAAAAAAAACCATATGTTTAATAAGTTAAATTGTTTCATAAAAAGGAGATTGCCAATTTTGATTCAAAAAAAAAAAAAAAGGATTGAGAATCAATTTTTTATTTTTTTTATTTTTTCCGTGTATATGAATAGAACTGAATTTAACTTAAGTCTGAATGTATGAATCTTCAAATTCTTTAAGCTTTGAAGAAAAGTTTACAATGGAGTTTTGAATAGTCATTTTAGAAAAATTAATCCGTGATAATATTTTTATTATAAGAGTTTTAACTTATTAATTATCACATTGGTTACAAATTTCAACTATATGTACTGGCGTCGTGTGTGTGCACATTAATTTTTTTTTTTTTGACATATCACTTACGGTAACGACTTTAACCTAGAACATTATCAGATTAAATGAGTGTCTTTAATACCGGATCACATTGGTTAGTGGTGTGTGTACATTAATCTTCTAAATAAAGGTTTTGGGTACTTTATAATATATTTTTGGTCCAATTATATTGTCCCCAACAACCATGCACCCCACTGATATATGTTGTTAATAATGTGTACAACTTTTTGGTGAAGAAGCATGTGTAGAAATTAGAATAAGCATCAATTTTTTTTTTTATTATTGTTTTTTCTTATTCTCCATGTTTCTTGTCTGTCCAAAATGTTGATTAATCTAATAATATTCTATTGTATGCCACAACACATGAAACTTTTTATGTTTGGAGTGCTATTTTTGCTATCAAAAACACTTTCTAATTAATTATATCTATTTTACAGTGTTAATTGAGAATTAAAAAACAGTTTTTGGATTACAAGATATTTAAATTGCTTTTATTATTATTATTTTCAAAACAACCTAGATTCTTACTGATTTGAGTTTTTTTTTAGTTTACCTTATAAAGTCAGTAATTTGTTATTAAATAAAATCAAAATAGTTTACTTTTATTTAATATATCAAAATAGTTTACCTCTCAATGAAGTTAGGTCTCGTGTTCGAATTTTCCTAAAGTCCAAATAAAAAAAAGGAAAAGTCGAAAAACTGCTTTAAAGTACATATATGTTCTTTTATAAAACATTTTCAAAAAATGTGTGTTTTGGCAAAACACTTCTCTCTAAAACCCTGAACTAAGAATCCCCAAAGCAACTAAAAAAAAAAAGAAGTCACGAGTCATGAGGACCCCCCACTAGGTCACTATATACAAGCCCCACCATACATTTTTCAACATTTGCAACTTGAGAAAAATATCATGCAACTTTGATTTGATTTTGATTGTAGCAGCTGTAAAAATATAATCAAAGCCAAAGTCATTGTCTTGTTGACTAAATAGCCGACTAAATAGCCGACTTACAGTCATATGCTCATATGATCAAAGCCAACGCGGTTTTGAAACTTCCTGCTTCCTGCTATCTTTTCAACTAATCTTAGACTTTCTTTTTATCCATTTCCTTTCTCTTTCTTTTATCCATGTTAATTTTAAAGGTGACGACTCTAAATTTTAATCATACTCACCGTTTTTAGTTGAGTCGGCTGTGTATTTCATTTTTTATTTTGACGATCATATTCTACAATAAATATTAAGAATTTAAGATTGTATTTATAGTATTTGATCTATAAATATAACTCGTCGAAACTTTTACTTAATTAATGTCAGGTATTCACCTACATAAAAAAATTTATTTAAATTTATTTATAAGAAGATGAAAACCTCATCAATAGATCCCGTCTTTGACATTTTTCCACAAAGTTTTTGATTAATTTTTTAACCTTGTGAAAAAATTCGTTCATATTTAAACTAAATAACAATTATATTGTTTTGATATTAGATTAATATCAATAATAAGAGGGTAACATTCGTAGTTAAAAAAAACCCTTATTTTCAATTAAATTTAAAATTATAGGATTATAATATTTTTAAAAAAAAATTGTCAAAAGTCATAAGAATTTTTAAGAATCTCATTTTACAGACCATGCGAGTTAAATAATTGTTTAATTTATGATTATAATATATATGTTCTTATTTCCTGGCTGCCGTGATGTACTACCCAATGGGAAACACATTAAACAAATAGCCTAATTAACAAATTCTTAATCAAATAAATTTCAACTTAATAATAATATATACAAGATTAAACTCAAGCCCACTTTTAATAAATTAAAAGAATACAAAAAATAAAATAAAATTAAAATAACCTTCAAAAGCCTTACATCTATAATCTATATATCCAATTTGATGGTGGTGTGGTGTGTAAGATTGTGAGGTCATTTGTGCTTACATGGTTATGATTTAACTAATTAGGTGCCCTTGACTTTGCTTTTGACCCCGTTTGGCCAGTGATTTTTTTTTTTCAAGCCAAATGACAATAAAAATTTTGTTAATAAATTTAGGAATTTACCGAGAGTTGACGAGATCAAATATTATAAGCTCGGTTTAGAATGAGAACTTTCAATACATGGAAAAGGTCTTCCAACACTTTGTGATTTAATAAGTAAAAATAAGACTCGAGTCCTTATAACATAAATGAAAGATAAAGTGTTCAACTATTTTATTATTAGTAGATGTGCGATTAACGCATCTTTATGGATTAGCTAGATTATTGATTTTGTGTTTTAATTGTATAAACTATTCTAATAAGTAGGCTTGTCATTCCTTACACGCAATTTACTTTATTTTCTTTTTTTCATTTCAAATCATTGTCGAATTGTAATTATATAAATTTTAACAATTGCTATTAGGTAAATATTTTTTATTTAATTTTTATGTTCTTTTTTAATTCTTTTGGTTAGAATTGAAAATACACTTGTAGACAATGACTCAATTCACAGGGCAGAGTCTTAAACAATTTTTTCAAAGGAAAACGATTTTTTTTTTTTTTTTTTGTAAGGAAGGAAGAGGAAACTTAATTTGGAGTGCTTGACCAAAAATGGTACCAATATTTAAAACTCAACATTTTTTTATTTTAAAAAAGAGAAATAATCTTTACTCAAACAAACAAGAGCCGGGAAAATATCAGCCTAGAACAAAATTTGGGGGCTCACATTGTGAAATCAATCAATTAATTTATTTGTACTGTTTTTTAAGATCATATAAATTATAATAACCAAATTGAATACACACTACTCGAAGTTTGTGTCTGTGTTGAGTGGGAGAAAACGTGTCCTAAGTGTGAAATGATAGGTCGGTAGAATTAAATTTTTTAAGACTTTGTAAAGGTCAAAATTTATACAATTGGGTGGCCTGTTTCTAGGGCTGTTTTTTCTGTATTTTAGGTGCTGTTTTGTTGCTGGTCTCTGGGTTGGTTAACCCTCCATTTTACCAAAAAAAAAAAAAAATTGTCTCAAACTTCGTTTTATAAAAAAGAAAAAGAAATAGAGAAGCGTATGACAATTTTTTTTTTTTAGGCCCCGTTTGATATGTATGATTGAATTGGATTGTATTGAATTAAATTAATATAACACTATCCACTGTTTGGTGTTATATGAGATATGATTAAAATAGTGTAATTTTATATTTGGAATGGTTTGAGATTCGACTAAAAATAATATAATAACATGTTTATTATATAATTAAATTATAACTAAATTTAATAAATTTAAATATAATTGGTCTATTAAATAGATATATTAATTATAATTAAATTAAAATAAAAATAATTAAAAAATATATAAATTTATTTTTTAAAACAAAATAAAATAATATAAAATTTAATTAAAATAATATTAATATATTGATAAATTAATTTTTTAAAAAAATATTATAAATCTAATTCAATTTTATTAAAAATCACGATAAAAGTTATAATTTTACAAATAAAAGTTTACTTTAATTTATTTTTTTTAAAAAATAAAAAGTTTATTATTAAAAGGACAAAAAGTATACATATTAATGGTAATTAATTTTAATTAAATGAATGACGAGAGAGAAGTGTGTTATGGAAGATAGAGAGAGAAGAGGACAAGATATTATTAGTGATGAGGGAGTGTTTAATAACAAAAAATTTAAATATTTTCTTTTTTTTATTAGTCTCGGGACTATTACTGATAAAGGGTGGGGTGAGTTTGTGAGTCCGGTCAACATGAGACTAATTTAGTACACGAGATTATAAATCTCATGTTTGCGCACTTCACCAAACACATGATAGGGACTAAAATTGTCTAATCCTGAGCTAATCCCGCATACTAAACAGGGCCTTAGGGTATAATTATAATATTAATAATAAATATGTTAGAACCTATCCAAATCAGTTACTAAATATACCGTTCAGTTATCTATTTCCAGAGCGGGAGGAAACTTACTCGCATAATAAGGGATGAAATCTACCGCAACCTGTCTAGATTAATCACTAAATGCACGGTCCGCATATATACTCATTTACTCCCACAGTAAAGGAAAAAAATTACCCACATATATTAATAAATACGTATATGAGACTTAAACTCTCACTGTTGAGATAATCGAGATATATGTAATTTATATATAAAAAAAAAGATTTTCTATGAATATATATATATATATATAGAGAGAGAGAGAGAGAGAATTTATTAATTAGCCGTAGCTTCAAATAATACTACACTGTATATAGTTGAGTCATGCATATTTTTTTAACTTATGTTTGAAGATAACATTACATTGTTCCAACTATTTCCATATATTTAAATCATTAAATTAAATTTTTATATACATATATACCCCAATGATCCAGCTACCATTATAACATTGATATCTTTTCAATATTCAGTTTAATAATTTTATTTTTTCGTTAAAAGATAATAGAATTTAAATACACATCAAATATCTTCCATACACTGAAATGTGTGGTGTTGTACTGTTGTTTGATGTCATTGCCTTTTACACAACTATAAATTTAAGAATATCTCACCTAATATAGCTATAACAGATAGTTTTGAGAATATATTTAGTATTTTTGTTTTTTTTTATAACAAGGGAGTAATTATGTAAAAAAAAGGGGTACTGGGTGGTAAATAATACTTACAGAATATTAATATTTTAAATTCGAATCGCCGTAATTATAATATAATTTTATCAAACAGTGTGCTCTCGTGTGCATGCTTGTACATTTATATCATTAGTATAATTAATTAGTTAATAATATTCTAAAACTAATAGGTCTTATGATCTATTAATTTATATCTCCACAATTATCATCTAATTTGATTTGATAATAAAAAATACTTATTCAGCCTAACAATTTAATATATTTGAGTTATTACAGTATGTATGTATATAATAGGTTATTGCAGTATGTATGTATATAATAGGGCGGAACACAGTGGAGGGCAAGGGGAACATGGCCCCCCCTTCCCCACAATTTTATATATATATATTATTATTATTAAATGATAAAAATAGCCTTAATAGTTAAATAATGAAAAAAAAAGAAAAAGTCATGATATAATTCAGCAACCGCATTACCTCACCTTCTATTGAATTAAAAAAAGCTGCTTGCTTCAAACAAGCAAGCCACTTCTATCTGGTTTTTAATTTTTCTAATTCAATATTTGGTACTTGGATATTTTTAAAAGTAATTTACAATTTTTATATTTATTTAGTTTATTTAAATATTGTTTGTTAGTTTTATATAAATAATTTGTATTGAGCTTTTAATTAAATAATTAAATTTATTTGGATTGCATAACATATAAATTAATTTTTATTATGACCTATTAAAAAATTAGAGGAAAAAAATAATAATTTTGTAATTTTTAGTTTGTACTATAAATGAGTATGCTAAGTATTTGACTAAATAATAAAATGAAGATAACAATTTTTGATGATAAATTGTAGAAATTGTAATTATTAAATTGAATTTATTTGGTTCAATTTGATATTTTTCTCATTATTTTCTATCAGAGAAGCAAATTATTATTTTCATTATTGAATTTTTTTGTATTTGTAAGATTCTAATTATTGGTTTGTAAGGATAGTAATTGACCAGAGATTTACATATTTGTAATTTTCAAACCTTTTATAGGTTTTGTTTACTATATTACTTCCTACTCAAAAGAATGAAATAACTCTTAAAAGGTTTTTTGAAATAGTCATAGTTCTACTTTATATTCTTTACCTTATAAGAGGAAGATTATTACATGTTAATTTGATGTATATTTTTTTTTATGATCAAAACTTTAAATTATGACATAAATTAAATTTATTATCCTATAAATATTTATTTTTTAATTCATTATCATACATATCGTAAACAGTTTGATAAGTATACTTTTCCTACCCCCCACCCCCCACTTTTAGTCTTCTTATTTCGCCCCTGTAAATAATATATATATATATATATATATATATATATATATATATATATATATGAGATCATGATCATAATCACATTAGCACCTAATAATTGTACTTAATCAAATTAATTAACATATGTTGAAAGATAAGATACTTTTTTTTCTTTCAATTTCTGTACACTTTCAGTGTTGTGTTTTTAAATTAAAAATTCTAAGTCTATGATCAAGGGTTTATGATATTAGTATACAAAGACTAGACAAGTTCTAAACCTATATATAAATTAACTGACAATATATATGTATATACAATATCGGGTGCAGCAGGATGCATATACAATCTTTCGTTACGAAAATATAGTCCCACACGCGCAACCAACAGAATCCCGCAACATCCAATAGAATGGGTATATAGAATTTAGAATTGCAGGTCTTAGATCAATTTCCAGCAGACGTACGTGTACATACACACAAAATTTGTGATATCATCATCACACGTTTATGCAATTTACGTCATCCTCATTGATCATCATCGTGTATTCATGTTTAGTTGATTATTCTTATATAATTTCCTTGAAGAAATCATGCATGGGGTTGGCTAGTTTCAATTTCCCATCAGACATCAATTATTCTTTTTTTGACTTTGTAAATTAACATTTACGTGTGACTCATGCGATAGGACCACATACACCCACTCATCAATTTTTGGTATGTACATATATATATATATATATATATATATATTATATTCTAGAAATCTATTAATTGGTGGTGGTAAGACACCTGTGAGTGTATATATATATATATATATATATATATATATATATATATATATATATATATGTATAGTAATGGAAAATATGTGGATGAGAAGCTAGCTAGCTAGCTAAGAATTACTATTCAATAAAATCTGTCTATCATTTTCAATCATTATAGTGTTTTAGAATCATTATAGTACCCAAAAAATCTAACGCGCAACTAGGTTGTACTATATATATTCTCACGCGTGACCAAAATATGAGGGTATATACATTGCCGACTTTACAAAATTCTTGTTAAACTGTACGGACTTATCATCTGCTAATTAACTTCTTATAATATCAAGTATATACATAGATTAGTAAGTAATTTTGATAATTTCGTATCATTAAAGGTTTTTACATTTTAAACTCGTCCAATATCAACCATCACCGTGATGGAAAATAAAAATCAATACATAGAGTTAATTATTAAGTACATAACTTCACCGTGTATATATACATCCGAATTTACATTCAATATAATTTTTTTTTACAAAATTCAACATGGATATATATTTATTAATCCCTGGTACGAGACAGTAGTAAAACGCCCTATTAAACATACTGTTGCGTAGGTAGATGAAGTCTCAAATGAGTCGGAAACCTCTCCTCACGAATAGTTGTAATTTTTTTTTTCCATGTTTCAAAGAGAAAAAATAGTGTAAAAGAGATGATACAAACAGAACAAGGGCCCCTATAACTATAAGCCCCTGTCCTAAGATGATGAACAGTTACTTTCATGCATGTTTCACGTTCTCTTCTAGAAAATGAACCAATTCAATCGATTATCGAGATCCACATATATTCTTCAAACCAAACAAAACCAGACAGACGTGTAAAAATGACAACCATAACATGTCATTTGAAGAGAACACGTAATGGTTTTTTCTTTTCATTTCATCAGATGCTCTCTGTGGGCATTGTCGTTTGACCAATCAATCCCAAGTCTTCATGAGACTTCACGATATTGCTAGCTAGCTAGACTTGGATTTTTTTTTCCACAGTGAAAACACTAATGATAATATTGTTTATGGTTTCTTTATATATTACAGGCTTCCCGATTAATAAAAGTCGTTGTGTTCAACTTTCACAAGTTAGTATACAAACTTTATATGTTAACTTTATGGGCTAAAAAATTCCCCCAAATTTTACGGGTTTAAATTCACGTATCGAATTAAAAGTTATAATAAGCCTTCAACGGTAGGTAGACTTTGATTTTTTTTCCATTCGAAATGCTAAAGATAATATTATTTAGAGTTTTATATATTACAGTATATCTAATTAGTTTATCAAAATCGATACGTTCAACTTTATACATTAATATACAAACTTTATATATTAACATTATGAGCTAAAAAATTCCTACAAATTTTATGCGTTCACATTCACTTATCGAATTAAAGGTCGTAATAAGACTTCCACGGTAGATGGAATTGGATTTTTCAGAGTCTATATTAATACTAACTACACATGTCATATGCAACTTCAGAGATTGAAAGTGAAATATTGATATTATAATTAGTCAAGTCATCGACCCCAACTCCCAACCCAACCAAGTTACCACCTATAAGATTGGAGAATCTCACGTACATGATGAGCTCATCAGAATTACGTGTAGTTGATGATGGAAGCAGATGATGTTGTGGGATCTATCACCACGGAATTTTCATGGTTTTTCTTTTGGGTATAGTCGTCTCCGTCGTCTTCGTTTTTCACTTTTTAATTAAAAGTGTCGTGTGAGTGATCGATATTCATGCCTCTTTAGGGTGAGCAAAAGAGCCCACCAATATTTTTTTGTCTCTCAATTAGCACAATGAGTTAGTGAAGAATTAAAGCCTTTTGATTAATCATTAGTTTGTTTTCTTGTGTGGAAAGTTGTGATCTCGTGTTTTTTTTATTATTATTATTTTATGTATTGCTGGTGGAATTTTGTTTGTTTGTTCTTTTTTATAAGAAAAGTACTCTTTAGTGTCAGAGGAATATAGATATTGTTAACTCTAAATTTCAGAAAGAATTCAAAGCTACAGTAAATAAAAGAATACACTAAAACATCTCCCGGAGATAATATTCAGAATATATCTCTAAGTACAAGATTTCCATAAAAGTTCAAGGAAAGGTAAAACATACGTTTTCATCACTAACACTAAGATTAATTATCTCCAAATACTTAATAAACAACATAAATCAAACTGAAATCCATTGGAAAATCTGTTTGTGTGTGTTTATGCTACTTCTCTTGATTCGGCTTTTGGAGGGTTCTCCTCGAAGAGATCTGCAAGGACAAGGTAAAAGCTTGAGGTTAGTGTGGTGGTCTGGCTACCACACTCCGACGCTCAAGTTAGTATAGATGAACCAGCATTTTGATTCTCCTATTTGAACTAAAACAATAAAGAGACTAAAAGAAAGTAAAAGGAAGTAAAATGAAGTAGCCAACCTTTTCAAATGGGTTTACATGGGTATTTATAGTCTCCTGGAGACAGATATTTGATCGGTCATTTATTGTTATATATTTACGACCATTGGATCGTTTCTTTTGATTGTATTTTTGAGTATTTTTGGTATGTTTGATGTATTTTGTGAGTATGTACAGCTATTAGGTGAGCCCCGTGAATTAATGCGAATACACGATGAGTCGAGGCAAAATCAGCTGTGTGAATAGTACCATATACGTGAACAGTACCATACAAGTAAATAGTACATGATAAACAGTTCTATATACGTGAACAGTGATATGTACGTAAACAGTACAAATGGCGGGCGTTACAGTGAACAGTCAAAATGGCAGCGTAAACAGTAAATTGCTATCTCCTATAAATAGCCCCCATTTGTGAATCAAAAGGGATATAAAAAACAGAGAGAAGAGGGGATTCAAGACAGAGAGTTCAGCTAGGTTCGTTTCAACAGCTCTTAGTTGCGGCCTAGGGCCAATTTTCACCATTCTTCACTCTCCAAAACACCAACCGTCATCATCAAACACCAATACATTATTGGTTTCACGATTACATCGATTGTTCATAAAGGAAGATGAAGATCTGCAGAAGAGAAGTCTCAGCCGGACTAAAGCGAATTTCGACTCTACACGTCTCCAAATGTGTTGTATTGCATCCCTTTTCTTTTCTTTATGTTTATTCGATTGTATGAGTAGCTAATTTTGTTGTTAGGTGGTCGTAGGAACCATGAACGGATATGGATATTTGATTATGTAATATTTTGTATGTGTTATTTCATGATATTGATTTTGAGCGTATTTTATATTATTACTTTGTGTTTAATTTTTGTGTTTTGCGATTGCGAAAGTAGATTGCATGCTTTTTGATGAGAACCGATTTGATATTTATTGTCATACATGATATTGATTTTGAGCGTATTTTATGTAACACCCCCTGACCAGACTGGATCGAACTAAGGAGCGTTACCGGGTTTTCAAAACTTAACTTAATTCATTTTATAATTGGAAAGCCATTGAAAATCAAATAAATTATATTTTAAAATCCTTTTTCATAGTGAGCCCATTCAAATCCATTTTAAAAATTTTGCCAGAGTTTCCTCTGTTTTTCTGACTTTCCAAAAATCCTGTTTAAAAAAAAAACTCAAATAATATAATAATCAACACTTTAAATCTCTTTTCCCAATCAAATACGTACTCTACCATTTAATGCGACTTTCCAAATATTTTTAAATTAAACAATTCATAATTAATATTTACAAACTTTTGAAAAAGAAAACATAAACCATAAAACAATTATTTACAAAACATATATACGTAATACATTTACAAATTTATGTATATGCATACTTAACTGAATATAATATACAAAAGTATTAACTACCCAAAGATATAGTGACTCTGATCCTCAGTCAGCAGCTACCTCTTCAATTTTTTTCCTCCGTTGGTATCTTTATTACCTACGCGTGATAAAATCAACGCACTAAGCAATAATGCTTAGTGGGTGTACACGAAAATAATTACAATGGAATATAAAACAATAGAACTAATTTTCAAAAATAATATAAAACAACAACAATATATATATATATATATATATATATATATATATATATATATATATCCAATACTGAAACTATGCTCATTAACTTATTTTTAAATATTTCTGAGTTTCAATCTCAATAACATTTCTTTATTTCCACATCATTTTCTAACTTTTAGTTCTTAATTGGGCCTCTGATACACATAACAGGGTGGATTGGATTACGGGTTTACAGTCGGTTTTCCATTTCAAAATGAAATAATATCCGTATATTCACAGTCGGTTTCCCATTTCAAAATGAAATGGTATCCGTATTTCACAGTCGGTTTCCTATTTCAAGATGAAATGGTATTCGTATATAATCATCAGGAATATCGGTGCAGTACTGCTAAATGTATCCAATTGACATGTCAATCTCATACATTCATATTTCCCTATACATATATATCAGGGCCATAATTCAGGTATTACATTTTATAAATCATCAACATACTCAATTTTCAATATTCAGATAAATTTAATATAACCAAAATTCTCTCAATTAATCCACAATCAATATTCATCAACATTTGTAAAACAAGATATTTAATAGCATATCAAATAACATAAAACGGAACATAATAATAATATATGTCATAACTTAAAATCATTAAAGTCAACATAATCACAATTCTGTAATTCAAAACCATTTTCAAATATTACTCACAAATTAATTCAATCAAAACTTACGAATTATTAAAATTTTAACTAATCAATTTGAATCTGAAACTAATACTCAAAATAACAGTGTATACCAATATGGATACCAGTTTTACGAACTTTTCTTTCCTGGATTTCCTTTTTTTTTTCCTTTCTCCTTTTCTCTTTTTCCCTCCTCTTTTCCTTATCTTTCTTCCTCTTCCTTTTCTCTTCTTCTCCTTCTTCTCCTTCTCTTCTTCTTTCTTTTCCTTCTTTCTCTCTCTTTTCCTTTTCCTTTTTCTTTTTCTCCGGTCTCTCTTTCTCTATTTCTGTTTTTCCCTTGCTTCTTCGTGAAGCTTCCACCGCCATCTTATTTTTTTTTATAAAATTTCGGTTATCGCGACCGCTCCTCGCGACCTGTGGTCGCGTTGCTCATTGAAGTGATTTCACCGCTTTCATTGCAATCAACCATCGCGGTGTCTGGTCGCGATGCTCACTGTTCAAAATTAATATTTTCACCGCGAGCTGCTCAGCGCGATCCCTGGTCGCGGTGCTCACTGCCAACATTTTCCTTTTCTTTTATGCATTCTTCCTGGACCGCTCTACTTGGTCCACCTGAAAACCTTAAAAATATATTTAATTACATTTTTCACCCCTCAAATCCTAAATATCATATTCACATATTCAAAATTAATTCAACCATACTTTTCATATTTATTTGAAATTAGGGATGTTACATTTTATATTATTACTTTGTGTTCAATTCTTGTGTTTTGCGATTGCGAAAGTAGATTGCATGCTCTTTGATGAGAACCGATTTAATATTTATTGTAATATTATATGAGAAATCATTGAAATTGCAATAGAGCTTAATTGACTCAAGAATCAATACTAGGTTAGTTTCGATAAGAAATTACTTAATTAACCTTTGTATTAGATTAACTATGGTTTTCAATTAATTGCACTCTAGGACTAATAGGTGTATTTGATTGAATTCACATACCATACTATTGCGGGAGCAATACAATATGGTGTGGCCTTAGTTAAAGAAGTCTTATCATGTTAATAACGTGCTTCATAATAGTCAATATATTTCCTTATTCGGAATTGAAACCTTGTGACCACTTAACATTATCTTCCATTTAATATGTCTCGCTTTATTTTATCATTTTAGTTATTTAATTTAGTTTATAAAACAAAAACCCAAAACAACTTGATTTATTTTACCGTTTTAGTATAATCTCTAGTTTTAGAATTAGTTCCACCACTTCCTTGTGGATTCGACTCTGTACTCACAGAAATATTATTACTTCGACACATCCTACACTTGGGATTTATTCCCATGCGTTTGAGCGTGTCAACATTTCCCTCACAGCCTACCACGTGTAGCCTTGCGTATGGTCCTTCGTCTTCGATTCATGACCTGTTTCTTCCTTTGCAGTTTCTTCTAAGCCTTGTGGCGGATATACTCCTCTGTCCAATCGCCTCCTGACAAGTGGGATGCTAAGTGTGAATCAGGACTTCTCCTGGACAGTCTGGTGCCTTGCTGTGTAGATCTTTATGATGTGGACTTCCAAATAGCGCTCCTTGCTACCGCCAGCTGGAGATTCTCTTGTCTCTTGACAAGGGACATGCTTTTTTCTGATATCTTCTGCTCTGCAGCCTCGATTTCAACTCCATCCTTCTCTTGTCATGCGTGTGGTCCCCTTTTCTGTCATTTTCCTTAACCGCTTTCCTTCTTTTTGCTCAACCCTTTGTTTTCTCACATGTGCTTCTCTTTTGTTATGTAGCTGGTGAATATTTGCATACATTTGTGTTTGTCAAAAATACCCTTGAGCCATAGGTTCTCCATAATTGGCCCCTATTTATAGAATATTTGCTATGTTATTTCTTCATGGATATGAATCTCCTGGAAGGTTGATCTCCTGGAAACTTAGTACCTGGAAACCTTCCTTTCTGGATGAATGCTCAAATTTTTGAACCAAATTTATTGTTAATAGAAGTCCCCAAGTCTAGGAGATTTTTCCTTTCCTGAAAGAGAAAATCTTGGAGATTGAAAAGAGATTCGCATCATTGATTTGAGCAGCCCAAACTTTTCGTTTTCCAAAAACTTTGACTTGACTTTGAAATATTTTATTTTATTTGTTACTATACATATATATTATATATATATATATATATTATTTTTTGGAAATCAAGAAAGTAAGTGATGGAGTCCGATCTTAAGGAGGAAGAAATATCTTCGTTTTCCTCCTTAGAAACAAAAAAGAAATCATAAGCGTATCGTTCATGATCTCTACATTAAATATGCGGTGTCAGAAAAAGAAAAAAAATGAGTTTGGGCGGGAAAGAAAATGGGAGAGTGGAAGGAAAGATCCTGAGCGTTCATCTTGCTTTGGACTGTTGAGGTGGTTTCCTAACATTTCTCGGATTTCCAGGTGAGTGGCAGTTACTTGAGGAGCACGTTTTCCAATGGCCAAGTGTCATTTGAGGAAGAGAAACTTCTCTCCTGTCCATAGGATGCTATCCAGGTGGACGGCTAGGATTTCACCACATGACGAGGAGGATTTGCTCCTTTTTTGGGGTATAAAACCCTTACTCTCGCCTCGTTCTTTTCTTTTTCCTTCGTGCCTACTTGATCTCTTGCTGGTTTCATCTTTTGTAAGAACGCAAATGGTCTTCTGCTTTCTCTAAGGTACGTGGTTATTTTCCTTTGTGTTTTTCTTGCTCATTCGCATTTCTTCTCATTTTCTTCTTTTCCTCTTCGCCATGTCTGGTGTCAGTCCCTTGAGGTTCGATTCTCCTACCTTTTCCCATAGAGACTCTTCTGGGTCAAGTTATCCTAGAGACCCTATAGAGGAGACTCCTAGGAGGACTCAGGGAACAGCAACCTTGATGGTTCAAGATTCCAATCCCCAAACTGTCAGTGATACAAAGAGCCAGTTTTGGGTCGAGACCCTTATGAGTGATGCCTTCATGGTTTGTTCTAGGGGTAACTCCTTCTAGGAGGAAGTGCCATTGATATTCTTTCTATCTCGAGCGATCGTAGCAAAGGTAAAGTTGAGCCAGTGGGTTCAAGGACTAGGGGTGCTAGGTAAAGGATGTCTGTAGACATTAAGCCTTCCCAGATGTTTTTTCCAATTCCTCCATCTGTTTGTTCAGACGAGTTTGTCCAGGAGCTGAGCAGTGAATTCTCTGTTCCTTCCACTGTTGACATTTGGGTGCCTCTGGCAGGATACCCGGTGTACAATCCTCCCGAAGGTGAAGTTCTCATCCTTCTTTGCGCCTTTTATTATGGTCTTCGCCTTCCTTTTCAAGATTTCTTTTGTGATCTTTTGGTTCGTCTGGAGTTGGCCCCTTACCAGCTCTCTCTAGGCTTTTGGAGGTCCCTTACGGGTTGCTATGTCATGTGGGTGGAGGATGGTGGTCCAACTCCTACTATGGAAGAGTTCAAGTTTACCTTACAGGGTAATAAACTGGCTAACTATGAAGACCAGATTTATTTGAAGGCCACCAACCTAATTGGGAACCTTGTCCCTACCCCTTTAAAGAAAGATGTTGATTGGAGAAGCAAGTGGGTCGTAGTAAGTGGTGACTAGAGGCTTAAGGGAGTTTTAGAAAACGTTTGATTATCATATAACATGTGGAATTAGGTTTCAAAAATTTTCTTTTAATTGAAAAACTATTTTTCAATTAAGAACGAGTTCCTGTACATACACAGAAAAAGATTCCATGAAACTATATACCTTTTTTTTTTTTATTTTCTTTTTCTGAATTTTCGATCTATCACCAGATCTTCCGAACTATGACCCGCGGTCTGACAACGCGTGTGTGGGCACGTCACGGTAAGAGATGGAGGTCACATGAAAAGAACGGACGGAGAATCTCATCTCCCTAGGGTTGGCCAAATCCTGCAAAAGAGGAGAGAATAAGAAAAAACTTTTTTCTCTTTTTTTCTCTCTTTGGTGGCCGAACTCTCTTTCTTTTTCACTTGTGTGTTTGATTTTTTTTTCTAGCTATATAACACTTATATAGTAGCTCTTTAGGGTTTTAGTTTGACCAAGTCAAAATAGGATTCTTAATCCTATTTATTTTTGGTCTCCCTAAAGACTTGAACCTGTGACCTTTTGGACTATTAAAATAATCTAATTATTTTAATTCTTTTGTCCTAGTCATTATTTAATCACATGATCTCATATTTAATAAATAGAATTAATAATTAATAATTTCTATTATTTTATTAAATAAATAATTAATTAAATAATCACATTATTTAATTATTCTCTTTTATTTAAATCATATTATTCTCTTTTATCTACCATGACCCTCGTTACCAACAACCATAAGGGCTAGCAAGGGGACCTAATGGACCCACAGTTTTGAGCTCCAATAATACTTAGTAATATTAATTAAAACTCTTTAATTAATATTTCACGATTATTAACCTCGGAGTTATTCCACTAAAAACCCGAGGCTGCACTTTTAGAATTGTAGACGTGTTTATACAATCTGAAGTCTCAGTGTCCATTGATATAAATAATTTCATATGGTGTGATCCTCTATAAATAGTTTATAACTAGAGCTGGGTCATAAAGTTTGTTATATCCCTATAGAAATATATTTTCCTTTAAGTACCATTGATTACCTAATAAACAATTAAATTCTATCTTCCTCACAGAAGAAGGAGAGCGCTCACAATCGTTTAAGCCCCGAATCAACCTTTAAGGGAACTACTCATCTACTTCAATCAAGAAAGAGTGGATTCCACTATTGTGTTCAAATCTTCCCAGCCACAAGACAAACCGCAATTCCAATATACGAATGTATTGGTCGAGATTCATATCAACCTCACTCATAGTAAATCAAAAGCCACGATCCAACCTGAAGGAGTCGATAAGACACTCAGGATTAAGATCACATATAAATAACCATCGTTTATCAATTATATATGAATCTTATCTACTAACGGATCTTGGTGAGAGATTCATATAAACCGTGGCCTAGTCCTATATGATCTTATCATATAAGGTGCCTCCATTCTCATTTCAACTACATGAGTGGTCTAGAATAAGACCACCGTACTTTACAGAATGGACCGCAGCAGTAGATCAATCACAAACAAAGTACCCAGCTTTGTTCGCTCTCTACGGACTCTTTAGATTGCATGTCTCAAAATGAATCTTCTCTGTATATGACCATCATATACTCATTTTGAGATTACATATTGCAATCTAGAATATTCTTGCACAATACGAATGTATTACTGAATATAAAACATTTATAAATTTGAATGATAATCTGAATAATTCTTATTAAGTCTTTAACCGTTTACAATTACAAGCTTTAAGGTATAAATCCCAACAGGGGCGAGATGTCCTGGTGAATGGCACCTGGAGAAAAGTCCCTTCTTCTTTTAACCTTCTAGATGCTTGACTTCCTTCCTATCCTGTTTGTTTATTTCTTTTCTTGTTTTCCCTTCTTCCTGAAGAGACTTGTTATTTTGTTGTTGTCTTTTGTAAGGGGATGGTCTCGCCTTACTCAGGCACCCTATGGGTTTCTCTCTAGATTAGCCTGTATAGTAGATAGGAAAGGTCTGAGTGATGAAATCGAGGGTGACGTCCTAAGTTTAGCAAGGTGAAGTGCCTCGGGGCTGCTTAGAAGTGGTGATTCAGGTTTCTCTTTTTTTTTTTCTATCGTCTTACAGTTTATGTTGTTTTACATTAAGGAAGATAGTTTGCCCTAACCTTTTTCTTTTTTGATGTCATCTTTTTGCAGCTTCATCCTCGACATGGAATATGTCAGACACCTCTCACACTAGGAAAGATGAGACTTGCCACAACATTGTCAAAGGGATAACAACATTGCCAATTAATAGATAAATGATAATTTAGTTTTTTTTTGTTGAATAAAGATTCTCCTAGAAGAATATCCTCATGCTTCATGGGCAGTAGCCTTCCTGGAAGGATTTCTCATCACTCCAGGTTGTATATTTTCCTAGAAGGTATTCATTCTTCATGGGTAATAGTCTTCCTAGAATAACTTCTATTCTTCCTTGGATGAAATTCTTCCTAGAAGATACTTTTGTTTTCTTCGCGAAGGAGATCACTTTTTAATAATTTGTTGACGATTTCCTGGAATTGTCACCACCCTTGTCGTAATGTTGATATGTGGAACTGTCCTGATTATTTAGGAGTTGTTTTTCATTCCTAAGGATATAGGAAATTATTTTCAGCCCTAGGCATATAGGACTGTCCTAGACATATAGGAAATTATTTTCAGCCCTAGATATATAGGACTGTCCTAGACATACATGAAATTATTTTCAGCCCTAGGCATATAGAACTGTCCTGAACATACAGGAATGTATTTTAAGCTCTAGGCATATAGAACTGTCTTGGACATACAAGGAATTTATTTTCAGCCCTAGGTATATAGGACTATCCTGGACATACATGAATTGACTATCAACCCTAGGCATATAGGACTGTCCTGGACATATAAGAGTCATTTTGCCCACTCATGATGCTCGTCAGCATGTGAGCTGTAGTAGCCAAAATCTGTTAAGCCCAAGGACAAGTGAGAGTCCGGCCTAAAAGCCCATTTACGTGCCGAACAAAGGCCCAATCACATCAAATGACCCAGCCTAGAGCCGAAGTGGACCATTCTACATGGCCCGAAGTTTAGAAGACCAACGACCCAGACGACCTTTGTCGCACGACACATGCGAGGCCATGGTCGCACGACATCCACTTAACGAACGTCACGCGACGGTCCGAGTGATGCCGGCCACGTGACTACACGACAGCCCCACAACTCGGGGACCTCCATGTCGCACGACATGTCGCTCGACGTGGAACCCTATTGGATCCACATAAGCCCAATTCATGACCTATCTAAATAGGCCAAGGTCTACAACTTGGCCCATCAGACTTTGAACCCCAAAGTCTAGTAACCAAGTCAAGGAAGCACCCATATCTTCCATGATTTGGGGCAACGAATCAGGGAGGTGATTCACTCCTCCCAACGAGTGAATCATTACCCCTATAAATAGAGGAATGTACACCTAAAAGGGGGTTCATGCGAAAACAAGAGAAAAACTTGCGAACTTTCAATTAAGAAACAATCAGAATATAGAAAGCATTTTTCGACTAATCTCTGCCATCTCCGATCGTCTCACGATCATACACCGGCCAATCGATTCAACCTCACTTTCAACCACGAAGGCTTCAACCCCCCGGGTTAAGGAAGTATTTCTTACTTTTCTTTCTTTTTTACATTTTATCATTTACTAGCACTCGCTAACTTGACCGTCGAAGTGACTTTGGCCGGAACCACCCTAGTGTCCCAGGAGTCTTACGGGTCTCGTGCGCTCTTTCTTTGCAGGTTGTAGTGTCCCGTGACTTCCGATCGATTTTCGAGGACTACAATTTAGCTCCCACCATGGGGCACAACGATCCTTGAATGAGCAAAGGTAAAGTGCGACACATTCGGCAATGTCGTCCTGTAATACCCCCTGATCCGACCCGACTGGATCGACCCAGGGAGCGTTACCGGATTTTTAATGGTCCTCTGCTGTCTGTGAGTACACCAGGATATCATCGATAAAGACTACCACAAACTGATCCAAGTATGGTCGGAATACCCGGTTCATCAAGTCCATGAAGGCTGCAGGTGCATTAGTCAGCCCAAATGGCATCACTACAAATTCTTAATGTCCATACCTGGTTCTGAATGCAGTTTTTGAAATATCTAACTCTTTTATTCTCAACTGATGATAACATGATCTCAGATATATCTTTGAGAAGATACAGGCTCCTCTCAGCTGATCAAATAAATCATCGATTCTCGGCAATGGATACTTATTCTTGATAGTAAGTTTATTCAGCTGCCTGTAATCGATGCACAATCTCAATGACCCATCCTTCTTTTTCACAAACAGGACTGGAGCTCCCCACGAGGATACACTGGGTCTGATAAAGCCCTTATCCAGCAATTCCTGTAACTGTATCTTCAATTCTTTCAATTCTGCTGGTGCCATTCGATAGAGAGCTATTGATACTGGAGACGTACCTGGTACCACATCAATCACAAACTCCACTTCTCTCTGAGGTGGTAAACCAGGAAGCTCCTCTGGAAATACATATGCAAAGTCACACACAATGGGTATATTCTGGATTTCAGCATTAACTTTTCTGTAATCAACCACCTGTGCCAAATATGCTTCACACCCTTTTCTGATCAGTTTACAGGCTGCGGTGGCTGAAATGACATTGGAGAGAAAATCCCTCCGTTCACCCACCATTGTGATTTCTGCATCATCTGCTGTTCTGAGGGTCACTCGTTTCAATTCACAGTCGATCACTACTTTGTGCTGAGTTAACCAATCCATGCCTAGAATCACATCAAACTCATGGAATGGTAACTCCATCAAATCTCCTGGAAATTCACACTCTTGTATCCGAATCGGACAATTTCTATACACACGGTTCACAACTACACTTTGACCTATCAGATTACTGACTAATACATTATATTCAGTAGGTTCAGTTTCTAGAGTTCGGTGTTTCAGCATGGCATCACATAAATAGGAATGAGTGGAACCTGGATATATCAATGCAATAGCTGTAGTATCAAAAATAGAAATAATACCAGCTATCACGTCAGGAGCATCCTTATCTTCCTAAGCTCTAACACCATAAACTCGTGCAGGAGTTCGACTCTCGGTTCTTGCCACTGACTCTGACACTCCTCTGTGGCTACCACCTTCAGGTACTGCTTGACTAGGCCTCCTACCTCTAGAAGTAGTAGGGGCTGATCTCTCTAGCTGCTGGGATCTAATCTGTGGGCAATCCCTCAGGAAATGGTCATGAGATCCACATCTCAGGCAGGCTCCTGTAAGCTTCCAGCATTCACCAGGATGTCTTCTTCCACAATGTTCACACAAGGCGGGGCTAGTCCCCTCACTGCACTCCTAGGGGTATTGGCCACGGAAGTTGCAGACTGACTAGGCCTAGCTGTGGGTATAGGCCTTTGTGACTGCACTGGACGACTAGGCTGCGGTTCCTTAAATTTCTTACTCTGGGGCTGATATGAGCTGGATGGCCCTGCCCCTCTTCTTTGCTGCCCTCTGTCTCTCCTGGCCTGCTCTTCTTTCTTAATTCGTTCAACATTCAGAGCTGCCGAGACGAGTCTAGTAAAATCTTCAAATTCAAAGGCAGCAACCTGTAACATTTCTTAAATCAGTAACATGCTATTCATATATTCACAATTCAGTAAGTAGAAATTAGGAATGTCACACAACCTGTAGGCGGATATAGTCGTTCAGTCCATCTTCAAACCTTCTACATTTATCCGCCTCTGTCGCCACCATGTCTCGGGCATATTTACTCAACCTGACAAATTCTCTCTCATATTCGGTCACTGTCATCTGCCTTTGCTTCAGGTTGGTAAACTCCCTCTTCAGATTGTCCAACTAGATGCGACCAATATATTTTCTCCGGAATTCCTTCTGAAAGAAATCCTACGTTCTATCCTTTGGTCGCACTATCTGTATAATGGAGGTCCACCACTGGTAGGCATCCTCCTGCAATAAAGATACTGCACACTCCAATCTCTCTTCAGGTGTGCAGTGCATCTGCTCCAATATTCTGTCAGTCCGTTCAAACCAGTACTCTACGGCAGATGCATCCTCATCCTTTCTGCCATGGAAATCAGTGGGTCTGTATTTAGCCAGTCGCTCTATGGATGATCTTCGTGGCGCTGCTCTGGCCACATGCTGAAAGAACTCAGCCATCTGCTGCATAAATGCTAGCTGTATAGGGTCCGCCACTCTCGGACGTACTGATTCCCTAGATGCTCCCCCAGCCACGCTGGAGGGACTCTCAAATTTATCATCGCTTTCTTCCATTTCTTTTATCCTATATAAGACAGAAGAGAGGTCTGCAGATTAAAGTCACACATTCCTATGGGTAGCTTTATACAATACATGCATATACAGACACTTTTGGTCCAGAAACGCCTAAGCCGTGCTCTGATACCACTTAAAATGTAACACCCCTTGATCTGACCCGACTGGATCGACCCAGGGTGTAACATCCCGGATTTCGGGTAATGAATTTTTGATATATGTGACATATGTGAAAAATAAATTTTACTATTTGAGGGGGTGTAAATGTAATTAAATGTCACGATGGCTCGCTCGCGGTGAAAAACGCAGAATCTGGCAGTGAGTACCGCGACCAGTCACCGCGACCACAGGTCGCGATGGCTTGCTCGCGATGAAAATGGCAAAACCTGGCAGTGAGCAGCGCGACCAGCCACCGCGACCACAGGTCGCGATGGACTGCTCGCGATGAAATTGTTAAAAACGGGCAGAGAGCAGCGCGACCACTCGCGCGACCAAGGCGCACTCACGAGGAAGGCGGTGCGCGCACTCCAGTGAGCACCGCGACCATAGGTCGCGACGGCGGTCGCGGTAGCGAAAAAAATATATATATATAAAAAAAAAAGAAACTTCTCGCAGAAGCGAGAAAACAGAGCAGAAAAGAAAGAGAGAGAAAGAACCGAGAAAAAGAGAGAAAAGGAGAGAAAAGAGAGAAGAGAAAGAAGAAGAAGAAGAAAGAAAAGGAAAAGAGGAAGAAGAAGAAGAAGAAGAAAGAAAAGAAAAAGAGGAAGAAGAGGAAGAAGGAGAAAGGAAAAAGAGGAGGGAAAGAAATCGTGGAACCGCGGTTTGTCGACCGAAAAACACGGATTCCAAGTAGGTGTACGTTTGTTTTCGCAATCGTTATGAAAAGTATTTAGTTATCGTTTTCATTTCCGTTTTCTTTTGAGTTTTCGTTTTCGATTTCGTTTCGTTTTGTTTTCGTTTACGTTTTCGATTCTTCGTTTTCGATTTTCGTATGAAAATGGTTTATGCTATATGAAGAAAAATTGATGATCTGCATATCTATTGTTGATTTGTAATACGTTTACGATAGACAGCATTTGGATCGTGTTTTCGAATATTTTGATTGTTACGATTTGTGAAAAATACTTGATTTAGTTGCTTGCATGACTATTGTTTATGATTTGTAATTTATTGCGAATACTTGAAAATAGTTTATTGTAACGGCCCTAGGATACCTAGACATAGATATGGATATAGGAGGTTGGTATACCAGCTGGGTTTTACTGAGCAGTACTGCGCCGTTATTATTGTGTGATTGTTGTTGCGGGGCAATCTCGGACAATCACACCGATTTAGTGATCGTTGTTGCGGGGCAATCTCGGACGATCACAATGATACTAGCGATTGTTGTTGCGGGGCAATCTCGGACAATCGCGATGATATTAGTGATTGTTGTTGCGGGGCAATCTCGGACAATCACGTGATATCAGTGACTGTTGTTGCGGGGCAACCCCGGAAGTCACATTGACCCATATTCCAGTCCTAGAATGTTTAGTATTCTAGCGGGCCAGAATTGATTTGAAATTGAAAAGTGTATTGAATGCTTTTATTGATCGAAATTATATTGACCTCATTATTGAAATTGTTTAATGTTTTGAGTTAGAAATTTAATCGTTTTGGAATGGAATGGGATATATATATATATTGTGATTTATCTATTTGAGATTTTAGTACACCCACTAAGCTTTATGCTTAGCGCGTTAGTTTGTTTCTAACGCGTAGGTACCAGGAATTCAGAGGAGGCTAGAGACTGAAGGAAGAGCAAGTTGCAGACCGAGTCACAGAGATTGTACAGTTGGGTAGCTATATTTTTGTTATGTGTATATATATTCTGAAAGCATGCATATACAGGAAATTTGTAAATATATTTTGTAAAATGTTTTGTAATTAACTAGTTTATGACTCCTGTATTTTATTATCAAAATGATTGTAAATGTTTAAGTTCGATTTATTTTATTTTATAAACTATATTGATAAGTCGCACTAAACGGCAGAGTGCGCAACTGTTTGAAATTGTATAGAAGTGTTTGTGAAAATGTGAATTTGATTTGATTTGTGGAAAACAGGTTTTGGAAAGTCCGAAAAACAAACGGTACTCTGCCGGATTTTCGTAAAAAGTTTAATTATTTTTATGGGCTCACAATGATTTTGAAACGAAAAATGAAGTTTTGAAAAAGTGTGAAACCCCTTGTAGCGCTCCCCGGGTCGGTTCGGCCGAATCGGGTCGGGGGGTGTTACACAGGGAGCATTACCGGGTTTTCAAATACTTTCTAAATTCACTTTATAACTTTTCAAACCATTGTGAGCCCATCAAATCATATTTTCAAAAATTTCGGCAAAGTTTCCTTTGTTTTTCGGATTTCCCAAAACCTGTTTTTCCACAACTCAAATCAAATACAAATCACAATAACACTTCAAATCTCATTTCCAATCAATTGCGCACTCTGCCGTTTAGTGCGACTTTCAAACAGTTTATAAAACATTTCATTAATTACAGTCCTTCGAAACATGTAAAACAGAAAACATAAAATAATTAATTACAGTACATAATTACAAAACATATTTACAAACTCTCTGTATATGCATGCTTACAGAATATATATATACAAAAATATAACTACCCAACTGTAGTGACTCTGGGACTCTATCAGCAACTCTCTCTCTTCAGTCTTTGGCCTCCTCAGTATCCCTGGTACCTACGTGTTATAAAACAACTAACGCGCTAAACATATAGCTTAGTGGGTGTACACTAAACTCAAATATTAAAATCATAACATAACTTTTCATGATAGTAATATCACAATACAAACATAAGGAAAACGCTACTAATTAAAATCATATGAAATCAGGTTAGTAAACTCAACTAAATCAATAATCATACTCAATTAGCTTCTCAATTCATTTACAAACAGTTTAATATAAACACTGACATAAACGTATCAAATCGATTTCGAAAGGCACATATAAACATATCACTTAATTCAATTCAATTATGTCCCTCCAGAATACTTAACATAAACCAGGACTGGAATATGGGTCGTTCGACTACAGTGACTGTCAGTCGAACATAACTCCCACCCTAGGACGAATCCTATGAGTGGTACGTATCTCCCTACTCTAGGACCGAGGGTTCGGACCCTAGAGAGGTACATATCTCCCTATCCCAGGAACGAATCCTTAGGAAGGTATGTGTGTCCCTACCCCAGGACGAATCCGTGACGAGGTACGTGTCTCCCTACCCCTGGACGAATCCATGAGGAGGTACATAATCAAGCATCAATAGCAATGTCAATCTCGGTGTAGTACTGCTCACTGAACCCAACTGGTACACCAACCTCCTA
Source organism: Xanthoceras sorbifolium (assembly GCA_003430845.1). Classification (NCBI taxonomy): domain Eukaryota; kingdom Viridiplantae; phylum Streptophyta; class Magnoliopsida; order Sapindales; family Sapindaceae; genus Xanthoceras; species Xanthoceras sorbifolium. Next base: position 28,921,830 of record CM010616.1, read on the forward strand.
TATCCATTTCTATGTCTAAGTATCCTAGGGCCTTTTCGAGAAAATATTGTCACATATTCACTATAATTTACAAATCAACGGTCAATTCAATAAATATACTATTCAAACAAACATAGGTTTCTATGGAAAATCAACAATATTCATGCCATAGTCGAAAACAATTAATTTTTAACGAAATTGTAATAATCGAAATACGATCAACAATAAAATCATTTCAATAAAATAATATAAACACATAAAAAATGAAAATCTTCAAATTAATTGCAGATTCAACTAAAAATACTTAATACTTTTTGTAAAGATTTCGAAAACGGTGGTACACCAACCTGGATACCGTTTCCTTTCGACAAATCGCGTTTCTAAATTTTCTTTTTCCTTTCCTTTCTCTTTCTCCTTCACTTTCCTCTTCTCTTTCTTTCCTCTTTTCTTCTTTCTTCTTCTTCTTTCTCTTCTTTGTTTCTTTTTTCTTCTTCCTCTTCTTTCTTTCTCGGTCTCTCCCTCTCTTTTCTCTTTTCTGTTCTGTTTTTGTGGCTTCTCGCAGAAGCCAATTTTTTTTTATATTATTTCGGTCGTCGCGACCTGTGGTCGCGCCACCAGGTCGCGTTGCTCACTAGAGTAACTTCACCGCCTTCATCGCGAGCACACCTCGCGGTGCTTTGGTCGCGCTGGTGGTCGCCATGCTTACTGCCCAAATTTCATTTTTTTCATTGCGAGCAGTTCATCGCGATCTGTGGTCGTGGTGACTGGTTGCGGTGTTCACTGCCAAGAATCACCATTTTTCATTGCGAGCAGGTCATCGCGATCTGTGGTCGCGGTGACCAGGTCGCGATACTCACTGTCTCAGTTTTCAATCTTCATGTATCATTTCTGGACCGTTCCATCTGGTCCACTTTTAATTACATTTACACCCCTCAACTCTCAAATATTTTTATTTACATATTCAAAATTACTTATCCGAAATTCGGGATGTTACACATCCGATAATTCACTTCACAACGCAATGGAGGCTAGATTACAACTCCTCAAATCCCATATGCAGGAGAACACCCAGAGACTCCAAGCGCTCGAACAAGAGAACCAATGGGTGTTGGCAGAGAACCAAGAGCTGCAGAACAGGGTCAACTACTTCACTGTCGTCCGCCCATTTGGAGACGCCTCGACGTCCCAGCCAGTGCCATTCGACCAAGTCGCCCATGCTACCTTCTATGCACCAGTTTGTCCGGACGAGCAAGGTATAATGGTGAGTGACCTCGACCCAGTTCTTGTAAGTACGGAGCCGAGCACCCAAGCCGCAGACGGGGCACCTAATGTCGTGCGACATTCGGTAGGCAACCTGTGAAACGACGAACAGGTGATAGACGAGTTGAGCCAGACCTGACATCCTCTCGAAGGGACGGTCAAATGAGAGACAACGCCAACGTGATGACAGACCCCTTAGACCAATCGACCGACTAAAGAACAGATTGTGAGAGTACAATTTGAATATCAAGCCAGAAGAAGTAATTGTCGTTCTCAAAGGAACTGGTGGATCAGTTAGGTGGCCAGCCAAGATCAAGAGCCCACCGGATCAGAGGGACAACTCCAAGTAGTGCGAATTAAATGGCGACCATGGACACCGGATAAAAGACTGCATCGTCCTACGACTGGAAGTGGCCGAGCTGCTCAAGAAGGGCCATCTCAAAGAATTCTTGACTGACAAAGGCAAAAATACTTTAAATCTACGCGATGACAGGTCCCACAACAGTGCTTTAATTTCAATAAGGAAATCAATATACAAATGCTATCAATAAAATCATTCAGTACACTTTTCAATTCCAATCAATTCTGGCCCACTAGAATACTAAACATTCTAGGACTGGAATATGGGTCCACGTGATTGTCCGAGATTGCCCCGCAACAACAATCACTAATATCATCGCGATTGTCCGAGATTGCCCCGCAACAACAATCGCTAGTATCATTGTGATCGTCCGAGATTGCCCCGCAACAACGATCACTAAAATCGGTGTGATTGTCCGAGATTGCCCCGCAACAACAATCACACAATAATAACGGCGCAGTACTGCTAGGTAAAACCCAGCTGGTATACCAACCTCCTATATCCGTTTCTATGTCTAAGTATCCTAGGGCCGTTTCAGTAAATAATTTTCAAGAAATCACAATAGATTACAAATCATAAACAATAATCATTCAAGTCACTAAATCAAGTATTTTTCACAATTTATAACAATCAAAATATTCGAAAACACGATCCAAATGCTGTCTATCGTAAACGAATTACAAGTCAACAATAGCTATGCAAATCATCAATTTTTCTTCATATAATATAAACCATTTTCATACGAAAATCGAAAAACGAAGAATCGAAAACGAAGACGAAAACAAAACGAAACGAAATCGAAAACGAAAACACAAAACGAAAACGGAAATGAAAACGATAACTAAATACTTTCATACAATTGCGAATACGATTGCGAAAACAAACGTACACCTACCTCGAATCCGTATTTTTCGTTCGACAATCGCGGTTCCACGATTTCGTTTTCCCTTCCCTTTCCTTTCTCCTTCTTCCTCTTCTTCCTCTTTTTCTTTTCTTTTCTTTCTTCTTCTTCTCCTCTTCTTCTTCTTCTTTTTCTTCCCTCTTTTCTCTCCTTTTCTCTCTTTTTCTCGGTTCCTTCTCTCTCTGTTTTGGCTTCTCGCTTCTGCGAGAAGCTTATATTTTTTTATATTTTTTTTCGCCATCGCGAGGGCTTTACACCACCACCAGAACCTCAGCTCCATGAAAAGACTATAAACGTCATCTCCGGCGGATCCGAAGTAAGTAGAGTCACCAATTCAGAAGCGAAACGCCACGCGCGACAAGTCGGATGCTTGGAGGTCCGACATATCCATCCAGCAGACCCGGCCTATAATTATCCAGTCAGTTTTAGCAGCGACGATCACACGGACCTGCTCAACCCTCACCACGACGCACTGGTCATCTCATTAACAGTGGCTAACTGCTTGATCAAGAGGATCCTGGTCGACAATGAAAGCTCGACAAATGTGCTATTCTTTGATGCGCTAAGAGAGATGCACATCGATGAGAGTAACATCCTACGTCGCTCTACCGTACTGGTAGGATTTAGCGGAGAACATAAGAACATAATAGGGGAAATTGTTTTGCCCGTCTACGTTGAAGGAGTTAACTTGAGCACTCGCTTCCTGATCCTCGACTGCCCGTCGTCCTACAACATAATCATGGGTCACCCATAGATTCATGATATGAGGGCAGTCCCTTCGACGTACCACCAGGTTATCCATTTTTCCACCAAATGGGGAGTCCACGAGAAGAAGAACATAAAGTGGTGGGTCTGCATCGACTACACAGACCTCAACAAGGCCTGCCCCAAGGATTCCTTCCCATTGCCATACATCGATATGATGGTGGATGCTTGACACGTCCAGAAAATGGATTTCTACTCCCAAGTGCAGGAGTGTCGAAGTAATAAATTAACCCGGTGAGACCGGGGTCGATCCACAGGAAGAAGATTTAGATCCTGCAAAAACCAATAAAAATCTACAAGGAAAATATAATAGGAAAGAAAATATTATGAAATGAAGGTAGGTATAATGGTGAAACAAATTAAATTAAAATATGCTAAGGTTAGAGGTTCCACTCTTGGTATATGATTTAAGTTATATTTAACTCTTTTTTTATCACTCAATTGGAATCCACACAAAAAGGAGGTTCCAATCGGAAGTTAGACCATTTAAGTTCTTTACACATCTATCAAGTTATATTTCTTTTATTTTAGTTATATTACAATGGGTACTCTACACTCCTTATGTTAAATGGGTTCAAGTACTTATTGTGCCAATGAACTACCATAAATCAAGATTCCTTTGCCAGATGCAGGTATAACCATGCGGTTCTAGACGGATTCAAGTATTTATGGTGTTGTTTGTCTACAATGAATCAAGAATCCTTGGTCAGAGGTGCAGGTATAACCATGCGGTTCTAAACGGATTCAAGTATTTATTGTGCCAAGAATTGTTTACAATAAGTCAAGATCCCCACTTCACATAAGAGTAAGAGATGAAAATTTAATTCAATAAGAAAAGTAATATAAAGCATGTAGATAAATTTACACAAATGAATATAAACTTTAAGACCATGTTAAGAGTTAAATAAATCTTTATTCACATACCAAGAGCTTTACCCTTCACCTTAGCAAAAAAAGAATTTAGCTACTCATGATAGAAGAAAGAAAACAAGTAGAAGAAATAAAATGAGCAAGAGAGAAATTAGATTATCATAAAAGTTCAACACTACAACAATGTAAGGTGAACTTGGCAAGGAACCCAAGCTACCCTTAAGCTTTTACAAGGCCTCTATTTATAGACACATTGAGAGGCAAACAAGTCAAAAATGGTAGGAATAGATTAATGCAAGTTGATTGAATTTGGTAAGGTAAAGTTGTCAACTTTGGTGTCTTCCATACATGCACCGACTTGTCCACCGAATTAGGCACCGTTCCTTTGACAATTTGATCTCGTGATAAACATCAAAGTTGTAGATACTTCTCTTATCGTTCTAGAATGATAAGACTCATAATATTTGGAATTTTGTGGAGAAAGTTATGGCCCAAAGAGTGAAGACTGCCCAATTAACGCGGCCATACAAACCAGCCCAAGATAATCCAATATTTGTCTTCAAAGGAGTCCAAATCTGATAAGAGTTTACACACCAAACTTATAGGGCTATGAGGTATCTTTCCAACACTATCAAGAACGTAGTGATTGGATATTTGAGTGCAAAGTTATGCCCATTACACTGAACCTGTATCAAAATAAAAAGTTTAACAATTAAGTGTAGTTATAAATAAGTTAGGTAATTTGATGACACTAATAGTATAAAATAATGGTTTTAACCTTTATTATTATACAAATTTAAGTGTTCATCACACCCCTCAACCAGCTTATTGCTAGTCCCTAGCAATTAAAGCGTTATCATTTCATAATGATTTTTCAAATTTATATATAAGTCTTCATTTACCCATTATCCGTTTGTTCTATCCAAATAGATGAACTCTCGACAAAAATATTTAATTTGTCTTCTTCATTTTTGTGTGCAACATGTACCCTTAGACAAGATATTGACAAACCTTCTTTGTGCTCATTATAAGTTGACATAAGTTCATAGGGCTTCACCGAAAATATAAAATTCTATTATAATGTTTCTTCCAAAATAACTTCCTTAGGCAGAGCAATGTATTTCTTCCTCTCTCTCTCTCTCTCTCTCTTTCAAAATAAGATATATAGTACATTCACAACCCATGTAGCAAGCTTTAGGCCAATGACTCCCAGATCAGTTGACCTTAGGGCATTAGGTGTTGAGACACCCCTACGGACTTAATCACTTGGGTTGAAATGTAACCAGATTTATATAGTAATATTGGATAGTGCAATGTCTAGTTCCCTTAAGCTTTCTTCTTAACCCATGTAGCGAGCTTTAGGTCAATGGCTCCCAGATCAGTTGACCTTAGGGCATTAGGTGTTGAGACACCCCTACGGACTTAATTACTCGAGTTAAGAAGGCTTCGAAACCAAACGTATCCATAATTTATTATTACACCTTTTTTTTTTTTTTTGGAGCAAGAGAAAAAGAAGAGGGTTCACTACCTTTGGTTGTTGATTTTGTTAACCCACAAGAATAGACTCTTAATAATCTTCAATTTGCAACTCATGATCAAATGTCAAAGTGTGTGTGTGAAAAGAGTAGTTTATGAACATTTGCTTTGGGTATATGAGCATGAAAGTTAATTTATATTTGAGAGTTCATAAATTTGAATAGTCAAACTAAGATGAATAGTGAAGTCTCTTAATAAATTTTAAAAAAATTGAGATGAAATGATAACACCTATTATTTATTTATTTTTTTGATGAAATAAATAATCATAAAAGTTATCACAAATATTATCAACTATCCCTCCCCCCAACCAAATAAAGACATTGTCCTCAATGTCTAAGGATAAAGAGAGAAAGTGTAGAAGAAATTAACTGAACCAAAGATTAATAAAAAGAAAAATCTGCAACATACTAGAACAAGCTAAAAATAACATATTTATTGAAAACAAAAATGGGAAAGAAAGAAAGGAAAAACAAAATACATAGGTCAAGCCAATCTACGTTTTTTGCTACCCTCAGCAACTGACCAATCTAACTTAGATGTGGCAATGTCATATTCGGGAACAAAAGCTTCTAATTGTTCAATCAATTGATGAACATTAGAAGCAGTGACAATGATATGTCGAGCTAGAGGTGAGATAAATTGGTTTTCCACAACATGATCTAGGAAAGACAATAGACCATCATAAAAACCACTAATATTCAACAAGCCTATTGGTTTTTGATGGATTTTGAGTTGGGCCCATGAGGTGACTTCAAAAAGTTCCTCTAAGGTTCCAAATCCCCCTGGTAAGGCTATGAATGCATCAGCATGACTAAACATTTCAGCTTTGCGTTCATGCATGTCTGAAACAATCTGCACTTCCCCAATTGTGTTTCCTGTAACACCACTCACACTCAAAGCTTTTGGGATGACTCCCAAAACTTGACTGCCGCCATCATAAGCAGCTTTTGAGACATGACCCATCAACCCAAGGTTACCTCCTCCATAAACTAGATGAATCTTTTTCTCTGATAATACCTTACCAAGCTGGTCAGCAGCTTCCTCAAATTCCCTATTCTTACCAGAACTAGACCCACAAAAGACACAAATATTGGTAAAGCGGCGTGAGATGGTGTTTGCCATTGTTATGCACGCTTTTTTTTTTTTGTGTGAAAATTTGTAAGGTTGTGAGAACTGGAGAAGATAGAGAAGTGTCATTTATAGGGCTCAAAAAGAAGATGAAATCATGGAAGCTATATGACTAGGTCTGCATTGACAGATGAGTGTCAGTCTAGAGTATAAAATGTCAAAAAGAGTGGCTGACCTGTATCTGTACAAGTAGTTGTGATTGTAAATCACATCTTCCTCTGGTTTTACGTCCAGAAACGGCTTGAATGCCCTCTATGGGTCGAGGATAGGCTTCCTATCCAATTTTCTTATAAATTGGCAAACAGAGTCTTTTAAAGTCAGATTCCCAAGACTGTATCGCTCCTGTTCTTTTTGAAATTGGTTCCATAAAGCGGGGATTGCAATATGCACATATCCACTAGGATGCGTCTCAAGAGTCAACAAAATATTGTCTAATGACTCCTTACTCAAGCCATCCTTAATGAATTGTATTTTATCTTCTCGATTTACAGACACCATTCCAAGAGAACGATAGCGTGTGTTACAAGTCGTGCGAGCACACTTATAACATACACCCAATTTCTTTGCTCTTCTTTTTTTTGCATAACTGCTTTTACCCAGACCAGGCATGTAAGTAATAAATGAATCAGAGAACTCACCTGCCAATCTTACCTTAGCTTCAATCAGCCAACGTACCTCAACAGGGATGCCCTTGCACATTAGCATCCTTAATCTTTCGGACCGTTCTTTGTAAATTTTCATCAAAGCTTTTTAAGGAAGTAAGGGAAAACGATTTTTTCAATTTCTCGAGAATTTCTTCCATTTTTGTGAAAAAGAAAAGAGAGAGAAAAGAGAATGTACAAAGCAAGATTATTATTATTTTTTTTATCAGTTATTATGGGAGACTGAAAACACCGACTTGAAAAGTCACGGAGTACCGTTATCCGTCATTTAACCGGAAAATAGAAGAAGGAAAAAAAAATACAAAAATACAAAATTAGCCTGTAATCATAAAAAATTAGAGTTAGAAAGAAATATGCAAACCCAATTCAAATCATATCAATGGTTTTCATAACATGGGTCTGAAAGAGGAAGAGTCCCTTCTTCGAAAACTTGATTTTCTAGAAATGGTTTAAGTCTTTGACCGTTCACTTTAAACACGTTACCATTCCTAGGGTTTTCAATGTCAATGACCCCATAAGAATACACATGTTTCACAACAAATGGACCGCTCCACCTAGATCTCAATTTTCCAGGGAATATGTGAAGTCGAGAATTATAAAGTAAAACTTTTTGCCCAACATCAAATGTTTTTCTTAAAATTGATTTGTCATGAAAGGCTTTGGTTCTATCTTTATAAATTCTCAAATTCTCATATGCATCATTTCTTAATTCCTCAAGTTCATTCAGTTGTAGCTTACGTAATTTGCAAGCATCATCAATGTTTGAATTAAAAGTTTTAATAGCCCAGTAAGCTTTATGCTCCAGTTCCACAGGCAAGTGACAAGGTTTCCCATAAACTAATCGATAGGGTGGCATACCCAAAGATGTTTTGAAAGCAGTACGGTAAGCCCAAAGTGCATCGTTTAGTCTAAGTGACCAATCTTTGCGATTTGGATTAACCGTTTTTTCTAAAATTTGTTTTATCTCTCGATTAGCTAGTTCAACTTGTCCACTTGTCTGAGGGTGATAAGGGGTAGCAACTTTGTGTGTAATCTCATATTTCTTCATTAGAGACTCAAAGACTTTGTTGCAAAAATGTGTTCCCCCATCACTTATAATGACTCGAGGAATTCCAAAACGACTCAAAATATTTTCTTTCAAAAATCTAACAACTGTTTTGTGGTCATTATTTCGACATGGAATTGCCTCGATCCATTTGGAGACATAGTCAACTGCGACTAAAATGTAAACAAAACCGAATGATGATGGAAATGGGCCCATAAAATCTATTCCCCAACAATCAAATATTTCAATAACAAGTATAGGGTTTAGAGGCATCATGTGCCATTTAGAAATGGCCCCTAGTTTTTGACAATTTTCACAAGTCTTGCAGAATGTGTAGGTGTCTTTGAACAGAGATGGCCAATAAAATCCACATTGTAAGATTTTTGCAGCCGTTTTCCTTGACGAAAAATGACCCCCATAAGCTTCTGTATGACAAAATTTAATGACACTACTTATCTCATTGTCGGGTATGCATCTACAAAAAATTTGATCAGGGCAATACTTGAACAGGTATGGGTCATTCCAATAAAAATTTCTAACCTCTGTCAGAAACTTTTTCTTATCTTGTGCTGTCCATTGAGATGACATCTCTTCTGTTACAAGAAAATTGACAATGTTAGCATACCATGGAATTTTACTAATAGAAAACAAAAACTCATCTGGAAAAGAGTCATTGATAGGTGTTATGTCCAAGGTTGAGTTTGTTGTGAGTCTTGACAAATGATATGCAACAACATTTTCGGCTCCTTTTTTATCTTTGATTGTAATGTTGAATTCTTGGAGCAACAAAATCCACCGTATCAACCTAGGCTTGGTATCCTGTTTAGACATTAAGTACCTCACAACAGCATGGTCAGTGAAAACAATAGTTGAAGAGCCAATTAAATAAGATCGAAATTTGTCTAATGCAAATATTACAGCAAGTAGTTCTTTTTCTGTAGTAGTATAATTCATTTGTGCACTATTCAAAGTTCTACTTGTGTAATAAATTATATAAGGCTTACCTTCCTTCCTTTGCCCTAGCACTGCATCGACAGCAAAATCGCTAGCATCACACATCAACTCAAAAGGCAGAGACCAATCAGGGGATTGCATGATAGAGGCAGTTGTCAAAAGGCTAATCAACTTATCAAAAGATTTTTGACAATCTTGAGTCCATTCAAATGGTGCATCTTTTATTAGGAGATTACAAGGAGGTCTAGATATTGCACTAAAGTCTTTAATGAATCTCCTATAAAATCCTGCATGGCCTAGGAAAGATTGAACATCCCTAACCGTTTTTGGTGGAGGCAAATGGGTAATTAATTCAACTTTTGCTTTGTCAACTTCAATTCCCCTAGAAGAAACCACATGTCCTAGGACAATTCCAGAGGTGACCATGTAATGACATTTTTCCCAATTTAACACCAAACCTTTTTCTTCACATCTTTTTAAGACATTTTCTAAATTTTCAAGGCAATTATCAAATGAATTTCCAAACACTGTTAGATCATCCATAAAAACCTCTAAAAAATGTTCAACTATGTTACTAAAAATGCTTACCATACATCTTTGAAATGTTGCAGGAGTATTACAAAGGCCAAAAGGCATCCTTCTAAATGCAAAGGTGCCAAAGGGACATGTGAATGTTGTCTTTTCTTGGTCCTCTAGTGCTATGGGAATTTGATAATAACCTGAGTACCCATCAAGAAAACAGTAGTAGGGATGTCCTGCCACTCTTTCTAGAATTTGGTCAAGAAATGGTAAGGGAAAATGGTATTTTCTAATGGCAGCATTTAATTTTCTATAGTCAATACACATTCGCCAACTAGATGAGACTTGATCGATCAATATTTGTTACATATTTATGACCCTTAGACCTTATCTTTTGATTGTATTTTGAGTGAATTTGGCGCTTTTGATGTGTTTGTTGAGCATGTGCAGGTCATTGGGAAATATTAGGGATGACATAACAAAGTTGGAAGAATTGAAGAATTCTCACTGCAAACTGCTCGTGTTTCGGAGGCCGGACATATATTCTATAGGATGAACTGGGTTTCGAACTTTATATGTATGGAAAGATATAGGTGTATACTTTCCCATGAATTTTACGGTTCGTGATTTGGAGTTTTCTAGAAGAAGTTATGCTAGTTTTCGTAACAGTGCGCAATGCTGAAATTTGGAGCAGGGAGTACCGCGAGCAAAGTGTCGCGACCGTTGGTCGCGATCCACGGTCGCGACAGCACAAATTCTGGAGCCCTAACAGCTGCCTATAAAGAGAAAAGATGAGAAACAAAGAGGGGGTTCAGTCTTGGCTCGTCCAAGCTACGACCAAACACCCTCCCAAGCCATTTTTCACCATCCTAAACTCCAAACTTCATCATCAAACACCATTTGGAGGTTAGATACTTGGATTACATCAATTGTTCATCAAGGAAGTTGAAGATTTGAAGGTGAAGGAGTTCCATCCGAATCCAAGAGGAAATCCCTCTCCATGGAGCTTCAAATGGGTTGTTTTACTTCCCTATCTTCTTTTTATTGTTCAATTGATTGTATGAGTAGCTAAATCTCTTGTAAGGTGGTCATGGAACCATGATTTGATTTTAGGGATTTTTGACTATGAATATATTTTGATATTTATTTGCAAGATATTGAATTTAGAGTTTGATTATATTTATTACAATTTATTCTAGTTCAATGCATCATGAAAGTGGTTTGCAATGATTCTTGATTAATTGTGATATTGATTTTGTTGTAATCTAGCATGAGAAATCATTAGGTTGCAATTGGGGTTAATGCATTCTAAGTTCAATGGTTAGATTAATTTTGGTGTGAAAATACTAAATTGATCTAGGGATTAGATTAGTTAAGGGTTTCCAATTGAATGCACTCTAGGACCAATAGGTGAGCTTAATTGGAATTACAACACCATTGCGGAACCAATACAATGTGGTGTGCCTAAACTACTCAATTCGTTTCTTGTTAATAACGCACTTCATAGTAGTCATTAAATTATCCTTTATCCGGAATTGGGACCGTGTAACCATCTAACACCTTTATCCATCGAATCCGTCTCGCTTTCATTTATTGCATTAGTAGTTAATTATATTTTAATTAAAAACCCAAAAACCAAAACCTTGATTTATTTTACCGCTGTAGTATAATCTCTAGTTTTAGAATTAGTTCCACCACTTCCTTGTGGATTCGACTCCGTACTCACGGAAATTTATTACTTCGACATATCCTGCACTTGGGATTTATTCCCACGCGTTTGAGCGTGTCAAGTTTTTGGCGCCGTTGCCGGGGAAGTGTTTCGGTAGCTTATTCTTTAAATTAGAGATTTTTAGGTTTTATTTTTTATTAGTTTTTCTTGTTTTTAATTTTCTTTTGATTTATTTTTTGTTTGTCAGGTGCTCGAGCCATTAGCCATGCAATCTAGACAGTCGCAAATGTTGGCCGCTAAGGCTAGGCAAAACCGCACACGGCTAGCTTGCTATATATGTGGAGTTGGTGGACACGGTTCTTCTGTGTGTCCATCTAGGAAGACCTTTCCGGAGTATGAGTATGAACAAGCACAGGCGCTTAATTATTATCCTCCGTGGTTAGGGAATTATCCATACTCCAACAATTATAATCCAGGATGGAGTAATTATCCAGACTCCTCTTGGAGAGATAATCAGCAGCAGTCATGGCAGTATCAGGAGTGCCAACAACAGAGTTGGTTTGAGCCACTGCATCAGTACCAGTACCAGCCCAATGCACAAAGTTATTTTGATCAACCGGGTGATCAATCATCTCAGCAGGTTCAAACATCAGAAGAGGACATGCTTGACAAACTCATGCAAAAGTTGCAGCAAAACAAGCAGAGAACTGACAGGATAGAGGCACAACTCGGCCAACTGATCGAGGCATTGCAAAATAGAGTGCCAGAAGAGTTCCCCAACCAGCTAGAGCAAACAGAGGAGATTACCATTCCTCTGAATGGTATGACAGTTATTGATAGGGTTGAGGATGAACTTTCTGATTCTGTTAATGTTGCTGTAGGTACAAGTACTCAGCAGGTGAGAGTAGCGGTGAAAACAGGTTTGGGGGTTAAAACGGAAATCAAACCTAAAGAGGATCCCAAACCCGTTTCGACGAAGCCACCTGATGACGGGACTAAATATGGAGATGATGGAAATTGCTTTAAGTTGAAAAATCTATTCTCCTTATTATTTCAGGTCCATAGAGAGCATGTACAATCATGCAGGCATCAGCTGATTGCAGGTCATGCAGAAAGCAGAGTCTGGGATGTCTTTTGAGAGATAGCTCGAGTACGACGTCTTGCCTAGACGTTAAATAAAGCACTAGGAGGGAGGTAACCCTTTATTTTTTTTTGTTCTTTTTGTTTTTGTTTTTATTGTGTTTTTATCATTTTCATTCAATTTTTCTTTTCCAATTGAAGTGCTATGCCTTGTGTTGAGAAAACGAAGTACGGGGGAGTGAGGTTGGATGAAGTGATAGTTGTGGATATTTTGGATTGTTAGTTGTGGATACTAGGACTGTTGTTCTGTGTTCATGTTTTATGCGTTTTTTATTGTTTCCTTTGAATCCAGGATTTTAAACATTGAGGACAATGTTTATCTTAGGTTTGGGGGTATTTTCTATTTTTGTCTTTTGTGTGCTTTTGAGTCTTGTTGGTGTATATAGGCTGGAAACCTAGACTTTCCTCATACGCACTGCGTTTGGAAGACTTAGGTATAACAATGCCACGGACACCAGTTTTGAGTCTTTTATTGTATCTTTCGTGTTTTGTTTTATTTGTTTTAGGATCACAAATCATATGCATGCTTTACAGATAATTGAGTAATAATATGTAAATGCTTAGGTCATTTGAGTGTACAAAGTTGTTAGCTAGAATAATGTCGGTAATGTCTTTGCATCTAAACATATAGGTTTGACATATTTGCATTGTAATATGTGAAAACTTCCAATTAGTAGTCCTGATTAATAGTGGAGACTACCCTTAGTGAGTTTTGAGCTTATTGCATATTCATTCTGAGGGAATTTTTGTTTCTACTCTTAAACACTTTCTTGAGCTTTATTGTCAGTAGATTGATCTCTATAGGTTTGCATTGGATGTTAATGAACTGCATTATAAAAATCTTGTATGTATGTTTTAAATGTTCAGTTTAGTAGATTTTGGAGATATGATCCAGACATTATGTGTGAACTCCTAAATAGCTTGATTTCCTGTCCTTAAATTGTGTGCTTCCTATCCCATTCGCGGCCAAACACTCACATATTATCCTTTTATTGTATGAACTACATATCCAAAAATCCTAGCCGAAATTGTAAGACGTTACCTTTGACGCTTGGAAACTAGAGACAATTAAAGAGGGAATGTGTAAGTGTTGAGTGAGAAAAAAGGAGTGGAGTAGAAAAGATGAAATGGATGTGGAAATGTGCAGGAAAAATAAAATAGCCAACAGAAAATAAAAAGAATACATATATGAAAAGAGTTGGCTAAATGAGAAAAGAAGTATGATGCACAAAGTAAAAATTGAAAAAAGGGTTTGAAAAGAGGTTGAAGGAGAAAGGCGAGAAAAAGAATTGGAAGAAAAGTTGAATGAATTTGGTAGTCGTGAGAGAAAATGCACAAATTGAAAATTTTATGAAGTCTCTCAATAGGTTTCCAAGTGAGTTGAACCCGATTTCCATTCTTTTTGAGCCAATCACCCCAAAGCCCCATTACAACCTGAAAAAGTCCCGTTGATCTCCTTAGGAAGCTTAATTGTAATATTTGATATGTATGTATACTGATTTTTCTGTTCGTAGCATTTGATACTTTTCATGAGGTCCTTTGCTTAATATGTGCGTTCTTTCTAATTATTGATGCATACGACACATTTTGAAATTCTTTACTCATAAATTCCAGTCGTATGCAGTTGAAAGTGTGATTACCTAGGTTCTGAGTGTCATTGAGTGGAAACTGGTGAGACTAGAGTCGAGGCGAATTACATCAGTGGTTTATTGGTATGGAAGGATTTACTATTATAAATGCGTTGCATGTCAGTGCCATGTATGATATAGGGTGTATTAGACTTATTGATAGCATTTTGGATTTCTGATTTTGTACTATTCTTATGCATTTGCATTTGTATATATACTTAATTTGATGTTTAGCTTTGTATGTGGTTAGCTTAGGACGTTTGTGGGTATCGTAGCTGGTAAACCCTCACGAGACTATAACTCGTCCACTAGGGCCACCTAGGGGTTTAAAGGCTTGTGGCACATGCTAAGTGCCATCGTTTCATCCTACGAAAATGGATATAGCTTAGTTTGTTTTTGTTTGTTAAGTTTTAGTTTTGTTTTTGTTTTTGCTTTTCGTTATGGTGTGTGCCAATTTGCTTGAGGACAAGCAAAAGATAGGTTTGGGGGTATTTGATCGATCAATATTTGTTACATATTTATGACCCTTAGACCTTATCTTTTGATTGTATTTTGAGTGAATTTGGCGCTTTTGATGTGTTTGTTGAGCATGTGCAGGTCATTGGGAAATATTAGGGATGACATAACAAAGTTGGAAGAATTGAAGAATTCTCACTGCAAACTGCTCGTGTTTCGGAGGCCGGCATATATTCTATAGGATGAACTGGGTTTCGAACTTTATATGTATGGAAAGATATAGGTGTATACTTTCCCATGAATTTTACGGTTCATGATTTGGAGTTTTCTAGAAGAAGTTATGCTAGTTTTCGTAACAGTGCGCAATGCTGAAATTTGGAGCAGGGAGTACCGCGAGCAAAGTGTCGCGACCGTTGGTCGCGATCCACGGTCGCGACAGCACAAATTCTGGAGCCCTAACAGCTGCCTATAAAGAGAAAAGATGAGAAACAAAGAGGGGGTTCGTCTTGGCTCGTCCAAGCTACGACCAAACACCCTCCCAAGCCATTTTTCACCATCCTAAACTCCAAACTTCATCATCAAACACCATTTGGAGGTTAGATACTTGGATTACATCAATTGTTCATCAAGGAAGTTGAAGATTTGAAGGTGAAGGAGTTCCATCCGAATCCAAGAGGAAATCCCTCTCCATGGAGCTTCAAATGGGTTGTTTTACTTCCCTATCTTCTTTTTATTGTTCAATTGATTGTATGAGTAGCTAAATCTCTTGTAAGGTGGTCATGGAACCATGATTTGATTTTAGGGATTTTTGACTATGAATATATTTTGATATTTATTTGCAAGATATTGAATTTAGAGTTTGATTATATTTATTACAATTTATTCTAGTTCAATGCATCATGAAAGTGGTTTGCAATGATTCTTGATTAATTGTGATATTGATTTTGTTGTAATCTAGCATGAGAAATCATTAGGTTGCAATTGGGGTTAATGCATTCTAAGTTCAATGGTTAGATTAATTTTGGTGTGAAAATACTAAATTGATCTAGGGATTAGATTAGTTAAGGGTTTCCAATTGAATGCACTCTAGGACCAATAGGTGAGCTTAATTGGAATTACAACACCATTGCGGAACCAATACAATGTGGTGTGCCTAAACTACTCAATTCGTTTCTTGTTAATAACGCACTTCATAGTAGTCATTAAATTATCCTTTATCCGGAATTGGGACCGTGTAACCATCTAACACCTTTATCCATCGAATCCGTCTCGCTTTCATTTATTGCATTAGTAGTTAATTATATTTTAATTAAAAACCCAAAAACCAAAACCTTGATTTATTTTACCGCTGTAGTATAATCTCTAGTTTTAGAATTAGTTCCACCACTTCCTTGTGGATTCGACTCCGTACTCACGGAAATTTATTACTTCGACATATCCTGCACTTGGGATTTATTCCCACGCGTTTGAGCGTGTCAAGACTCGTGTTGGTATTAACTCTCCTTTTTCATTTTTTACCACCATGACTCCAGATTTCTTAGGGACTACTTGTGTTGGACTTACCCACTTACTATCAGAAATAGGGTAGATAATTCCTACATCAAGTAACTTGAGAACTTCACCTTTTACTACCTCTTTCATGTGTGGATTTAATCGTCTTTGGGCCTGTTGACATGTTCTAGCATTATCTTCTAAATGTATTCTATGTGTACATATCAAAGGATTAATGCCTTTTATGTCTTTTAAAGTCCACCCAATTGCATTTTTATGCCTTTTAAGCACCTCTATCAATTTACCTTCATGTTCGTTGGTAAGAGTTGAAGAAATTACCACCGGGTAAGTTTGTTCTTCACCAAGGAATGCATATTTCAGTCCTTCAGGTAATGACTTCAATTCTAGTATGGGTACTTCTTCTTGTTTACTTTCATTGACAGGTCCCAGTTCTTCAAATTTCGGCTTCCAACCTTTGTTCTCCATCACCTGGGTACAATCAAGCAACGAACATATATTAGAAACGGTAGGATCTAGTTGCATGCTTGACTCAAATGAATTAACTAAACAAGTTTTTAGAGGATCAGAAGAACTCCCTGCTTGAAGATGATATTCAACAATAGCTTCAATCATGTTTGCTTCTTCATTTTCATCACCTTCATCTTGTGGTTGTTTGCACATGTTGAAAACATTAAGCTCTAGTGACATATTTCCAAATGTCATCTTCATTACGCCATTCCTGCAATTAATCAAAGCATTAGAAGTTGCTAAAAATGGGCGGCCTAAAATAACAGGAATTGGTTTACACCCATTAGCAACAGATTGTATATCCAAGACAATAAAATCCACAAGATATATGAATTTATCGACTTGTACTAACACATCTTCCACTATCCCTCTTGGTACTTTAATTGATCTATCAGCAAGTAAAAGAGTTATGGAAGTTGGTTTTAACTCACCCAGATCAAGTTCTTGATAAGCTGAATACGGAAGTAAATTAACACTAGCACCAAGATTAAGTAAAGCCTGTTCAATTTTATGCTATCCAATAATGCATGAAATTGTGGGACAACCAGGGTCCTTATATTTCATAGAATTATTGTTTTGAAGATTGGAACTTACTTGTTCTGCTAAAAAGGCTCTCTTTTTCACATTCAGTTTTCTTTTCACAGTGCATAAGTCTTTCAAAAATTTTGCATAAAAAGGAACCTGTTTGATAGCATCCAACAAAGGAATATTGACCTTCACTTGTTTGAAAGTTTCATAAATTTCAGGATTGTGGTTCAATTTTCTTGGATTGTTCAATGCTTGAGGAAATGGGGCTACAGGTGGGAGTTTGGTCTTTTCTTGGCTAGGTACAGGCTCATCAACCCCTTCCTTACTCTTGGAGATAGACTTATCATCTTTCTCACAAGGATCAAGAATAGGTTTTTCGACAACCTTACCATTGCAAAGAGTTATGACTGATTTAACATGGTCCATGTGTTGACTTCCTAAACTACCCTCTTCCAGGTTGTATTGACCCTTAGGATTTGGTTGAGGTTGAGAAGGAAATTTTCCTTTTTCATGAATGGTAAGTGTTGATGCAATCTTAGCAAGAGTGTCTTTTAAATCGGACAAGGTTTGTGAAGTTTGATTGTTAATGGTCTCTTGCTTTTCAATGAATGAATGCAATGTTTCCTCAAGGTTTTTCCTAAATTGTGGGACATAGGGTGCATAACCTTGAGTGCCTTGAAAGTTTTGGTGACCTTGAGGAGGTGGTGGTTGTGAAGATTGTGCATGATTATCATTCCTCCAACTGAAGTTTGGGTGATTTTTCCAACCTGGATTGTAGGTCTATGAGTATGGGTTAGGATTTGGCCTTTTGAAAGTGTTTAGGACATTGGCTTGTTCATGGAGACATTCTTTGAATGCAGGTAGAGTTGGGCACTCCTTAGTTGAATGGTCATTGGTATCACATATGTGACACACAATTTCTTGAGCGGATTTTAGGTGACTGCTCTTTTTCAATTCTAAGGCCTCGACCTTTCTAGCTAGAGATGCAAATTTGGCTTGAATGTGATGTTCTTCCCTAAGGTTGTAAATACCTCCACTAGATGTAGAGGCTTGAGCTTTGCTCGGTGCCTCTTGGGTACCTGCAGTGTCCCAATTTTGAGTATTCTCTGCTAATAGGTCTAGGTAGTCTAGTGCCTCTTCAGGGTCTTTATCTCCAAACTCTCAATTACACATCATTTCGACCATTTGTCTACCTTGGGGTATTAAACCCTCGTAAAAGTGTGTAACTAGTCTCCATGTTTCAAAGCCGTGGTGAGGACAAGAATTAAGCAATTCTTTGCACGTCTCCCAAGATTGGTAAAGGGTCTCTCCTGGTTTCTGGCTGAAAATGGTAATTTGTCTTTTGAAGGAATTTGTTCTATGATGAGGAAAGAACTTTTTCAAGAACTGTTCTTGCATTTCATCCCAATTACCAATAGATCTAGACATAAGATTTTGCAGCCATGTTTTAGCTTTATCTTTCAAAGAGAAAGGGAAAAGTTTTAGTCGGATGGTGTTCATGCTACAATTTGCGTCATTGTAAGTGTTGCATACTTCCTCAAACTCTCTCAAATGCAGGTATGGGTTTTCGACATCTAATCCATGAAATTTGGGTAAAAGTTGAATAATACCGGCTTAAAGTTAAAATGAGATGCATCTGGAGGAAAAACTAGATATGATGGAACACTAGTTCTTGTGGGGTTCATGTAGTCTCTAAGTGTTCTAGGTTGTGCATGATCATTGTGTTGGGAACGATTGTCCCCAAGATCAGTGACTCTTTCAACTTCGTTTTCTGCCATATTTTCAAATGCAGATGGGGAGCCCCTAACAAGTCTACCAGTCGGTGTCCGTGACCAAGCTCTCATGCAAGTCTTAGATGCAATAGAATAAAAGAAAACAAAAACACCAAAAATAAAATTATTTACAAGAAAAAGAAAATGAAAAAGATGAAAAGAATTTTGATGGTTTTGGACACCAAATGATACTTCCTCGGCAACGGCGCCAAAAACTTGACACGTCCAGAAAATGGATTTCTACTCCCAAGTGCAGGAGTGTTGAGGTAATAAATTAACCCGGTGAGACTGGGGTCGATCCACGAGGAAGAAGATTTAGATCCTGCAAAAACCAACAAAAATCTACAAGGAAAATATAATAGGAAAGAAAATATTATGAAATGAAGGTAGGTATAATGGTGAAACAAATTAAATTAAAATATGCTAAGGTTAGAGGTTCCACTCTTGGTATATGATTTAAGTTATATTTAACTCTTTTTTTATCACTCAATTGGAATCCACACACAAAGGAGGTTCCAATCGGAAGTTAGACCATTTAAGTTCTTTACACATCTATCAAGTTATATTTCTTTTCTTTTAGTTATATTACAATGTGCACTCTACACTCCTTATGTTAAATGGGTTCAAGTACTTATTGTGCCAATAAACTACTATAAATCAATATTCCTTTGCCAGATACAGGTATAACCGTGCGGTTCTAGACGGATTCAAGTATTTATGGTGTTGTTTGTCTGCAATGAATCAAGAATCCTTGGTCAGAGGTGTGGGTATAACCATGCGGTTCTAGACGGATTCAAGTATTTATTGTACTAAGAATTGTCTACAATAAGTCAAGATCCTCACTTCACATAAGAGTAAGAGATGAAAATTCAATTCAATAAGAAAAGTAATATAAAGCATGTAGATAAATTTACACAAATGAATATAAAATTTAAGACCGTGTTAAGAGTTAAATAAATATTTATTCACATACCAAGAGCTTTACCCTTCACCTTAGCAAAAAAAGAATTTAGCTACTCATGATAGAAGAAAGAAAACAAGTAGAAGAAATAAAATGAGCAAGAGAGAAATTAGATTATCATAAAAGTTCAACACTACAACAATGTAAGGTGAACTTGGCAAGGAACCTAAGCTATCCTCAAGCTTTTACAAGGCCTCTATTTATAGACACATTGAGAGGCAAACAAGTCAAAAATGGTAGGAATAAATTAATCCAAGTTGATTGAATTTGGTAAGGTAAAGTTGTCAACTTTGGTGTCTTCCACACATGCACCGACTTGTCCACCGAATTAGGCACCGTTCCTTTGACAATTTGATCTCGTGATAAACATCAAAGTTGTAGATAATTCTCGTATCTTTCTAGAATGATAAGACTCATAATATTTGAAATTTTTGGAAGAAAGTTTCGGCCCAAAGAGTGAAGACTGCCCAATTAACGCGGCCATGCAAACCAGCCCAAGATAATCCAATATTTGTCTTCAAATGAGTCCAAATTTGATAAGAGTTTACAAACCAAACTTATAGGGCTATGAGTTATATTTCCAACACTATCAAGAACATAGTGATTGGATATTTGAGTGCAAAGTTATGCCCATTACACTGAACCTGCATCAAAATAAAAAGTTTAACAATTAAGTGTAGTTATAAATAAGTTAGGTAATTTGATGACACTAATAGTATAAAATAATGGTTTTAACCTTTATTATTATACAAATTTAAGTGTTCATCAATGCTACTGTGGGCCATGAGCTATTGAGCTTCATAGATGCATTCTACGACTACAACCAGATTTTCATGCATCCGGACGACCAAGAGAAGACCTCCTTCATTACGGAGCGCGACATCTTCTGTTACAAAGTGATGCCCTTCCGCCTCAAAAACGCCGGGGCAACTTACCAAAGATTAGTCAACAAGATGTTCGCGAGTAAGCTCGGACAGACCATGGAAGTCTACATCGACGACATACTGGTGAAATCCTTAGTAGCAGATCAACACCTCGACCACCTGCAACAGTCTTTCGACATCATTGACAAGTATGAAATGAAGCTTAATTCTACCAAGTGTTCATTCAGAGTGTCATTGGGGAAGTTCCTTGGTTACCTAGTAACCAAGACGGGTATTGAGGCCAACATGGATCAGATCCGATCAATCATGGATATGCAATCCCCCAAGAGCATCAAAGAGGTGCAAAGACTAACCGGACGACTCACGGCCCTTAACTGCTTCATTTCAAAGTCGTCCGAGAGATGCAAACCCTTCTTTGACACCCTAAGGAAGAACAAGTCATTCGACTGGAATCAAACATACGAAGAAGCTTTCCAGAGCATTAAGCGATACCTAGCAGACCCTCCACTTCTATCCAAACCTAAGGAGGGGGAGACACTTCTACTCTACCTCGCCGTATTCGAAACAGCTGTGAGCGTAGTACTAGTGAGAGAGGAAGGAGGCAAGCAACTCCCCGTTTACTATGTCAGTAAAACCTTGCTCGACGCAGAGACTCGGTACGCTCAACTGAAGAAGCTAGCCCTTGCACTAGTCACAGCCGCAAGGAAGTTGAGGCCATACTTCCAATGCCACACCATCAGCATACGATCTCTCCGGACGACTATTGAAGTGGGCCGTAGAGCTGAGCGAGCATAACATCAACTACCAACCCCTCACGGTGATCAAATCGCAGGCGCTAGCGAATTTTATAGTGGACTTCACACCTGTAACACTATAAAAAGCGAAAGAAGAGCTTTGCACCATGTCGTGCGGCGCATCAAATGAGGAGTGGATTTTGGCCGTCGACGAATCAAGTAACGCCAAAGGCAGCAGACAAGGAGTAGTACTCACCTCACCCGAGAGGCATGTCATCGAGCGATCCATCCGGTGCGAATTCAAAACTACTAACAACGAGGCTGAGTACGAGGCCCTCATTGTCGGACTAACCTTGGCAAAAGATTTACACATACGACTGATAAAGGTACGAAGCGAATCCCAACTAATTGTAAGGCAGTTGTAGGGATTCCTACTAAGCTCAAGACCTAAAGATGTCCGCCTACTTGACCCTTGTGAAGAAGTTGCAGACTTCATTCGTGTCGTTCGCCAACCTCGGTTCTGCACTTGACATGTTTGTCGAAAGGACCATCCCCATGGTCTAAGTCTAATGGCCTGCTGTATGGAAATCGGCTGAACTAGAATGGAGCCGACCATAGTCGAACCAACTTGGATAACCCGGATTTATGATTACCTGCTGAACGACACCTTACCACCAGACAAGGTCGAAGCGCGGAAGATCAAAATCAAGGCAGTCTGGTTCTCCATGATAGATGGGCAACTCTACAAAAAGGTCATACTCTGAACCCTACCTCAAGTGTGTCGACCTAAGTGAAGCTCAACAGATACTTAAAGACCTACATGAAGGGTAATGCGGAACCATTCAGCAGGCAGAAGCCTAGCCAATCGAGCCTTCACAGCAAGATATTATTGGCTGACAATGCGGTTCGAGTCGTACGACTTCGTTAAAAGGTGTGACTCGTGCCAACGCTTTGCTCAAGTCTCACACCTGCATCCAGAATGACTATACCCCATCACAGCCCCGTGGTCGTTCATGAAGTGGATGATGGACATTATGGAAAAGTTGCCAGTCGCCACAGGAGGGAAAATCTACACGTTAGCCGTAATCAACTACTTCACCAAGTGGGTCGGGGCCGAGTCCTACGTAAGAATCAAAGACTCTGAAGTTAAAAGCTTCATTTGGAAGAACGTTATATGCCGCTACGGAGTCCCAAGAGAGATAGTCACTGACAACGGTTCACAATTCATATCGTACGACTTCTAAGACTTTTGCGACAGATGGAGGATCAAGCCAAGCTATTCAAGCCCAAGGTATCCTTAAGGCAACGGCCAAGCGGAATCCACCAACAAGACAATCATCTCCACCCTCAAGAAACGACTCGACCGGTATAAAGGGATGTGGGCCGATGAGCTACAAGGCGTGCTGTGGTCCTACCGTACGATAACAAGGACGTCAACAAGGGAAACTCCATTCTCCTTAACTTACGGTTCTGAAGCTGTAATAGCGACTGAGGTTTACTACCCTTCTTATAGAGTAGAGCACGCGACCAAAGAGACGAACAACAAGGAACTATATAACGGGCTCGACACAACAGACGAGTCGCGACAAGACCGCAATCAGATTGGCAATATACCAATATAAAGTCGCTCGACACTATAATAGGAATCTTCCGCTCAAAACGTTCAAGGTGGGAGATTAGGTCCTGCATCGCATCTTCCAAAACACGAAAGAACAGGGGACAGGTAAACTCAGTTCTACGTGGGAAGGACCCTACCAGATCACCAAAATAGTTGGACAAGGAACATACAAACTATAGTATATAGACAGCATGGATATCAGTAACAGTTGGAACGCCGTCCACTTAAAACAGTATCATTTCTAAACCCTTTATCTTTACTATTCTACCTTTGTCATTTGAATTCTATTTTTCATCCCACAATATGGAACTGACTTTGGCATCGGAGGGCCGTTGGTTACCCTAACATTTTTTGGTGCAGGTAGATGTCGTTTGACATTCCCACACTCAAGGACTTCGACTCACGTCAACTAGCCACATCTTCATAATGGAGATCGACATAAACACACGACCTGCACTCAAGGTTTCAAGCCGCACGACAAAAAGAATTCTCTTAATTCAAGCATGGCAACATATAGGTCCCACACTTCAAATAGGGGCAAGTACATACATCAGCATGCATTTCACGAGGGCACAAAGGATAGCCGGCTACACCACTTTACCGATCCATCAATAGACTATGAAGTCGCACGAAAGTCAGCCACTGCTTTGGAAATTATGTACGTCGCACGATGATAAGTCAACTAATACTTAATGGAACTTCTGTACGTCGCACGATGATGCCGCAATTGTATATTGAATAATGCAAGGAAACAAAACTATTCAAGTACAAAATTTCCATTTAACTGGTCATACGACCTCACATAAGTTAATTTTTTAATCTTTTTGCACATTTTTTAAAGTCATCATATATTTAACATGTCGTTCGACGATTGCAAAACTAAAAGTAAAAAGTTCCCTTGGGCAAAGTTCAAATATTAAAAAGGTGAGAGAAATCCGTCAAGTACAGAAACAAGTTCAGATTTTACAAACCCCTATGTGGCGACATCATCATGCTCCCCTTCAGGAGCTACTTCTTCAATCATATCAATAGGTTGGCTTCCAATTGACGGAGCGGCCAGGGCCACAAAAGCCGTGCCCTCTGGGGGCAGAAGGACAAGCTCCTCACTATTAGTTTTCTCCTTGAAAAGCTTCGACTCGACGGGCTGGTTTTCTTCCTTGATCCCGCCCTTGTCGTCCTCGTCGTCCTCTTCATCCGGGCAAGTCAGCTCCTCATGGTCGGCGATCCACTTGTCCACCTTCTACTGGGTCGCACGACCCTCCTTGTACTCCCTTATCAGGTCTACACTGGTCTTAATGACAACGTTAAGCACGTTGTCCACCGCCTGATCATACAAAGAGTCGTAGTGTGACTCCTTAGCCTTGAGCTTGGCCTCAAGAAGGTTGACGTCTAACTTCAGCTTATTGAGCTCAATGGTCGCCTCGACGGCACGACTAGAGGCCTCGTGGGCTGTCTTCTTGGCCTCCAGGTTAGTTGCATTCAGCCTCTCCATGTCAACCCTAAGGCTCTGGTTGCTCGACTTGAGCTCCCTCACATTCTTGAGGGCCGAGCCAAGCTCTCTCTTCATATGTATTTGAGACTGAAGGGCCTACAAAATAAAATTAACACTTAGAAAAATTGAAGAAAAAATTATGTAAGTGTCAGAGGTCGCACGACATTACCTGGAACTAATGGCTGAGGCCCCAATAAACTGCATGAGAATGACCCAGTTCCTTCATGCGACTTTCGTCTTCAGGCAGCAGCAGTCATTCGACTTGAGGCATGATCGACCCAAAGTTGGAGTATCTAGAGGCGTCCTGGGGGAAGGTAAGGTCGACCGACGCCTCGCTACCCGTGGCTGAGTCATCTCTCCTCTGTTTCCTCCAAACAGAGGTCATGTCAAGAGCCTTCTTGCCTTGGCTGGATGGGGGAAGTGGTGGAGGAGTTACCATCAATTCGATAGGGCCGCTAGTCTGGGCCTTCTTCTTCCCTTTCTTCTTCTCCTTAAGCCTTCTCAAGGCCTTATCAGAGTTAGGAGCAGCAATGCCTCCAGCCATCAGGTTAACTGCAAAGTGTCGCTCGACGTATAAGATGGGAGTCAGAAACCTTATACCGTACAGTCGCTCGACACAATGCCTGACTCTAACAAACTCCACTAAATTTTTGAAGGCTGGGTAGGGAGTACCTGGCTCGTTAATGACTGAAAGTTTCCACAAGTGGCTGGGCCTCAGGTTCTTCTCGGTTAGGATTCTCCTCCAGCTCCTCTCTTTCATGCCGTACGACAAGATCTTCTTCGTACGATTTGCACAAGTTAAGCCAACCACAGCCTGAGAGGCCCCTAAGTTCACTGCAACACAAGAAAATAGAAAAGACAGTCAGGGAAGCACGACAAGTAGGACTATGTCGAATGACACGACACGATAGAGTCAGTAACCCATCAGCCTTGGACCATGTCATAAGGACGGTTGTATCCCCTATTGGCCACTCGACAAGAAGGCCCCGTGTAAAGAAATACATATCCTTCCACGACCTATCATTCGTAGTCAGCTCCGTGATGAGGTGCTTCCTATTGACTCTGAGCACCAAGTTGTAGCGACCCTTCTCAGTGTCGTGCTCCCTCAACGAATAGGTGTAGAACAAGTCCGACAGTTTGAAGATAATAAAGCTGACTACGAACAAGTCCGACCAGCTTTGGACTATGCCGTACGGATGGACAAGTCCCACCAGTCTTGGACCATGTCAGACAGACATGTCATAAGGCTGGTGGAACAAGTCCCACTAGCCTTGGACCATGTTGTATGGACGGTTGTATCCACTATTGGCCATTCGACAAGAAGGCCTCGTGCAAAGAAATACCTATCCTTTTACGACCTATCATTCGTAGTCAGCTCCGTGATGAGGTGCTTCCTAGTGACTCTGAACACCAAGTTGTAGCGACCCTTCTCAGTGTCGTGCTCCCTCATCCAATAGGTGTAGAATAAGTCCGACAGTTCGAAAATAATGGACTCCATCGTACACAGCAGCTCCTGCCCCAACAGGATCCTCCAACTATTGGGCATGAATTGTCTTGGGGCAAGCTCGAAATGGTCTAGGACCTTTCTTGGTTGTAACACCCCCTGACCCAATCCGCTCAGACAGAATTAGGGAGCGTTACCATATACTGAAATCTCTGCTTTTCTTTTATAAAACCACAACTTTAAAATTTTATTAAACCTTTTGAAAATGGTCCGAATAAATTTCTAAAAATTTTGCCAGAGTTTCCTCTGTTTTTCTGACTTTCCAAAACCTGTTTACAATTTAAAATTCATAAAAATCAATACTTCTAAATTCTCAAATTACTTTTGCGCACCCTTCCAAATTTAGTGCGACTTTTCAAATCAATTTACCACAATATAATTTATGATTATTCGAATAACATAAACTTATAATAAAATATTTACACAACGGAAATTCTTTAAATATATACAAATATTTTCTATATATGCATGCTCTCGTAAAACAAAAGGACTACCAAATATATAGAATTGATGTGACTCAGGACTCTGCTCCTGCAGTCTCTATTCTTCTCTGTCTTTATCTTCTCTGGAACCTCTTCTACCTACGTGTGAGAAAACTCAACACGCTAAGCATATTGTTTAGTGGGTGTACACATAATTGAATTTACAAATACTATAACAATTTCTATCAATTTATCAGAAATATAAATAATAAATAAATTTCCAACTATGGGGCTCAAATCAAGTCAAATACTTGTAAATAACATATCAATTTCATAATTTCACTAATAATCTCAAAAATCACTTTTCAATTTATTTCACGTTTCAATTCAAATCACAATTCTATTTTCATATCGAGCTCCTGACATACACAACATAATTTCAGGACTGGATTACGGGTTATTCGGTATTGGATACCAACGGGGCGACCCGCTGTAAATATCCCATATCAGATTTCAACCCTAGGACCGGCACTTGGGGCCTGCACTATCCAAAGAGTGATACATTCAGATTAAAGCTCCCTACCCTAGGACCGGCACTAGGGGCCTATACTATCCATAGGGTGGTATATCACAATATTTCAGCACATTACTGTTCAGACAAAAACCCAATTGACATGTCAACCTCCTATATCCATATCTATGATCATATATATCAGAGCCAAACCTAGTGTACACCGAACCTGAAATTTTCCTAAAACCTTCTCTATCCTCTTCCTTCTCCCGATCAATAAAATCTACACGAGAATACAATTATTTAATTTATATACGGCGGACATATAGCTCAATTGGTACTCAACTTGATAAGAAATGGTACTTATGGACAAGTACCAAGTTCGAATCCTGATGAGGGAGGCAAAAGAAATCCGTGAGGGGCATCGTCGGATCGGCACCCAAAGCGGACAGTACCTGTGAGTAACGATCACTGGGGATGGGGCATCGCCCGATCGGCACCCAGGACCCGGGACGTTACATTGGTAGTCCGAAAACTGGTAACCTAAACCCGACCCACTAGAATGGGAGCTCGTAGAAACACATCCACACAGGGATGTCCCAGTCAAGCCTCTCCTCCTTGTAGGGTACCCTCAGGTCGATACCGTCGGGTATGCCATAGCTATACCTCATACGTATGAGGTCCTCTTCTTTCAGCACGATGGCTGGATTGATTAAAAGCAGGCCTAGTGGCTTACTCGGACCCATATGGCAGGGACCAGCAGCCTCCCCTGGTTGCTCAACAAGAGAGATCCCCACCAGTGTGTCATCCATGGCACGCGATGTACCCTCATGACTAGAGACAGTCACGGGGTCGTACACGCGAAAAGCCAAAGTCACTTACCCACTCTTAGTCCTCTACTCGCCCCACGAGTCGGACGACAGGTCGACAGGATCATTGTATCCTCACCCAGACGTACTGGGAGTACTCTCGTCGCCTCTTCTCGATATCCCACCTATAGGTTGAGCGACAGTAGGGACAAGTAGTAGTCAACCCTAACTAAAGATACTACATGACCTAACATTAGTCCCCAAGACAGTTAGCCTATATCTATGTGAGGCTGTGCGACATCTACACCTTACTATTGTCGTATGACATAATAACCACAAACAAGATTTTACCACATCATAGATTGCGTTTTCGATCAAAACCAACTTTGAAAGGTTTTTCTAATAAACAACTCGAAGAACATAAAAGGTACCCAACAAACAAAGAATAACAAAATTAAAGAACATGAAAGCAGAGCCAAGAAACGATGAAGAAACTTACCAAATACTGAATGGAATGAGCGAAACCTCGCCGGAATAGTCACAAAGTAAGAAAAGGCGGTCTACAACGACTCTGAAATAAGGAATGCCGATGACTGGTTTTTGAGAGAGAAAATACAATAGAGAAAAAAGTAAAAAATTGAAAAATGGAGAAGAAAGAGGAAAAGACGGTAGTATAAGTAAAAGCACGAGCTGACGATCCCCACAACCGTCATCATTTATAAGACATGTACATTTCTAATGAAAGTCATGATTACCTTGGCACAACTGTCTAAGAGCAACTGAAAGGCCAGCCACTCAACCGCCTCTACCACGACATGGTCGTACGACTATATCGACACACAGAGGCTCAATCCTCCTCTAAAAAAAAATCTAAACATTTGGCTCGACTCGACACGGTTGATATTTCGACATCATTGTCGTATGACTACATGATAAGCATCCCCATGTGTGAACCAACACACCAGCTTTACAATGAATTGAGATATATGTGTCGTACGACACTCCCAAGTATTCATTCCTTCTACACGTCAAACGACATCAAAGAGTACTGCAAACCCCTTAGCATATTGTATACGTCCAAGGAGTTTGGTGGCAAATTGTAGTGGCTAAAATCTGTCAAGCCCAAGGACAAGTGAGAGTCCAGCCCAAAAGCCCATTTACATGCCGAGCCAAGGCTCAATCATATCAAATGACCCAGCCTATAGCCGAAGTGGACCATTCTACATGGCCCGAAGCTTAAATGACCAACGACCCTGACGACCTTTGTCGCACGACACATGCAAGGCCATGGTCGCACGACATTCGCTTGACGAACGTCACGCGACTGTCCGAGTGACACCGGCCACTGTGACTCCACGACGGCCCCACACCTCGGGGACCTCCATGTTGCACGACATGTCGCTCGACGTGTAACCCTCTTGGATCCACATAGGCCCAATTCATGACCTATCTAAATCGGTCCAGGTCTATAACCTGGCCCATCAGACTTTGAACCCCAAAGTCTAGTAACAGAGTCTAGGAAGCATCCATATCTTCCTTGATTTGGGGCAACAAATCAGGGAGGTGATTCACTCCTCCCAACGGGTGAATCACTACCCCTTTAAATAGAGGAATGTACACCCAAAAGGAGGTTCATGCGAAAACAAGAGAAAAACTTACGAACTTTCAACTAAGCAACAATCAGAATACAGAAAGCATTCTCCGACTAATCTTCGCCATCTCTGATCGTCTCACGATCATACTGCAGCCAATCGATTCAACCTCACCTTCAACCACGAAGGCCTCAACCCTCCGGGTTAAGGAAGTATTTCTTACTTTTCTTTCTCTTTTACATTTTATCGTCGGAGTGACTTTGGCCGGCACCACCCCGATTTCCCAGGTGTCCTATGGGTCTCGTGCGCTCTTTCTTTGCAGGTTGTAGTATCCCGTGACTTCCGATCGATTTTTGAAGACTAGATGAGCTTATCTCTACGGAATTTTATCTCCGGAGGAATTATAAGGCTTAACCTTCACAGAGGTTCTTCCTGAGCAAATCTTTCAAGGAAATTCAAAATTTGATATGATGACTTCATGGATGAATCATAAAACATCATTCTTCTTGGAGACAAAATTAGGCAGTTGAATTGATACTTTTCATTACACTTCGAAAATTTGTGCACAAGGAAAAAGTTGTCTGTCTATGCAGACTTCTTGGAATGGAAAAAATAACATAGGCATATATGTATTTTTATCAAGTCTTCGAAAACATGCTCAAGGGTAGAATCTCTTTAAATGATATGTGTTCCAAATGTGCTTGACTGGCCTTCCTTCCATATCTTCCAGTTTGTATGCCCCAAGTCTAACAACTCTTTTCACCATCTAAGGTCTTTCCCAATTTGGATCTCTGTAGCTAATTGGCTGATTTGAATCTCTAAGCTTTGAGTAGCTACTTGAGTATATTGAGCAACTTGATCAAGTTTAGCTTTCAGCTTTTTCAGGGCCTCATCTTGGGAATCCATTTTTTTATTCAGCTTTATCATGAGTTTAATAATCATGTCTTCCAAAGCTGCATCATTTTCCTGTTGTTCCCGGATTTCCATCCTTGTCACGTAGTCGACAAGCATGTCTTCTAGTCTTGACCTATTTTCTTGTTGGTTGCTCCATGAATAGCTAGTATGATTGCTCCACCCAGGATTGTACGAACTCAGGTAGGGGTTGTTATGTTGATAATGTGCATAGCCCTCGTACTGCATTTGCTCAAAATGGCTCTTAGCAAACGGATTGCCCACCTGACAATCAGTACTCACATGCGGTCCCCCATATAAGAAACAACCCAAAGATGCTTCATAGTCTCTAATCGCCACTTCCTCGGTAAGCTCAGGTGCCTCATACCAAGAATACATTTTCTATATAGAAAAAGAAAAACAAAATTAATAAAAATAAAATATATACAAATCCAAAGTAGCTATAGACCTAATCAATATTAATATCAACACTACTAAAATATCCCCGACAACGGCGCCAAAAACTTATTACGCCTTTTATACCCGCAAGTATACGGGGTCGGCACAAGTAATACAATGATGAGTAAATTATCGTCTCCACAGGGATATTTAGGTGCTGAATACTAAAATTAATCAAGTCTACTTCTATTTGGATAATCGGAAGGTTTGAACGAGGCAAATAAAAAGATAAAAATATAAAAACATAAAAATAAAGCGAACAACCAATATGAGAAATTAGTTAGGGTATTTGAATTCACCTAATCCATCCAATTGAGTTTCATGAAAGCACATTGTTGTAGTTTCATCATTCAAGTTGATGACCGTGTTTATCTAAATTATTCAAAGTCCCCTCTCGAGGTAAATCAGACCTATTACATAAACTAATATCCTATCTCTCGATGGTATATCAAGTGTATGAAAATGTATTAGTCACAATAAACACCCTATATGATCACACAAGCAAATTAGTATATTTCTATCTAATTCTACCTATGGTGGACATTACATCGAGCACGTTGTGGGCGTCTCCTCTCACTACATAACACACAATCAAAGTATCAACTAAATGCATGCCTTCATATTCAGAAGCATTAAGCATAATAATACCACTCAACAACATAATAATCAACCACAACAAATTAGACAATCAATTCATTCAACTTTTATAGAAAAGGATCCATCAAAACCCTAACTTACAAGTTTAGGTCATAATCAAATATATACAACCAAACATGTTTTTCAATTAATAAAGAGAGTTACAAATAAGGAAATAAAGAAGGAAATGGATAGAAAAACTTTAGGTGCGATAAACTCTCGTCCTCCTCCTGTTGCGAATTCGTCTAGCTTCCACTTTCTCAAATCCAAGCTTGATGGTGAGATTTTGGCTCAAGGATTGAATCTGAATCCTCTTGTTTTTAAGGTGATCTTCTTCTCCCCCTTTGCCTCTTCTTCTCTCTCTTTTTCTCCTCTTGGTGGTCTGTTTTGAGCCCTAGCCGAGCTCTCGTCTGAATCCCCCTCTTTCTCTCAAGTTTTCCTTTTATAACAGGCTGTTTTTGGGCTTTTCAGGCATACTCGCGACTTGGTCAAGTCGCGAGTTAAGTCGCGTGTGTCTCAGCCAAAAACAGCTGAAATTGGTCTTCGCGAGTTGACTCGCGACTTGACCAAGTCACGAGTTGCACACTGTTGTGAAAGTGAGCATAACTTCTTCTAGAAAACTCCGAATCACAAACCGTAACATTTGTCGTAAAGTAGACATCTGGACCTTTCCAGAGATATAAGGCTAGAAACCCAGTTCGTTCTATGGAATTTATGAAGGACTCCGAAATATGACTCGCGACTTAACTCGCACATGAAAGTCGTGATTCTGCGCACTGTTGCGAAAATGAGCATAACTTCCTTTAGAAACTTCAGAATCATGAACCCTAAAATTTTCTGTAAAGTGGACATCTGGACCTTTCCATAAATATAATGCTTTCAATCCAGTTCATCTTATAGAATAAATGGCAGCCTCCAAAATATGACAGCTACACAAGTGAGTCTTGGGTTTCAGCTGGATTTTTCTTGCCTTCGCGACTTGGCAACTCGCGAGCAAGCTGTGAGTCCAAGTAGCGTGTGTCTCTGTCTCTGGCTAGAAATTTGGTCCTCGTGACTTGCCCAACTCGCGTGTAAGTCGCGAGGCAAGTCGCGTGTGTCTCGGTCCTTTTCCTTCAGTTTTACCCTCGCGACTTGACCAACTCGCGAGGAAGTCGCGAGGCAAGTCGTAAGTTTCTCTGAAATCTATGGAAAGCAGTCTTCACGAAGCGGCAGAAACGGGCGGACATTTAATGCATATATTCTGTGGAAATTGACCGAAGTCACCAACAGAATCTAACAACCTACACACTCAAGAAAAACATCAAAACATCCGATAAATACCCGCGAACAAGACAAAAAGAGGTAAAGAAAGGTACTAATGAAGGCCCATTTTTTATTAAGAAATGGAGCCAACAGTGAACTTCACTAACCTATTGGATTGGGGGTGTGCTGTCGAAGCGAATCGATATTCGATCTTGTAGGTGTTGCAAAACTTCCTGAACTTCTTTTTGTCGAATTGTGTGCCTAAGTCTGTGATGATCACTCTAGAAGATCCATACCTACATACAATCGATTGTAAAAGGAAACTAGTGGTTTGTGCTTCCATGATTGGCACCAAAGGTTTAGCTTCTACCCATCGTGTGAAATAATCTACTGCGATGATTGCATACTTCACTTGACCTCTGGACATAGGGAGAGGTCCAATGAGGTCCACGCCCCATTGCGCAAACAGCCAAGGTGCGCTGCGTTGATGGATGTCAAAGCTTCAGAAGGTTTGTGAATCAAATCTGCCATTTTTTTACAAGCCTTGCATTCTCGGACCAATCTCTTCGCATCCTCGTGTATGGTGGGCCAAAAGTACCCTATGCTTAGGATCTTATATGCTAGTGAAGATCCTCCCGAATGATTTCCATAGTTCCCAATGCAAGTCATTCATGATCCATTCTGCCTCTTCTGGATGTAAGCATCTTAAGAGTGGCAAGGAGAAACCCCTTCGATATAGAATCCCTTCGATGATGCAGGAACGAGCTGCCTTGTACTTGACCCGTCTAGCTTCATTTTTATCCTCCGGGAGTTTTTCTAGGAGAATATAATCGAGTATGGGATTCATCCAAGAAGTTATTTTATCCACATGCATGGCTTCTTTTGATTCTGAAATGCTCGAGGCTACTATTACCTGTATAGGAACTACTTTGGGCAACGTTTGCCCGCCTTCTAAAGCTGCCTTTGCTAAGGTGTCTACTCAACTCTTCTAGGCTCTTGGTGTAACACTCCCTGACCCAAATCCACTCGGACCGAATCAGGGAGCGCTACAATGTACTAAAAGCTAACTTTTACTGTAGATAAACAACTATTCTGTTTTTCTGAGTTTCCAAAACCTGTTTACAAATAAAATTTATAAAATCAACTTCCAAATTCTCAAATCAATTTTGCACACCTTTCTAAATATAGTGCGACTTACCAACCAATTTATCACAATATAATTTATAAATATTCACATAACATAAACATATCATAAAATATTTACATAGCGGAAGCTCGTTAAATATTTACAAACAGTTTCTGTATATGCATACGGTATCAAAATATATAAACTTAATACAAACAAACTACCAAAATGTATGCAGGAAAGATGTGATCCTGACTCTGGTTCTGCAACCTCTACTCTTCTTTATCTTTTTCGCCTTTGGAACCTTTGTTACCTGCGTACGAGAAAACTCAACACGCTAAGCATATTGCTTAGTGGATGTACACAAAATTGTATATACAAATAGTTGATATCAATTAAAACTATAAATAATAAATATATAAACAATATATATGGGGCTCCTATCAAATCACATATCCAAAATCAATCAACAGACAAATTCAAACGTTTCCATATGACAAATCAATTTTCAGATTGGGCTCCTGACATACAAAACATAAGTTATCGGACTGGATTACGGGTTGTTCGGCATTGGACGCAAACGGGGCCACTCACCGAACATCATATCAGAATGGAACACCAACGGAATCACCCGCTGTAAATGTCCCATGACAAATTTCAGAACCCTAGGACCGGCACTTGGGGCCTGCACTATCCAAAGGGTGGTATAATCGGCACAGTACTGTTCAGACAGAAACCCAATTGACATGTCAACCTCCTATAGCCATATCTATGTTCATACACATCAGCGCCAAACTATTTTCTCCAATCCAATGTCAACATATTTTATTTCTTTCTGAATAATCGAATTCAATTTCAATACATATTAATATATTTATATTTTTGCAAATTCATAGTTCATCAATTATAATATAACGGAAATATACGAATATATTTATAAATCAATAATCATATTAAATCAATCCAAAAGATACTCAAACGTATTGCATAATTCTGTTTCAAATCAAATTGCCCCAAAATTATTTTCCGATACATTTCACAATATAATATAAGTTATGTAACATCCCGGATTTTGGATATGTAAATCAATCCAGAAATAATGTGTGAAAAGTGAAAACCGAGGCAGTGAGTATCGCGACCTGGTCACCGCGACCACAGATCGCGATGACCTGCTCGCGATGAAAAATGGTGATTTTTGGCAGTGAGCACCGCGACCACAGATCGCGATGAACTGCTCGCGATGAAATGGTCAAATTATGGCAGTGAGCAACGCGACCACCAGCGCGACCATGGTACCGGGAGGTGTGCTCACGACGAAGGCGGTGGAAACGCTCTAGTGAGTACCGCGACCTGGTGGCGCGACCACAGGTCGCGACGACCGAAAAATATAAAAAAAAAAATTGGCTTCTCGCAGAAGCCACAAAAAATACAGAACAGAAAGGAGAGACAGAGACAGAGACTGAGAAAAAGAGAGAAAGAAGAAAGAAAGAAGAGAAAGAAGAAAGAAAGAAAAGGAAGAAGAAGAAGAAGAAGAAGAAGAAGAAGAAGAGGAAGAAGAAGAAGAGAATAGGAAGGAAAGTGTAGTAGAAAGAGAAAGGGAAAGGAAAAGAAACCTAGAACCGCGATAGTCGAAAGAAAAACGGTATCCAGGTTGGTGTACCTTCGTTTTCGAAATCTTTACGAAAAGTATTAAGTAATTTTTAGTTTGAATCTGAGATATTTTTTAAGACCTTCATTTTTATG
This sequence comes from Xanthoceras sorbifolium, assembly GCA_003430845.1. Lineage (NCBI taxonomy): Eukaryota > Viridiplantae > Streptophyta > Magnoliopsida > Sapindales > Sapindaceae > Xanthoceras > Xanthoceras sorbifolium. The sequence goes on from CM010616.1 coordinate 28,957,648, forward strand.
TGTTGATTTTATTTTCGTGGAATGATTTTCTTGTTGATCGTATTTTTATTACTCCGATTTCGTGGAAATTACTTGTTTTCGATTATCGTATGAATATTATTTATTTTCCATGAACATCTACGTTGTTTAAATCGTATGTTTTCGTTGATTTGTAAATACAGTGAACGTTTGAAAATAGTTTATCGAAACGGCCCTAGGATACTTAGACATAGATATGGATATAGGAGGTTGGTATACCAGTTGAGTTCAGTACTGCACCGATGTTGATATGCTATTGATGACTATTATGTACCTCCTCATGGATTCGTCCAGGGGCAGGGAGACACGTACCTCCTCACGGATTCGTCCTGGGGTAGGGAGACACGTACCTTCCTAAGGATTCGTTCCTGAGATAGGGAGTTATGTACCTCTCTAGGGTCTGAATCCTCGGTCTTAGAGTATGGAGATATGTACTACTCTTAGGATTCATCCTAGGGTGGGAGCTATGTTCGACAGACAGCCACTGTGGTCGAACGACCCATATTCCAGTCCTAGTTATGTTGAGTATTCTAGAGGGGCAGATTTGAAGTGAATTGAGTAAATTTATTAATCGATTTTACATGTTGATCTTATTCTTGAAGTTAAAGTGATTATAACTGCTTTATGGTTTGATTTTGAAGTTAAAAAGATTTGTAAATGATTAGAATTGAAATATATATTGTGATATGTTTCTTATTAAAAGTTATTTATGATTTTCATATTTGAGTTTAGTGTACACCCACTAAGCTATATGCTTAGCGCGCTAGTTTTGTTTCTAACGCGTAGGTACTAGGGATACTGAAGAGGCAAAAGACTGAAGAGGAGTTTCCTGCAGACAGCGGAGTAGAGTCACATTTCTGGGGTAGATATTTATGTTGATGTGTATTATGATTGATATGCATGTATATACAGAAATTTGTAAACGTTTGGTATAATTCTGTCTTGTAATTAAATTGGTTTATGAATTCTGTTTTTCATTTCTTAAAGACTGTAATGAATTAATTATGCACTATTTGATTTTGAAAAGTATTTGAAAGTCGCACTAAACGGCAGAGTGCGCAATTGATTGAAAAAAATGAGATTTGAAGTGTTGTTGAGATTTGTATTTGATTTGAGTTGTGCAAAAACAGGTTTTGGGAAGTCAGAAAAACAAAGGGGACTCTGCCGAAATTTTTGTAAAAAGTGTATTTATATGGGCTCACTCGAAAATATTTTTAAATTATAAACTATGTGGTTTTCCAATGATTTGAAATGTATAAAATGAATTTAGAAAGTTTTGAAAACCCGGTAACGCTCCCTGGGTCGATCCAGTCGGGTCGGGTCAGAGGGTGCTACAAGTTAAGTCACGTTCAACAATATATTTCCATAACAATCTATTTCCATAACACTATGAGAACCAAATCGTATTCAAATCATTCCGAAATCAGTTTCAAACAGTCTACTCAATAGAATTCAAATAATTCAAAAACTATAAACTTCGATAATTCCAAAAATTTCTGAAAAACTGAAAAAATTCAAAAACTCGTATACATCGAACCTGAACTATATTCTATAATCAAAATAATTCAAATAACGCAAATTGAATCAATTTCAATCAATCTGAAATATTCTAGAAACTGAAAAAATTTCAAAACACGTATATATTAAATCTAAACTATAATCTATAATCCATATCATTCAACGAATGCAAAAACTCTAAAATTCAATAATTCCAAAAATTTCTGGAAAACTGAAAATTCGAAAAAAAATCCGTGTACACCAAACCTGAAAGCTTCTTCCTTCTTCTTTCCTTCTTCTCTTCCTCTTTTCTTCTTCTTTTTCTTCTTCTCTCCTTCTTCTTCTTCTTTTTCTTCTTTCTCTCTCCTCTCCTCTCTTCTTTCTCTCTCGTTTTCTCTTATTGCTATTTCTATGTGTTTGCTAAAGTTTTGAGAGTCGTAGCTCTCTTTGGTTCCTTTTAATTGCACCGCTCCACCGCTTTATTTTTTACAAGTTTTGAGTCATCGCGACCTGTACCGTGAGCGGTGGTCGTGTTGCTTACTGGTGGAAATTTGCCACTTTCACCGCGAGCTGATCATCGCGATCTGTGGTATCGGTGACTGGTCGAGGTACTCACTGCCCCAAATTATCCTTTTCACCGCGAGCTGCTCATCGCGATCCCTGGTCGCAGTGAGTAGTCTCGATGCCTACTGTCCAGATTTTCACCCTTTTCTTCGTGCATTGTTTTCGACAGTTCAAATTGGTTCATTATGAAACCTAAAAATATACATACATTTAGTTACAATTTCCACCCCTCAAATCATAAAAATCATAGTCACATATTTAAAATGAATTCAATCATACTTTTCATATGTATTCGAAATTATGGATGTTACACTTGGAATCTGCTTAATTGAGAAAAACGTAAGGAGCTTGCAAGTTCCTTAACTTTCTTCAGGTAGGCAATCATGTTATCTCCTTTAGCTTGGAAATTGTTGTGTACTTGGTTTGCCACCAACTGTGAGTCACTTAGAACTCGCAACCCTCGAGCCTTCACCTCTCTAGCTATCCTCAATCTTGTTATCAAAGCTTCGTACTCGGCTTCATTATTAGACGTTTTGAAGTTGAATCGCAAACAATGGCTAAATTCTGCTTTGTCTGGATTTATCAGTATCAAGCCAGCACCGCTACCATTCTGGTTTGATGCGCCATCTGCATATAGGGTCTATGTTAGGACTTCAATGGTATGATTTTTCTGGCTCTGCTGATTGCTGGTTTCTCCTATAGGGGATTCGTTCTTCTGTTGTGTATCTTCTGCGAACTCCAGACGAAATCCGCCACAGCTTGTCCCTTCATTGCATTTTAGCTTTGATATTTGATGTCGAATTGAATAAGCTCCAGAGTCCATAATATTAATCTTCTTGAAACATCTGGCTTTAGGAGGAACTGCCGCAGAGGCTGGTTTGTAACGACTGAGATAGTATGTGACTGAAAATAGGGCCGCAGCTTTATAGAGGACAAAACCAGGGCAAAAGCCAATTTCTCCAGCCGTGAATAATTCTTTTCGAACTTAGTTAAAAACTTACTCACATAGTAAATTGGCCTTTGAGCTTTATCCTCGCATTCTTTAACCAATGCACTACAGACAGCTGCTTCTGATACTGCTAAGTAGAGGAGCAGTATGTCTCTTAGATGAGGTTTCACCATCAAAGGTGGATTCATGAGGTAAGTCCTTAGCTCCTACAAGGCTTCTTCGCTTTTAGTGTCCCACACAATGCCTTTTCCTTTCTTTATAGCTTGGAATAAAGGGTAGCATTTGTTAATTGCTCTTGATATGAACCTTGCTAGGGTAGCTACTTTCTCAGTGAGTGATTACGCCCAAACTTGTCAAAACAAAGCGATCGATGTAGAGTAGATTGGGCGGTCGTATCCACAAGGAGATGACAAAAACAAGTACGGAAAGTTAGTAGATAAATAACTCTAGAGATAAATAAAGTAAACAAAAGAGAAAGAAAAAAATAATTTTATGAATTTGAAGCAAGAGAATTTGATGTAAAGAAAATTCGGTAATAAAAATCGGTGAGGTGTCGAGAATCCCTTATATGCTTTGTTCACCTATTTGGATTTGACTCGTAAAATAACTCAATTGAAAGTTTCACATCCCAAACAATCAATCGGAAAATAAAGAATTGAAGAACATATAAATCAAAATGTATTTAAGTAAATCAATTTCTTACATTTGGCACTTGTAGAAATTCATCTTATGAGAAATCCAAAAATGACAATATACCATAGGCAATATTGTAATAAAAGACTACTCATAAAATAATTACAATATATCAATATAATTATATCATGCAAATTTTCACATAAAAAGAGCTTGACTAGATTTATATGAAAATTGACAACACAATTTTATTAATATAAGAATTGAAAAGAAGAGATAGAAGAAGAATAATTTACTCAAATTTATAAACCTTGCATAACATTAGAGACTCAAAATCCAAATAAGATCACTACACATATAAGATCATCTCTAACCTCACCATAGAACTCTAGCCTAGCTTGCTCATGTTTCCACAAGTTCTATAAAGAAAATGTGAAAAACAATTACAAGAAAGAAAGCTCTCTTAAAATTGAAGTATATTTCTCTCAATTGGCTCCATTGGCTCAATTCATCAAGCTTCCAAGGCACCAATATATAGTGGAGGTAAGGCTTGACTTTTCTTCAAATTTTGGCAGCTCCTGTCCCGCATCCGACACTTCACACGCAATTTCCACTATCTTGCCGACAGATTTTAGGACAATGGTCAACATAAGAGTTGTAGCCCTGCATCTTATCGTTCCACAGCCGCAAGAATCACCTAATTTAGACTTTTGTAGAGAAAGTTATGCCCAAACGAAGGGAGTATGTTCAGCACAGCCGCCAATGTTGAAAACATGTTGTTTTATTTTATGTTTGGCCGAATTTGTTTACTTCTCTTGGTTAGTTATGTAAGAAACCATTCCTTCTTCAAATGGAAAGTTGATTCATGCATGGGCTAGAGTTTCTTGGACTCTTCTTGATTTATTGATGGATTCTACAAGCACAAAAATAATATAATTAATAAAAATCAACACTTATAAAATTACTATGGAATAATATCAATTTTAAGCTCTTTATTTTACAAGTATCAATTAATATTCATACTTTAAATATACTTTTTGTACTTGCATCACAACCCCCAACCAGCTTATTGCTAGTCTCTAGCAATTCAAGCGTAAATAAGAAATGTGGCATAGTGAATAGACTAATTTGAAAACAAGATAAACTATTTAAGTATTTCAAACAAAAGGTAGTTAAAGATCACACTTACTATCAAGATTTATTCGATCATAACTTCCAAAAAGTGTGTGTGTGCACTAAGCCAAAACCTTCATACCACAAACCACAATACATATAGCTTTCAAAAGATTAACCAAAAAAAAGGCCTCAACTCCATTTCCTCACGGGTAAAGTGTTTCAATTTTAGAGATATGGATTTCACTCAAGGAGTTGGAAAATCGATAATCACTCAAAGGAATAAGCAATATTTACGGACAGACAAATGAACAAATATTGATCCAAAGATAGGAAAACTTAACTCTTTAGAGGTCACATTCTTTTTAAAAATTAGCTTTTAGATTTCAATTGGTCATTATAAACAATAGAGCCATGTAAAAACTTAAAAAGAAATAAAGACTTGTCTCCTATAATGACTGATGAATTTATTGAACAAATGATACACTCTTTTTTTTTTTTTTCTTTTTTTTTTTTTTTTTTTTTTTTTTTTTTTTTTTTTTTTTTTTTTTTTTTTTTTTTTTTTTTAGAACTTTGAATGAATACAAATAAATTGACACAAAGTTACATACAAATGACTCATGGCTCAACAAAACAAACTTCTAATTTTGACCAATATCATCCTTTATTTTTAGTTTAAAGAATGTTATTCTAATTAGAAATTAACCATTTCAAAAGATCAATGTAAGTTCATAAGCTGTTTTCTCAATCTCTCCACTTACTCACAAAGGATGTGTGAGTATAGAAAATATGCACTTAATCTTGGAAGTCTTCTTAGCTATATACATTGAACATCCATCTTACCACAAGGCTTAGTAACGTGCACAAAACTTAATTTTGGAAGCTACTCTCTAGTAATCAAGATAGAAAAAGTGACTAAAACCAAATAATTTTGAAATCATACCTAAATAGAAAATCTAAAATTTTAAATTAATCCTTTCACACATACATTATAACCTATTTACATATGAATTACCAAGATAAAAGCAACATTTTTTTTTTCGTGCAAGCATGTGAATGTGCAAATAATGAGCATGCCATCACCCCCAACCTAAAGCTGACAGTGTCCTCACTGTCACGAAATGATAAAATGCAAAGAAAACAAAAGACAGGGGACAACTGAAATGAGGCAAGCAAGGCTAGAGATGATTGAACTAACGAAAAAGAAAAAACACACATATGAAAAATAAAACACACCAAAAAAAAATGCATAAAGGAAAGATAAAACCTGATCAATCAAGGTAGACAGGAGTTACAAGTGGAATCTCCTCAGATTGGTCTACCCTCTCCACAAAATATTTTAACCGTTGTCCACAAAATGTAATTTCCTTTGAAGACCTGGACCAAGAAATGCGTGTTTCAGACCCTTGAGTAGCAGAGAAAGATCGACATTTGGTACATCCATGATAGATGAGGTTAACTCTTCAAAGTGTGGTTGCCAGAACTTCATTGACTTATCATGACTGTCATCTTTCAAGTGTAATTCTTCTGGCATAAGTGAATCTATCATGTAAGTGTGATAACACTCATCTTCTTGATGTGGTTGTCTCCCAATGTGAAAAATGTTGACCTCCAATGTCATGTTCCCAAATGTAAGCTTCATCAAACCATTCCTACAATTGATTAAGGCATTTGCAGTAGCAAGAAATGGTCTTCCTAAGATCAATGGGATCTTTGACTCCATATCAACCATAGACTGTGTATCCAAGATTATGAAATCAACAGGATAATAAAATTTGTCAATTTGCAGTAGAACATCTTCTACCACCCCTCTTGGTTTTCTCACAGAACGATCAGCTAGCTGTAATACCACTGATGTTGGCTTAATCTCTCCAAGACCTAGGCGCAAGTAAACTGAATAGGGCATGAGATTAACACTTGCGCCTAAGTCTAATAAAGCATGACCGAATTCATGTGTCCCAATGTGACAGGAGATTGTAGGACAGCCTGGATCTTTGTACTTGGGTGGAGTTTTCTGCTCAATTACTGCACTAACTTGCTCTGTCAAGAAAGCAGTCTTTTTCACATTATGTTTCTTCTTCATGGTGCATAGATCCTTGATCACTTTGGCATATGCCGGTACCTGCTTAATCACATGTAACAAAGGAATATTAACTTTAACTTGTTGAAGATGTTCAAGGATCTCACCATGATTTCCCGGTAATTTTCCTGTTTGTAGAGCTTGGGGAAATGGTACATGTATTGGTGGCTTCTTTTTCTTTTCTTCAAGAAGAGCATCATCAGGATTAGTTGAACTTTTGTTGACCGGAGGACTCGGTAGAGTTGGTTCGTCCAGAACTTTTCCACTTCGAGTTGTGACAGCATTAACCTCTTTTACATTTTCTGCATTTTTAGAGGTTTCTGCCATGTGTTGTCCCATTGGATTTGGATGAGGTTGAGATGGGATCTTGCCTCGCTCCTGTACAGAAAGAGCACTAGTCAACTTAGTAATTTGACTTTTCATCTCCTTTTGATCTTCCACCACTTGTGTGAGAATAGTTTCAAATTTCTGCAAAGTTCCCTCTATAGAGGGTCTCGGTGGTAGGGCATTGTAATGCGATGGAGGATAAGACTGTTGTGATGGAGGTGCCTCAGGTTTCCAATGGCTATTGTTGGATGATGTAGGATGGTTGACATCATTCTTCCAACTAAAATTGGGATGGTTTCTCCAGCCAGGATTGTAGGTGTTAGAATATGGTGAGAAAGGTTTTCCATATGTTCCTAGGGAATTACATTGCTCTTCATAAACCCCTCTCATCTCACTAAGTGTTGGACAAACCTGAGCTAAATGATCCACTCCACCACAAACAAAACAATTATCCTGTGACTCTACCCTTGCAACTGTTTGAGGTATTTTACTATCCTTGGTTTCTAAGGCTTGTAATTTCCTAGACAAGACTTCTACCTGAGATTTGAGATTGTCTTCTTCCCTAAGATAGTAAATACCACCAGCTTTTGACCTGTTAGTACTATCAGCAATACTAGGTCCAGTCCATGTGTGGGCTTTCTCGGCTAAGTCATTCAGGTAATCTATGGCTTCATCAGGATCCTTTAGAAGAAAATCACCATTGCACATCATTTCTATAAATTGGCGCTCCCTAGGTGTGAGTCCCTCATAAAAATAGCTAACAATGCGCCAATTTTCGTACCCATGATGTGGGCACATATTCAATAACTCTTTGAACCTCTCCCAGGCTTGGTATAAAGTCTCGCTATCTTTTTGGGAAAAGGTGGAGATCTGTCTCTTAAGGTTGTTAGTCTTATGATGGGGAAAATATTTGTTGAAAAAGGCTTCGGTCATTTCTGCCCATGTACCTATGGATCTAGGTCTCAAAGAGTATAGCCAACTCTTTGCTTTGTCTTTTAGGGAGAAAGGGAAAAATTTTAGCCTTATTGAATCGAGGACATTGGGTTGGCTATGAAAAGTAGCTACTACCTCCTCAAATTCCCTAATGTGCACGTAAGGGTTTTCACTATCTAAACCATGAAAAGTGGGTAGGAGTTGGATCATACCCGGCTTGAAATCTAGTTGTGGAATGTTTGCGGGAAACATGATACATGAGGGAGTGGCTGTGCGGGTTGGGTGTAGGTAGTCCTTCAAGGATCGTACAGGGTTGTTTTCTAGTGGATTCATGGTGGCAATTGTATTAGACAATGCAATACTTGACCAAGAGTCAGACGAAGCTTTACTAGCTGTAGGACTTAATGGCTCAAATTCAACTCTTTTTACAAGCCTACCAAACTCATTTCTCTGCCAATTCATACACCCAAACAACAAATTTTTTTTTTTTTTTTTTTTCAAATGTTAAAAGGATAATTATGTAACTATGCAAAAGGTTTACACCAGAAATGTTCCCAGGATGATTGGGAAGGTTGCCAAGGTCCCACTTCAGGCCCACCTTTCCTAGACAGAACTCCCCGAGGTTCCCAGGAAAGTATGGAGGGGAACGCTATCACAAACCTTATTTTTGTAACCAATCTTCCTTAAGCATATGCTTTTTGACAGAACAATCTTGGTTTCTACCAATTACAAAATCACACAACTATTCTCAACATAATTTTTTTTTTTTTTTTGAACAAAACAAATGATAAAGGAAACAAGAATAAAACAATCCTGACAAAATTAAATAGAAGAAAAACTACAAGAATAAAAACTAGTAACAATAGAAAATGAAAAGACAAACCAAAATAAACCTTTTTTTTTTTTAAGCAATTGTTAAATGAAAGCTAACTAACACAAGCCAAATTAGAATTCTCACAATCCTAAGACAACACAAAGAATAAAAGTAAATATAATTACTTACCTCTTTGGCTAGAATATCTACTTATCAAGCTTACTTGTTGCATCTCCCCGGCAACGGCGCCAAAATTTGATTACGCCCAAACTTGTCAAAACAAAGCGATCGATGTAGAGTAGATTGGGCGGTCGTATCCACAAGGAGATGACAAAAACAAGTACGGAAAGTTAGTAGATAAATAACTCTAGAGATAAATAAAGTAAACAAAAGAGAAAGAAAAAAATAATTTTATGAATTTGAAGCAAGAGAATTTGATGTAAAGAAAATTCGGTAATAAAAATCGGTGAGGTGTCGAGAATCCCTTATATGCTTTGTTCACCTATTTGGATTTGACTCATAAAATAACTCAATTGAAAGTTTCACATCCCAAACAATCAATCGGAAAATAAAGAATTGAAGAACATATAAATCAAAATGTATTTAAGTAAATCAATTTCTTACATTTGGCACTTGTAGAAATTCATCTTATGAGAAATCCAAAAATGACAATATACCATAGGCAATATTGTAATAAAAGACTACTCATAAAATAATTACAATATATCAATATAATTATATCATGCAAATTTTCACATAAAAAGAGCTTGACTAGATTTATATGAAAATTGACAACACAATTTTATTAATATAAGAATTGAAAAGAAGAGATAGAAGAAGAATAATTTACTCAAATTATAAACCTTGCATAACATTAGAGACTCAAAATCCAATAAGATCACTACACATATAAGATCATCTCTAACCTCACCATAGAACTCTAGCCTAGCTTGCTCATGTTTCCACAAGTTCTATAAAGAAAATGTGAAAAACAATTACAAGAAAGAAAGCTCTCTTAAAATTGAAGTATATTTCTCTCAATTGGCTCCATTGGCTCAATTCATCAAGCTTCCAAGGCACCAATATATAGTGGAGGTAAGGCTTGACTTTTCTTCAAATTTTGGCAGCTCCTGTCCCGCATCCGACACTTCACACGCAATTTCCACTATCTTGCCGACAGATTTTAGGACAATGGTCAACATAAGAGTTGTAGCCCTGCATCTTATCGTTCCACAGCCGCAAGAATCAACTAATTTAGACTTTTGTAGAGAAAGTTATGCCCAAACGAAGGGAGTATGTTCAGCACAGCCGCCAATGTTGAAAACATGTTGTTTTATTTTATGTTTGGCCGAATTTGTTTACTTCTCTTGGTTAGTTATGTAAGAAACCATTACTTCTTCAAATGGAAAGTTGATTCATGCATGGGCTAGAGTTTCTTGGACTCTTCTTGATTTATTGATGGATTCTACAAGCACAAAAATAATATAATTAATAAAAATCAACACTTATAAAATTACTATGGAATAATATCAATTTTAAGCTCTTTATTTTACAAGTATCAATTAATATTCATACTTTAAATATACTTTTTGTACTTGCATCAGTGAGGCTCTGGACTTGTTTCACATTTTTGGGGGAAGGAACGTCCAGGATCACCTTTATCTTCTTGGGGTTGGCCTCTATTCCATGTTCGTGTACCACGAACCCTAAGAATTTTCCTGCGGAGACTCCAAAAGCACACTCATCTGGGTTCAACTTCATCTGATGGCGTTGCAAGATCTCGAATGTCTCCTTCAAGTGGTTGATGTGATCTTCCATACTTGGCGACTTTGTGATCATGTCATCCATGTAAACTTCCATGGTCTTCCCTATGAGGTCCTTGAAAAGGAAATTCACCAACCTTTGATAAGTTGCTCCTGCATTCTTCAATCCGAAAAGCATTACTTCGTAACAATATAGGCCTTGGTGAGTAATGAACGCTGTCTTCTCCTAGTCAAAAGGGTGCATCTTAATCTAGTTGTATCCGGAGTTTGCGTCCATGAAGCTTAAAAATCTATTCCCGGAGGTCAAGTCTACAAGTTGATCAATCTTCGGGAGAGGAAAACTATCCTTCGAGCAAGCCTTATTTAGATCCGTAAAATCCACGCACATTCTCTATTTTCCATTTCCCTTTTTTACCAGCATCACGTTTGCTATCTATTCTGGATATCTCACTTTCCGGATGAACTTGGCTTTCAAGAGCTTATCGACCTCCTCCTATATAGCAACATACCGCTCCTGGTTGAAAAATCTTCACTTCTGCTTCACTGGTTTGCATTTTGGGTCTACTTGTAGTCGATGACTCGTATTTGAGGCGGAATACCAGGCATGTCCTCGTGTGTCCAGGCGAAAACGTCCTGGGATTTCTTCAAGAATTCTTGTAACTTCTTCTTATGCTCGTTGGGCAACCTGACACATATCCTACCATTTTCGTTGGGTCTTCATCTTTGATGGAAACCGCTTCCAAGTCATCAATAGGTGTCCCATGCTCTTGCGTTTTGGGGATCCTCTTCTCATCCTCTTCCTCTTGGACTTCTAGATGCTCCTCGTTTACATCTGTCTCCATGGTTTCCTTTTGTGGGAGCTCATCGTCCTTTATAGCTACCTGCATACAATGTTTAAGAATGGCAGTAGGATTAGTAGAGGCAGCGTAACATTTCCTGACGAGATGTTGATTTCCATGTATCACTCCCACGCGATCTCCAATGGGGAACTTCAAGGCATGGTAATAAATGGATACCACACTCTTAGTTCTCACTAGGAAAGGCCTTCTTAGTATTATGTTATATGCGCTGGGAGTGTCAACCATCAGGAACTCTGTCAGCCATTTGATTTGTGCAGGAGGTCGCTGTAACATCCCGGATTTCAGGTAATGAATTTTTGATATATGTGACATATGTGAAAATAAATTTTACTATTTGAGGGGGTGTAAATGTAATTAAATAGTGAAAAATGAAAAAAATGAAAAATTGGAAAACTGAACCAGAGAGCATCGCGACCTGGTCACCGCGACCACAGGTCGCGATGGCTCGCTCGCGGTGAAAAACGCAATTTCGGGCAGTGAGCATCGCGACCAGTCACCGCGACCACAGGTCGCGATGGCTTGCTCGCGATGAAAATGGCAAAACATGGCAGTGAGCATCGCGACCAGCCACCGCGACCACAGGTCGCGATGGACTGCTCGCGATGAAATTGTCAAAATCGGGCAGAGAGCAGCGCGACCAAGGCGCGCTCGCGAGGAAGGCGGTGCGCGCACTCCAGTGAGCATCGCGACCTGGTGGCACGACCACAGGTCGCGACGGCGGTCGCGGTAGCGAAAAAAATATAAAAAAAGAAGAAACTTCTCGCAGAAGTGAGAGAAAAGAGAGACAGTAAGAAGAGAGAGAAAGAGCCGAGAAAAGAGAGAAAAGAGAAGAAAAAGAAGAAGAAGAAGAGAGAAGAAGAAGAAAGAAAAGAAAAGAAAAAGAGGAAGAAGAAGAAGAGGAAAGGAAAGGAAAGGAAAGGAAAAGGAAAGAAGGAATCGTGGAATCGCGGTTTGTCGACCGAAAAACAGGGATTCCAAGTAGGTGTACTCTCGTTTTCGAAACCGTTACGAGAAATATTTCGATTACGTATTCGTTTAAGTTTATCGTTTTTGTTTCTCGTTTTCGATTTCGTTTAAAGTTTTCGTTTTTGATTTTTCATAAGTAAAGTGTCTATTTTATATGTATTTGCTACATCTATGGGTGATCTTGGAACACGTTTATGTTAGATCGCATCTCGTTTTTCTTTCGATTTTGTAGATTCCGTTAATAATAATACATGATTTATATTTTTGTATGATTATTGTTGATTTTGGACTGATTTGTGATAAATCGTATTTCAATTTCGATTTTGAATATTTTGACTGTTATGATTTGTAATATATTGTGATTACTTGAAAATTTATTTATTGTAACGGCCCTAGGATACTTAGACATAGAAATGGATATAGGAGGTTGGTATACCAGCTGGGTTTTACTGAGCAGTACTGCACCGTTATTATTGTGTGATTGTTGTTGCGGGGCAATCTCGGACAATCACACCGATTTAGTGATCGTTGTTGCGGGGCAATCTCGGACGATCACAATGATATTAGTGATTGTTGTTGCGGGGCAATCTCGGACAATCACGTTGATATCAGTGACTGTTGTTGCGGGGCAACCCCGGACGTCACGTTGACCCATATTCCAGTCCTAGAATGTTTAGTATTCTAGCGGGCCAGAATTGATTGGAATTGAAAAGTGTATTGAAAAGTGTATTGACCTCATTATTGAAGTTAAAGTGCTTAAAATTATTATATGCTTTAATTCTGAAATGTAATTGTTTTGAACATGATTTGAATTGATATATATATATATATATATATATATATATATATATATTGTGATTTGTTTATTAATAAAAGTTATGTATGATTTTATTTAATTGAGTTTATAGTACACCCACTAAGCTTTATGCTTAGCGCGTTAGTTTGTTTCTAACGCGTAGGTACCAGGAATCCGGAGGAGGCTAGAGACTGAAGGAAGAACGAGTTGCAGACCGAGTCACAGAGATTGTACAGTTGGGTAGCTATGTATATATTTTTGTTATGTGTATATATATTCTGAAAGCATGCATATACAGGAAATTTGTAAATATATTTTGTAAAATGTTTTGTAATTAACTAGTTTATGACTCCTGTATTTTATTATCAAAATGATTGTAAATGTTTAAGTTCGATTTATTTTATTTTATAAACTATATTGATAAGTCGCACTAAACGGCAGAGTGCGCAACTGTTTGAAATTGTATAGAAGTGTTGTTGGAAATTGTATTGGAATTGTTTTGTGAAAAAAGCAGGTTTTTGGAAAGTCCGAAAAATAAACGGTACTCTGCCGAATTTTCGTAAAAAGTTTAATTATTTTTATGGGCTCACAATGATTTGAAATGTAAAATGAAGTTTTGAAAAAGTTTTGAAAGTCCGTGTAGCGCTCCCCGGGTCGGTCCGGTCGGGTCGGGTCGGGGGGTGCTACAGTCGCCCTAAGGTTACCGCATAGAGGCTTGCTCCTAAGGCCTTTCCAGGAGTTATCTGAGCATGGTTCTTCCTAGATTTGTTGGACTGTCCAGCCAGGGTGGGCCCTCCACTTATGGTGTGTATCATTTGCACTTCTTTCATTGGTTCCTTCCCTTTGTGGATTCGAGCCTACTCATCTTTCTCTATGTCCTTCTGAACCCTTCTTCCTATTTTTACTCCATCTCGCACCTGTTAGAGAAACTCAGTTAGCAGTCCTCCTCGAACAAGGCTTTCTATCTTATTTCGAAGGCTGTAACAGTCTGAGTTACTATGACCAACATCCTCATGGAAATCACAGTATTTGTATTTGTTCTTCCTTTCTTGTGGACCTCTTATAGGACTAGGCTTCCTCAAGAGGCCCTTCTCTCTAATGGCAAAGAAGACATTCTCTCTGAATGTGTTTAGAGGTGTAAAGTCATCCCAAGTGGGTTGTCGCCCCGCAGCCCTCCTAGAAACACATAGTTCTGTTGTGGCCTTGAGGGAGCTGGTGGAAGCTTGCTTAGTGGGGTGTTTGGCAGAAGGAAAGGACATCGCGGAGATGAGCGGTAATGTGACCTTCCTATAGGTCGAGGGAAGGGTGGCGTTGGTCGCTCCATCCTATGCTTCTTCCTGTTGTTTCATTACTCGGTATTTCTCGTCCTTCTCTATCTGCTTCAATACTCTGGTGTAGGCATCTTTATAAGTAGTTGGTTGTTTCTCCTCGAATGACTCCCACAAAGATCCTGTCGTCAAGTTCCTCCAAAAATTTGAGAGAGTTTCTCGTTCGGTGAAAACTCTCATTTCAATCACTTCGTCATGATACCTCTTCACGTAGTCCTTCAGGGATTCTCCATTCTTTTTCTTAATGTATTGTAGGAGTAAGGGATCTTTCGGTGAGGGTTTCACTCATTGGAATTGCGCAACAAAATCCTTGGTCAGCTGGGAAAAGGAGCCGACACTTCCTGGAGGAAGCTTTTTGAACCAGTTTTTTGTAGTTCCATCGAAAGTTGTGGGAAACATCCTGCATATAGCCTTTTCGAAGACATTCTGAACTTCCATTTGCTGGTAATATGACTCCATGTTGTTCAGCGAATCACTTGTCTCTGTATACTTCTCCTGCTGCATTCTCATCTTCGATGAGAGCATTACCGCCTTGATTTCTTCAGTCAATAGAGTGTTGAGCTCTCTGAGAGGGTCTTTTTCTCCATCTGTCTCTTTAGCCTTTCCTTCCCTAAGCTCTTTCGAGATCCTGGACAAGATCAGCAGCTTTCCCTTTTGATTGTACCTTCTCGCCATCCTCTTCTTCTACTGCTCACCTTTTGGCACCTGCAGAGTGCCTCATGCCTCATTCGCGGTAGTGTCTAAATCTCCCTTTTGGCTCTGTGTGCCTGCTTCCGGTGCCGGATCTTTAAGGTTTCTCCTTTGTCGTTCTTACTCTCTTGGATAGCTTTGGTGGGGTCTCTATTTAGGATCGTAGCCTTACTGGTTATCTGGCATGAGGCCTAGGGCTAACCCAACTCCTTTTCAAAGGTTTTTGCCAATCCGGTCTACTGCTTTCACCGATAACATCCTAGTTGTTAGCGACTTGTTGACGAGTTTGTGTTGGCTCCTAGAGGTTTGGTGGTTGCGAACCTCCTGCAGTTTTTACCACCGCATCTATCAACTACTCTACTTCATGTCTCATTCTCTCCTGGCTGTCTATTATGGTCTGCATATTTCTTTCTAGGGCGTCAGTTCTGCTCTCCTTTGCCTTCCCTTTCCTCCTTAGTTCACTAAGGGTAAGGTTCGCATCGGAGTCACCTCGCTCCTCATTGGCACCGTGGATAGTGGGATCCACACTTTCCTGCTGTTGATATCTCATGTTTCAATTAGTTTCATACAAATATGCCACAACAAACAGTCGAGAAGGTCAAAAAGCAAAATATAATGTTTATGTACTAGTTTTGAAATAAAAATGTCAAAATAATAGCAAATTAAAGTACAAAGGGACTTCCCTACAGTGACGGCGCCTACTGTTAACCCCAAATTTCACAAAGAATTCAAAGCTAACAAGTAAAAAAAAGAATACACTAAAACATCTCCTGGAGGCAATATCCAGGATATATCTCTAAGTACAATATTTCCATAAAAATTCAAGGAAATGTAAAATATACGTTTTCATCACTAACACTAGGATTAATTATCTCCAAATACTTAATAAACAACATAAATCAAACTGGAATCCATTGGAAAATCTGTTTGTGTGTGTTTATGTACTTCTCTTGATTCGGCTCCTGGAGGGTTCTCCTGGAAGAGATCTGCAAGGACAGGTAAAAGCTTAGGGTTAGGGTGGTGGTCCGGCTACCACACTCCGACGCCCAAGTTAGTATAGATGAACTAGCCTTTTGATTCTCTCATTTGAACTAAAACAATAAATAGAGTAAAAGAAAGTAAAAGGAAGTAACCAACCTTTTCAAATGGGTTTACATGGGTATTTATAGCCTCCTGGAGACAGATATTTTCTTCATAGCCTGCCACGTGTAGCCTTGCGTATGGTCCTTCGTCTTCGATTCATGACCTGCTTCTTCCTTTGCAATTTCCTCTGAGCCTTGTGGCGGGCACACTCCTTTGTCCAATCGCCTCCTGACAAGTGGGATGCTATGTGTAAATTAGGACTCCTCCTGGACAACCTGGTGCCTTGCTATGCAGATCTTTATGACGTGGACTTCCAAATGGTACGCTTTGCTACTGCCAGCTGGAGATTCTCTTGTCTCCTGACAAAAGACATGTTTTTTCTGATATTTTCTGCTCTGCAGCCCCGATTTCAGCTCTATCCTTCTCTTGTCATGCGTGTGATCCCCTTTTATGTCATTTTCCTTAACTGTTATCCTTCTTTTTGCTCAACCCTTTGTCTTCTCACGTGTGCTTCCCTTTTGTTACGTAGCTGGTGAATATTTGTATGCATTTGTGTTTGTCGAAAATACCCTTGAGCCATAGGTTCTCCATAATTGGCCCCTATTTATATAATATTTGCTATGTTATTTCTTCATGGATATGAATCTCCTGAAAGGTTGATCTCCTGGAAACTTAGTACCTGGAAACCTCCCTTTCTGGATGAATGCTCAAATTCTTGAACCAAATTTATTGTTAACAGATATATATTATAAGAATAGTGTTAGACATTTCACGTTTTATATCTCAACTTTCCTAAATCTATATTGTGACAATTGATAAATTGATATACATTAATAATGATTTTGTCACGTGTTATCTATTTTTTAATTGACATATCATATGTTGTGATAAGTTGAGATACAAAATGTGGGACTGAAATATCTAGCATTACTCGTATTAGAATTTGTGCTTAATTTAGCCTAAGATGGAAATTTAATTACGGAATTTCAAGGCAAATTTTACTAACTCTTTTGTATGTAACCTAAATAAAAGGGGATAATTAAATCATTTTTTTTTTTCCAAATGATGTGTATACAAAGTTGCCAACATCATCATATACGTTATTCAATAATACGGTGAATCATGATGTATTGGTGACAACTCATACTCCATATTCTATATAGTTAAGAGTAAAAACCCATAAAAAGTTAAAAAGAAGAAAAAGTTGGAGAATTCTTGTTTTGGGTGCCAGTGCCAGTGCCACTAATAATCTTTGAAGTTGGCCCAAGTTTTTTTTTTGAACCCTGTAAATAGCTAAATGGGCTCAAGCAAATCAAGGTTTGACAAATGGAAAAATGGATTGGCCTGGCCCATATTGAGCAGCAGATTATGAATAGGTTTGGCTACTCCTGGGCTGGGTTGATAACCAGACCTACCGATTTCTCCAAATCCTGATAAACCCTTTAATGGGGCGTGATTCCAAATTCAAGAGTGGACATACAGGTTTAGAGGGACACTCTTTCACTAAACTATCCTATAAACACCGATTACAAACTCATACTAACCGACCCGAACCGACCTCCCTTAAAACCAAGATCCACGGTTCAAAATTTATTTATTCTGTTTTTTCTTTTCATTGAATTTGTTTGCTTAATCTTAGCTTAACCAAGATAAAATTCTACATTAAAAGAACACGTGCACGTACACATAATTATGCATTTATATATATTTTATATAGTAGATAAGTGACATACTTCACAACTTTTAATTATTAAAAAGTTGACCCTTAAAGGCAGTAGGGAATCTAATATATAGTGAAATGTACTATGTATCAATTTTTCTAATATATAACAATTCAGAATATATCACGTGGTATAATTTTAATTGAGGGTGTCCCATATATTCCACTACACCAAAGAAAATTAATATTATTTGGATCACCAAATTTTTTAGGAAAAAAAAAATTACTATATATATATATATATATATATTATGGAAATTTTTTATTCTACCTAAAAAGAAAATTAATATTATTTTAGATCATTTAAGAATCAAAACCTTATACTGATATGAATTAATCAATGCATGTAAGAGTTGTATGCAGGGACGTAGCCCATGTAAGGGCTAGGGTGGGCTTAAGCCCACCCTGTCAAAATGAAAAAAAATGATAAATAAATGTAATTTGGGCTGTTTTAAAATATATATATATATATATATATATATATATATATATATATATCATTTGGGCCTGATAAAATTGAAAGGAAAAAACAAGTAAAAAGTCCAAAACTTAAAAAAATGAGAAGGCCCAATAGTATTTTAATCTTAAATTTATCCTAACCAATTTAACCTAATTACTTCTCATATCACAAATCTAAAATCACATCCTCTCTTCCTCATCAGACGCTACAGTAACCGGCAGCAGCTTTTTTTGTTTTCACTTCCTTTGTTCACTTGTGTTCTTAGGACCATCATTCTTTTATCTCCATTTGTAAGTATTTTTTATTATTTATGAGTTCTTTTATTTCATTATTTATTTATTTTTTATATACTTCATTTTATTTAGTAATTTATTTATTATTGTTTGATTGTAGTTGTTGTTTGTTTATTTATTTTTACTATTGTGTTGTACATTAATATAATTTTATGACAGAATTTTTTTTATACTAATTAATTGTTTATTTTTTTAAAAAAATTTTATTAGTTGTTAACTTAACTTTATTAGTATTTAATTTTGTGAGATTAGTTAGTTGTTTATTTAAGTTAATACTAATTAAATATTTATTCTTATTATACACATCTTTTATGGTTTAATAGTTTTTTTTAAGGTTAGTAGTTTTTTATGAACATAATTTTAGGAAATTAGGGATTTTTATGCTAAATAATTTTTTCCTATTCCATTAGAAATATTTAATTTTGTGACATTAGTTAGTTGTTTATTTAAATTAATACTTATTAAATATTTCTTCTTACTATGCACATCTTTTATGGTTTAATGGTTTTTTTTTTTAAGGTTAGTAGTTTTGTATGAACATAATTTTAGGAAATTAGGGATTTTTATGCTAAATAATATTTTCCTATTCCATTAGAAATATTTAATTTTGTGAGATTAGTTAGTTGTTTATTTATACTCTTGCTGAGAAATTCTATCCTCGAAATTTCACTGGAGATGACATAAACGCTTTGAAGAGACAATTGTGACATTATAAATTAGATGTAATTTGTCAGCCACAATTTCAAAATATTGTTTCTCTTTCTGAATTATGTCGTTTGTTAGTTCAAAGTAAAATGTCACAACATTATTTCTTGATTGATAGATTGATTCGCTTAGTGCTGACTCTTCCTGTCTCCACAGCAACAACAGAACGAGCATTTTCAGCAATGAAACTTATTAAGACATCAATTCACAATAAAATGGAGCAAGAGTTTTTGTCAAACTCTATGATTAAATATATTGAAAGAGAAATTGCTGAGACTATTGATTCAGATTTTGTAATTGATAAGTTTGACATTTTAAAGAACCGTAAGATACGACTTAAGTAGTTTTTTATTGTATTTGCATTATATATTTATTTGATACTTTTTTTTATCTTTTTTTTTTAATTTGCATATTGTGTCTACATAATACATTTTAAGGAATATGGCTCATTATATATTACATTGTTACAGTTGATTACCTTAATATGAAACTAGTATGTATTTATCTCAAGTGTCTCCAATTAAATTTATATTAACCCACCCTAACTTCAAATCCTGGTTACGTCCCTGGTTGTATGTATAGTCAATGAACAAAAAACAAATTCCATTCTAATACAAGTTGAAAATTGGGAATAACATTGGTTATAATACAGTATAAAAAAATAATATTAATTTATTATATTCTTTACAATTTCAACTTATCAAAGAGTGACAGGTCGAATTTTTCCAGCAAAATCCGACGTGTGTTTCCTAAAATTTTCCTGAAAAGAAAAGTATTTTTAAGGGAAGTAACGGAAGCAAGAACAGGAAATCAATTAAACCATCACGTGTACGGTACAAAATTTTACCTTTTTTTAGAAAAAAAACATATTACCATAAATAAATATACCAAATACGAACTCGTTCACGCCATCAGTTGATATTAGCCGTCTATCATAGCCACCGACGATGTGATTCTTTCGTACCATGATCTACACCACACAGTCAAAATAATAATAAAAAAATTATCATATGTATATCAACCGAGCAGACAGAACTCACCAACCCACCAAAAAAAAAAAAAAAGATACAACAGAGACACACTCGATTTGCTCCCAAATTTTTCTTTCACTATAACAAAACCATGCAAGTAAAACGTGCCCGCCTCGCCAGCTTGGATGACTCCGACGCCAGTAGCGGCGGCGGCACTTTGAAGAAGTTGGCGC
This sequence comes from Xanthoceras sorbifolium, assembly GCA_003430845.1. Taxonomy (NCBI): domain Eukaryota; kingdom Viridiplantae; phylum Streptophyta; class Magnoliopsida; order Sapindales; family Sapindaceae; genus Xanthoceras; species Xanthoceras sorbifolium. The sequence goes on from CM010616.1 coordinate 28,978,444, forward strand.
TGCTGCCAGCTGAGCAGACTCCTCGGCGGGCAGGGATCTTGACGTTGACGGATGTTGATAATCAGGAGAGTAGTTTTCACAGTCATGTTAATGTTCATGGTGGAAAGCTTGCGAGTTTTCTTGAGAAGTGTCACTTTTGCAGCAAGAGGATGCTAGGTGCAGCTGCATTTATGTCCGGGTATGGATTTTATTCATCTAGGAATCTTCCAATTCGTCTATTTATTTATTTATATATACAGTGGTACCAATTTATTAAAAATTATCAGGTGTGAACTGGTTTTGATGATTTTTATATCTCGGACACTGAATGAGTATAAAACGACAAAAGTATATTGATCGTTTAGATTTAATCTAATAAGTAGTAAAAAGATAATAATATTTAATGACTCAGATTTGAGTATGCATGAATTCTGTAGGAATGTTCGTATTTGAATTATACAATTTGCTTGATAATTAAATATCTAGATAAGGTAGAATTGTTAAGACAAGATAAAGGTATTTTAGCCGACATTATATCTAACTACTGATATATGAGTCTTTATAAGATTTTTGTGAGAAGATTTGTAACTAACAATGACTTTAAGATTTTATATCCTTATAAGACTTGTAAAAAGCAAAAATCAAAAGTATGTTAGCGTTACAAAAGTATCTTATTCATTGAATTTAATGGCTGATATATGAGTCTACAAAAAAAATTAAGTGGGAAGATTTGTGCCTAAATGTTGCATACTGCTTCAAGAATTTTCTAGTATTATAAGACTAGTAAAACACAAAATGCAAATCTGACGGCTGATATATGAGTCTACACAGCAATTTAGTCCGTATTTGAATGGTACAAAATACTTCGAAGGATAAAGTTTATAGGGCAGTTGTATAACACTGTTATAAAAATAAAAAAATTATTGTCAAGGTTCAACCTATTGTATCCATAATTTTCTTGCATTTTTGCTCAAAGTTGAAATCAATTGTAGTCGATCTCTAGCCTGATCAGTTTCCATGAAAACCAGTTGATTCTTCTGCAAGTGATAAACACACACTAGCTAGCAAGCTATTGATTTCATTTCATGGTCCTGTACAGTTCCTTCAAGTTTTATGATCGATTCAGAATTTTATCTAGTTACCACTGACATACATAACTGGAGTTAGACACTACTTGCACTTGCAGTGACTTGCGGGGATTTTGTAAGCCTGAGTGCCGTGACAAACAAATTGGGATTGAAAAGTTTTCCGAGAGGTTAGCTGCAGAAGAACAACAACAACGAGAAGGGATGTTGACGAAAACGTCTACTGCACTGAGCGAAAACAGCGTCAGCAAGCAGACGGAGAATGATACGGAGAAGAATAAGTCAGCTTCTTCTCGACCGCCAAAACCTTCAGGTTCGCGACGTTACAGTTCGCGTAGATAGGAACTGATCTTATTTATTTGATGCGCATTATGGAGTTGAGAGTCAGTGCATAAAGTTGCATTAATACAAATTGTATATTGTTGAACAATTAAAGCAGTAAGTAATATGCAGCTTATCAATATTGTGGATGCTTTAATATGAATATATATACAGAACTAGCTATATATATGTCAAACATTAAAATTCAAATTCTTGTGGGCACAATCAAACCACAAATTTGATCTTCTGGGCTATGCCAATGGCTGCAAATTTTTTTCCAAAAAGTAGCAGGTGGTGGTCGCTGTTTCTATTTCGAGAGGCTTTCAAAGAGAGAACAGAATGACCTCTCAATATATATTTGCTCAATATCTATCTCTATCTCTCTCTCTATCAAACAATCGCGGATTTGTGTGCTTAATATGTTGTTGGATTCGAACCCTACAAAGTTCACCCAAAGATTCACATAGTTTCCTAAACTCGGTTGTTTCGTTTAAGCTTCCAATTTTTATTTTTTTCCGTTTTTGAGAGTATTTTCTGATCCTAATAAGTTGTAGGAATTTTAGAAAAGCTCTATTACAGTTAGTCAATCCATCTATAAATCCTAATTCAGAATATATTTATTTTTCTATTTAAACTTGTATACGATTGCATTATTATTATATTATCGTTGATACGACTATTTATTAAGCTTTCGCTCTGCCGTATCACCGATATGACCACATCAAAAACCACAACCACCAAAAAAAAAAAAAATGCATTTCACCCAGTACAAATAATCACACCACAATGCACCCCATCCCGCTACTAATTAACTCTTGTTTTATAGAACACCAGTCCTAATAGTAAACCATGGTTGTTGGTTTTTGATGGGTACAAGAGTGAGAGTTGAACTGGTTTGGTCTTTGTATGGGCCGTATCGATTAACAGACTTTTGAAGAGTATGGCCATATCGGTTTTCGTTGTTTCAAAATATTGTATGGTTGGACGGAGGATCCAGTTTCGAACTCGATCCTACTCAATGGGGCTAAGAGGAGTTTTGGATTATATAACAAATGTTCCCTTCAAAGTTCCAATGTTGATAAAAGGTGACTTTTTTACTTCTAAGATTCAACTACTCCTGCTTGCTCTTCTTTCTAACATAGACAAAGACATTGAATTTTGTCTCATTTTTGATATATGTTAGTGTTGTAGATTTTGTATTTTCTTTCATATACTTTCATGTTTGGAACCCACATTCATATCAGTTCCCATCATCAGTATGAACACAGGACAAGCACCTAAAATTTTCCATAATTAATGTATTGGATACACCAACCTAAATTAGGTTTGGATGATTAATTAATATTGATAATTATATTAACATACAAAAATTTAATTGGTTTAGAAAGTTAACGATAGATCTTCTTTTATCCTTTTAATTTCTATTTATTTTTAGTATATGAAAAATATTAAATTATTATTAAAAAAATAACGTGACAGTGTCAATTTAACTATTTCAACGATTGGGATTACTCGTGAAATATTCAATTTTAGAAGTCTCATGATCATAACCACGAACCTAATACAACAAAGCCAATTATTAATGGTTTTTTAACTTATTCTTACGAGACACAGAGAGTAGACAAATAGCAGGACACGTTTTGCGAATTTGGATAGATAGATAGATAGATAGATAGATAGGGATAGAAATTAGAAAAATAAAGATCGTGAAATCGTAATATTCATTAGATAATGATATGACCATCCTTGCGCAGCCCGGTGGTGATCGCTATTAACACACTCTCATCTGTTGGGCTGTCTACGCAGCTCACCTCTCCGCACTGGGCATGAAGAAACGAGCTATGTAATCCTTGAGGGGCTCATCTGACTTTTGAAAGATTGTTGCCAGATTACAGGATGAAACGAGCTGCTTCCTTAGGGCTTGATACTGCTGTAAGAACTGCTCTTGCCATTGATCCCAGTTCGTGATACTTCCAGCTGAAAGTCTCCTTAGCCATTTCCTGAGAATCTCCCCAAACGTTGCCGAGAAGCATCGGCACTTTACTCTGCTGCTCATTGTGAGGAGACTCGTATGCACGTTGTAGGCGTCTAAGTGGTCGAAGGGATCACTTTCTGCTTGATAGAGGGGGATACTGGGCATCTTGAAGCGATCTAGTAGTGGTTCGTTCTTCATATCCGAGCAGAACAGGTTCATCTCTATGTACCTGTCGATAAGTTCTATCCTTCCACCTCGCTGCTCTAGTTGCTCCAACCTTTACAACATTACTTGATATTCAGGGGTTGGACGGGTAGCCACTGATGCGTTAAAAGTCGCATTATCCTCTTTGCAATCTATCATGTTGCCCCGGGGCAGATTTTGTGGGTTGGGCGACCTCCGAGGGTGCCTGTCTAGCGATCCTCCTCTCCTATTGAGCTGGGGTGCAGCGGCCTAGTTCTTGGGAATTTCGGCGGCTAGCACTGCCTAGTTGACGTCTCTGTGACCGCCGCTGCCAGGTCGCTGGTCGTGGATCTCACGCTGATGGCGTGGCAACCTAGATTGATGGGTTGAGTTGTGGGCTACGATGCTCCGACGATCTCTGCTAAGCTCCTCATATCTCTCATCATTGGCGTTCACGTGGATCACCGGCCTAGTGCGATGAGATCCTCCACGTCATTCACCATGTTCCCCCGCAGCTCTCATCACTGCACTTGCTGAGTGGAAGGAGACTCCACCTCGCTGGACATCACGCCGGGGGGGATCTTGCCTGATAGAATGGCGGGTGGTGTGAATTGGATTTTCTCGCACTAGAGGTGGAGGTGAGGTGCTCTCCACGACCTGCTCATGCATGGGCTGGTTCTGCATCAGGAACTGGTAATCGCGCACCATTTTCACCATCATTCTCTCCATCTCAATCTGTCTTTCCATCCACATTTTAAAATCTGGCAGCCTGGTCATTTCGCTGTGAATCCGCTTGAGGAGAGAATGGATCTGCTTGTGGATTTAGAGCAGGTGGTGGGATCGTAGGAACCACGGGGATCACTCTTAGAACAAGTGGTTGAAGCTGAGGCTGATGAGACGCCTCTAATTATCCTCAAGTTGGTAGTACATCCCTACTCTTTATTATCCTGGAACGGGTTCCTATGCCTTTTGTCATCGTTAGAAAATTGCCTGAAAGTAGAACAAAAATTGTTTTTTTCTAAAAGATGAAGGTTTGAATCCTCAAACGAGGCCTTCCTTCTAACGCTAAAATATTGACGTGTGAATTTGGTCAACGTTATAAACAGTAAAATTGACAATTAAGTAATAAAAAAGATATCAAAGAAAAATGATTTTTAAAGTGATTCGACTGTAAATCAAAGCCTACGTTTACTATTTATGATATTGCTTTATAGCTCTCACTAAGTGTTTTCTCTAATGATCATTTCTTTTTATAGTGTTAAGGGGTGGTGTCATTATTACTTTACATTTAATGAAATTACTAAAAATCAGAAATCAAATAATATCCCTAAGTATTACAATTCAATCAGGATACAATCACTGAAAATGAGGAAGTAAATACGAATTTAAATGTGGTCAACTAGTGTGATCAAATCCCTTAAATCATTGAATTCTTCCTTATCTGGAAAATACATTTCGAGCTGAGTTATAGTGAGCCAGAGCTAAACTAGTAGCGAGATGAGATGTGAAAAGGTCTGCCTAGCTCGCTGGGAGGTTGTAGCTCGCTTAGAACTTAAGGAGTTTAATCTCTTTTTTACCTCTTATAGTTGGAACTTGTCTGCTGTCTTGATTTCACCAGTCTTTTCAACCCGTTAAGTTTCGTTAACTTTCTCAGATTCATTGGGCTCTATTGACATTTTTAGGTTCAGTGGGCTTAATGAAATTATATACATAACAAGTTTGAATGATTAATTAATATTGATAATTATATTAACATACAAAAATAAAGATTATATTAAAAAAATTATTTAGTTAAAAAAGTTAACGTTGGATCTTCTTTTATCCTTCTAACTTCTATTTATTTTTAGTATAAAAAAATATTAAATTATCATAACTATTTCAACTATTGAGATTACTGGCGAAATATTAAATTTTAGAAGTCTCATGATCATAAAATAAGTTCATGAACCAAATACAACAAAGCCAAATATTAATGGCTTTTTATCTTCTTCTTATGATAGAGAGAGGAGACGAAAAGCAGGACACGTTTTGCGAATTTGGACAGACGGGTGGATGGATAGAAATTAGAAAAACAAAGAAAGTGAAATCGTAATATTCATGAGATAATGATATAGCGATTGAAAACTACTTTTCTTCTTCTTGTCTTTTAACTTCAATGGTGCCACGTTGCCACAGGTTTTGGGGAGAGAATTATATTTGTAAACTTTTTTGGTGCCACATTTTGATTTGTTGGAGTAAACCTAGACTGTCTCTGGCCCCCATTAGACGAGATCGTGTCAACTTTCGGCTATTTCCACTGTGATTAGTTTTGACAAAATGTTTTATAATTTTGATTGAGATTTTTCAACTGATTTGCAGTTGATCAACATGGTACCTATAGTTACAAGGGAACATATATACGTCACACTACCCAACTAATGTTGTTTAATAATAGATAACCTTAATTCAGCCTACAAGACTTAAATTTGAATTACTGTACCATTAGTGATATGTAAAAAAAGAAAAAAAAATTATATATAACAGATTTTTTTGAAATATTATTAAACTGAATAAACGTTATTTATCATCGAATGTTCAAAATGTTAAAAAACACATTCCAATTGTGGTTTGATTAGTAAGAGTCTCTATGTATATATAAACTCAATTTTTCATAAATTACTATGAAATTAATAGAAAGAAAATTATTTAAGAACAAAACTATATAATATCATACAAGAAATTACCTTTCTAGTTTAGATGGTTTGGTAATTTGAGATGATTATAAAACTTTATGTTTAGAATCTTCTTAATTAATTATCACATCTAAGACTTCCTTCGCAAATTTGAATAGTTGGATCTTATGTTCAATTCCAAACAACCAAGCAACGCCTAGGATGATGAAAACAAGTCACCATATTTTACTCTTTAAATTGACACCATAAGTAAAACAGAGATCTCTACACGCAGATACAAAATAAAGTTTATTGAAAATTCGCGTATCATTAAACAACTATTATGCGTCCTCGATTTGCATTTAAAAATCCAGACCCATATATTAATATGTTTATGATCACAAAATATGTACAAAAAAAAAAAAAAAAACATTACCAAAACCTATTACAAAATTAAAAAGGAAATTTTTTTTAAAAAAAATCCTAAAATAGTTAAAATTTTTAAATTTCGTGTGACAAATGTTTCTCACTGTCATCTTGTTGTTCTTCTTCTTCGGATTTACTGTTACAGATAGTGTCACCTTGCCATGTCCAAACAATGTCTTTCAAGGCGGGCCTCACGTCCTCCTCGCAGAACTTGGCATACTCCAAGGTGTCTCCGGCCGACTTGGAGAACTCGACGACTGCCACCTCCGGAGCCACCTCAAACACCTCCGCCGTCACGGCCAGCCTCCCTTTTCTTCCCTCCGACGCGCCCTGAAACCTCACCTTGAAGTCCTTCACTGTCGCGACCTTGAAGTTCAATCCTCTCGCGACCCTCTCGAGTTTCTCCACTATCGTGCCGGCCGAGCACCTGGACGTGAACATCGACCCCGCCTTCCTCTTGCTCTCGAACAGGCTCGAGAGGTCGAACCCGGACGACATCGATGAGATGAACTCGAAGGCGTTGAAGAACTTGGGGGACGAGACTTTGGTGAAGGGCTCGTTTTCTTGGTCTGGTATCGTAGCTATTGTTTTCTCTGGAGGTAGAGATTCTTCTATTTGTTCTTGTATAGAGAACGCAGGAGGTCTCGTCAACCCTTTTCGAAACCAAGACACGCGCATGATGGAGGGGATCGTGATTCGTCTCTCTGGGTCGGCGACGAGGAGCTTGGAGATCAATCTTTTCGACTCGGTGGAGAACCATGGAGGATACTCAAACTCGGCCTTGAAGACTTTCCTGTACATTTTCATGATGTTCTCGTCTTGGAAAGGCAAGAAACCGGCGAGGAGGACGTAGAGGATGACCCCACACGACCAGATATCGGCTCTGGACCCGTCGTAGCCCTTCTTTCGCAGGACCTCCGGCGCCACATAGGCCGGAGTCCCGCACTGCGTGTGGAGCAGCCCGTCGTTCCTCAGCTGCTCCGGCAGCGCCGAGAGGCCGAAATCGGAAACCTTCAAGTCCTCATTCTCGTCGAGGAGGAGATTCTCGGGCTTCAGGTCGCGGTGCGATACACCTCTGCTGTGGCAGAAATCGACGGCGCTGATCAGCTGCTGGAAGTACTTCCGCGCCACGTCTTCTCTGAGCTTGCCTCTGGCGACCTTGGCGAAGAGCTCGCCGCCCTTGACATGCTCCATGACGAAGAAGATCCTGGTCTTAGTCGCCATCACCTCCTTGAGCTCGACGACGTTGGGGTGGCGGACCAGCCTCATGACGGAGATCTCTCGCTGGATCTGCTCCATCATGCCTTCCTTCTTCACATGGTCCTTGTTGATCACCTTTATCGCCACACTCTCGCCGGAAACCACGTGTTTCCCGTAGTACACCTTGGCGAACGTGCCCTTTCCCAGTAGTCTCCCCATCTCGTATTTACCAAACAGCACATGTCTCTCACCCTGCTCCTCAACCTCTGCCATTTTGTTATCCTCTTCTTCACCAAAACCAACCTCTGCGCGTATATGTTATTCAATTCTCTACGTGGGTATCGATCAATTGTGATACGAGGATGATGCTCTGTTTTTGTGTATTGGAAAAAGAACAAGGAATCCAAGACAAAACTGCGGAGATGCTGATTTTGATGGAGTCCATTCAAGTGGGGTTAGTCAACACAGTTTCTTCAGAGAAGAAGAGTGAAGAAATTAGATTGAAAGTGATTTTGGTGAGAATGAGATATGAAAGTCATAGAAAAGGAGGAGGAGGAGGTGTGAGTTTGTAGAGAAGCCATTGGAGCACCTGGTATTGTCTGTCTTTTTTATTGAGACTTGTAACAGCACACAGAATTGAAAATAAATATCAATTTTGGGCTTTTATTTTTATTTTTATTTTAATAAAGACAAGGAGAACAATTAAAATGATATGGGGTTGGAGTCTCTTTTTGTTGGCGCTGGACCAATACGATAGATAGATTGTAACGGTTACATGTCACGTGCTTACACGTGCACTAACACCTATTTGAATCTTGTCAAACAATAAAGTACTATAAGATTTTGACGCGTGTAATTAGATTAATCAAATCAAACCGATATTTACTCGATTCGGTAATTTATAAACCAAACCGAATTAATAAAAATCAGTTTGATTCGGGAAGGTTGACTGATTCAACGGTTTTATTGTTTTTTGGTTTTTTAAAAAATAATATGATATAAAATTTTAATTATTAAATTCATATATTTTTAATATATATAAAAATTTAGAAAATTTTAGGTTGAGGGGATCATAATCCATGTTTTTTACTCCTAATTTTTTTTTTATAAAAAAACTTTTACTCTAATATTTAATGCATTTAAAATAACTGCAAAATGATTCCGATGTTAAATTCATTCATAATAAACATTTTATTGTATTTTAACAAAATAGATACATCAATTTATTTTAAATTTGAACATCTTAACATTTTTTCATATTATGAAAATGAAAAGAAATAAAAGTAAAAATAGAAAATAAATTAAGAGATAATAAACTTTTATAGTCATTCAACTAAATGGATATAACGATGTATTTTAAATTTGAACATCTTAATATCTTAAGATACCAATAAATAAAAGTAAAAATAGAAAATAAAACAAAGAGGAAAAACTTTATAAAAAAAAAATGAAGCAGAAAAAACAATGGTGCCAACAAAGAGACAGTCGTATATGTACCGTGAGTTATTATTAATTTATTTTATTGACATACTATCTATGGTAGTAGCGATTCGAATATAAAATATTACCAATTTAAACAAATGCCTTTATCGTCAAACCACATTAGACAGTGAATATGTAATGTGACCGTGAGTTATTACGCTGTTGTTTTTAATTAAAATTTTATTTATTTATTTATTGCTTGGGTTTGGCTGTAGGTTAACTCTATCCGTGATAACCCTCCTAAAATTTGTATTAAGCCTTATCTATTATTCTTAATAAATAATAAAAGGATTCTTTTATAGAAGATATTATCGCCGTAAACAGTAGTTGAAAATCGAACCTACCTCGAATAATTATTCACTTAGAGAAGAACCAGCAACGCCCCTCCCTCCCACCCACAACAGCAGTGCTGCTGCTTGGCAGTCACCCGCTTTGATCCTGCCTTGTTAGTCATACGTAGAGCTAATGCAATGCAACCATAAGAATAAGTGTTTTGTCACCAACGTTGTTTCTAAGAAAATGTATAAATAAATCACATATATTTTTCAAACAATTATAATAATTAAATGGTCCAACACAATACTTAAGAGTTTGATAATCGGATCCGTTAGCATTTAGTAATTAAGAAAAATCTAAGATTTCATTGACAAAATTAAAATTTAGAATTGTAACAAAATCTTATGAGTGAATATAAAGTAACCGTATTAATACATAAATAATAATATTCTTGGATATTACCAACCCTCGCGTTTATATGGTTATCCTATATTTATGACATGATCAAGTTATAAATTTAATAAAACTGCACCTTGGTAAGTTTTGATATACACCTAACCTTGATTCGGTGCTGACCATTAAAAAAATTGACGGAGTCTGAAATATTACTCTTAGAAATTAGAATAGTCAAAATTGTATTAATATTATAATATTATAGCATAATCAGAAGTTGACTTCAAAGTTAACTTGAGGGGGTCGCATTTTGTGTAATTTGCTCGATTTCGGCATGAAATTAGAGAGGGTCTGATGAGCATTGATTTAGTGTGTGTATATATATATATTTTAAGAATAATTTAAATTTAAAATATTATTAAACTTGAATGAACATTTTTTATTATCGAGTAACATTTGACAGCGGTGGACATGAATATACTTATTCAGCAAGGGTTCAGTGGTGGCTTTACAACGCATAACTTTACTACCACTCCATTGTTCTTGGAACATTCAATATGTGTGTCCATTTTCATTTGACAAATCTTAGATAATTCAAATTTGTTGGATGTTAATATCTGCACAATATTCAAACTTTTAATTCTTAAATATCTGTCGTTTGCACCTAACAGTTGAACAGTTGGAATTTTTTAATTTGTAAAACTAACATTAAGATTGGACTAAGAATTTGAAAATATCTGTTGAGATTATTATTATTATTTTTTTTTGGAATAGACCTGTTGAAATTAAATAGCCACTATTTTTCAAGATGAGGTCGTGTTTCATTTAACAAACCCGGTAATCTAGAATTATTAGATGTGAATGTTTGAATAAAATTGGAAATTTAAATTCTTAAATGTTTGTAGTATGCACAAAACGGTAGAATTTTAATTTTTTAGAATTGAAACGAGAGTCCATATCTATATCAGATAATTATTCCTATGATACGAAAGATTGGTATATGAGGAGCGCGATCAATTAATATAATTTTTTTTTTAGAGTATTTAAATTTTTTAAAAGAATAACTTTTAAACTTTAAAAGCTCTTTTAGGTAAAATAAATATATATAATTTTTGTAGGAAGAAATTTTAAGAAGTTAAAAGTCTAAATAAAAATTGTATGAAATACAACCATAGTCTCACCAAAAAAAACAATTACATATATATAAACCCAAGAGTTCAAAGCATTTTTGTTTTGGTGATCCCATTTAGCTTTTCCTCTCTTTAATAACACACTAATTACACTCCATATTTATTTTTGGGTCCCATAAATCACGTTTGGGGCACAATCAAATGAATTTGAATAAAACAATGACACCAAACCCCACCTTTTTTTCAATAATTTTGGGGTTGCTTTAGATGGAGGACCCTCTCCATTTCAATTACGTTCTTTGTAAGTAACCATAACTTTGTACATATTTATGTGTTTGTATTTGATAATCAAATTAAAATAATATTTAATCCGAGGAATTAAAAATTGTGTCATACCTAAGTGGAGGGACCAAATAATCATTAACGTTGATTTGTTTTGCATCAATTTAATAATCTTATTAGAGACACCTCATACTACCCACCTAATTAATTAGGCAAAATATCTACCTAAATACTGTCAATAAAAACTTAGGGTTATATTGATCGCAAATTCCAATCCATCGAATAAATATATAGGCCATTTGATGTCCAAATTTATCTAATACATTAGAAAATAACAAGAATGACAATAAAAAAAAGACCCAAATTTTATCAAAATACGATTTTTATTGATTATAGTCTATATTTTGACGTTCTTATTTTTTATTTTTTATTTTTTACTTTTATTCTCTTTCGTTTATCTTTTTTAAACTAATGACCTTAATTAGTTAGGCACAGGAATAAGATTATTATTATTAATTTTTAATATTGTCGATGATATATATTACATGAGATTATAATAGAACTACATGTGTTTAGGTAGTGGTTTTTTTCTTAAAAAAAAAAAAATATTTAGAGCTTTAAGTTGTCACTTAACACACAAGAATTGTACATCCCATAATTTTATAGAAAGGAGTCAAGTAGGTGAACTATCAACCTAATCATGTGAAAGACCTAGTTTTTTAATTTATTTTTAAAATATAATATTAATAAGTCAGAAATCTACTACGATATGATGAGAGTAAATGTTTCTCTATAAATAATTTAATTAGAACAAATTTGTATAAAATATAATAGCTAGAAAAAAAAAATCTAACATGAATTTAGTTTTTCATAATTTGAAAATATTTTTATTAGAACAAATAAACTCTTAAAGTTCGACAAAAAATGAATCTAACAAAATATTACGAAGAATTGTAAGGATTTATAACTAAAATCACTAATTTTTTTAAAGGGCAAATTGCACTAAACTGCCCTGAGTTTATGTATAATTACACGTATAATGCCAGTTTACCGTTTATTACACTCAAATACCGTTGACCACATTGACTTCACTATTTTTTTTAAAATGACATAAATACCAGTATTGATAAATATTAAAATATAACATTAAAAATAATAATAATAATAAATAATTAAAAAATACTTAGATCTGTTTTTTTTTTCTGAAAACAAATTAAAAAAAACTCAGATCTGGAAATGGAAAAAATTTCCAGATATGAATTCCTTAATAGTTTAAAAAAAAAAAAAAACCAAAACTCAATTCATTGCATAAGGAATACTCAGATCTTTTTTTTTTTTGAAAAAAAAAACCAACAAACTCAACTCCATCGCAGATGGAGTTTCTCCATCTGCAATGGAGAAGACAGATCCATCACAGATGGAGAAAACTCCATCTGCGATGGAATGCCGCCAATCGCGGTGATGGAGCGGCCGCTCCATCGCTTGTGGAGCTGCAAACTTCATCTGCGATGGAGAAGACAGATCCATCGCAGATGGAGAAAACCATCTGCGATGGAACGCCACCCATAAGCGATGGAGAAAGCAAATGGAGATGGAGAAAGCAGATGGTGTTTCTCCATCTGCGATGGAGAAGACAGATCCATCGCAGATGAAGAACGCCGCCCATCGCGGCCGCTCCATCTGCGCTATGGAGCGACGCCGATGGAGCGCTTCTCCACCTGCACATGGTGCGTCGCTCCATCTGCAAGTGGAGCGGCGCTCCCTCGCCGGTGAAGCGAATCTGCTCCACCTTGTACTTTCCATTTTATTTTTTATTTTTTTGATTGTGATGTGGTGTTTGATTTTTGGGTGGATGATTGATGGATTAATTGTTAAAGTTGGATGGGTAGTGGTGATGAATATGAAAAGTTGAAAGTTGGATGGGTAGTGGTGATGAATATGAAAAGTTGAATGAAGGAGATGGTGGATTTTAAGGAAGATGATGATGGTGGAGATAAATTGGTGATGATCGTGGAGATGGATTGGTGATGATGAATGAAGATTTTTTTTTAATTATTATTATTTTTTTATTAATTACTATTTTTAATATTATATTTTAATATTTATCAATAAGGGTATTTATGTTATTTTTTTAAAAAAAATAGTTGGTCAACAATGAAGTCAACGTGGTCAAGAGTATTTGAATCTAATAAATGATAAACTGGCATTATACGTGTAATTATGTATAAACTTAAGATAGCTTAGTGCAATTCGCCCTTTTTTTAAAAACACATTGAAACCAAGTGGTTGTTTTAATTTTGGTCAAATCGAAATGAGTTTTTAGATTATTATTAGTATTTGCATCTCTTAACAACTAAAAAGTATTTTTACAAGTACAATTTTTTACTTTATTTTTTGAAAGAAATTTACATGAATAATTGAAATAACACAAAATTAACAAAAAAAAATAATAATAATGTTCCATTCCATTTAAAGCAATTGTTTTATTTTATTTCCGGCGTATATTGACTGAAAGTGATATTATAATTAATTAATTTTTTAAAGAAGATAATTATAATTAATTAATGCGTGAGGTGGCATTACACGCATGGACAATTCTATTCACCCTACCTCGAACAGCGTGACAGATATGCAACACGATCAGGTGGGTCCCTTATTTGGTTGCCAGTCGCTTCTTACACGTGTCAGTTTAGTAATAATCACACAAATAAGAACAAAACCAAAGCTAAAATGAATGCAATTTGATCGTAAATGGTCTCGCATAGATACACACGCCCTGTTTCACATGAATTTTATTTTAGAATTTTAATTTCTTAAAAATTTTTACTACGAAAATTATATATTTTTATTTTGGTTAAAAGAACTTTTAAATTTTTTTTTAAAAAATTTAAATACTTTTAAAATAATTTTTAAATTCAAAAAATTAAAAATAAATTTTTAAAAATTCTACCATACAAACCCATAATTGTAAGATATTTTTCGAACTAAATTTGTTCGTATCCATCAACTTATCTATTTAAATATTCATTATGAATTACCATCATTTTTATTTGCGGCGATATAAATTTATAGACTAAAATTAATTACTTTTTTAGGGTGTAAATTTTCTTTAATATATTCACATAATAAAGAATGTTTGATAAATTACTTTCTATAAAGATAAGAATATGACAACTTCTTCCCCCCTTCCCAAAAAAAAAAAAAAAAAAAAAAACGAATATGACAACTTCTATGATTACATAAAATAATGAAAAATTTCCTCATCATTTATATTTTTAATACAATTTTGGCAACTTTATTGACCAAATTTTCACATGATGACTTTTTTGGGTAATTATTAATTTAATTTTTAATTTTTAAAAAATTATTATTTTTTTTAATGTAATTTTATTTATTGATATTCTTCGGTGCTAACTTTTTAAAAATATATTATTATGTTCTTTTTAACTAATTTTTTAACCAATTTGCTTTTTAAATGAATCAAATTATAATTTTAACTTTAGTTTTTTTTAAAAAAATTAATAATTAGAAGGTTAATATGGTTATTTTATATTAATTTAAAAAATTAAAAATTTTAATTTTTTTTTAATGAATCTCCACCATCCATCAAGATCAATCTTGATAGATGATGAAACCAAATGTACTTAAAAAAATTAAAAAGGTTCAGATCAAATATGGACCGCCCTTCTCCATAGATTCGTCGAATCTATAGAGCTCCCCCACCGCAGAAAGGCTCGGCGGGCGAAGGCTCGATGGGGTAGGTTGAGCCTCCCTCGATTGAAGGTCGAAGAAACTGGGTTCTTTGATCAACAAAGAACCCAGAAGTTTCTTGGTTCTTTGACCCAGCAACTTATGGCTTCAAATTTTTTTTTTTCTTGGTGGAGATCCATATTGGATCTCCCTCATCCATCAAGATTGATGGACAGAATCTCTACCAAGAACAGTAAAAATAAAATAATATATATATATATATATTTAATTTTTAATTTTTTTTTAAAATTTCAATATAATCTCCACTATCCATCAGAATAAGATCCAACTAATTTTTTAAATTTATTTTATTTTAAATTTTAAATTAGGGATAAATATGTCATTTCACCAAAAAAATTACTGTTGACACATTGAAATGGTATGTATAAAGACAAAAAGACCTCCGAAACCGTTAAGTTTGATTAATAGTTGACCTACAGAATGACCAAATTAATATATTTACGAAAACTTAAAACCTACTGATACCAATAAATAAAATTATATTAAAAAATTAATATTATTTTAAAAATTTAGAACCCAATTAATAATTGCCCTTTATTTTATTATCACTTCACGAGTTGCATTATGTAAGCACCCAACTAATTATTCATCGGTGCTTCAAAAGTTTCAACTTTTCCAATTTGGAATTTTTGGATTTTTCTTTTTCTAATTTGACTTGCTTTTTTGATTTTGAAGGGTTATTATTATTATTATTATTTTAATTATATCTTAATAATTTATAATTATTGATAGGATCAGCCAGCAATATTATTGATTGACAAGTGGTTCTTATCCTGTTTACCGACAATAAATTATAAGTATTTCAGTATACTATAAATTTTTCACGTTATTAATTATTTACATTACATGTTATAATTTGAGGGCCTGTTTGTTAGCTGGGTTTGGACTAGGTTTGGGTAATTTTTTTTCCAAACCCATGTTTGGTGCCACTAATGGGTTTGGAAAAAGTTAACCCATCACATATTTTTAACCCATTAGAGTGGGAGAACTCAAACCCATCATTTTAATGGGTTAAAATTAACCCATCTCTCTCTCTCACTTTTTTTTTTTTAATATAAAATATTATATTTATATATAAAATATTTTATTAAAATATTATATATCTTTAATATTAATAAAAATTAATTTTTAATAGTTCTATGTATTTTTAAAAATTATTTAAATAATTTATTTTATTTAAAATTATTTTTAAATAATTTTATTATTTTTATTAAATTCATTTTATTAATAAAATAATTTTTAACTCAATTTAATTTAAGTAATTTTATTTTTTATTTAATTTTAAATAATTTTATTATATGTACAAATTAATTTAATTCAACCTGATTTTATCCAGTCTCATACTATAAAATACATCACAGTAATAATTTATTTCAATACATATTGCACCAAAAACATTACAGTATTAATTTAATTATGTTCAATCCATTCGAGTAATGTCTCTCTCCCCTAAATTATGAATGAATTATAATAGTTTAATATATATATATATATATAAGTTAGTTTTTTTAAAAATTCATTATAAATAGTTATATTTATTTTTTAAAAAGTAGTATAAATATTTTATTTAAAAAAATTAACCATATTTAATTTCTATTATTGGTTTAAAATAATTTTTTACTTTAAAATTAATTTAATCTAATAATTAACCAATCTCAAACTATATTTAACATATAAAACATAATAAAATTTTTTATCCAATCCCATCCTATACCAAACAAAAGATAGTACTATTTTTAATCCAATCCGTACTGCACCAAACACATGACAGTACTAATTAATCCAATCCAATCCAATCCAATCCAATCCTATAAAAATAGTCCAATCCAATCCAATCCAATCCCATGAAACAAACGAGCCCTGAGTGGATTATAAATATACACGTAACTAGTCTATCGATCACTATCGGCGTGTTTCACAAACATGACCTTACTTTATTTGATATGATTTTGGATTATAAAGTTGATAAATAACATAATTAGTAAAAACTTATTAGAATAACTATTACGCGTCTAGTTGAATCCAAATATATCAACTAAATTTAGGATGGGTGGTGTGGGATATCGCGTTGGCTATACGAATCTTTAAAGGATGAGATGGAATTAAAGATGATCCTATACAAAATAATCGATTTAATTGCTTCTTGATGATGTTCAACATATTCCTTTTTGAAGTCAAAAGTTTTAGCTATTTTTGCTTCAAGTTTTTCGTTACATGCAGTTTTTTTCTTGATCGGTTGTCCACTTACTCCTTTGTATTCATGATAATGTTTCGAAAATTGCATCGTGAAGATATGATGTCAAATATGATTTGTATTTGTGTATTTATTCTTTACTGTCAACCAATGAGGTTGTGTTTATGATTTTCACTAGGATTGCTGATGTGTGTATTTGTAAGGCTGAGATTGAGTTTTTGTATTATATCTAACGGTAGAGTGTTGTTAGTATAAATACTCTTGTTAAACAAATGTTACTCAGTAAAAGAAACACATTATGATTTTCTTCTTCACATTTTATCTTTCTTGAAGCTTTTCTGTTTTCTTGCTTTCTGTTTTGCTTCTTGTTTTCAGTTACTGTGTTGAGCTTTTTCTCAACCAAAACCTAGATATAGGTTTCACATGGTATCAGAGCCAATTTTGGCATAAGTATCCATGGCGTCCAGTTGTAGCTCAGATCGTACCTCGTCTCCTTCAGTTAAGCAATTACTGTGTTCTCCAATCTTGGCATGAACAACGAATTGAGCATATAAACTCAGTGGCTCAAGTGGAGGTTCCAACAGTTCCATCAGCTAACTTTGTGTCCAATACTGGTGGTAAAGGTACAGGCAGAGGAGGTCACAACAATGGAGGTCGAGGAGGACATAATGGAAATAATTGTGGTGGCAGAAGAGGCAGAGGTGGTAGGTGGAACAACAACAGGCCACCTTGCCAAATATGTGGGCGTTCAGGCCATTCAGTTGTACAGTGTTACAGCAGATATGACCGCTCCTATCAGCATCAACCCCATGCTCATAATGTTCCAATGTCAGCTTCTCATGGAGGTTCACAATTTCAACAGCAAATAGGTAATTTTCAGGGGCATCTAGCTCAAGGCAATTTTTCAGAGAGGCATCTGTCACAGTTTCCTGCACATTATCAAGGCAATCCAGCATGCTTTCAAGGCAATTATCAGGCTCATTTTGGTCAACCCTCGGCTACACCTGAATCTGTTTCAGACCCTGCTTGGTATGCTGACAGTGGCGCCACCACACATGTAACTTCTGATTTGGGTAACATCTCTCACTTCTCTCATTACAATGGCTCAAATAAATTGGTTGTTGGTAGTTGGTAGTGGTCAGTCTTTAGCTATTTACAGTGTTGGTAATTCATTGATTAAATCACACACAACACCTACACAACCTTCACATATGAATAACATCTTATATGTGTAGCACCCCCCGACCCGACCCGGCCGGACCGAACCGGGGTGCGCTACTCGGACATTCAAAACTTTTCAAAACTTTATTTTACATTTCAAAATCATTGTGAGCCCATAAACAGTTTAGAAATTCTTTTTCAGAGTGAACCCATTCAATACAATAAACTTTTTACAGAAATCCGGCAGAGTACCGTTTATTTTTCGGACTTTCCAAAAACCTGCTTTTACACAAATCAATTCAATTCCAATTTCAATAACACTTCAATATCAATTTCAAACAATTGCGCACTCTGCCGTTTAGTGTGACTTATCAATCACAATTTATAAAATAGAACAGTTCAAACTTATATATATATATATATATATATATATATATATATATATACAGACATTCAGAAATCGTAAAGTAATTAATTAAAAACATATTACAAAACATATTTACAATTCCCTGTATATGCATGCTTTCAGAATATATATACATAACAAAAATATCGCTACCCAACTGTACAATCCTGTGACTCGGTCTGCAATTCTTCCAGTTCTTCAGTCTTTACCTTCGTCCGGATTCTTGGTACTTACGCGTTAGACACAAAAACTAACGCGCTAAGCATAAAGCTTAGTGAGTGTACTAAAATCTCAATATGGAAACATATATAACTTTTAATAATAAATAAATCACAATATATATATGTCAATTCAAATCATGTTTAAAACAATTAAATTTCAGAATCAAAGTATATAATAATTTCAAGCACTTGAACTTCAGTAATGAGGTCAATATATAATTTTCGATCAATAAAAACATTCAATACACTTTTCAATTCCAAATCAATTCTGGCCCGCTAGAATACTAAACATATACGGACTGGAATATGGGTCAAGCTCCCAACCCCCAGAACGAATTCTGAGGAGGTACGTGTCTCCCAACTCTAGGACCGTGGGTACGGAACCTAGAGAGGTACATAGCTCCCTATCCCAGGAACGAATCCTTGGGAAGGTACATTAACTCCCAACCCCCGGGACGAATCCCGAGGAGGTACGTATCTCCCAGCCTCTGGACGAATCCAAGAGGAGGTACATCAATATCATCAATATCAATCAATCAATATCGGCGCAGTACTGCTCAATAAAACCCAGCTGGTATACCAACCTCCTATATCCATTTCTATGTCTACGTATCCTAGGGTCGTTTCGATAAACCAAATTCACAATCAATTTCGCAAAAATTACTCAATAATCGATAATCATTCAATAGTCATATAAATCACATAATAAACTTCAAGAAATATGAACAATATTCACATACAAGTCTAAATCAACTGTTTAAAACGAAATCGGAAATATTCGAAACACAAACAAATGCGATCTCGTATAAAATCTTTCCATAATCAACCATAAGTATATCAATCATCAATTTTTACACATCGAAAATCGAAATCGAAAACATTTAACAAAATCAAAATCGAAAACAATTAACGAAATCGAAATCGGAAACAATTAACGAAATCGAAATCTAAACGAAAACGAGAAACGTAACGAAAACAAAAACGTAAACGATAACGAAATGCTTTTCGTAACGATTTCG
Source organism: Xanthoceras sorbifolium (assembly GCA_003430845.1). Taxonomy (NCBI): domain Eukaryota; kingdom Viridiplantae; phylum Streptophyta; class Magnoliopsida; order Sapindales; family Sapindaceae; genus Xanthoceras; species Xanthoceras sorbifolium. Next base: position 28,998,599 of record CM010616.1, read on the forward strand.
AAAAACAACGTACACCTACCTCGGTACCGTCTTTTCGTTCGAGAATCGCAGTTCTACGATTTCGTCTTTCCTTTTCCTTTCTCCTACACTTACTTTCTCTCTTTTCTCTTTCTTTCCTCTTCTTCTTCTCCTTCTTCTTCTTCTTCTTCTTCTTCTTCTTCTTCTTTTTCTCGCTCTTCTCTCTCTCTCTCTGTTCTGTGATGATTTCTGGCTTCTTCGAGAAGCCACTTCTTTTTTTTTTATATTTTTTTCGCTACCGCGACCGCCGTCGCGACCGGTGGTCGCGGCACCAGGTCGCGACACTCACTGGAGTGCGCGCACCGCCAGGTTTTGCCATTTTCATCGCGAGCAAGCCATCGCGACCTGTGGTCGCGGTGACTGGTCGCGGTACTCACTGCCAGATTTTGCGTTTTTCACTGCGAGCGAGCCATCGCGACCTGTGGTCGCGGTGACCAGGTCGCGATGCTCTCTGGTCCAGTTTTCCAATTTTCCATTTTTTCACTATTCAATCTGATCCGCTGGAAATCATAAAATAAACATACATTTAATTACATTTACACCCCCTCAAATAGTAAAATTTTATTTTCACATATTTCACATATATCAGAAATTCATCACCCGAAATCCGGGATGTTACAATTGTGCCTAAAATTACAAAAAATCTGCTTAGTGTATCAAAATTCACTAGGGATAATAATGTTGTGGCTGAGTTCTATGACACCTTTTGTGTTGTTAAGGACCAAATTTCTAAGAAAGTGTTGCTTCGAGGCACACTTAAAGATGGCCTATACCAGCTACAGCTTCAAGGAAATCAGCTCAAGATACCTGATCATCAATCAGGATCAGCTTTTAATTCTGTGTATCTTGCTGATTTTTACTTTGGTACTTGTAACAATTCTTTACAAACTGATGACTGTTGCAATTCTGCTCTTAATTCTTCTCATACTGCATTAAACTCTTATGTTGCTGATTCTACTGTTGTTGATACTGGTTTATACAATGATACTGTTAAAGATAGTTGTGCTTTGTGGCATTTTAAACTAGGTCATCCATCACATTATGCTTTGCAACGTGTGATGTCTGCCTTACGTTTATCTTGTTCTAAATCTGTTTTCAATTACTGTGATTTGTGTAGATTAGGAAAAATGCATCAGCTTGCTTTTCCTAGGTTTAGTATCAAAACTATCAAACCTCTTGAATTAGTTTACTCGGATATTTGGGGGCCCTATCCAATTATTTCTTTTGAAGGTTTCAGATATTACATAGTATTTGTGAACTGTCTGTAACACCTCTTGACCCAATCCACTCGGACCGAATCAGGGAGCGCTACTATATACTATAATCTAACTTTTACTTTTATATAATCATAATTTAAAACGAGATTAAAAACACTTGAAAGTGGTCCAAATAAATTTCCGAAAAATCTTGTTAGAGTTTCTTCTGTTTTTCTGATTTTTCAAAAACCGGTTTACAATTAAAATTCATAAAAATAAATTTTTAAATCTCAAATCACTTTTGCGCACCTTTTTAAATGTAGTGCGACTTACCCAATCAATTTATCACAATATAATTTAGAAATATTTAAATAACATAAACATATAATAAAATATTTACATAGCGGAAGCTCCTCAAATATATATAAACATTTACTGTATATGCATAATGTATTAAAACATAGATACTTAATACAAAATGACTACCCAAAGATATAGGAACAATATGACTCCAGACTCTTCTTTTGCAGTCTCTATTCTTCTTTGTCTTTGTCTCCCTTGGAACCTCTGTTACCTACGTGTGAGAAAACTCAACACGCTAAGCATATTGCTTAGTGGGTGTACACAAAATGTATATATCCAAATATATTATAGCAAATAAGTTTATCTATTTTCGATAAAAATATAAATAACATATAAATAAATCAGATATGAGATTTATGTTTAATCAAATCAGATACTAAACAAATACAGTATTCAAAATCAATCAACAGACAAAATCTTCATAAATTTCTCAAATGCTTTCATATAACAAATCAGTTTTCATACTGAGCTCTTGACATACATAACATAAGTTATCGAACTGGATTATGGGTTGTTCGGCATCGGAGACACAAACGGGGCTACCCGTCGAACATCAGATCAGAATAGAACACCAACGGAATCACCCGATGTAAATGTCCAATAACAGAATTCATAACCCTAGGACCGGCACTTGGGCCTGTATATCCAAAGGGTGGCACAAACAGATAAAAGCTTCCTACCCTAGGACCGGCACTTGGGGCCTACACTATCCATAGGGTGGTGCATCAGAGTATATCGGTACAGTACTGTTCAGACAGAAACCCAATTGACATGTCAACCTCCTATATCCATATCTCTGTTCATATACATCAGAGTCATTTCACAAAACGTTTTCTCAAATCCAATGTCAATATATTTCATTTCTTTCAGAATCATCGAATTCAACTTTCAAACTATTCAATCTCAATTCATATCATATATATATATATATATATATATATATATTTTAAAATTCAAATTTCATCAAATATCATATAACGGAAATATACGAATATATTTCTAAATCCATAATCACATCAAATCAATCCAAAAATATATTCAAACGTATTTCATAATTCCATATCGAATCAAAATGCCTCAAAATCATTTTCCGATACATTTCACAAATATTAGATCGTTAAAATCACCTTCAACAATTTATTTCCATAACAATATTTGAATCAAAACGTATTAAAATTAATTCAGAATATTATTCACAATCAATATTTCGAATATAAACTATATTTCGACAATTCGTTATTCAAATCATTCCAAAATCAATTTTAAACGATAAATTATAATCAATATAATTCAAATTACTCAAAATTAATCAAATTCAATCAATTCAAAATTTTCTGGAAAATGAAAAATTCGAAAACGAATGTACACCGAACCTGGATACCCTTTCCTTCTTCTCCTTCTCTTTTCTTCTTCTTCTATTTCCTTTCTCTCTCTTCTTTCTCTCTCCTCTTTTCTCTCTTTTTCGAGCTCTCAAATCTCAGTTCTGTTTATGTGTTTGTTTGAGAGTTTTTACTCTCATGTTCGGTTTTGTATTTGAAGTGGCACCGCTTCACCGCTATATTTTTTTTTATAATTTTTTAGCCATCGCGACCGGTGGTCGCGGTACTCACTGGTCCAGTTTTGCCACTTTCATCGCGAGCATTTACCGCGAGCGCTGGTCGCGGTCTCTAATCACGATACTCACTAGTGAAATTTGCCACTTTCATCGTGAGCAGTTATCGCGAGCGCTGGTCGCGAGCCTAGTCGCGATGCATACTGTCCAATTTTTCACCCTTTTCTTCGTGCACTGTTTTGGACTGTTCCAATTGGTCCACTTGGAAACTTTAAAAATATACATACATTTAATTACATTTTTCACCTCTTCAAATTATAAATATCACATTCACATATTCAATATTAATTCAACAATACTTTTCATATGTATGCAAAATTAGGGATGTTACACTGTCATACTAGGTTTTCCTAGATTTTTCCTATCAAACTTAAGTCTGATGCTTTATCAACATTTATCAGTTTTAAAACTCAAGTTGAAAAGCAATTTGAAACTTCTATTAAGGTCTTGCAAACTGATATGGGTAAGGAGTTGCAAGGTTTTAGTTCCTATCTTAAACAACAAGGTATTTTGTTTCGTTTTTCTTGTCCCTATACATACCAACAAAATGGTGTTCCTGAACGTAAATATCGACATATTGTCGAAACTGGTCTCACTTTACTTGCTCATGCTAAACTTGTAGCACCCCCCGACCCGGCCGGACCGACCCGGGGAGCGTTACACGCACTTTCCAAAACGTTCTTTTTATATTTCAAAATCAGTGTGAGCCCATAAAAATAATTAAACTTTTTACGAAAATTCGGCAGAGTACCATTTGTTTTTCGGACTTTTCAAAACCTGTTTTTACACAAAACAATTCCAATACAATTTCCAACAACACTTCTATATAATTTCAAACAGTTGCGCACTCTGCCGTTTAGTGCGACTTATTAAAATCTTTCATCACAATTTATAAAATAAAACATATCAGATTTTACTATGTACATTTAAATAATAAAAGATAGAAATCATAAAATGCTTAATTACAAAACGTTTTACAAATTCCCTGTATATGCATGCTTTCATTTTATATATACACATAACAAAATATAGCTACCCAACTGTACAATCTCTGTGACTCGGTCTGCAACTTGCTCTTCCTTCAGTCTCTAGCCTCCTCTGGATTCCTGGTACCTACGCGTTAGACACAAAACTAACGCGCTAAGCATAAAGCTTAGTGAGTGTACTAAAAACTCAATTAAATGAACCACATATAAATATCTGTTAAGAAGAAATAAACCACAATATATATTCCATTCCATTTCAAAACGATTAAATTTCTAAATCAAAACGTTAAACAATTTCAATCACTTTAATTTTCAATAATGAGATCAATATACGAATGCTATCAATAAAATCATTCAGTACACTTTTCAATTCCAATCAATTCTGGCCCGCTAGAATACTAAACATACTCGGACTGGAATATGGGTCAAGCTCCCAACCCCCAGAACGAATTCTGAGGAGGTACGTGTCTCCCAACTCTAGGACCGTGGGTACGGAACCTAGAGAGGTACATAGCTCCCTATCCCAGGAACGAATCCTTGGGAAGGTACATTAACTCCCAACCCCCAGGACGAATCCTGAGGAGGTACGTATCTCCCAGCCTCTGGACGAATCCAAGAGGAGGTACATCAGTATCATCAATATCAATCAATCAGTATCGGCGCAGTACTGCTCAATAAAACCCAGCTGGTATACCAACCTCCTATATTTTTATTTCTATGTCTACGTATCCTAGGGCCGTTTCCGATAAACCAAATTCACAATAAATATCGCAATAATTACTCAATAACAATAATTACTCAATAAACATACAAATCACATAATATTCTTCAAGAAACATATTCAATAAGTTTACGAAAATCAAAATCAAGTATTTTAACGAAATCGAAATGTTCGAAATTACAATCGAAATATAATCTATCATAAAATCGGTCCGAAATCAACCATAGATCTACAAATCATCAATTTTACATATAAAATAAACACTTTTCATACGAATAATCGAAATCGAAATTTTTTAGCGAAATCGAAAACGAAACGAAAACGAGAAACGAAATCGAAAACTAAAACGAAAAAGTATTCTCGAAACGATTTCGAAAACAAGAGTACACCTACCTCGGTACCGTTTTTCGTTCGAGAAATCGCGGTTCCACGATCTCTTTTTTCCTTTCCTTTCCTTTTCTCTTCACCTACACCTTTCTTTCTCTTCTCTTCTTCTTCTTCTTTTCTCTTTCTTCTCTTCTCTCCTTTCTCTCCTTTTTCTTCTTTCTCTTTCTTTTTCACGCTGTTCTGTTTGCTGTGTGTTTTTCTTGCTTCTGCGAGAAGCTTCTTCTTTTTTTTATATTTTTTTCGCTACCGCGACCGCCGTCGCGACCTGTGGTCGAGGCACCAGGTCGCGATGCTCACTGGAGTGCGCACACCGCCTTCCTCGTGAGCGCGCCTTGGTCGCACGAGTGGTCGCGTTGCTCTCTGCCCGTTTTTGACAATTTCATCGCGAGCAGTCCATCGCGACCTGTGGTCGCGGTGGCTGGTCGTGATGCTCACTGCCAGGTTTTGCCATTTTCATCGCGAGCAAACCATCGCGACCTGTGGTCGCGGTGACCAGGTCGCGATGCTCTCTGGTTCAGTTTTTTAATTTTCATTTTTCATTTTTTTTTCACTATTCAATCTGGTCCACTGGAAATCACTATTTAATTACCTTTATACCCCCTCAAATAGTAAAATTTATTTTCACATATTTCACATATATCAAAAATTCATTACCCGAAATCCGGGATGTTACAAAACTTCCCTTGCATTTCTGGTCCGAGGCATTTCAGGCAGCAGTTTTGTTGATTAATAATATGCCTAGTCCTCTTTTATCTCATAAATCTCCTTTTGAACTTTTATATCATCGAAAACCAAATTATACATATTTTAAAACCTTTGGTTGTGCATGTTTTCCTTATCTACGACCATTTACAAAATAAAAATTTGGTTTTCATTCGTCAAAATGTGTTTTCATTGAGTATAGTGTGCAACATAAAGGCTATAAATGTTTACACCCTTCAGGTCGAATCTATCTTTTTAGGAATGTTGTTTTTCATGAATTTAAATTTCCTTATATCCAGTTATTTTTACCAAAATCTGATACGTGTAGTCCTAGCTCTTCCTCTAATGTTCCCTTACCTTTGTTTCACAAAATTTCTACTGTTTCCACATCTGTTTCACACACTTCACCTACTGTTTCAGACACTGTTTTACCTATTGTTTCACTGTCATTACCTGCTGTTTCTGCACCTATGGAACATAGCTTACTTGCTGGTTCAGTTTCTGTTCCACATGCACAGTCTGCACAGTCTTCTTTTGTTAATAAATCAGTATCAAATCAGCAGCATTCTCCTCCATTTTCTTCAAATTTATCTCCAATTTCTACACAAAATCCTAATGTTTCTCATTCTTTCCAGCCTATTTCTTCTACTCATCCTATGGTCATTAGGTCCAAGTTGGGTATTTTTAAGCCTAAAGTTTATTCAGCTCTTTGTCAATCTCCGTGTGCTATAATTAATGAGTCTGAACCAACGTCTGTAAAGTCAGCTTTAGCTGATTCTAAGTGGAAACTAGCCATGGAGGAAGAGTATAGTGCTTTGATTCGTAACAACACCTGAACTTTAGTGCCTCCTAGTCCTACTTGTAACATTGTTGGTCAAAAATGGGTGTTTAGGACTAAGTACAAGCCTGATGGTTCTATTGCTAAGTATAAGGCTAGGTTGGTGGTTAAGGGATTTCATCAAACCCCTAGAGTTGATTTTACTGATACATATAGTCCTGTAATCAAACCTTAAACTATTCGGGTTATTTTTACATTGGCTGTCACCTTTGGATGAGATATTCAACAAGTAGATATGAATAATGCATTTCTCAATGGAGATTTGCAGGAATTGGTGTTTATGGAACAACCCTTTGGTTTTGTTAGTGCAGGCTATCCTACTCATGTTTGTAAGCTCAATAAAGCCCTCTATGGTCTTAAACAAACACCTCGTGCTTGGTGTCACAAATTAAAGGCAACCCTCTTATTTTGGGGTTTCTCTAATTCGACTTCGAATGTATCTTTGTTTATTAAAAAACAGCAGTCCTCTCTTTTGTATGTTATTGTATATGTCGACGACATCCTTATAACTGGTTCAAATAGGGCTCTAATTCATCATACCATAGCAACCCTTAATTCTAAGTTTGCCTTGAAAACTCTTGGACATGTGAGTTACTTTCTAGGCTTTGAGGCTTTTAGAAATTCTCGAGGTATTTTTCTTACTCAAATGCAGTATATACTTGATCTTCTTGGAAAATCTAATATGTTGTTTTCTAAACCTGGTGATACTCCTCTGTGTCCGAGCACCAAGCTGTCTCTTCAACGTGGGTCTCGCCTTTCTGATCCCACTCTTTATCGCATCACACTTGGGGCTCTTCAATATCTTACCTACACCAGGTCGTATATTGCGTTTGCGGTAAACAAGCTGAGTCAGTTTTTGGCAGCCCCCACGGATATTCATTGGCAGGCTTGTAAGTGCATTTTGCGCTATTTAAAGGGGACTGCTGGTCTTGGGTTGTTATTTCAGCCAGCTTCTCAACTGTATAATGAGGTTTTTATAGATGCGGATTGGGCATCTTGTACCGATGATCGTTGGTCTACGAGTGGTTGTTGTGTTTTCCTAGGATCGAATTTAATCACTTGGTATTCTAGGAAGCAGAAAGTTGTTGCTTGTTCGAGCACCGAGGCTGAATATCGGGCTCTTTCTCAGGCCTCTACTGAGGTGTTATGGCTCAGCTCTTTGTTCAAGGAACTTGGTATTCATCTTACAGGTATTCCTATCATGTGATGTGACAATACAAGTGCTGATGCACTTGCTCACAACCCCGTTTTCCACTCCCGGACAAAACATGTTGAGGTAGATGTCCATTTTATTAGGGAAAAAATTGCCAATGGGCTGCTGGTTGTACAATATATCCCCACTGCTTCTCAACCTGCTGATTTGTTGACAAAAGCACTGCCTCACACACATTTTGTCTTCCTTCGCAGTAAACTCAACTTGGACATATCTCTCCAGTTTAGTTTGCGGGGGCATGTGAAGATATGATGTCAAATGTGATTTGTATTTGTGTATTTATTCTTTACTGTCAACCAATGAGGTTGTGTTTATGATTTTCACTAGGATTGCTGATGTGTGTATTTGTAAGGCTGAGATTGAGTTTTTGTATTAGATTAAACGGTAGAGTGTTGTTAGTATAAATACTTTTGTTAAACAGATGTTACTCAGTAAAAGAAACACATTCTAATTTTCTTCTTCACATTTTCTCTTTCTCGAAGCTTATCTATTTTCTTACTTTCTCTTTTGCTTCTTGTTTTAAGTTACTATGTTGAGCTTTCTCTCAACCAAAGCCTAGATATAGGTTTCACATGCATTATATATAAAAAGCTTGGTCTCGTTATCCCACTATTTTTTTCATTATGGAAAAAATAGAAACATATCATGTTCATTATAGGACCATGCATGAAAAGTACTTTTAGGCAATTGAAAAGCCAAAAGTCACCAAGCAATTGAGAAGTCACAGAAGTTGCAGAAGCTGGGATGATGGGCAATCGAAAATGGAAGACAGCACACAATGGGCAAGATCTTTAATAAACTTATAAGAATCTTTTGAAAATATAAGTTTCTATTTAAAACATAAATTTTGTTTTTATATTTGATGTATTATTGAAAACTTATAAAACAGTTTATAAATATCCTTGTATATACTTTTAATTATAATTAAAAGGTTTTTAAATTTTGTACGTTCAAATGACATCAAGCAACACATGCATGCCAAAATTAAATAGTTTTTGTGGTTGGAGTTTTAAAAACTCTCTTTAACTCATTAAGATTCAAATATTATTAAAAATAGACGGTTTTCGATATGAAAGTAGATATTCAAGTCATAACAGTAGGGTATTTTCTGATCTATTAGGTGTTAGATTTTAAAATAAAAAAAAAAAAAAAAAAAATAACACATGCATAAAAATGATTCTTTCAACAACCGTTGAACCATCCACAGTATTTTTATAAAGAATTTGGGGTCCTTGTTAGTTGATCACATCATCTTGAACCCAATAATTCACTCTCCATAATGCATCGAACTGCTCTCGTGTGTCTGCCAATAAAGCCATCCAATCTTAAAATTAATAATAAAGGAAAGGGAAACTTCAATTTAGTCCCTACTTATTTATGAAACCTCACTTTTTTTACTCATATTTTATTTTTTAGTCCCTTAATCCGTAATGTTTGGAAAATAGATCAAATTGGTCATTTGACCAACTATTTGACGGTTAACTATCACTATTTGACATTTTTACCCTTAAAGAATTAATATAATTATAATTTAATCTTTCAATTAAAATATAATAAATAAAATAAATAGAAAGATAAATAAAATAATATTAAATTAAATTATAAAAACTTAAAAATATAAAACTTATTAAAAAATAATTAGATTAAATTATGTTATTAGAAAAAATTAATATTTAAAAAATAAAGAATAAAAAAGGTTAAAAATTGTTAAAAATAAAATAAAATAAATAAAATCGAGAATTAAATTTTATTCTTTAAATTTTTAAATGTTAATTTTTTTAATTTTTTTAATTTTATTATTTAATTTTATAAATGTTAATTTTTTCTAATAAAATAACTTAATTTAAATATTTTTTTAATAATTTTTATATTTTTAAGTTTTTATAATTTAATTTAATATTATTTTATTAATTTTTTTATTTAATTATTTTAATTAGAAGGTAAAATTATAATTATATTAATTGAATTATTTAAGGGTAAAATTATCTTTTAGAAAAAATTTTGATGGTCAACCATCAAATAGTTAGTCAAAAGATCAATTTGATCTATTTTTCAAATATTAGGAACCAAGGGAATAAAAAATAAAACGTAAATAAAAAAGTGAGGTTTCATAAATAAGTAGGGATTAAATTGAAGTTCCCATAAAGAAAATGAATTCCTGACTACTCATTAGCTATAGATATTTTGTGGTTAATTCATTTTGATAATATATCGCTTCCAGTCATGTCATTTAAAAAAAAAAAAAAAATCTATACTTGTTTAGTGTTGAAAAATATTGGGACTCTCGAGGCAAACTTGGGCTGGACTGCAAGTCACGATTCACAATTCAATACGGAGAACTGAGGACCCAAGTGAAGGGAGTCAGTCAATTTGGGCCTTTAACAAGGGGAAAATCAGATATTGGGCCAACCAGCCTGATGGCCATATTTGGATTGACAAGGCCCAAATGGATTTTTATGGGCCGGATGGTCGGCCCAGTAAGTGTAAAAATCGTGTTCACTTCACAAATCGAAACCCGAGTCTTCTATGTTAGACAGAGACGGAGGCGGGGAGGGCGGGAGGATCTGTATTCTGTGTTGTAGAGTAGCGAGCAGCGGTGAAATAGAAGAAAAAAGACGAGAGGAGAGAAGAGAAAAATCGATGGACGAATTGCAGGTGGTGGAATTCGTGGCGACGTATTTGAAGAAGAAGGGATTCAGCGAAGCTGAGAACGCTTTACAAGCCGAGATTCAGCGAAGCAAGAACAACAACTCCAACAGCAGCAGCAGCAACAACACCAACGCCGTCGACGTCCTCAACGACCCTGAACTCTCCAAGTTCTTTCGCTCTTTGTCCGAGTATTCTCCCTTTCTCCCTCTCTATATCTGCTCCGCTCTAAAATTTTGAATTGTATCGCTTGAAGTTAAAAAGAGAGAGAGAGAAATTTTGGTAGTGTCGTTGAGTTTCGGTTCTTACTGTTAGTGAATTCATGACGTTAAAATTTTAAATTTTTGAACTTCGGCTGTGTTTATTATTGTTATTAGGTTTCAATTGTGCCATTGATAAAGCACTAAAACATATGCTGAAAATTCAAGGATTTTGGTATGTTTTGATAGGCTGAGAAGCATTAAAGTGAGAATAATTATTTGTATACATATGCTGCTTGTTGTTATTAGTTTATAGAGAATAATTTACGATAGAAGCGTGCGGATTGTATGTGTATGCTCTTGTTGTTATTAGTTTAAGTACATAATGTACATTTGTTGTACATTATGAAATACACTTTCTTTTGTGTGGCAGCTGTTGACATTTGGTTGGTGAAATTTGAATATTTGATGATATATTCTCAGTGCTTCATTGGTTTGTGTTCTTTGCTAAGTGTGATTTGTGAACCTTTTGCCTGGTGTCGAAATCCTTTGATACTTTGATGACGATGTTTGGTAATTTCTAGTTTTGATTTGGTTGAAAACTGTAAGTTATTGCTGAGAAACCAAACATGCTCCTAAATAAGCAGTTAGATACTGCAAACATGTATTTGATTTTCAAATTAGAGGATTGCTGGGAAACCAAACATGCTCCTAAATAAGCAATTAGACACTGCAAACATGCATTTGATGTTCAATTAGAGGTTTGCTTTTTATTTCTCCTTGAAAATGCAGTTTTGGTTCTTAAATGAATATTCTGGTTTTTCAGATTAGAGGATAGTCCTGCACGATACCAGGATGAATATAGCAAACTAAGGTCTTGGACTTATAGCTCCCTGGATCTATACAAGGTAACTGGTATTAAGTTGCTTTCTAGTAATTTATTTTGCAGGCGTGGTGTGAGGTCGCGTTGTAGTAACATAATTGCTCTTTGTACCATGCAGCATGAGTTGCTTCACGTGCTTTATCCTGTATTTATCCATTGCTTCATGGATCTTGTGGCCAAAAAGTATATCCAAGAGGGTGTGTTACAAAACTCTTTATTAAAGATTTTTACCAGAAGCTGCTGACATTTTGTTTACAAAGGGCAATAATTATTATGCACATACATTCACCCGCCCATTTAATTTTGAAATCTACAGCTAGAACCTTCTTCAATACCTTTCGTGAAGACCACGAAATGCTGCACTTGCGTGACCTTCAGAAGTTAGAAGGCGTTCTTTCTCCCTCTCATCTAGAGGTTACTTACCGCCTGATTCTTCATTTTATGTTAAGCATGATTAAATCACTACCGTACAAAATCTCATGGCTTATTGTTAATCAGGAGATGGAATTTGCTCATTCTCTAAGGCACAGCAAAGTCAACATTAAGATATGTCAGGTATATATTTTGATTAATTGATTCTCCTGCACTTACTGTCTTACATAACAATGAAGATATTCTTTTTAATTTTCACATTCTTTCAATCAAGGCATTGTAGTTGCTTCCTTTCCCGTATAAAATTTTTTTAATGCTTGCACTCATTTCTATGTGTTGATTGCGATTGAAGAGCATTTAGGATGCTTAATTGGATGGTGTTATCATCACCGTGATGATATTATCATTGTTCTTATGAAATGGGTCTAATTTAAGTGTTAGTTGGGATGAAATTATTTGGATTTATTGAACTGTTCTGTTGCAATCTTTGTTAACTCTGGTTGATTTTTTATCTATTTATTGGAGGAGTTTACACGTGGCTGAGTTTTTGTTAAGTCTGGTTGAATTTTTATCTAATTATTGAAGGAATTATATGTGGCTGATAGGAGGCAACTGGTTTCATGTAATAGAGTTCCATTAGTACTATAATAATGATTAAATCTGCAGATGTGGTTTGCTTTTGCTTGTACTCAAGAATCCAAAATTTTCATTTAAACAGCACTTGTCAGTAGAACCAATAAGCTGACGTAATAGATCTAATTTTGTCAATTCATGCAAACAGCTGAAATGCCTAATGCCCATTGTTTTGTCAGTACTCCTATGAACTTCTACTGCAGTATCTGCACAAGACACAATCCACAACAATGCTGGGGATTATCAATGAGCGTATAAATTTCCAAGGTAAAATTTTTCTGCATTCCAATTTAATTGTTGTGATCTAATTCATATTTCGGATCATGAAAGTTTTTTCTTTACTGTCCGGCTGATGCTTTTATATACTTATGGGCAGTTTCTCCTGGACAGCCCAGCTCGATTTCTGATGATGCCGAGGTTGTTACACTTATTGGAAGCAACCAGGACGCAGCCAATCAGATTAATCAGAAAGAAGTACACTGGGGGGTGAGTTAATAGAGTTGTCTTGGCTGCTATCTTTTAGTGTCCCTCATGGGTTTTCATTTTCATGTGATTTAAATTTCTCTGTAGAAAAATAGGAAATTGTTGTCTGCTGAGCTCATATAGAAGTTGCATTGATATATCGCTTACCTTATATGATATCCAGTTAGCATTTCTGAAACACTTTTTAAAAGCGAAATATCCTTCTGATTTTCTTCGATCTTCTGGAAATAATTACCTTCTTGATTGCGAAAGGTGGTTACGGTTACTAATTTCATAATTTTTGCTTAGTTGTTCTTTCTTTTTGTTTTCCAAAAAAAGGAAAAATATTGGCCAAATCTCTTTGCTTCTGACTGAAATTTCATAGTTTTTGGCTTAAATATTAATCCGAACAATAACATTCAAATTGATAACTTCTCTGAATAGTTGGAACACATATCTGTCACATCCCAACTCCATATTAGTTGAATTTTATTCCAAGTTTGAATTTGATTTGGTCAAGTGGTTATGACTGGTAAACTTTGTTATTATACTACCATTTGAGTCAAGGGTGCGTCACTAAACTAAACATTTTACAAAATTTAGCAGCCATAATGGTCATAGAGGTGGTATATATCTGATAGTTGTTTGATTTTCAGCTCTAATTTATATTTGTTACAGTTGCTCGAAGATTCTATAGAAAATCGCTTGGAGAAAATGGGAGGTTTACTCTCAGATTCTGAAAAAGCAGAAGGAGAAAACAAAGAGGCGGACATGGATGAGAATAAGGTACATATATTTTTCAATGCCTGCACTTATTGATATTTGTACATTTTCCCTTGGCAACTACACAAGAACTTATTAAATTATTGCAGATGTGATGCTAGAGTTCATGTTTTATGTGTACTTTTAAGTTCTCTGTTTTTGTTTAGAAATGTTTTCTGTTGTGTTAAATGTTTTCCTTCTCTTGATACTTGTTCTTTGGTATATGCTTCCAATTCAGAAAAGATCGGTAGAAGGCGGAAAGCAAGGTGCTTCAGTTAAAAAATTAAAGAAGGACAAAGCTATCAGTGCAACAGCAAAAGCAGCGCGTCCAGAGGCTAACACCACACCCATGGCACCACGAGTCAAACCGGAGCTTGCTTTGCCCCTAATGTAATATCTAGCATCCCCCATTCCTTTCTTCCATAATAGATGATTGATATGGCTTTGGGATGAGATCATGAGACTGTAGCTTGTGGAATAGTATAATGACTCTGTAGGGTCATCAAATGGTTGAAAAGTGTCCAGAATTGGCTCTAATATCATTTTATGCTTTAACATGATGTGATTTATGAGGGCAGTCTGAACAATTTTTAACTATATAGCCGCCCTCTCCCAAAAGTAAAAAAAGAAAAAAGAAAAAGAAAAGTATAAATTCATATAAAATTCTCTCTGATTTGTGATCTTGTTATTCTTCTTGGAGTTTAGATTGGGCAATGGTGAAAGTCTCAGGTGTCATTCTTTGATCTTCAAGTTTCTTTGTCATGTGGGTCAAGGTTTTAACATATTCATCATGCCATGTCATGTGTTTTCTCAAAATTTTCCAATGAAATGTGTATATCTATAACCTTTTGAAGGATATTCAGGTCTGTGTTCAGTTTGGCGTATGGTGAATTGCAAATTTGAGTTCTTTAGGAAACCAATCATCAGTTTTAGTTATACTTGTTTACAACTGCCGTACTAATTTTCACTTTGACTGCTTCAAGAAAGATGCATAGTTTTGTTTCCTCTGGTATTGGTATTACGTAATACAGTTTTGTCTTTGATGGGGATTCTTTTGAAAAAGTATTTCAAGGATTAAGCTTTGTTATTCACTTCTTAGCTTGATTTTTATTGACTGTTTCAGGCCAACCGAGGTGGAACAGTCTATACTTGAAGACTTAAGAAATCGTGTACAGTTGACTAGTGTTGCATTGCCTTCTGTCAGCTTTTATACATTTATCAACACACATAACAGGTAATGTCTCTAATTTGGGTGGTTTAGTTGTCATATTTGATTTAGTATTTATTGATCTTTATTTGTGAACACTTGCTTTTTTTGTTTTGTTTTATTTAATCTTTTTCTAGTTTGAATTGTGCATCAATATCCCATGATGGATCTTTGGTTGCTGGTGGATTCTCTGACTCATCACTAAAGGTTGCATCTTATCTTATTTACCTAATGTACATCTTGTGGCTTTATTGGTAGCTAATTTTGAAATTGGCCTCCACAGGTTTGGGATATGGCAAAGCTTGGGCAACAAGCCGGAAATTGTAAGTTTATACAACTTGGGATGGTCTTTTGTTTCTTGCTTTCCACATACTGCCGTATACTTTTATTGCGGTGTCAACTAACATAGCTTGTAAAGTCTATTTGCATATACCTGAGACTTGGGCCCTCCCTTCAGATATAATATTGAATAGGTTGGCTTGCCTATAGACAAGTTTTTTGCATGCTCAAGTATCTGGTAGTGAGAGGCCTTGTTGTTAAAAAGTGTCTGCATCAGCTGTTTCGCAGGGTGAAAATGATACTACTCCAAGTGAAGATGTTTTAGGGGCAAATGGTGCGAAAAGATCTTATACATTATTCCGGGGTCATTCAGGACCAGTTTATTCAGCCACTTTTAATCCTCTTGGGGACTTCATTCTTTCCTCCTCTGCAGACACAACAAGTATGTACTTGTAGGCTATGTACTCCTAGGCTATATCATGAATGCTAATTTTTTTCTCTATTTTATTCAATTTGTTTTCTTTAAATATTTTGTGTACCATAAGATATATTATTGCTCTCCTGCAGTTAGATTATGGAGCACAAAACTAAATTCAAGTCTTGTTTGCTATAAGGGCCACAACTATCCAGTCTGGGATGTTCAGGTACACATTTGAGCGTCTCTGCTGATTTGACAATATCTGACTGGAATCTGCTGTATTTTTTAATGTGGACATTGATTTATATAGTGTGTCTGGGCAATGTCTTAATTTTGTATATTTTTCTGTAGTTTACCCATTAGATACTTTTTGTACCTTTAAGTTTTGATGAACACGCAAAGTTCCTATTTGATTTATGTGCATGCATGATTATTTTTTTTTTTTTTTTTCGTTTTATGGGTTTTATTTTGGGGTTTGGGGGTGTTAGGGGTGTGGGTAGAGTACTGACTGTAGAAAAGTTGGGTGGGTAACACTTCTATTCTGTAATTGAATGTTGAACAATTTAAAATTGAAGTTTGAGGTTCACCAATCGTCATCCTTGATTTATTGATTTCCCTTGGTTATAGAGGGTCTGTACTTTGTGTGCATCGAGCTTTTCAGCTTGCTGTTGCTTTGCTTCACTTTCAACTTAAGTCAAGTGTATAAACTTACTTCACTTCTTTCTCATATATGTGGATACTAAATATTCTTCATAATTATCTTGGCGCAGTTCAGTCCTGTAGGACACTACTTTGCTAGTGCTTCCCACGATCGGACAGCTAGAATTTGGTCTATGGATAGAATACAGCCTTTAAGAATAATGGCAGGACACCTTTCTGATGTTGACGTGAGTAAATTTTGTTCTTCTCTCTCTCTAATGCAAATAATGTTGGCTACTGGTACTGCCTATAGTGTTTGATCGATTCTTTGTAAGCAAAGGTCAGCAAAATGCTTTTTTTTTTTTTTGGTTATTGAATATTACCTGTCTTATCTAATCTTTATATTATTTTGGTGTTCTTTTTTAGTGTGTGCAATGGCATGCTAATTGCAACTACATTGCCACTGGGTCAAGCGACAAAACAGTTCGACTGTGGGATGTGCAGAGTGGGGATTGTGTCCGAATTTTCATTGGCCATAGGAGTATGATTTTGTCATTGGCAATGTCACCTGATGGTCGCTATATGGCATCTGGCGATGAAGACGGCACTGTCATGATGTGGGACCTCTCAACTGGTCGTTGTGTCACGCCTTTGATGGGTCACAGCTCGTGTGTTTGGTCGCTTGCTTTCAGGTTTTCTTTCTACTGGTTACCAATTCTTGAAACATTTCAAAATCTAATTTAAATTCTCTTGTTGTTATTAACATTAAACTACATTGGACATGCCAGTTGTGAAGGTTCACTTCTTGCATCTGGATCTGCTGACTGCACTGTAAAATTGTGGGATGTCACTGCTAGCACTAAGGTGCCAAGGGCCGAAGAGAAGTAAGTTTTTCCGTACCATTAATAACTCGGACATCATCTTATGTCTTGGAAATACCACCATTTCATGTTAACTTTACCTATTCATATTTGGCTATGCTCAGGAGTGGGAATGCGAACAGACTGCGATCATTGAAAACTTTGCCAACCAAATCGACACCAGTCTATTCTTTGCAGGTTATCAGTAGAAATGTTCATACCTTCGTTTTTCTAGTCTCTCTCTCAATGCTTGAAAAGGTCATCTAATCATATACTTCATTATGTGAAACAGTTTTCTCGAAGAAATTTACTATTTGCTGCTGGGGTCCTCTCAAAAAGTTCGTAGAAACACAAATTCAATGATATCAATTGTACGTGAGTAATCGCAGCGTTCACCTGAGTCTTCTGGATCAATGTTGTTATCAGTAAAATACAGAATCCTAGGCCGTTCTGATGATGTGCATTTACTTGTTTTCATCTGTAACATGTAAAAATTTTGGTTCATTTGAAGAATCAGAAAATGCTGTCTTTACTCTTTAGAATCTTGTGAGATATCGGCATTGTTATTAATGGATGATTAATTATAAAATTTGATCAAATCTTCATCTACTACTGTTTTATTAACGCGTCATATCAACATGTGATCCAAGGGTACATATTAATAACCTAAATTTAAATAAAAAATTTATATTTATTCTTGTAATAGAAGGGTTGCAATGGTTAGACTTGAGTAGGTTAAAAAAAGATATACAGTGGAATATTTCAACAATCCTTAATAATAATCAGGATATATGCTATAACATAATAACTAATTACAAGTAGTATTCAATTCTAGTTTTTCCAAAGAATTCCGATATGGAAATTACAAAAATGTTGAAAAAGAAACAAAAATAAAACATTCTACGAAATCAGACAAATAAATTTCACTAAAAGAAGAAAATGAAGCAACAGCAGCAAATCAAATTGCCCCGAAAAGTTCACTTCTTTTTTTTTTTCCCCTTTTTAGAAAAGTCTAGAAGTATCAATACACGAATTTGTATACTGTGGACAGACAGACACTGACATTAACGGTCCTGAGTGTTCTGACATGGAGAATGTAAATTTCCTGCCATAGTACATTTGTCACATCACTCTTCTCACTCTCTTACAAAAATATCAATCAGAGAAACCACTCCAAGATTACATCAACTTCATCCAAACACCAACTACTCAAAACCCAAAAAAAATAAAAGCTCGATGATGTGCGATTGTAGTTGCTGTTTCAAAAATCCAAGTGGGTAGAAAAGTGAATAGTAAGTAGCTCAAGAGCCACCACCAGTCTTTTGAAGCACCAACCCCAGCTGAGATGGTCGTGGAATTGTGATCAAGTTTTGCAGGTACCTGCAACAGCAATGGCAAGAGTCACCAGAAACCCCATGTAAGAAAATAGTTGTTCTACTCTGTAGTTTTTTTTTTTTTTTGAAACTTTGTAGTTATAGAAGTCTTTCAAGTTCTGTACATGAAAAGATTTAACAATTTTTAGAGTGTGTGATGGACAAGTTTTAACAATTTCATTCAAAGATTTTAGAGTGTGTGATGGAAATAATTGGACTAGGATTAGTAATACAAGTAATTGACCTGTTCTATCAAGCAACTATTGCCAAAAAAATGACCAAAATAACATCTTCTATATGTAAAAATGTTTGTTTATAGTTAACAAATACAAACAAGCATCAACATTTCTAACCTCAGACACGGTCACCTACTCAAGAACTCATCACAGCCAAAAACCACAGGGTGCGACATGTTTATATATACAATTTGACCTATTATTTTATGTTTTCTGATAATATCTTAGGTGTTTCTAGTTTAGTTAAACTTTCCTAGTCTAATTCTATCTCTATCTCTAAGTTAGAAGTAGTTAGCTTTGTATTTCTATTTAATAAGTTGTTTGGCAACATGAATGAATTAGAAGATTATTTTATTTTCATAATCAAATTCTTCATGGTATCAGAGCTATGTTCTAAATCCCATAACTTATGAAAATAATTTCTGGGATGAATACTACTTCGTCTGCCTCCTCTTCTTCAAGCTCCGAACCTTCTGCCTCAACTAACAGTGGAGGTTCAGGTAATGGAGGTTCTGAGCATTCCCATCCCTCACATATATCCATTACTAGTCATAAACTAAGTGGATACAACTACCTATCTTGGTCCCAATATGCGATGATGTTCATTTGCAAAAAAGGGAATGATGATTTCCTCACAGGCGTTGCTGCGCCACCCAGTGCTGATTCATTAACCTACAAGTAGCGGAAGACAGACAACAACATGGTGATGTCTTGGCTCATTAATTCAATGATCAGTGACATTGGAGAGAACTTCCTATTGTAAGGGACAGCCAAGGAGATCTGGGATACTGCCAGAGACACATAGTCCAGCAATGACAACATGGACTGAATTGTATGGCGTGGAGAGCTTACTGCATGACCTTCGCCAAGGAGATTCCACTGTCACCCAGTACTACAACAATCTCACACGGCAATGGCAGCAACTAGACATGTTTGAAAAATATACATGGTCTTGTACTGTTGATGGTTCACTACACAGGGAAATTATTGAACAACAAAGGGTTTTTAAATTCCTATTAGGTTTAACCAAAACCTAGATGAAGTGAGAGGAAGTGCTGGATATTAAACCCTTACCTAAGCTTCGTGAGGTGTTTTCCGAAGTAAAGAGGGAGGAGAGTAGGAAGAAAGTGATGATGGGCGCTAAGGCGAAACCTGATGAAGGGCTGTCCAACAGTAAATGATCTACCCTTGCTGTTCGATCTGCAGGATCATATGGTGACAACCGGCCAAAGAGAGAGAGACATGGTGTGATCATTGTAAAAAACTTGGTCACATCAAAGAGAAGTGCTGGAAAATTCATGGCAAGCCTCATGACTGGAAACCAGCACATGAAAGAGAGGGCAGAGCAAATATCGTTGACACAGAAAAATCTGACCTAAGTCCATTCAGCAAGGAACAAATGGAAGTGTTACAGAAACTGTTACAGCAGCCCACTCAACCTTCCATTGGCAGTGGTTCTCTTGCACAGAAAGGTAATTACTTAACTGCCCTTAATGTGAGAAAAGAAAACCTTAGTCATCATTGGATTGTAGATTCTGGAGCTTCGGACCACATGACAGGTAACAGAAAATTATTTCATGTTTTTCAACCTTGCTCGGGTAACTATACAGTACGTATAACAGATGGATCTCTCTCAAAAGTCACAGGAATTGGTTCAATAAAAATTTCTGGTCAAATAACCCTTAATTCGGTATTGTTGGTTCCTAATTTAGACTGCAACTTACTGTCTATAAGCAAATTCACAAAGGAACAAAATAGTGTTGCTAAATTTCTCCCTAATTGTTGTGTTTTTCAGGACTCAGTTTCGGGAATGACGATTGGCAGTGCTAAGGTATGTTTGGGGCTCTACATCTTGGAAGCAAACTATAATCAAGGTAGACAAAACTTAGCCCCTTCTCAAATCGAATGTGTATCCTTCAAGAGTTAGTCTAGTCATGAGCTTAGGTAGAATAAATATATTAAAATTATGTTGTGGCACTATCTCCTTGGCCACCCAAATTTTATGTATATAGGAAAATTGTTTCCGTCTTTATTTATTAATAAAAATCATAGTTCTTTTCAATGTGATATATGTCAACTTGCTAAATATAGTCATCAATTTTTACCTAATCATTACTACAAATCATCTCAACCTTTTGCAATAGTTCACATTGATGTTTGGGGCCCCTCTCGGGTCAAAAATATCACTGGAGCTAGATGTTTTGTCTCTTTTATAGATGACCACACTCGGATTACGTGGATCTTTCTCATGAAAGAAAAATCTAAGGTGTGGCAACTATTTAAGAACTTCCACAAAATGATCCAGACACAGTTTAACACAAAAATTCAGATTCTTCGCACTGATAATGGAAAAGAGTTTTTCAACTCTATCCTAGGAAACTACTTAGTTAGCAAAGAGATTATTCATCAAAGCGCATGTGGCAACATTCCTAAACAAAATAGAGTATCTGAATGAAAAAACAGACACCTATAGCCCGCTCCCTATTGTTTTCTACAAACATGCCAAACCAATTCTAGGGTGAGGCAATTTTAACAGCAGCCTACCTCATTAATAGGTTACCATTTAGAACACTTAGGTTTCAAACTCCATGTTAAACTCTTCTGAAATCCTATCCAAACATTCATCTTATCTTTCACCTACCTACCATGATTTTTGGGTGTTCCGTTTTTGTTCATAGTCATCAATTAAATAAAAGTAAACTCGAACTAAAATCTGTTAAGTGTGTATTCATAGGATACTCACCTACACAAATAGGGTACAAGTGTTTTTATCCTAACAATAGGCAGACCTTTATCTCCATTGATGTCACTTTTCATGAAAATCAAGCCTATTACCTGAAAAATCAAATTCAAGGGAGGGATAAGAGTCAAATCAATTCTGAATTTGATTTCTCTCTTGAGTTGAGTCCTAGTCCATTACAAATACTTGAGTTAAATCACATCTCATCTCACACTCTTGAACCACCAAACCAGCAGTCTACTCAAATACTTGAACTAAATCCTTGTTCACCTCAACCTCTTATCTTACCAGATCAATCACCACGACCTACTCAAACTGTACAACATCCAAACAACTCTGAGACAGTACCTAACCCTCAACAAATTCCAGCAACACACAGTCTACAACAACAAGAAAACTTCACCCAACTTGAACTACCAAAACAGAACCCAACACAATCACCATATCCTAACCAGACCTGGACACAAACACAGTCAACCAATCCCAAAAATCCCATTATCTTTACAAGGAAGAAGAAGACTAACAAGATGACAGAGCCCTTAACTCATCTCTACACTGGCCGAGACTTAAATCTGCACAACCAGTCCACAAACTTAGCAAAGAAACTAAAATTGTGACAACAACAGAAGAGAAAGGTAAGGACAGCACCCAACCAGCTTCAGTAACTGAAGAAGAAGACGGGACAGAATGAGAGTTGCCAATAGCTCTAAGGAAAGGGGTTAGGAACTGCAGAAAACGCCCATTATACCCCATTGGGAATTATGTGACATATGATGGGCTGTCTCCTAAATTATGCACTTTTATTGCTAATATTTATGATATTTAGGTTACAAAGGACATTCATGAAGCTCTAAGGACCCCTGAATGGAAGAAGGCTATTTATGAAGAAATAAGTGCACTTAAAAAAAATCAGACTTGGTAAATAGCTGTTCTACCAAGAGGAAAAAGGGCAGTAGGGTGCAAGTGGATTTTCACCATAAAACACAAGGTTGATGGCAGTATAGAGAGGTATAAAGTTTGACTTGTCGTAAAGGGCTTCACACAATCGTATGGCATCGATTACCAGGAGACATTTGCTCCGGTGGCCAAACTAAACACTGTGCAAGTCCTATTGTCCCTAGCAGCAAGTCTGGGCTGGGCATTACATCAACGTGATGTGCAAAATGCCTTCCTTAATGGCGATCTTGAATAGGAGGTATATATGGAGACACCTGCTAGTTTTGACACTCACAGTAACAAAGACAGGGTGTGCAAACTGAGGAAATCATTATATGGACTGAAGCAGTCCTTGAGAGGGTGGTTTGATCGTTTCACCAAAGTGGTGAAGACTTATGGGTATGTCGAATGTCAAACAGATCATACATTATTTGTCAAAGAATTAGGAAATGGAGACTTGACAGTTTTGATTGTGTATGTAGACGACATTATCCTCACTGGAAATGACGAGGGAGAAATACAAAAATTGAAAGAGTTCTTGGCCCGAGAATTCGAAATCAAGGATCTTGGAGGACTCAAATATTTCCTAGGCATGGAAATTGCAAGGTCACGGAAAAGGATGTCTGTTTCTCAAAGAAAATACACCCTAGATTTGCTAAAGGAGACATGTATGATAGACTGCAAACCCGCTGACACTCCAATGGATTACACTACGAAGTTGGGGTCAATTGAAGGTGGTACTCCAGTTGACAAAGGGAGGTACCAAAGGCTAATTGAGAAATTGATCTACCTCTCCTATACTAGACCTGATATCAGCTTTACAGTGAGTTGTGTTATCAAATTTATGAACTGCCCTATTGAAGAACATATGAAGGCTGTCTATAGGATACTACGGTACCTAAAGATGGCACCAGACAGAGGCTTATTTTTCAAAAAGGGCATGAGACAGGACATAGAAGTTTTTACAGATTCAGACTAGGCTGGATCAATAATGGACAGAAGGTACACTTCAAGGTATTGCACCTATGTGTGGGGTAATTTAGTAACTTGGAGAAGCAAGAAGCAGTCAATTGTCTCTAGAAGCAGTGCAGAGATAGAATTCAGAGCAATGTCCCTTGGTATTTGTGAAGGTATATGGCTGCAAAGACTTCTAATAGAGTTGAAAATTCCTATTGATGGACTAACAAAACTGTTCTATGACAACCAATCAGCTATTCTTATAGCTAAGAACCTAGTGCACCATGACAGAACAAAATATATTAAAATTGACAGACATTTCATCAAGGAAAAGCTAGATGAAGAAACTGTCAAGCTTGTCTATACACCTAAAAAACTCCAAACTACAGATATTCTAACAAAGGCTCTTCCTAAGACTGATTTCGAAAACATGTGTTACAAGCTGAGGATAATTAATATTTACCACCTAGCTTGAGGAGGGGTGTTGATATTTACTGTTATTTTATGTTTTCTGATAATATCTTAGGTGTTTCTAGTTTAGTCAAACTCTCCTAGTCTATTTCTATCTCTATCTCTAAGTTAGAAGTAGTTAGCTAGGAGTTGTATTCCTATTTAATAAGCTGTGAGGCAGCATGAATGAATTAGAAGATTATTTTATTTTCATCATCGAATTCTTCATGGTGACACTTTGGTTCATTAATTTTTTGGTTTGTATATTGAACAACACCAAAACAGTATATCATAACCATTTGTATTTCTCAAAATTTCGACACCCCCCACGAGAACTTATTCTAACTATTAGAGCTGCAATACAAAATGACGGTATATAAACAGACCAGAGATCAATGCCATAATTAGATAAGTAATATAAATTTACGACAAACTGCATTATATGTAATCTGAGACTTAAATAAATTTAAATCATTGTGAAAAATGTAACTCAAATGTAAAATAAGTCGATTCCAATTTGTGATAAAAAACATATATAGGAAACAAATGAAAAATGTTTTCCTACCCCAATATCTCTTTTTGGTAGGTGAAGTAGCCAATCAACAATTATTGCATATTCCAATACTACCTGAAATTCAGGATAAAAATAAAGTAAAACTATCGAAACTTCTCCAGTTATGGTTGTTTATAAGACAATGGTGAACAATTTTTAACTGTAATTAATCAATTACTAAGTTGCATGAACACAGTTTTGTAACAACATATTAATTTCACCCCACAATTGAGGGGATCAAAGGCATAACAATCATCGACATAGTAGACAAAAATTAACAATACCGAGGTATTTTCTATCAAGAGAAAATTGTTTGTGTAGTGATCTGAGGGAGGTATATATATGTTAGCCAATACAAAGATGTAAAGCAAATAGAGATGCAAGAGTAAACAAGCAATCTACATTGAACCTAAAAAGTTTTCATAAAAGACTTTCAAAAGTAACTCATCGATTATTAAAACTATGGTAACAAAGCGGACCATGTAATTTTAACAGTCTCCTTAAAGACTTCATAACATGTGAATCATCAAAAATCTTTGAGCAAGAGTTAAATAAACATATTTAAAGAAGACCTCAAAGTTGATGGATGTATATATATAGAGAAGAAAAAGGGAGATCGAATTGTGTGAAGAATTACAATGTGTCATAGAAATGCTTTTGAATATGCAAAGACTGAAAGAGTGTATGTAATAGAAGCAATGATCTCAATGATTAACGAGAAGGAGAATAGCAGTTAGTCCTTGACATCAATTAATGTAGGACTAGCTATAAGATAAGCGTAGAAAGAAAGTGAAGATGTGGTTTGGCAGCGCAAAAATAAAAGTATTGCAATTGTGGCACATTGTGGTGAAGCTATAATAAGAAACAAAGAGGAGAGACAAGAGAACAAGAACAAAATAACAACATTAAGGAACAAATGAGAACAAGAACGGGAACACTAAGAACATTAACTTATCAAGTTGTTTCTCAAACATTCAATCTCTCTCACAAACTCAAGACTCAGATCTAATAATTAATTTATGCAAATTTGTACAACCATATCCATAACTAAGAAGATCAGAAACTCAATATTGTTCAGACCAGAAGTTCCATTTATCTCTTAAGCTATCCGTACAACTGTTTGCTTTTTTAAATTGATCCCAACACTTAATTATTCTCTTCAAATTTGACTAAATATTTCACTATTATTTGTATATAAACAAAAATCATAACTCCAAACTTCATAAATACCTCTAAAAACTAGTTGCAGTAATAGACAATGTTCTTCAAATTTGCAAGGCGAGTCCAATTGCATAATATATTGAAGCTTGTTTTGTTTGTACCTTCAACAACAGACAGGTATGTGAGAGATGAACTGAGGATACACGATAAATTTTCTTTGTTTTTAAAGTCATTAAATCTAAAAGTTAATGTTCAATAAAAGTAAAATGCACTTGCCCTAGCAAGTATCTGCTTTAGCTTATTGCATCATATATATTGCTGCATATTCAAATCATCAGTGATATTTAAACTGATGATGCTTGATTAAAAAGGGTTAATCTAAAGGTAAAATCTCGTGAAAACGAGTAGTTATTGTATCAAGTTTAGGACCTATGAAATATGTTACAAGAAACTTGGAAGACACGTCATAAATATCAACATCTCATTACTTTATATAAACCACAACCTGCAAGCCTAATGGACTGGAAAATCAAACTCATAGCAGGTTTCTCACTCAACAGTTTTGGTAGTTTTATTTTTAATGAACTTCATAGAACCGAAAATTTTATTAAGAGACGAAAAAAGACACCTACTCAAGAAGACGAAATGAGCTTTACCCTTGAAGATCTAATATGATCTAAGTAATAGTAAATCTATGGAAACATGAAAACATCATCTCCTAGGAAACCATCATGCAAGCACGCAGATGCAAAACCAGTATCCAAACCGAAAAGCCAAATATCATAAGAGAGAAATCAATGGCCGCAAGCCTAAGAAAAAAACTCAGCTTCCACAAATCTCTACAAACAGACAAGAATACACCTAGAATCGTGAAGATGACAACACAAATGGAAAAATTATCTGCACCCAGAATCGAGCGTGGAACCTTCACCAAATTCAGGATGTTAAAAATTAAAATGTGTTCGATTTTCCTAGAAACATCTTCTATTCATTCGTATAGAATTTCAATGAAAACGTCATACATGAAATGAATGCACAATATTGTAAGATGAAAGCATGGTTACATCAAGATTGTTTTTGCAATTAGTCTCAAATTTTGAAATTGCAATCAGGAATTTACAAGCATACTATTAATAATTAAAAAACATAATAAAATGCAAGCTTCAAACATATATCTAACATAAAAGCAGAATTTTATTAACTTGAAGATGCATGTGTTTTCGAAGGAAAAACTGCAAGGACATACCCATGAAGTGAAATATTTCAGAATTGTCTCTCCCACATAAAAATAAAAAATAAAAAAATAATCATGCTATGTAAAATTGATTGCTGTCATATATGGATGCATAAAATTAAAGAGAGAATTTCTACCAAATTATTATATATCATAAAACCTAATTTCCAATTTAATAATTATATGTATAAATAACATCCACAAAGAGAGATTAAATTGCCAAAATTCTATTGTGGTTAGTTTTGCACTAATGCTCACACATTTATTCCGAGTAAGAGAAACAAACTATATCATAACAATCCTGAAACATTAAATTGAGGATTATAGAGTACTACTGCTTCATGGAAGCTGTAATGAGAAGATTATGATAAGAAAATGAACATTATTTGTACTTCTACAACCATTCAATCAAAAAACATTTATCACTATATTTTGATTCTCATAACCAACAGAAATTACAAAAGGAAAAAAAAAAACTTTTACTATCTAAAATAATTTACTTGTTAAAGGTATCAAATGTGCCATCCTATGCCTAGCTTAAAATAATCAGTATAGGACATATTTAAAATCCAATTTCAAGAATCTCTACTTTTAACTACCTTCCCCTATACATCCAAAACCATGTTGTGTTTTAAAGATCCATGCAATAACCTCCAATTCAAATTATATCGAAGAACCACCATTCCATACTGCCCACATCAAATACGTTCCTTCATTTTTTTTGCCAACAACCGGAATTCTATAAATTTTGCAACACTTGTGAACTGAACTAAGTGTACTAAAGTTAATAAAAGAGTTAAAAATAATTGTCGACATATTGTCTGCACAAAATAATTGACAAAAATGAGGTTTCTTAAATCCTCAAACCAAGGCACAACAAAATCAATTGTGTATAAACCGAAGCGAGGGTTATATACCTCCGAACTAAATCAGGATTATAGCTATCCAACAAAGTAGTTCGTTGCTGCTGTCTCCTAGCTTACATTGTCAAATCTCATATTAATCCTGAATACATCAATCCAAATGATTAATCAAAACATTATACAACGAATAAATGGCATCTTATGCAAATTCACAAATAATTTACAAGAAAAAGTATAACTAACTTCTAAATTAAACAATATGCACATAAATTTAAGCATATTATCCGAAAATGGTTCAACAAAATATTAGTTTAAACTAGAGCAGAATGTAACTTAATAATAGTCGAACTGCTAATGCAGACCAGCAATATCCACGACAAAACACTTAATTGATATGTGAATGGTACAAATTCAAGCATATTTAGAACAACTAAAGAATCAAATTAGAACTCGATTAATCATCTTCCATGTTCTTAGAGGAAAGTGAAGCAAAGATCAACACCTAAAATGAAGTCATTTAGCTCAATAATTGCAGAAAACATAGTTATTTTCCGGCATAAAATAAGAGATTATATAGATACTATCTCATTTTTCTGCTAACAAATAATATAGATATATATAAATATAATGCCATTTTTTATATTCTGGACATGTTAAAGACCTTAAACACAAGAACAGCCAGATATTGTATAAACATTATTCTTTATAACATGTAATAATCTCAAATAAAAACTCTTTGTTTGATAATTGTTTGCTAACACTTTAGTTTTCGTATAATTAAAATCCCACATAAACCAGCATGCTATGGGGTTTATCCACAAAATATCCTGTAATTTCATGGAAATATTATTAATAAATAGAACATAAGCCATAAATGAGCAAATTGCAGACCTGGTTGATAAGTTGTCTAAAGAAACTTGTACCCCATCATTCATAAATGAATGCCTCTGCAACACCACATAAAATCAGGTAAAGGATGCAGGACCTATCTATTATCTTAAAAAATTCACATCAAATCATATGTTCAAGGAAAACAAATCTACTGAAATCAGATATTCTTTTCAACACCAAATTTCAGTGACTATATAAAGTAAATCCAAATCTAGATAAATTAATCAACATGCCAAGAACTAACTCCTAAAACCCCATTTGTCTGGTAGACTAAAAACAAAGCTATTAGGGTTCTAGACCCATCTACAAAACAACACCCATTTCTAGTGAGAGAACAAGCAACCAGAATCTTGATCGATTCTCAGGTGAAAACAAAGCAGAATAAAAAAAAGAAGCATGCGCATAGCAAATGCTCTCTCAAGTTAACAAGATGATTATAGACTGTAAAAGAGAGAGAGAGAGAGAGAGAGAGAAGGGTGTTTAGTGAGGACCATACTAGATAACGTGAATGGTCCCATGCTAAAAATAGTGTGTTTTGCCGCAAAATCTGCACAGTTAAATCAACTAATCAGGCGTGTACCTTCACAAGAAAAAATATTATCAAAAGTCACGCTTGCTTTGCTTCCCATTAATTAATATAAAAACGAACACATAAACTAATCAAAAATTTCAAACGAGTAAAAGAGACAACTTGTGAATGTAGAGTTTGTCATCAGTTGTTCACCAATTTTCTCCTCCTCTAGCTAGCTCCACCTCACTATCATATGATCAGATGTCTCGTATGTCGGTAACCTGTAAGCTTAACACTTTTGGATCTAGTAGGTTTAGAATGAAAATAGGTGGCTGTGAATTGACTGGAAAAAGATCAGATTCCGGTCACTGGAAGCTGACAGAAAGAGATGTGAGCACGCAAAAGCAAAAGTATAGGCTTATACAAGTGCCTCTGTGTGCTCACTCTCTTCTGTCAATTTCTATGTCACGAGAATGAGAGAAAGCATAGGGAAAAAAAATTTATATATATATATATATATATAGCAGAAGATAAAGCTTTCTGTATATAGCAAAAATCCGCCACACAAATTTACCAAAAGGAAAAAAAGAAAAGAGAATTTTGGACACAAATTTACACTCGAGAATGAGTCAGATCTGAGAACACAGTGACACTCATTAAAGGAAAGGTACCAGAAAAAAAGCCAAACCTGAACATGAAAATCTAACCCTTTTCAGTTAATGACCATTTTTTTTTTAAATTTTAGGTTTTCAATTTTTCCTTTCAACCAAAAAAAAAAAAAAAAGCAATACCCTAGAAAAAATAAACAAAAATATATATAAAAAAAAAATCCCTGTCATACACACTCACTCTCTCTCTAACTCAGTACTGTCTTTCATTGATTCACTATTATTGGTGATGTTCAGTCTTCGAAATTTCTCTCTCTATCATGCAAAACGAACAGGTGTCGGCGACATGTACCACAGCTGTCCTCTTAAGTCTTTAACTTTTTTTTCTGAGCAAATCCAACAGTATCGACGGCGACCACTTAAAAGAAGAGAGAGAGACACACACACACAGGAACACACATCACAAAAGAAAAAACATAAATAGATAGATAATTAATAAATTCAGATAAGCACAACAAAGACATAGATGGTAGATAGATAGCATAGATAGATAGATAGATACAGAAGAGTCCACAGTCTCTTCACTTGCACCACCATTTTTGCTCTCTCTCTTAAGTTTTCTGTTGTGTTGTGTTTGTGGGGGTGGGGGGTTTTTTATGGGAAAAATATGAGAAGGGAAAGAAGAAGAAGCATTTTCGAGAAAGGCAAGAACCCAAAATAAAAATATTTGTGTTGACAGGTGATTGGTTGGCTGAGATTTATCCAGGGTACGTGTCGCTTTCATGGGCATGTGACTTCTGATTTATTTCTAGCCGTAGATCTGACTTTGCTTTTGAATTTGAGTGCATCCACACTATCTGCCGTCGGATTACAATGATGGAGGTGGGGTTTGGAGGTGTCTCTCGTCTGTTTGTGGTCTTCTTGGAAATTGAGATATTTATTTATATATATGACTGCGTCATTTAGGGAGACAATTTATACCCACTCTCCTACAACCGTTACTTTTAGCTTTATACTGCAACCGCTAATTACTAGATACATGGCTAGGGCAAAATGTGTCAATATGTACTAACTCTGACGTGGCGACATCTGATTGGTCACGTTTCTGTGCGGCTCGGGGAGTTCTCGTTTGAAGATAAATTACTAGGGTTACCACGTTACATAACGGAAAATTTCCCTTTTTAGGATTGGTGGGTAATAAGTAAGCCTTTGGTATTTAGGGTCATTTGTTTTTTTTTTTTAATTTAAAAATTGAACAACTTTGAGTTTTATTAAAAAAGGAATGAGAACTTAAAATCTGAAACTTAAATAATATATTTATTTATTTTAAATTACTGAATATGGTGTTAAGTTATTTATTTTTTAAAAATAAAAATATCTAAAAATAAATAATTAGGACATTTATATTATTATTACTGTTAATATTTGCTACGATACAAACAACTAAAACTAAATAATTTAATAAATTTTAAATAACTACAACAATTGAATGAGAAGCTACATCAAGAAATAAAAAAATTGATGTATACATCACAAATAAAGTTATAAATTTTCATTATAAACAATAAACTTATATTCGATTTCAAGAAGTTTTGAGGATGAGAAGTTATTAGTGTTTTTTGTTATAAATCCGTTCGTGAAAAAGAAATAGGGTAAATGAAATAAAACTGTATGATATAAAATTAAGTAAAACTAGAAATATGTTATATTTAAGAGGATAATTTTAGAAGAAAATATTTTAAATATATTTAAGTGATTTGCAATTAAGTAAAAAGTCAGGAATTTTTTAATCTTTTTTAAAAGTTTTTTTTAGTATTTTAAGTTATTTGTACCACTTAAAAAAATAACTTAATTGATCCAATTCAGACCCATTAAGTTATAAGTGGAAAAAACAAACAACTCCTTAGTATTATTGAGGTTGAATTCGTATTATTCTTTATGTATGTGCGAAAGAGTTTATCTACTGGTCAAAAGAGCTTATTTAATCTTAAAATTTTTTTATTTTTTTTTTGTCGTTTGGTTGCCACCCCAGTAGAGCTTTTGGGCAATTAAAAAAGCTGTATTACGTCTACTCGGAGAAAATCAAATTTTAGACTTTTTTAAGTAAATTTTGAGCTTTTAAAAATATTAAAATATCTAATATAACTCTATTAAAGTTTGCTAATTTTACAATGCCTTGAACTTAAAATTATATATATATATATTTTTATAATGCTATCATTTCACAAAGATTTTTTTATTGACAATCAAACTGACCAACTGTTTTTTTTTTTAAAAAAAAACTCTACTTGTAAAAGCTCGACTTCTAAAAGCTCTATTCGGATAAATTCTTCTAAACGAACCATTAATCAAATTCAAATTAGCCGTTAAAAATTGTATTTTTCTCTCTCAAATTCCATATTGCAGTGCTAACACTTATTGGTATTGTAAATATTGTTCCATACATTGTCCATAAAAGTACAATAAGTGTGAGGAGACCACTCTCACTATTAGGAGTAGAAAACTTCTAATATGAAAGTAGATTTTCAAGCCTACAAATTGTTCCAATCGAACAAACATTACTTAGGGGAAGATCATGCCCTAACCACCGGATAAAAATACAGGAATGCAAGACGTGGCAAGATGTAGTTGGTGAGTGATGCAAGTCTAGAGAAACAACAAGAAAGAGAGGAACAGAACAAAAGAAAAGAGGCAGACCTTTAACAAAAGGACCAAGTGAGCTTTAAACAAGGGTGTCCATATTTGATGACGATGAAGATAATTATATATAGGGATATAATCATTTTCTACCCTATGTTTTAACATATTCTCCATTTTCTACCCTTATATTTTTTTTTTCTCTCTTTTACGCCCTGCTATTTGATAAAATAGCCATAATACCCCCTCCCTGTTAGATCAACGTTTAATTTAAATGGTTGACCGTCAATTATTAAGGATAAAATTGTAATTTTAGGTTATCATAATAATTCTTTAAGGGTATTATAGTAATTTCAGATTTTTAAAATAAAATAAATAATTTAAAATTATTTTGATAGATTTAATGAATCCACTAACCATTCATAATTGGCCACATCACCTTTTTATGATGGCTGTGGACTACCAAATGGAAAGAAAAAAACTTTCCTTTTCTTCCTCCTATTTCTACGGTTACTTTATTTTTTCCATGTCTCTCTCAACCATTTTTCTTTGATTTCGCGTGTAAACACCATAGCACTTCTGAAATCGAATATCGAAGACAATAAGGTAAAAGTTTTTTCTTCATTTCTTCACTTCTGATGCATGCAGAAGATGGTTGTTGTAGATTAAACGGTTTAGAAAGATTTTTAGGGGTTTTATTTTTGAAAACATTGGGGCTTTTTGAAATAAAAAACAGTCAATTGATTGTGTTTTGAATCACTGAATTTTGAAGATCTTGCTCTTTTGTTTCAATTTCTTTGTTCTTTATTCTTTAAGCTTATGAGACGTTATTAGGCAGTGATTTCTCATCATCATGGTAGTAATACAACTTAGTTTGGTAACTTCAGATATACATAATAGTATAGTCCAATAACTGAGACGTGGAGGAGTAGAAAATTTTAAAAATGATATATTATTATTTTAAGGAAATTCTAAATTAAATATTATTCTTTCTATGTAGAATTTTATGGTTCTTGTCAGTTTTATTGTTTCCGTTTCTTAAAGTTATTTTATTATTGACATTTTGTTGTTTTATGATTAATTTTTTCCGGTATTTGGAAAATAAATTAATTTTCAAGTTGTTAGTAATGAACATTGTTATTATGATGAAGGTTATCAATCTAGAGAAGATGATGAGTTAGTAATAAACATTGTTATTATGATGAACTCTGTAATCTGTCAATTATTTTCCTTGTTTCATTGATTTGTCACTTCATTTAATAAGAACAAAATCTGGGTTAGTCCAAATTTTCGAGTAACAGTGACCAAAAATATCTTGATAATGCCTATCTATTTACTGCTTACCAGTGATTATTAACATGTTTGAAACAGATGTGGCAAAAATGATTAAAAATTGTATAAAACATCCCACCACCTAATACTTATAAGAGACATGTTAGTTAACATAAGCCAATAGTTTTCCAAGACTATTTAAAATGTCAGCTTTGGTATAAACAATTGAAAAAATTTAACAGATGGGATATATATATATATATATTGTAGTTCCCATTGGTGTATTGGAGAAGATAATTTATATTTTTCTTAGTGCTTTTATGATTAGGTTTTGATTACATGGTTAATAGTTGTACTAAAAATTAGTTTATTAATTAGTATTTAGGTATATATTCTGATTTTCATTTTTTTTTTTCTTATAGTGATGCACAGTTTCGAGATTATAGTCTATTTTGGGACTAATATAGTTGAGCTTGGATACTATGATGCTGATCACATTAGTATCATCATTTTGTTGCACAGTAAGAGTCAAAAAACCACGGGTAAGGAAGATGTTCCTAAAGAACAATTTTGTGTGTTTGTTATATTACCTTGGTGTAGTGACATAGTAGAAGTGAAGAATGATAATGAGCTGGTGAATGTCTTTAGTATGTTTAGGGAACATGGGTGTAGTAGAATAGTGTTTGAAATAGATTACCAACCCTATGTACCATTGTCACCTGAGGTTTCATCTTCTACCCCTAATGCGGTAGATCCTGATATGTTAATTGATGAGTATGAAAGTTTAGATGTAGATGATTTAGATGACAATTATTTTACATACCAAGGAGATGATGAAGATGAGGGTAGCATAAATGGTGAAAATGGGGGTATTGCACATGATTGGAATGCAAACTCACAAGTCGTTGTTATGGGTTTCAATGATGATAATGATCAGGAAAACCACATTTTATGGGAGGGTTATCAATCTAGAGAAGATGATGAGTTTTTTAGTGACTCGGAAATGGAAAATGTTAAGGGTAAAATAGCTAAGCTAATGAATGGTAAACCATTCAATCAAATTGTAGGAGGGGAGATAAGATTTGTGCTAGGTCAAACCCATGACAGTGTGTACACTTTGAGGGAATTATTGAGAGATTATGATATATAAGAGGGAGTGAATTTACATAGATTGAAAAATGAGAAGAATAGGTTGACTTACAAGTGCAAAGGAGAGGGCTGCAGTTGGAGGATCCATGCTTTATGCATGATTGATGAAGTGACCATGAAGATAAAAACTTATAATGATCTCCATGAGTGCCATAGGGTTCACAAGAATGATGAGGCTAAGGTATCTTAGATTGCTAGAAAGTTTGAGACACTTGTGAAGTCAAATCCTGACATTAAAATTGGTGTCATAGCAGATTTGCTGAGGGATAAATATAAGGTGAATATTGATATTGGTAGATTGTATAAGGCAAAAAGAAGAGCATTACATGGGTTAGATAGAGATCATTCTCAGTGTTTTAAGCATTTGAGGGGCTATGTTTTTATGGTGCAACAAAGCAATCCAGGATCAATTGCATACATTAAAACACAGCAGCCCGAGCCTACCTTTTAGAGGTTTTTTCTGAGTTTTCATGCTCAAAAGCATGAATTTCTTGAGGGATGCAAGCCATTTATTGGTTTAAATGGCTGCCACTTAAAAATGCCACTTGGATGTGTGTTATTGGCTGCTGTTGCTTTAGATGCAAACAGTGGAGTATATCCACTTGCTGTTTGCATCTGTGAAGCAGAAAATCTGCTAAGCTGGAGCTGGTTTTTGAAGCACCTACATGACTATTTGAAGTACCCAACAGAGAAGCCATTGTGTTTCATGAGTGACAGACAGAAGAGAGTGCTAAATGCATTGAAAGTGCAGTTTTCCTTTGTCACTACAAGGTAAAACACTGCTTTAATTTTATTACTAATAATTGTATAGCATATAATTGTACTACATATTGCTTTCAACTATGTTTTATGAACATATTCATTACTTTTGGGCAGGTTTTGTGTAAGGCATATATATGCCAACTTTAGACTCAAACACTCAGGCCAGAAGCTGAAAATTTTATTTTAGAAGTGTAGTAGGAGTAGTAATTTATTTGAATTCAATGATGTCATGGCTGAAATAGGGAGGGTTGACATAGATGCAAAAACATGGTTAGATAAAATTGATCCCATACACTGGTCTAGGCATGCATTTGATCAATCAATTAAATGTGACCATATCACTAATAATATGACTGAGTCATTCAATAGTATGCTAGGAGATCATAGGGCTAAAACATTTTTACAATTGCTGGAATTTATTAGGAGGATGGTAATGAAAAGATTCCAAAAGAGGAAAGAAGATTGTCTTGGCTGGAAAACAGAAATACCACCATCTGTGTCAAAAAAAATTCTGATTGCAAGTAAAGATAGTAGAATCCTAAGAATGCTTAGTACAGGCAACGGTGAGTATGAGTTGTTGGATGAGACAAGACCCTGTGTAGTGAAAATAAATGAGGCTACATGTGAGTGTGGTGGGTGGCAGGTCAGTGGGATTCCATGTTGTCATGCAATGGCTGCTATTGGCCAATATACTGGTAGAGATTGAGTGACAAGGAGAATTGTTGAGTATGTTCACCCAAAACTGACCAAAACTGCATTTTCACACACGTATAGTACCATGATTCATCCAATTCCAGATATATGTGTGTGGCCTAACCTTAATACAACACCTTTTATTCCACCACTATTTAGAACAAAACCCGGCAGACCTAAGCTTGAAAAGAGAAGGAACCTGATGAGAAACCCAAGGAAGGAAGGTCTGGGAGTGTTGTATGCAAAAAATGTGGACAACCTGGACATAATAGAAGAACATACTCAAATGGATCAGTGTTTGAAAAAAAGAAGTAAATATGAATGAGTACTAAATTATTAAATATATATATACTGACGTGTGTGTACATATATATGTACACACAGGTCAGTATATATATATAGACACACATAAAAAGGTCTCTCTGTGTGTGTATATAGACACACAGAGACCTTTTGTGTGTGTGTGTGTATAAAGAAACCTTTTTTTTTTTTACTGACAGAGAATAAGAGAGACAGATGTTGCTAGTGCCTTAACTTCCCAACCTCAGTTAGAACCTCCAACTCAAACACAGCCCCAGTCACAAGTGACGCAGTATTAATTTAGCAGCAGGATGAACAGTTTTTGTTGTTATTTTTGCTTCTGATGTTTGTGTAATTTCTATTCTGTTTTTATTTAGCCCCATTACAGTGTTGTGTTTCTTTTATATATTTTTATAATGAAAGTGTTGTGGTAATTCAGTTTTTTATTTATCAAATAGATTTTTTTTGCAGTATAATTGTCTTTTTAAATTTGTTAAATGTATGAGGGGTAAAATAGTCTTTTATGTGTTTGTATGTCAGAATCTACTTTATTATGTCTTTTAACGGTTTAGAAACAGTAGGGTATAAAAGAGAGAAAAAAAAAATAAAAAGGTGAAAAATAAAAAATATATTAAAATATAGGGTGAAAAATAATTATATCCCTTATATATATATATATACTTCTCGCTTGTATTAATACATCAGTATACTATTAAAATTTTACTTTATTTTTGATATGATCACATGGAACCCAGAAGATAAAATTTTAATATTGTATTAATATATTAAAAAGAGTATATATATATATATATATGGCTTTATAAGTGGGTTTGGGACCAATAAGGAAAAGTATATTATATTATAACTTTTATCAAAAACTGTAACATGTTGATAAGTTAAGTTGGATAGTACCATCAACTGCAGGTAGTACCCTTCTAAGATATATCGGGGTGTACTAGTTTTGTGGGGCACCCAAGTTTAATTGTACTTGTTTTGTGGGGCACACCTATCCTCACCCCCAAGTTTAATGGTACTAGTTTTGAGGCCACCGCAGCTTCCTAGGTTTTGCTACGGAGCTAATAGGAGATCAAAGATGAAGTTGAAGTTGGTAAGTTTTTTATATCTACATTAAATGAGATTGTGCCTTTCAGTTATATATCTCTTTGTTAGGAGATCCATATCCGCATCAAGTTTGTGATATTGATGCGAAGTTTAAAACTTCATCAATTTATTATCGTTTTATTATGCGATCTACATCAATATAATTATATGTTCAATTCATGTACTTATATTCAGAGATCTATATCCGCATCCAAGTTTATACTGTTGAATTCTTAATCAATTTGTAAACTTTGTGGAACTTTAATATAATTTTTATTTTTTTTAAAGAAAAAATATTGACACTCATCGAGTTACGAATTTATCGGGATCTCATGAGATCAACCAATATAAATATAGTCCATAAAGCTACTCTCACAGCATAAGTAAAAATTAAGTCTCCACACACTTTGCATACTTTACAATTTCCGAGTGAATACGTGATTTAAACCCCTATTATAAATATAAAAAGTGAATTGTTTATATGTGAAATTGTACTTATACCCTGTAACATTAACAATTAAATTAGCATTCTTTATTATCAAACCACGTTCAACAATGATGATCTAAAGTTGGCAGCTGACAAGGCTATTAAAATTTGATTAGATAAAATACACCACGCAAGATGCAGATACGACGCAAACTAATACTTTTATAGACTTTAATTTCTTCCACCACAATATGAGATAGAGCACATTGCAACTAAAATATTGACTCCTGGTCAGTTAATTTTCTCAATATATATATTTTTTGTATAAATTTGTTGGGTTTTGAGTTTGCTATAAATAGATTTTAATGTATGACAAGAAAGTAGTTAATGTATAAAAGGTAATTAAAAACAAAATAAAATATTCATATCAATTCCAACTGCAGATATTTTGATGCAAGGAAACACCACATAAAAACCAAGTACTCTTCTAGAGATATATAAGAACACTTGTTTTTCCAGGGATCTTAAAAGATTCTTTGTTGACATAATGGAATGTGACAGCATGGAAAATTTTTAACCCTACACGTACGGTTTAGATAAATATTTTCATAATGGGAAGATATCTGCGGATAATAAAACTGAGACTTTTACAATTACCGTGGATAAGAAGGTGTACCATTTGAACTAAGATAATACGTGCACATCAATCCAATAATTTGACAGTATTTATGGATATAATATATATATAATAATAATTTAATTGGTCACTGTTAGGTATGAATAATATATTTTATCTTATAGATTCCGCATGTAATTAACAATTAAGTATTGGTGAATTATTGATGGTATTATTATTATTATTATTATTTTCAAATTGATTGTAATTTCTATATGAGGAAAGGTTGCATAATAATTGGTGCATACCCAACTTTAGAAAAGTAACAAAAGGAATTCTACTCAAACTATATATATTTCAGCATTTCTCTATCCATGAAGTGCTCATCACATTTAATAAATAAATGGAGAAATGTTAAAACATGTATTTTTTATGAAGAAAAAAGTTTTTAAAAAAAAAATATTATACTCCTTTTAGACATAAAAGACATTGATATATTAAATAATTAAATATAAGTATACATGTATATAAAGTAACGTCTTTTTGTGAAGTTGAGGAACTAACTACGGTTAAATGTTATGAGGTTTAATTTATGTTATTTGTTGGACGTTTAGCCTTCTCTCTTACTAAAAAACTAAAAAAAAAGAAAAAAGAGAAAATTAGATCGTTGGAACACTTGATACTACAAATATTTAGTTTCATAAATAAGTTTAAGGAAACTCTTTAACTAAATTTGATAGTCTAAGAGATTAATTTTTACTATATACTTTTGAATTGACTGGCTCTTGAGAGACTTGGATGAACATTCCAAAATAAACATTATTCTGATAATTTTTATATACATAGAAATCACAAGTGCACATGATCTAAAATACTTGGGGTAGTGTATAAACTGATAAATAAATAAGGGAAAAACAGACTGGAAAAGTTGGGATTTTATGGGAAGCAGAGACCACGCCCTTAAAGCCTCAAATGTCCCACCAACACCAACCGGCCATCTAACTTTTCTATTTTTGTCAATTATAAAATATAATATAAAACACCAAGGCTTTTACAATTAGCTTTTTTGGTTCAAGCCAAGAACTCATATTCATGCATATATATGTATGGACCACTCATTATTCCAATAACAATAAGGTGACCCCCAACCCCACCCCAGCCACTGTTGCCTCATCAATGACCCATCATGCATGCTCAGGGAAACACCACAACAACAACAACATTTTTATGTATCATTAAAATTTTGGAAATAAAAAGATGGTAGTGCTAGGGTTTCTTGTTCTTTTTAAATTTTATTTTATTATTAAAAAAAAAAAAAAAAACCAAAAGTCAAATAAAGGGTCCATGGCTTTCTGTTTGAGGAGGCCCTGAGAGATTCCGTCTTTGGATCAATTTATTTAATTTAAATTAAAAAAAAAAGAAGAATTTATAATATGATGTTGTGTGTATTGAAGTTTGAAGACAAGAATTGCAGATACTTGTTTTTGAACCTCACAATCCATATTTAGTAGGAGGAGAGCTGAGCAATTGTCAACTTCATCTCGGCAAGTTGCGGGTAGTAACCCCATGTGACAAGTGTCAGTTTATACGCAATTTATATCCAATGGTTGGGTATCTATCTTTAAATTTTATTATTTTTTTATTAAAATTTCTTCAAATCATTTTCATCCAAATTTCTACTCGGATGTGTGTAGAATCAACTGATATTTATTTTTTTGTAATACTAAAATGTTATACGGTTATTCATGTATAATATATATTTTTTAATGGTATAATTATATGATTAACAATAAGATTTTCGGATATCAATCACTAAACACACAGTTCATATAACTTCTCTTATAATAGGAGATATTGAATTCTCACGACTAATGTGAAATTGAGGTACATTAACAACTTAAATTATGAGTTGATATTTTCATCTATAGTATTGTTATGTGCCTAATTTCATTAAGCCCAATAGGTCCAAAAAAGCCAACAGAGCCCATTGGGTCTGGAAGGCCTAAGAAAGCCAAGGAAACCCAACAGGCTGGAAGGCTGATAAAACTCATGTAGCGGACAAGCCACAATAAAGAGAAGTGAAGAAATGAACCTGGAGCTCTATACGAGCTATAACACCCCAGCGACCTAGAAGGTTTTATCATATCACCTCTCATCGCTAGTTTGACTCCAGCTCCCATAACATCCGACTTGAAACTTATCTTTCAAATAAGGAAAAATCTCATGGTTATAGGGATTTGGTTTATCATTTGACAGAGATTGTATTCTGATTCGATTTTAGTTCTTATGAATTTTATTTGATCCCTAATTTATAGTAATTTGATTCTATGTAAACTAGGATGACTCCATCCCTTCACACTGTAAAAGGGATGGATCATTACTGCTACTAAGGTTACAATTTTTAAGAGAATAATTAATATAAAACAGTGGATGTAGGCATTATCTTTAAGCCGAATCGTTTTAAAAATCGTTTATCTTGATCCATTCTTATTTATTTTTTTTTTTTAATTATTATTTATAGCGTTGATCGAATTCACACGTCAACAAGTATTATAATTTAAAATTACTAACACACGAATAGAAATCGATTTAGAATTTTGCTATAACGTGGTTTTATATATACTTTTTTATTATTTTTTTTACATTAATTATTTATCTATTTTATATAATTGATTTCTTGACTAGAATTTCCAATACACGAATATCCTAAGCATGCACCGAAGGGTTATTATTTTAATTTAATGGTCATGCATGGTCTCTGACTTTATATTATATATATTTTATGATTTGAATTGGTATATGTGACGACTGTTAATTACCTTTATCTAATAAACGGCCAACGACTGCCCACATCCCAATATCATTCAAGTCATAAAACTCCTTTTGACTTATTAAATTTATTGTTTAATCATGCAATAATATCAAAATATTAATTGTCACGCACCTTATAATAATATTATTATTACAAACTTCTTGAAGCTACTTTGGATGATTTCAGTAACACAATCCCTTTCATCACGGATGTAAGGTCCCATCAAGAGAGTTCGAATTCTCTACTGATTAGGGTTCCGTTATGATGATTTTTATTTTTATTTTTAAAGTGTCTTTAGAATGAGTAAACAAATTATTATAAAATACCTTATCTGACCATATGCATATATAGTCAATTTTTTATTTAAGTGGTTGTCTATTTTCTTTTTAATATTGTAATAGCGGTGCACATCCACTTATAGTAAAGTGATTAGTATATCTTCCTCTCATCTTAATGGTGAGGTTTCAATTCCCACTATACACATTTACTAGCATGACAACATATGTGTAGTCCTTGGAAATTGCTTGGGAAATGTTGAGCACTATAACCTGCAAAGACAGAACACACTTGATACGTATGACGTCTAGGACACTGGAGCGGTGTCGGCCAAAGTCACTCCGACGTTCAAGTCAGCAAATTGTACAATCAAAGGTCAACATAATGGAGAATATCAAGGATAAGAATACTTCCTTTACTCGTAGGGTGATGACCCTCATGGTGGACGGTAGAATAATATGAACGATCGGAATCGTGATAGCTGAATGATCGAAGATGACTGATGTTCGCCAGTTATTCACTAGCTAAAGCTTAACTGTTTGGAGTGTTATTGACTTCAGAGTGATACTGTGTGTCCGTCTGCGAGAACTTTTTTTAGTGTGAGCCTTCTATTTATAGGGGCTGAT
Source organism: Xanthoceras sorbifolium (assembly GCA_003430845.1). Classification (NCBI taxonomy): domain Eukaryota; kingdom Viridiplantae; phylum Streptophyta; class Magnoliopsida; order Sapindales; family Sapindaceae; genus Xanthoceras; species Xanthoceras sorbifolium. Next base: position 29,041,180 of record CM010616.1, read on the forward strand.
CCACCCGTTTAAGAGGAGTGGATCGTATCTCGGATTTGAAGGCCCCGGATCTAGATGTAACGGCCTCCATCTTGATGGGAGGGGGGTAACGGTTGCTTCTTTGGTGGCCCAAATCACGGAAGTAACAGTTACCTAATTGACTTGGTCAATGAATGTTGAAGCTTGCTGCTGGATGGGTTAGTCCATGGGTCTGGGCTCATGTGAATGGGTGGTGACCATAGTTAGGTCGTACGACAAAGAGGGGGATCGTGGTACTCTATGCCGTATGACCATCGGGATGTGACATTAGCCTCGTACATCCAAACTTGACATACGATACATAATGTCGAACGACAGTAGATGGGTAGCTATGTCGCACGACATCGACCACCAGTGTGTAGACTAGGTCGCAGTACAACCCATGAAGGAGGATTTGCCTGGATTTTGGCCTTCCTTCATGATATGGTTGGGACTTGGGCCTTAGTACGAAATGAGTCACAATCTTGGGCCGGACTTGACTTGCCTTTGACTTTGAGCCTGACAAATTTTGGCCATAACAATATGTGGATAGTTTTCTCCGATAAAAATAGCGGTTTAAGTATCACTCTACTCATAAAAAATAAGTCCGGAAAATAGCTCCCTTATGGCCTATTTGTTACACAGGACTAGACTGGAATGGACTATTTCCAGTCCAGTCTTGTGTTTGTTTTGTGCATAGGATTGGAATCCCATGCACAAATGTAGTGCAGCCCAAGCGGGACTATTGAGTCCCATCTGAAAGCATGAGATAAATTTATCCCATGCTTTTTCTTTTTTATACTTAAAAAAAATTAAATTTATGTAAATATTTAATATATATTATTAAAATATTTTAAAAATAATATTTTTAATATCAATAAAAAAATAAAATTATTTATAATAGTTAAATATTTATTTTATTTTAAAAGTAAATTTTCAATTTAGATCTTTTAATTTTTTAAAAATAATTTTATTTTTAAAAAAAATAATTTAATATAATTTTAGACTTATCAATCTCATACCATATAAACATAAAACATAATTATATTTTGTTCAATTTCATATCACACCATATATTTAGTTTTTAAAATTTTATCTTTATTTTAAATAATTTTAATTTAATTATATAATATTTAAAAATAATTTTATTTTATGTTAATCTAATATAATTTTATCCAATCTCATTATATACCAAACAAGGGACAATATTATTTTTAATCCAATCCATACTTTACTAAACACATCACAGTACGAATTAATTTTATCCAATCCAATCATATCCTATCATATGTCAAATCCAATCACGTACACCAAAAGCACCCTTATGGTGTGAGGTTATGCATATGTCTATATTTATGCTTTCATACATTATTAAAATAAAATAAAATAAAAAGCAAAAGGTTCTGAATACAAAAATAGTTCATTACCCCATAAGATAAATTGATGGAAAAAGTAAGAGAAATTTCTCTAATGGGATGATTTGAAATTGCAGAATTAATTGAATTATTTTGAAAACAGTAAAGTTACACAATATAAAAGATATTCCAAAAACCAACCAAGTAATGTAGCAATGTGATTTATTTTTTCTCTGTTATCCACCAAATTATTCAATAATTTATAGGATAAGGATAAATCACTTACCATAGAATCTGATTTATTTTTAGACTAATTTTTAAAATTGTGTATCAATACTCTATTGAGAAACAGAATACATAAAAGTTGATCCATCAACATTCATTAATTTTACAATTTACACCATCAAATATCACTTTAAAATCTAATGGCTCATCGTACAGCTTAGATTAGAAGAAGTGATGCTGTAGAATTCAAGAGAACATTAGATTTGTGAATCAAATAATTGTATCAAAAGAACTACTACTTAGTTATCAACTTATCACTTCAAAACTCTATCAAACATATATTTGTAAAGATTATATCTAAGTTCTATATTAAGTATTTTCTCACAACTATAAAGAAGAAAAATAAAAAGTAGCATATGTGGGTAGTGTTTTATTATTATTATTATTGTGGGAATAAATGTCTTCATGTTATTAGTATTGGCCACGGTTCATTCGAACCGGGCGGTTCGAACCGAACTGCCAGTTCTGAACCCGGACCAACGGTCTCGGCTCTGAACCGGTTCTGAACTAGGTAACCGGAATCGGGACCCATGGTCCCGGTTCCCATTTTTTATTTTTTGGAATCAGAACCACCGATTCCGGTTCCTTTTTTTAAAATAAAATTGAATTTTTTTTTTTGTCTTAGAGTAAAAAAAAAAAATTGATTCCGGTTCTGGAACAAAAACCGGAACCAGAATTAGATCAAGAATCGAAACCAGTACCCCACGGTTCCGATTCCCTCCCTACGAAAATTGGAATCGTCGGTTTTGAAACCGTAGTCATACCTATATGTTATGGGGGTAGTTATACAGACCATGTATTTGATGATTTATCTCTTCATATTCCGGTACAGTTCTTGTCTATGTTCATGGTATACATATGGAACTCAAACGAATTGAAGAGGGGAAATTAAAAAGTCAAAATAAAAATAGAAATGAAGAGAGAACAAACCATTACACATTAAACTAAAGGTACCAAACTTTGGATTTGATGGGTTCTCTAATCACCAATTGCTTTGGCAAGTTGACAAAAAGGAAGGTTCCAATATTTTCTTTGAATCATATCTTCAACTTTCTTTAAAAGATACTATATTTTATGACAATTTTATCTCTTCAGCAGCAACATTTGACCAATAAAAGCACATGAAATGACTTATCTGCAGAGAAAGATAAACTTTTTTATTATATATATATATATAAAATATTCAATTTCTACAAAAATTCATGTATGATTCAACCGGTTAAAAGTAGTGTTAACTACTTAGATTAGTGTGTAACTCTTCATACATGCACACGATTGTATTCAAAACTCTGCAGAGTTTATGTTTAAGTATAAAAATCTATTAATACGATGGTAAGACTTGTGATATAATCGTCATTAATATGTATTTATCATAAATATATTATGAAGTTAGAATATATTATTTATGTGTGTGATATATCTCTAATTATATTTTAAAGAAAACGAAGAAAAAGGAAATTAAACATAAAATCTCAATTATGAAGGAACAGATAAAAAGGTAGATAGAATTAATCAAAACCACAACTTTGGGGGAGAGACAATTATCAATCAGACCAGATTTTTCCTGTGGGGATTGCGGCCGGCCTTCCTCTCTTTAAGTTGTATAAATTTTATGAAAAGAAAGATATATATATATATATATATATATAAAATAATATCCCACCAATTATTTTCTAGTGAGAGAGAGAGAGAGAGAGAGAGAGAGAGAGAGAGAGAGAGAGGTTGTTGTTGAATGTTGATGCATGCACAAGCTGAGCACCATCATATTTCTATCTTAATGGTAAGCATAAGCAAAAAAGGTGCTTTTGAGAGAATAGTATTTATGTTTACAATATTAATAAAAAGTCATATAACAGTAGAAGCCATTAATTCTCTGGTGTTATATAATTGGGGTGTGGGGGTTGTATCTGCTTTGCGTGGAATCACTTGTATCATGTAAAGCTGATATATATATATATAGTTTATGATTTTATGTTGTCAGTTTTGGGTTATTGTTGATAATTTAGTCAATGTTGCTTTTTTTTTTTTTAATAACCAAAAACCAATGTAGTGATGTAGAGAAGTTTAAGTCAAATTTAAATTATTTTATTTTTATCCTACATTTTGTGGACTAACCTAATCATTCTGATATCTAAATAATAATTATAGTTAATGTCAAATATTCTGGAGCATTTTATATTGGTACATTTGGTATGTTATTATTATATTATTGTACTATTTTGATATCCCCATATCTAATTACACATCTGTTTAATGTGCCTTGTGTTTAAGATTCATAATGGGATGAATCAATTTTTGTATAATGTGAAGCTATCCCTACACTCATCCAAATATATATATATATATATGATTGGCTCATTAGGTTCTGTATCTTCTAAAAACTTCTGGAAAGAGTGTAGTTCACTCTCTCTCTCCCTCTCCTCCTCTCTCGTTCTCTCCAATGGCCGACCAAAACCCACCATCTTCAGCTCCGTTTCCGGCCACCCCTTCGACCAACAGTGTGGCTCATCCATTTCACTCAGTTCAAGATTTATTTGACCTATAAATATATGTATATGTTGATAAATTTGTAAGGTTAATAATTTTGGTATTTTTGAATTTATTCAACATAAATAATAACAGAATATATATATATATATAAAATGAAAATTGACAACTCGGGATAGTCAGATTTTGGTCGTTAGATTCTGTTCCACTCAAAAAAGGAAAAAAATAATAATAATTGTGGGGTTAGATTAATATTCACTGATGTAAGCTCAAATTGATGTGAAGCTTTAGCAGAGAACAAACCCACAAATAAAATAAAAAGAAAAAGAAAATTCTTGATATCAAAACTGATATGGGCTTATATATATATATATATATCAAACTATGCCCATGCAAGATCTCTACAATTCAAGGATTTAAAAACAAATGTTTTCTCTTGAAATTGAAGCAAATCACAGGAATTTGGGTGAAGGAACCATAAGTTTGCATAAATATTGCCTAGTAACTGATCCATCATCAATGATTACGATTATAAGAGTAAGTTATGCTAATACTGTTTATATTTCTGTAGTTACAGGGTAGTGTTTTTTTTTTTTTTTTTTTTACATAACACATATAGTGGTAGCGACTCGAAAATGTACATTATCAAACTGAATTAACACCCTCATCATCTTGAATGGTGGTTAGTTACAGAGCAGTTAATCAGGGACGTAGTCAGGAAATTATGTCGGGGTGGACTAATATATAAAACTTATCAATTACAAAATCTGAATCAATAGCATTAGTAATCTCCCTTTCAATATAAATAATTATGAAAAATATTTTATATTTATAATTATGAAGAAATATTTAATTAGTATAAATTTATATTAACAATTACCTAATTTCACTAAATTAATTACTAATAAAATTAAGTTAACACTAAATTAAATTAATTGCTAAATTAATTATAAATAAAAAATTTAAATAAATAACGAATACGAACCCATAAATCTGGGTTCGAAAAGTTCACGAACCCAGATTTCTGGGTTCGAACGCAAACCCATATTTTGGGATTCAAACACGGACCCAGTTTATAGGTTTAATTTATCTGGTTTGTGGGTTCGATTCGAACGCAATTACGTAAACCCAAATTCAACAAATAATATTAAAATAAAATTATTAATTAAATAATTAAAATAAAATAAATTACTTACCAGTTACCAGGATAAAGAGTTATGAAGAAACAAAGAAATTTGAATTTGTGGACTGGACAATGTGTCTGTGTCTAAAAGAAAGTTGTAAATAAAAAGAAACTGTGGTCAGAGTAAGTGTAAATAATAATATAATATATTATGTAAAAAATACTATTCATTTTTTTTTTTTAAGCCTACCCTAGCATTGTCATAGCTTCGTTCCTGCAGTTAATACCTTTGAATCTAATATAACATGAGCGTTTCGGTCTCCTGAAAAATATATTCTAGTCTACAATCATTTCATACAGGCCATGAGGCCATCAATAATGTTTCTGCAATGCAATTAAGTTGTAGATCATACATGTTCCTCATAACCACATTGGTGCTTGGAAAAAAGTAAAACTTTTAATTTTTTTTTTCTTTTTTGGTCAAACTCTGTTTCTTTTCCCGAGTTGAAAGATTAAATGTCTTTTGCAGATGGTTATAATTTACACCAGCCCAGAATTTGATAATGAAATAACTTAAAAGTTTTGAACCAACTCTCAATCTGATTGCTTATTAGATTTAAACCCAATACATACCATTAATTACATACCAACTCCCAAAAGCCCACCATGGCAACTTCACAATCTTAGTTTATTTTTTCAACGGTAGGATTTTTAACATACCGAGATCAAGTACGACCTCAATATAGCTTACTCACACAAGTGCTAATAATACAACCTGAATATAGCTTAGTCACACAACGCAAGACCAGCTTGACCCAGACAAAGAACCAAATCCGAAATCAAGCACTTTCATGCATATTTATAACTCCGGCAAATATGCATTCTAGGCCAAAGACAACGATAATGCAATTTTAATACCATAACTGCGAAGAGAAAGAATGCCATTCTGACCGCAAGTTTCCGAATCTATTACATTATCTATGAAAGCAATTTCTTTTAACTTAGCTAAATGTATTCTACTGTGGCTTAGACAACATAAATTCCAATCTAGAAACAAGAATATTAAAAAAAAAAAAAAAAGAGAGAGAGAGAGAGAGAAACTACTACTCACCCTAAATCCACTATAAAACTACACTAGCTGTGAATGTAACAATGCCGACCGACCATGACCTGGATATTATCTCAGAGATCGCCATAAATAAAACCAAGTGCATGGATTACTGTGACTGCAGCTCTTGGCCATGAAAGAAAGCTGCAATAAATAGATGCAAGGCTCCGAAGATGATATGCAGGGAAAAAAGAAATGGTTTTCGTCACAGTTTGGAATAGATTATCAACCTCTTCGTCGTTTCTTCCCTGTCTTCGCTTCATTTCCCTGCGTCTTGGATGGACTACTTTCTGGCACTTTAGTTGAGTCAGTTGTGTCCTTCGCATCCTCACTCTCTTTCACCTTGGATGAACTAGATTTCGACTTGCCTGAGCCATTGGCACTAGATTTGCCAACTGCTTTAGGGGTTTTACCCTTTGCATTAGAAGCTGCTGTCTTGGGGGTTTCTTGCTTGGATTTGCTGGTTTTTGGAGTGTCTTGCTTGGACTTCAAGGAAGTTTTCGGTGTGGCAGTGCTACTCTCCTTAGATTTGCTAGACTTGGCAGTGTCAACAGCATCGTTCTTGGACTTACTTGCAGATTTTGAAGCAACATCAACTGATTTGCCACCACTCTTTGAGGGATGGTCCTTGGTTTTGCTAACATTTTCATTTTCTGATTTAGTAACAGTCCTAGAACCATCTTTGGATTTGCCATCAACTTTACTTTCATCCTTGGATTTACGACCAGACTTCAGAGCTGAAATTTTGGATTTACTTGAGGAAGCCCCTCCACCCCTAGCAATCACATATACTTTCAGATTTCAAAGTACAAATAAAAGCAGCTGTTTGATATATAAATTCACACACCTCTTTGGAGAAGTGTCCATCTTTCCTTTCTTGGTTGACTGATCCGAACTTATTTTATATTTCTTCTTCGAGCGCCTGTTATTATTTATTCAAGTAAAGATAATTTAGATAACACAAAAAACAAAAAAAAAATCTAATATATCACTACATTAGAAAAGAATTTAAGGTAACGAACTAAGAAGTCGGGTGAATCATGAGAACCACTCCAGAAGAAATTCATTAGCATGATAACTCATGTCATTCCCTTTTCATTTATTCAAAAATATACAAATACCCTAAATACTAAGGACGTGCAGCCATGTGCGTAACAAGTGCGGTATGTATGGAAATGGGCGCATGACATTCCCAGTAAAGAAGTTGAGAATAAATAACGGTACTCAATTTAGAAGTTCATATGAACAATGCATGATACTTACATTTCAGAAGCATCAGGACTTCCAACATCATTTGTTCGTTCCTGTTACGATATTTATCAGAACAGATCCATAACTGTACATAAATTAAGCTAGTAATACACAGATCTGGCAATCACTCACCTCGTCTGATTCAGAGTCATCTCCAATGAACTCCCACCTCTCCCTTTTAAGATTTAATATTTCTTCGTCGCCGTCATTATATGAAACCTATGTAAGAATTACAACATAGGATAAGTACCTTTCCAAGCAATAATAAGGCATAGAAATAATAAAAAAAATTAAAAAAACCTATCTTCTAGATGAGAAGTTTTAATTTCCTGCACCAAAAGGAGGGTGAAAACAGAACCAAAGACCAACAGGCATCACAAAAAGGCCCAAAACTAAAGCAAGAATCTCACCTTATGCTTCTTCTTAACAGGATCAAACGATTCAATAACACCATCATAAAACCTGTTCAAGAAAGAGATGAACATGAGAAATAAACAAACAGAGCACTTCAATTTCAGTATTAACAGAAAAAATTAAAGTCCAAATTACACTATTAAAAATTAGAAAAGCGACAAAAATAACTTGGTTAGTGAAAAACCAAAATGAAGGTAACTATAGTAAAAGAATATGAATGTTGAGTTTGATAAAATCATCTAAGGACATCCATCTTTATGAAGAAAATAGTAGAATGAGCAAAAGATGCACCACAATTAGGTTATATAGCTTATAATACAGCAACACTGTCGATGAGTAAAATACAGTCAGCAGTCAATAATTAAATGAGATGAAAATATTAACAAAGTAAACAAGGTAATACTTACTGCTGATCTTTTGGCCACCAAACTTTAACCTTGGAACCAACCAGAATCTCACCAAAATCCCCAGTATTTGAAGGCTGCCACAATAATCACTTTGTAAGAAATCAATATGAAAGTTGATAGGTAATAGGAGTCCTCAAGCAAAAAAGAATTCTTATCTATCACGTTTGAAACATAATTCCACGAAGGGGAAACCCCTTAGTAAAAGAAATCACCAATACATGCTCAAGTGCAAAACCATATTAACAACCACATTTACTAGGAGAAGTAACTTAATTCATGATAAGACACAATAAGGAAAAGGGATAAGCCAAACAGGAACAGAAGTTATAAAACAGCAAGAAAAGATGATACAGTGTGTCAGTAACAAGATAGCATCAACAGTTTGATTAGGGAGGATGGGATAGTTAATTCAAAATTATAAAATGAAAACATCATACAGTCAAGTCGTGTTGATCATCCAATAAAATGACCAAGGGCAATATGTGAGACCACAACAGTACGTTTGTTACAAAATGTAACTATAGCTTAAATACAAATGCTTGCTGCCAATAAAGTCCATAGATATTTCAGAGAAAGGACTTCAACTTAATAGCAAAATGGCTAGCACAAAATGCACAACTTTCAAAGAAGATTATCCCACCAAGCTTTGATATCATGCAACTTTAAGTTCATATCAACAAACACAAAGATACTCAACTATAATATGCTGGGGTCAAAAGTACATACTTTTTCTTTACCCGGAGTGCGCTTTCTTTTGGTATTTGTCTTCGGAGTCTCCTCCAACTGATGTTCATCTTTATTAGATTTTCCAGCTGTCTTTGGTGAAGGATCCATTTCCTAGATACATAATAACAATGAGAATAAGTGTCATTATTAGATCAGAACCAGGTAAACCAATTTACAAGTACAACAATTTACAGATAAGAAAAGTTGTGAAAAAGAAAGTACTTTCTCATCTTTTGTTGACGATTTTGCATTATCTTTTCCAGAACTAGTTTTTTCCCGCCTTTTCTTCTCATCTGGTTGCTTTAAGGAGGATCCATCCCCATTGTTGCTGGAATCAACCTTCTTAGCTGACAGCTTCAGCGGTTTTCCCTCTGAGTCGCTAGTGGTGCCACTTTCTTTCTTCGAAGCATTGGTTGTCAGAGTTTTATCCTCACTAGTAGTAGACCCCACAAGCACCTTTTTTACAGACTGTTTATGTGGTTTTGCTTCTGAGTCACTTGTCCCTTCAGATACTTTTCTGGAAACATCATCAGCTGATGGAGTAGCCTCTTTAACCAAGCTCTCCTTTTTCTTCTGTCGACCACCCCTTTGGGTTCGACCTTCACTAGGAAGGCTCCTCGCAGGGGATAGGGAAACATCGGTTGATTCACCTTCCATCACCTTAGGGGAGGAAATCTGAGTGCCAGTTTCTTTTCCATTCTCTGAAGACACAGCCCCTTCTACAGATGGATCCTCACGAGGTGAACTGGGAACATCCTTGCCACTAGTTTTATGATCTGATGGCGTCTCAGATTCCTTCTCACCATCAATACCACAACCATCAGAAGGTTCTCCTGATTTTGTCGAGGAAGTAGTTTTCTTTCCTCGCTTCTTGGTGGTTTGTTCTGACTTCTGTTCTTCATTGACCGCTTTATCAGTGTCCAGACTATCACGTTCTGCATTACTTGACGTATCAACACTCTTGGATGGATTTGTAAGATTATCAGACTCTTGCTTCTTTAATGTGTCCGTATCTGCCAAAGAGTCATTCTCTTCAGTCTGTGTTATACCATTGCTCACAACTGATTTGGGAGATTTGTCATTAGCAGGATCAATTTGTTCAGTAGAAGCTGCTTCATTTGCATTCTGTTCGTCCACCTGATAAAATTTACAAGGATCAATAAATTATCATTTCCAAGTTTATAATGCCAAATAAAAAAATTAAAAAAAAAAAGAGAGAGATGAGAATGATCAAGTAAATTAAAGCAGAGGATATGGAGAGATTAATTGATAGAATTAAACAGAAAAATAAAAATTATTTCAAAAGAGAAGAAATACCTGAGTGGTCTCGTCTGCTGATGGCCCCACTGACTTGCTCTCATGCTCATCAGCCTGCAGCAAGTTTATAAACAATAAACTAATGAAACAAAAAAGATTATATCAACGTATAAGGAACATCAAAATACCAGTTAATATAAGTTAATGTCAGTTAACTATTGCTTAGCCAGCTGTCAGGAGACAATTGCTAAATAAACAAGGTATAATGGTAGTAAGAAGTTCTATGAATAAATGCTGCTGAAATCAATAACAACAAAAGCAGTCCAAAGACCAGTATACGTCATACGAATACTAAGATATCCTTAGTATTCAGGATGGAGGGGCAAAACTTTCCAAAACCATTCAATTACAACTCAACAGCTTGCTAAGGCTGCTCAGAGAAAAGCTCTATATGTAAAGAGAGTATCTTGCAACATAAAAAGTTTTACCGTTTGTTCGTTAGAAACATGGACATCATTCTGCTCAACGGCACCAGATGCCTCTTGGCATATAGAAATAACTACATTACTGTAATCATCTAAAGAAATGCCCGAGGTTTTTACTGCTTGTAACAGGTATGGTTTAAGCTTTGCAGCAGAGCTTTCTAGTACTTTCTCTCCCAACTTCCTAGCAATTGGCAGAACCTCCTGAAAGATAATAAGATTGTTCAGTAATATCATGAGAATAAGACAGAAGGTCACTTAAATGATAACTGACCTCGTTGTCCTTTTTTACACAAGCTAAGATTGGGGACAGTAGCTCCTGAGAAATATCTTCACTTTCTTCTAAGACAAGGGTCATAATAGTCTCCATGCATGAAAAAACATTCTCTGGGTGATCATCCCTGCAGAAGGAACAAAAGGAACCAATAAAACATGCATACATTCTTTTTTTAACAAAACAAAACAAGAAACTATCACAGAAAACATTTACAAAGAGCACCATGTGCACACACACACAACTTATTCACGAACGACAGTATATTGGAAAAGATTGTGAAGGTAACAGTATGTCTCACTTTTCTGCTTTATATTGGAAAGATTTAAAAACCTACAAACCCCTAACCATTAGAGCCAATATTTAAACACTATTATCCACAATTAAGGATTAATCAAGATGATAAGCAATAATAAATAAACTGCTCCAGAAGCACCACCGTTCATCATGCTTGGTGTTCTCACAAATATTAATTAACAACCTTTCAATTTTCAAAAACAATTACATATGTTGGTTAATAGTAATCAAAATATAGTACATACAAAAATTGAAAGAAAAGTGCTATAAAAAGCACAAAAAATATCATGTCCAATTGTAACTCTTAACCGTTTAAGAATTAGCTCAAATGCCTAAGAGAATTGATGAGTGAGTGACTCTTAGGTTCAATCTTACCAGCTAAAATAAGAAAATAAGAAGAAAAACAACCCTGTCAAGCTTGCTAACAATGTCACTGGCTTACCCTTTCTGTCTTTCAGTTTCAAAAGTCTCAGTTAATAAAGGTAACTCTAAAAAAAACTGCTGAAACAAATGCAGACAAAAAGACCTCTAAGCAAGATGGATAAAAATATCATTGACCTAGGTCCTAACCATTTCTGATTTCCTTCGGAAACCTGCATTCTGCTATCCAAAAAATGCCAAAAATTTGTAATAAGAGGATGCAAAACAGCTACTTTGGAAAAATTGAAGATATTTAAATAAACTTAAGCAATAGAACTAATCCTCCCATTCTCCACCAAACCTAGAAATCATTGAGATAACATATTTAATACATCACCACCTGAAGCACAAATGCACAGTAAATACATATACATCATGCAACAAGGAAACATCAGCAAGGACAAGGCTACTTTTAACAGGTGTTAGTTCATACCTTATTGCCTTAAGGAAATGCTGGAACATCTCAATAATCAGAGCATCGCATTCAAGATCCAACATAACAACACACGACCTGACCTTAGCAACAGTTTCAAGAATTGAGGTCCTCTTAGCAAATGATCTACTGGAGTTGTCAGACAAATTTTCAAACGATGATACAATCAGCTGAAAGACCTCCTGCATATGCAAAAATATGGAATAATGGGATGGTAAATGTTTGACTGCATATGCGAAGAATATTACAAAGTCGGGAAATGGTTTAATTTGTAAAGATTGTCCAAACAACAGAATTAAGTACCTTCATCTGGTCATCATCATATGGAGCATCAGGCGCAGTTATTCTCGTTATTTCACTGATGCATGCAGCAACTGCAACTTTTACATCAACATCTGAATGCCGAAAAAGTTGATCTGCAACCAATGCTTTCAGTGATGGATAAAGTGCGGTTTGCATCGATTTGGATGGTGACTGTTCTACCCTCGACAGACAACTCTCAACTTGCTAAATTCACACCAGAGCAAGAATCAGGCAGGTTAGTGTACTACATCATAAACAATCAATAAAATCAACATTATATTATAGTGTGACAAATTTAACCATCAGACACTTGCTAAAAGCAACAGTAAAAAGAACAGTGACAACGTCAATTTTTGGTAAATTGCCCCACATCAATAACATGAAATAATTAGGTAAAAACTACCAGTAAGCATACTTGTTAAAAGCATTTAGTTACTGAGAACTTATCATTTATAATGACCCGCAATCCTCATAATAAATCAAGAGAAAAACCGAAACCTATGGTTGTAATCTCTAGTAAGCACACTAACAAATCAGTTTTTCATCTATGGTACTCTTTACTCCTTGACAGGTCATTACAAGCGATTTACAACAAATAACTACAAAGTGAACACTTCCAGCATTTGGGCATTTAACTTCTCAGCAGTTCAGACAGCATAGATACTCAGAATTTCTTTGGAGCTCAACCTTAAAGGCCTAGAATTTAATTTTGAAATTGACATGTGCCAAAAATGAACTAAATAGGGACACCCACCTTACATACATGGACCAATTTTTTATTACACAACTAAATTATATAACATATTCAATGAAAAAACTAATGCCTTTTCTTCCGAAATAGGAATACAAAAGTTTCACCCAAGCGTCATGGACTCATGGTGGCAGTGAAGGAAACTTAGTAATTAAATGCCTTTAAAATAATTAGTATCGAACAGACAAGGGATGAAAACAAATAGTTTCCTGTCTTTCAGATCATTTATGGAAAGTAAAACCAAGGGAAACATAAGAAAATGACAATTATGACTCTAATCTAATAAAAGCACAAAAATGAAATCAGGAAGCCACGTCACTGCAACAAATAATAATAATAATAATCCCTCCTATCTCGGAAAATTGCAGTGCATTCCACCCTTAAATTATTATATCTCCACAAAAAAGAAAAGAGCAGACAATGGGAATATCTAATTAAATATTTTTTTCTCCAAAACCCAGTTTCAATATGATTCACAAATGTATATGAAGTTGGATATTAGCCAGTAATATGTTTGTTTTAGCACCAAATGAAAATAAATAAATAATATTCGTACGGCAAAAACCCAGCATCATCCCACTTAATTGCTTTAAGGAATGTCTTAATTATATCATTGCAAGCCCCCACCTAACCTAGCAAAGCCATTTACAGAAGGAATATCTGAATTGATATTTATGCCTCTAATGTAATGAATACAGGAGGGTAGATTTGGCAAGAAATCAGAAGTTCGATAATGAAATCACAATCCCTCCTTTTAAGGAAAGTTTTAATACAAAATCTAAAATCCCTTCATAAATTATCTCCAAAAGAACACCCAAACAAGCAAACAAGAACGAAATTCTATATTATACTTCTTCACTTCACTCACAAATCTCTAGCCCAGTGTAGTTAATGAGCGTTAATGAAGTTCGGCATATTAGCGAGCAATATGATTTCCTAATTACGGAAAACCACTCATTAGAACCTATCTTGTCACCGAATATCAATAAGATACCATATGTGTGTGTAACTATATACAGACATGAAGAGCGGTCAATAATTATATCCTTTCCAAATCCTCACCCACCCCCAAAACCGAAACAAAAACACAATAATAATAGCACTGATATATACGGGCTTGTGTTTAGTTTAGTGCATTAACACTCAAACTTGTATATTCAAATATACAGGCATACATATTACACTTATAGAAACTTTCCCAGATGTTTATACGCAAAAGACAATGCTTCAAGATACATCAACAAATGCAATCAGTCCAAGGAGAAGTGCCTAATGTGTTTTCACCATACAAACAACAAGCAAAGCAACCAAGCCTAAATTGCACAAGTTGTATTTTCAAACACCTCTAGCAAAGACACTCGGTTTTAGAATTCAAAATTTTCACCAACTCAAAAACAATACTTACCATAAATAATCATTAATAACATTCACACTATCACCTAATCTCATGCAACTAAAACAAATCAAACAAAAGTAACCGAAACAAAAATTAAGAATCACAACACACGAAACATGTTTGGAAAAAAAAAAACCTAGTAAAAAGTCGACACAACAGATCAGAACCAACACTCAAGCTTCAACGACACTAAACAAATCACCAAAAAGAAAAAAATTCAAAAAATATCCCAAATACCTAAAAAAAAATAACACGAAACAAAACAAAACAAAACAAAAAGATGAAAAAAGAAACAAAATAGCTCACATCTAGAAGACGAAGCAGTTCGTCGACCGAAGACGGAGGCTCCGCCAGCTTGACTCCAGCCTCCTTCAGCTGCTGCTCAAGCTCCTTATCGGAAGAAGCCATGGCTTCTCTCTCTTTCTATACGCGTACACAGATATAAATATCTACAGATCCTTCGATTTCGAACACTCCAAGCTCGATCTCACACCATTGCAAGTCAGAAACTCACAAAATCGAAGATGAGAGAACTGGATTCGAGCGGGAGAGAGGGAAATTTTTAGAAAGAGAAAGTTAGGGTTTTTTTTTCTCGTTCAAGAGAGAGAAAGTGAGTGTACAATTTTTTTTTCATTTTTTTTTTCTCGAATATAGAGAAATGTTTCTCTTTTGTTGTGACTGTTAAAACATTATATAAATAAAATAATGGGAATTTTCCTTTTTCATTGTATTTATTTTTGGTGCGCTATAAAGGAGAATCCAGCGAAGCCTTAGCTCGGATTCCGCCGTGTTTATGAGATAGAGTTAAATCGGGGATTTCAAATCCGCCTTTGGATTTTGTCAGGCTGTGGTGGCAGGGTGCCACGTGGACCTGCGTAGACCGCTTGATGATGATTTTAATTTTTAAATGGGTGGATGGGATCTCCAGTCTGTTTTTTCTATTAAAAGAGATTTTCTTGGTGGAAAATTAAATTGAGTTACTATAAAAGAATATAACTCAGCTCATATAATCATCATAAAATTTTTCATTTAATTATTGCAGACATGGAAATATAATAATAAATTTTAGATTTAGATTAAATTTTGAATTCCATTAACTAATTAAGTAAACGCGTTTTAAATCTTTACATCGTAAATATTATTCTATTATTATTTATAAAACCGTAATAAATGAGAATATCTTTATTATTGTTTCAATTTAGAATTAGATATTTAGACTGCGTTATATTATTTAATTTCGGTAGTCCTGACAGTTTTTGACCTGTCAGGTGCAGAACTTTTTAAAAAAAAAGAAAAAAAATAATTATATTGCAAACTTTGGTGCTTTGGTATTAAATGAAAGATTATGCTAACAATAATATTAACGTATAGATAAAGTTTTATATACTAAAGTATGAGAAATTTCATGCAACGTTTAAAAAAAAAATCTTAATGGATAGATGTAGGGGTGAGCACGGTTCGAATCAGTACGATTTTGGGTGAAATTGAACCAACTCGAAATTTATACGGTTTTTAAAAAATTGAAACTGAACCAAACCAAATTGAAAGTATAAACTGAACCGAACCGAACCGGAGTAATACGGTTCGATTCGATTCGGTTTAATACGGTTTTGAGCCTATTGGGTCTTTTTCATGTATTGAAATTTTAATAGGTTTTAAATGCTAATTTGGACTATAGTTTTAATTTTAATTTTTGGACTATTGATTTTAGAATTCAAACTTGATTTCAACAGTATATTAATCATGTGTATCACTTAATCAATACTATCTATTGATATGAATTTTAAACAAATGAAATTATGTTTTAAATCTAAGTGAAAAAATTCAAGCACCATATACAAACAGTAATTAATTTCAATTCATCCAACTAATGTACTGCTCTAATCACAAAATGATTGACATGAAAATTAAACAATAGTCCACAAGAAAATTAAATAGTCCAGAAAATTAAACAGTCAACTCATTCCTAAATAAAACTATCCAGAAATTAAATTTCTCAATTTGCTGCTACTTCTTTAGTCATTTCTTTTATCTGTTGTTGTATTTATATACCTGAATATTGAATAGTTTAAAATCTTCTACTTTAGTAATTTATTTTTAGTGGTGGTGTTGTTGTTTTTTGTAATCAAAGTCTTACTCACTCTTCTCTCTCAAAAAGACTCCTAAGGTAGTGGTTATTTTTATTTTTTTATATATGACGGTTCAAATCGGTTTCGGGCTGTCAAAATCGAACAAAACCGTTTTTAACACGGTTTTTTAAAATTCAAAACCAAACCGAACTAAATTCAAACTCAAAACCGACTCAAACTACAAATTACGATTCGAATACAGTTTGGATACAATTTTTGTACCTACCCCTAGATAGATGTGTTTTCACGTGCATGACCTTTGATAATCAAAATGAATGGATCATGGACGCAAATTTTATCTTTAGAGCGAGAGAAAAAAAAAATCATCATGAAGTCACCTAACATAATTAGGTTCGGAAATAGGAACATTTGGATGCAAGGATTTAATTAGAAATTTATTTTAGGGTGAGATAAATTGATCTTTATTTTTAATTAAAAATATTATTTAATATATGATATTAGATACAAAATTTATTTGAATGATGAATTATAATAATATGTGCAAAATTTTATTAATAAGATATACACATGCCTGAATAGTGGGTTGGAAACATATTTATTAAATAAAGATAAATTACAATGAAGACCTTAGGGATTGGCCGTATTGCAATAAAATTGTGAGTTTAGTTTTAATTACACATTACTACCTTATTAATCCAGTCAAATATAACAGTTTGACCATAACTTATGCGTGAAATGACATAACTACCCCTAGTTAAAAAAACTAAATTAAATAAAAAAATTAATTTTTTTTATTAATATAATCTCCACAATTCATCAAGATTGATGAACGGTGAAGATTTATTTAATTTTTTTTACAATTTTTAACATTTTTTAAAATTTTTTTAAAGAAAACTATAGTGAAAATGGTCATATTATACTTTAACTATTGGTTGACCGTTAACTCTAACGATTAACCAGTTAATCAAGAGTACTAATGTATAATTAAGACTACACTCATGATTTCATTGTAATATTATTGAAAGTTAGGTACTTTATTGTAATTCACCCTTAAAAAAATTACGAAAAAAAAAATCAAGGTATATGTATAATAGCATAATTTTCAAGGATGTGAAATTTGACTTAAAGAATAATAAAATGATAATATAATTAAAATGAGCAATTCTTTTACTATCAATTAATTTTCATGACTTATTTTTAGTAAAAAAAAAATATATTGTTAAATAGCGAGACGTGTATAAAATAAAGTGTATTTTATTTTTTTTATATACTACATACGGTGAAGCGACTTGACATACTACCTAGGATGGGATCTCCAGTCTTTTTTTTCTATTAAAAGAGATTAGCTTGGTGGAAAATTAAATTGAGTTAGGACCTTTTTGGGATATCTTATAAAAATAGTTTATTGACTTTTTGGGCTCAAAAGCCGCTTTTGGGCTAGTTTGGATGTTCCCGTAAGAGAGCTTTTAAGCTTTAAAAGCTCTTCTATACAAAACCAAAATATATGACTTTTACAAGAAGAGCTTTCAAGAAGTCAAAAGTCCAAAGTAAAAGCCCTACCAAACAGACCCTTACTATAAAAGAATATAACTCAACTCATATAATAATCATTTAATTATTGCAAACATGGAAAATCACCCTTATTATTTAGACTATTCATATAATAATAAATTTTAGTTTTAGATTAGTTAAAAAATTTGAATTCCATTAACTAGTTAAGCAAACGCGTTTTAAATCTTTGTATCGTAAATATTGTTCTACCATTATTTATAAAACTGCAGTAAATGAGAATATATATATTACTGTGGAAGCAGACTACTTCCAATTTAGAAGTATATATTTAGACTGCGCTATATTATTTGATTTCGATAAGTCCTGACAGTTTCTAACCTGTTAAGTGTAGAATTTTTTTAAGAAAAAGGAAAAAAATAAATGGGTTTGCGGTTGCTTATATTGCAAACTTTTGTGCTTTGGTATTAAATGGAAGATTATGCTAACAATAATATTAACGTATAGATAAAGTTTTATATACTAAAATATGATAGCAACATTTAAAAAAAAAATTTAAATCTTAATGGATAGATATGTTTTTACGTTCATGACTTTTGATAGTAAAAATGAATGGATAATGGAAGCAAATCTTATCTGTAGAGAGAGAGAGAGAGAAAAAAGAAAAAAAAAACTCATCATAAACTCATCTGAGAGAATTATATTAGGAAGTCGGAACATTTGGATGCAAGGATTTAATTAGAAATTTATTTTGGGGTGAGATAAATTGATCTTTATTTTTAATTAAAAATATTATTTAATAAATGATATTAAATAAAATAATTATTTGAATGATGATTATAATAATATATGCAAAATGTTATTAATAAGATATATACATGCCTGAATAGTAGGTTGAAATAATATTTATTAAAAAGGATAAATTACAATGAAGATCATATCGTTTGGCCGTATTGCAATGAAATCGTGAGTTTAGCCTTAATTACACATTACTACCTTATTAACCCAGTCAAACATAACAATTTGATCATAACTTATGTGTGAAATAACATAACTATTCCTATTAAAAAACTAAATTAAATAAAAAATTAATTTTTTATTAATATAATATTCACGATTCATCAAGATTTATGGACGATGAAGATATATTTAATTTTTATTTTTTAAAGAAAAATTAAGGTGAAAATGGTCATATTACCCTTTAACTATTAGTTGACCGTCAATTTTAACAATCAACCAATTAGTCAAGGGAACTAATGTATAATTAAGACTAAACTCATGATTTCATTACAATATTGCCAAAAGTTAGAGTACTTCATTGCAATTTACTTTTAAAAAAATTACGAAGAAAAAAAATTGTGTTATATATATAATAGCATAATATAGAAGGAAATGAGATTTGATTTAAAGAATAATAAAATGATAATATAATTAAAATGAGCAATTCTTTTACTATCAATTAATTTTCATAACTTATTTTTAGTAAAAAAATATATATTGTTAAATAAATTACTAGTTAGACGTGTATACAATAAAGTATATATATAGTTTTTTTATATATACTACTTACGGTGAAGCGACTTGATATACTACCTATGATGTGATCTCCAGTCTGTTTTTTCTATTAAAAGAGATTTGCTTTGTGGAAAATTAAATTTACCCAACTCATATAATAATAAAAAAAATTTCATTTAATTATTGCAAACATGGAAAATCACCCTTATTATTTAGACTATTCATATAATAATAAATTTTAGATTTATATTAGTTAAAAATTTTGAATTCCATTAACTAGTTAAGTAAATGCGTTTTAAATCTTTATATCGTAAATAGTGTTCTACCATTATTTATAAAACTGCGATAAATGAGAATATCTCTATTATTGTGGAAGTAGACTTCATTTAATTTAGAAGTAGATATTTAGACTACATTATATTATTTGATTTCGGTAGGTCTTGATAGTTTCTGATATGTTAGGTGCATAATTTTTTTAAGAAAAAGGAAAAAAAATAAATGGGTTTGTGGTTGCTCATATTGCAAACTTTGATGCTTTGGTATTAAGTGAAAGATTATGCTAACAATAGTATTACCGTATAGATAAAGTTTTATATACTAAGATATGAGAAATTTCATGCAACATTTAAAAAAAAAATAAAAAAAAAATTTCAATGGATAGATGTGTTTTCACGTGCATGACCTTTGAGGTCCTGTTTGGTACGCAGGATTAGCTTAGGATTGGACAATTTTAATCTCTATCATTTGTTTGGTGAAGCGCGCAGACATAGAACTCATAATCTCGTATACTAAATTAGTCTCATTTTGACCGGACTACACAAACTCATCCCGCCCCTATCACTAATAGTCTCGGGACTAATAAAAAAAATAATATTTTTAATATTTTTTTACTAAACCCTCCATCATCACTAATGATTTCTTATCCCCTTCTCTCTCTATATCTCATATCACGCTTCTCTCTCATCCCCCATTTAATTAAAATTAATAATCATTAATATGTATATTTTTTATCCTTTTAATAATAAACTTTTCATTTTAGATAAAATAAATTAAAGTGAACTTTTGTTTTTAAAATTGTGGTTTTTAATAAAATTGAATTGGATTTATAATATTTTTTTAAAACTTAATCTATTAATACATTAATATTATTTAAATTAAATTTTATATTATTTTATTTTGTTTTTAAAAAATAAATTTATGTTTTTTATTCAATTATTTTTGTTTTAATTTAATTACAATTTATGTATATATTTAATAGACCAATTATATTTAAATTTATTAAATTTAATTATAATTTAGTCATATAATAAACATTTCATTATATTATTTTTAGTCCAATATTAAATCATTCCAAATATAGAATTATACTATTTTAGTCCTATTTCATATTACACAAAACGATGGATAGTGTTATATTAATCTAATTCAATCTCATTCAATCTAACTAGTTTAATCTCATAAAATAGTCCAATCTAATTCCGCGTACCAAATGAGGGCTGATAGTTAAAATGAATGGATCATGGAAGCAAATCTCATCTTTAGAGAGAGAGAGAAAAAAAACTCATCATGAAGTCACGTAACATAATTATGTTTGGAAGACGGAACATTTGGATGCATGAATTTAATTAGAAATTTATTTTAGGGTAAGATAAATTAATTTTTATTTTTAATTATGATATTAAATAAAAATATTTATTTGAATGATGAATTGTAATAATATGTGTAAAATTTTATTAATAAGATGCAGACATACCTGAATAGTGGGTTGAAAGAATATTTATTAAAAAAATGACAAATTACAATGAAAACCCTGACGTTTGGCCGTATTACAACGAAATCGTGAGTTTATTCTTAATTACACATTACTACCTTACTGATCCATAAACTGTTAGTCAAACATAACCGTTTGACCATAACTTAAGTGTGAAATGATATAACTACTCATAATTAAAAAAATAAATTAAATAAAAAATAAAAAAATTAATTTTTTTATTAATATAGTCTTCACTATCTATCAAGATTGATGGACGGTGAAGATTTATTTAATTTTTTTACAATATTTAACATTTATTTTTTATTTTTTGAAGAAAAAACTAAGGTGAAAATAGTCATATTACCCTTTAACTATTGGTTGACCGTCAATTCTAATGAGCAACTAGTTAATCAAGGGTACTAATGTGTAATTAAGACTAAACTCACAATTTTATTACAATATTGCCGAAAGTTATGGTATTTTATTGTAATTCATCTTTAAAAAAATTATGAAAAAGACCCGTGCTATATGTATAATAGCATAATATAGAAGGATGTGAGATTTGATTTAAAGAATAATAAAATGATAACATAATTAAAATGAGCAATTCTTTTACTATCAATTAATTTTCATGACTTGTTTTTAGTAAAAAATATATATTGTTAAATAAATTACCAACGAAACGTGTATAAGATAAAATGTATTTTTTTTTATATACTACCTACAGTGAAGCAACTTGAACTTAGAATATTATTGTCTTTACCACTGAGCCATATTAAACGAAGTAGTGATAAAATATATTTTTAATTTAGAAATTAATATATAGAAAATTATCAATTTAGTCTCTAAGTTTTGACGAATTATGAGTTTTTTAACGCAGTTTGTTTTATTGTTGAAATTTCTTTTTTTAAAAAAAGAGATATTGTTAATGGAGAATTAAAAATATATATTGTGAATGAAGATCCAATCCGTCCATCAATCTTATGGATAGTGGAGATACAATCTGAAGATTAGATCTCCACACCAAGAACACAAAAAAATAAATAAATTTAATTGTATCTAATCTTTAGGTTGGATCTCCGCACCAAGAACATAAAAAAAAATAATTGTGAATGGAGATGCAATCTCCACACCGAAAAAAGAAAAATAAAATAAATAGTCGAATCTCTAGCGATGGAGGTCGCTAGGTCTCCATCCTGCGACGGAGACTGGTCTCCATCACTGGAGACCCAGCGACCTTCATTGCTGGAGGTCGCTCATAAATAGATCTCCATTGTTAGAGATTTGACTATTCAAATTTTTTTTTTTTTTTACTTATCTTGGTATAAAGATCTAATATGGAGATTGGATTTACATTTCATTAAGAACATAATTTTTTTAATTGTTTTTTAAAAAAAAATTTAATTTTTTAAATGTTTTTAATATTATCTCTACCGTCCGTCAATATTGGAGAATCTTGATGGATGGTGAAGATCCATTTTTTTTAAAAAAATTAATATAAAATAACCATATTACCCATTCTGATTAATATATAATGAACATGATTTTTTTTTAAAATTGAGGGTAAAATTGTAATTTTAACTCATTTAAATAGAATTAAGGATAAAACTGTCTTTTTAATATTTTCTATAACAACTGTTAAAAAATGATCAGAGGGATCAAATTGATACATTTACGAAAACTTTGGATCTACGAATACAAATAAAGCAAATTGTATTAAAAAACTCATAATTCGTCAAAATATAGGGGCTAAATTGATAATTACCCATAATATATTGATTTAAAAATAAAACAAATCTAAAATGTATTTAATTATTAAGTTAAAAATCATTTTGGTCCCTAACTTTTTGTAAAATATTACTTTTTGACTGATATTTTATATTTTTTAGCTTATGCGGTCCCTAATTTTTCCAAAATCAATCAAAATAATCCCTCTAACTAAATATTTAACCGTCAACCCTAACAGAAGTAGCAAATTATCCATTTTACCCCTGACTACTTGTTAAGACATAAAATTACAATGTTACCCATTTAAGATGAAAAAATAACAAATTTACCAAAAATAAATAATGACTAAAATACCCTCATTTAATAAATTAATAAGTTGAAAACATAAAAAAACAAATTTTTTCTCACATTATACAGAAACCCTAACCTCAAATACTTCTTCAAAATATAATGAGACTTGAAAATAAAATTTTCACCAACAATCCACCACACCATGCAAAACTACCAAAAAAAAAAAAAAAATTCAGACAAAAGAAAGTTGTAACTGTATTTGAAGTCGGGTTCATCCACCATACCTGGTCGAGTTAGAAGTCGGGTTCGTCCTCCTTGTTCGTCGTCAAGCTTCGTCGCCGTCGGAGTTGCAACCCTTCGTCGTCCTCATCGTTCTTCGTTCGAGTTTCGTTTCTTCATTGGGTCTCACTTCTTCCTTGGGTTAGCTTCTTTCGTCGAGAGACAAACAGGCTTTGTTCGTTGTCGAAGTTTGTAGCCGAAGAGAACAGAACTGTGGTCAAAGTTAGTGGTGCTCAAAGGAACAATAATAGCGGTGTGGGTAAAGTGAAAGGGCATGGGTGAGTATGGAAGGGGTAGGGAGGGACTGTTGACTTTCTTTTGAAACTGATTTTGTAATGAATGGATGGGATTGGGTAGGGTTAAGTTAGGGATTTAGTGGGGATATTTTAATTTTTTAAATAATTTAATATTATTAAATTATTATTTTAATTATATATTTAAATACACGAGTCATTACCTGGTACATATTGTATTAAAAAACTAAAATAACCCTTGCTCAGTTAACTTTTACTAACGGTAGGTTAACAGAAGAACTATTTTAATTGATTTTGAAAAAGTTAGGGATCACGAAAATTAAAAAGTAAAATATCGGTTAAAAAGTAATATTTCACGAAAGGCTAGGGACCAAAGTAATTTTTACCCTCATTATAATAATTTTTTTCTTTTTCAAAAAATAGCCCAGTCAAGCTTCCAAAGGGCTCCGCCCCTGTGCCTGTACACATCAATGGCACAATGTAACAAAATCCATTTCTATCTGCATCTGATAATTGTCACAATGTCGAAAGAAAATTACAGTATCTGGAATTGACTAGGCTCTTCTCACTCACTTTCTTTTTCTACAAGCAACAACTAAGATCAAAGCATGAACAGACTTAAAGCTCCATAATCTTATTCTCCACTAGCTGATCATGATAGGAAGAAACTAATATATACACACAGCACAGCGGAATTTATAGTGTGGCAGATAACATATACATTATATGTCATTTTTCTCATTCAATATTTTTGATGGATTGGTGTATCAACCCATGGTGTAAGAAGGGGTGGGTAGATTGATTACAGTGCTCTTGATTTTGGTCATCATATTGATGCTGTTTGTGATTCCTTGGGAGCCGATTCCGCTCTCCTTCACACCCTGCAACACAAAGCAATGGTTGATTACAGTAAAGGTTAGATAGAGACCGATTCATGACTGAATACAGTATAAAACTTGAGGATAATGGTGGCCTTTTTATTGAATGGTGTCTGGAATATCAAATCTTGCAGTGTGTGGAACTTTGAGTTGTATATATGTCAGGTGCATTGATCGGAAAAAAAATTCACTTGGAAAGGAAAGTGATCTGGTCCACGAGCTGGTGCTGAATTAATCTGAACTGTTCCCGTCTCCATTGCATCACTGATCAAAATCGCCTTGTTTATGTCTTTTGTAAATACACATCCCTGAAATCATACATCTCCAAAATATAGGCTTTTAAGAAGAGTAATAGATTGCTTTGAAATAGAATGAGGCAAGGACTAGTAAAAACTATACCTGAAGACCGAAATTGCTAGCATTGCAATGGTGAATTCCTTCTTCGACCGATTTTATCCTGATAACGGGCACAACAGGACCGAAGGGCTCTTCCCATGCGATCCTCATATCAGGTCGAACTTTATCTAACAACAGAGGCCATATGAGGTTTCCTTCCCTCTTGTATTCCTGGCAGAGGGTTGCTCCTTTCTGCTTGGCATCCATTACCAAGCCTTCGATAAAGTTAGCAGAGGACTCCGTAACAACAGGCGTGATGTCGCAATCATCTTCAGGGGGCCCAACAGTCAGTTTTGCAACTTTAGCATTAACTTTCTCCACAATAGTATCAGCCACAGATTCCATTACTAAGACAACCTTCACAGCCGTGCATCTTTGACCACTGACAGATATTTTTTGCATTGACATGAATAAAACATATGATAGTGATATAAACTGATCAAGCACGCTCAACAGTGACAAATAATAAGAAGAAGAGAAAAGGAATCATTCACAGAACAAGACATTTTATTTTATTAAAAGGAACTGTTAACATTCAGTGGACGGTTTCAATTCACCTATAAGCGAAGCCTCCTTTCAGGATGCTGATGACAGCCAAATCTAAATCAGCATCCTCTAGTATTATACAGGCATCTTTACCGCCAAGTTCCATCTGAAGAGGAATCATGCCTGCTTTCTTCGAGATTGCGATTCCTGTATCTCCACCTGTGAAACTGAGGAAGCATGATCAATAGTGTGACTAAAATAGTCTATTTCTATTTCTCATAGTCAATCATGTCCCGTGAACGTAGGCAATATATGCTGAACAACATAATATGGCGTTCTTTTGTAAAACTAAATTGCATCTAGTCAGGGTGTTCTCCTTGTAACATTAGGGAGTTGACCCCTATTATATCATGCAATATGCTATAATTTGGGAATTGCATGATCTTACCACCAAGATCGATCCACAATCAACGAACAAGAGAATAGAACGATCCAAAAATAATTAACAATTACCTAATACAGTTGACCCCGGGATGCATTGTGAGGAAATCACCAATCTCAGAACCTTTTCCTGTGACACAACTAATTAAACCTTTAGGAAAACCAGCCAAATGAAAGCAATGCACCATGTGGAGGGCAGCCACAGCACCCTGGAGACAATAAAATAGTTACTGTGAGAACAGCCTGAGTCCTGTGATCAACTAGCAGCATATAAAAGTCCTTTAAGGTGGGATGTTTTTCGAATATACAACTGAGGTTGCAATAACTAGATCACCAAGGCTTGAATATGCACCTGGGTTGGAGGCTTCAGCACAAGCGAATTTCCGGCAATAAGTGCAGGAGCAATTTTTGAAACAGCAAGATTGACAGGATAGTTGAAGGGCGGAATAGCTAAAACAACTCCCAGAGGTATCTGCAGGTAGTGCAAATCCAAATTACTCATCGGCAAAAACTAAAAAATATTGCAAATTACATGCAGAGCCAGGATTTCGATCAATATAACAGATCAGAACTTATGCGCAAAGACTACACCTCAATGATGAATTGGGGGATGCATGTAGGGGTGGGTTAAGTATAGAATTTCCTGTGGTTTTGCAATCCAGTAACATATTTTTCTACCCGTTAACTTCTTTATTTTCATTTTTAAACGAAGAAAACTTGAATATAAGTGATGTTCAAATACTAGTACAAGTGTACAACTGAATTTTATGCAGATTGAAAACGCATATATATATATATGTCATTTTAGTACAATTCCTTGGAGTATATAGTCAAGGTAATGCCAAAACCAAGTACAATGAAGTTTTCTAGATCATGTTGGAGTACTCACTTCAATTTTCTAGTTTGCAATTCCGAGTATTCCTTCAAAACTAGTAATACTCTTGAAGATAGTTATAAGATTAGATTTCTCTAGCAGACATATGGAACACATTTTGTCAAGTAACTACATATTCTTTTCCCTTGGGCCTTGCATAACAAAATTTGGTCAATGATTCTCTTAATATTCCCCACACATTTCAATATATCTCCTTAGAACTATGGTGGAAAAAACCTTGGACTCTATAAAGTTACATGAGAAAACAAAACAAAAAATAATAATAAACCAAAGTGTGTCTATCAGTAGGACCACAGAAGAGCCACCTAGCCAATATGTATATGGTACATATATGAATATATATAAACAAATAAAAACTGGGTGCCAATCCAAACAGCTTAGTGCACCACCTGGATTTGAAATTTGAAAAAACACTTTGAAAAGAAAACAGTGAAGTAAATTACCTTTGAACTGAGGCAGTATTTGGTCCTCTCATTTCCTGGGAAACTATCAGAAACCAGAAACTTCCCTTCTCCAAGAATTCTAACTCCTTCCTCAGCACAGTATGACACCAAATCACCAGACCTCACAACCTAATCAATATACAAAACATGATTTTTGAGTTATATATACATACAGATAACAGAAACAGTCATGTTATTGTCGTTATATATATATATATATAGTTACTTCAGTGACAGCATCCTTGGCCGGTTTGGCGATCTCGTTGACAAGGCACTTAGCGATTGGGACTTTGTGCTCTTTCAAGATAGCAGCCGCTTTGTGAAGCAACTCTGCTCTCTTCCACAGTGGAGTCTTGGCCCAAGATTTCTGTGCTGCTTTTGACACTTCTACTATCTTGTTAACCTCCTCCTGCGTACAAGCTGTGTAAAAACAAAAGAAGAAAATAAAAAAAATAAGTGTTGCACCATCAAACTCTCATGAAACGAAAGAGCAAATAGCAACCTAACCAACCTTGGACTTTGAAGTGGGTCTTTCTGTTGGTGGGGTTGATGATGGGCACTGATTTTCCCGAAGAAGATTTCTTCCATTCTCCGCTACAGTAGAACTTGTACACACCATCATCGTCGACGATCTCTTTAAACACACCAGCTCCAGCCATTATTTTTGTTTTTGTTTTTTTTTTTTTTTTAGCGGAACTTATTTGTTTTTAACAAGAGAGAGGTATTGATGAATCACAGTGACGGTCTGTTCTGGTACAAATAAAACCCGCGTCTTGCTCGAAAATTGGCCTCATTGTGGGGGGTGGAGGACTTCGGGAGTTGCAGATCGGACGGCTGAAAACTTGCAGAATTGGATTCTTCCAATTGCCGGACAGTTGTTGGTTTGGAAATTGGAATTTCGCTTTTACTCCGTTAGACCGTAACAAGTACGTATTGTATTGGATCATAAAAGCCCCATTTTGGGTAAGGCCCACGGCCTATTTAAATTGGATATTGAGGGCCTATGTATCGCGACCCGAACCGTTCTCTTTACTTTTCTTTATCGTGAAAATACTCGGCAATTCTCTCATCGTTTACCTTGACTTGACTTCCCTCTCTGTTCACTTGAACGAGTGTTCCCTCCAATAGTTTCCCTCCACGTCAAACACTCTCCACGTGTGCTCTGTCTATTCGCTGAAACCAAGTCATCCAGACTCGTCAGTCGTCACCCTCTTCTTCTCTTTGAAAAATAATAAAAAAAAAAATAGAAAAAGAAGAAGAATTCAAATCACAGATCCATCGACACAGTTCTCGATCCTAACCCTAACGAGTCGCACGAGAATCCTCTCACGTTTTCTCTTTTGAGCTCTGGATAGAACCTCGGATCGCACGGTGGCTCCGTCAGGGGCACAAGCCCTAAATCAGAGAAGAAAACCGCCGTCAACCGCGACCGTTAACGACCGAGATTCGACGAGAAGAAGAGTTCCGCAACCTGTTCTACCGTTTTGGCAGCAGAACTGGTTCTTAGCGCTGCTCTTCGTCATGGCTATGGGCTTCTTCGCTCTGTCTGTCTTCCTCTACCTCGGCCTCAGTCTCGATCACTCCTCTCCTTCCTCCGCTTCCGCTGCTTCCTCTGAAGCCGTCGAGGTTCGAATCTTTTCCTTTTGGTTTCTGTTGCTCGCAATTTGATTTGATCTGATCGAATGAGATATCGAAACTTTTGATTTTATAATAGCTAGTTTACAGAATTAGGAAATTAGAGCTTGTTGCCTGCTTTGTTCGGAATTCGAAAACAGAATTTCGATTTGCATAGGCTGTTGTTTCAACATTGTATCCAGAAATTCGTTTCTAGAAGTATTAGAACGAAGTTAATATCGATTGCCTGCCATGGATATATAGGGGTCCAAATTTATGGAAATATAAGTGGAAATAACGAAATTTGTTAGAATCTGATATTTTGCCGATATCGTTAATATCCAAAATTTGAAAGTATCAGGATATTATATTATCGATATTTACTTGTTTGATTTGATCCAAATGAGTTCCTTTATGTGCTATGTATACTTATTTTCGTGAGCAAAAAATAACAACAAATTGTATCTGGATCTTGTTAGCTTCAACAGATTACTTATGGGACAGCTCTTAAGTTGATGCACGAGAAGACGAAATTCAGGCTGCATTCGCATGATGTGCCATATGGCTCTGGCAGTGGGCAGCAATCGGTTACGGGTTTCCCCAATGTCGATGATGCCAATAGCTACTGGGTACTCTGTTTTTCTTACTCGCACCTGCATTTTGGTCTATATTTATTTGATATAACCTCAGGATGGATCTTTTTTTTGTGCTGAGAATTACAACACTATAGAGATGATAGTCTTAAATTAAACACGAAAACAAAGGACTTGTTCATTTTGTCCTACACCTGAAGAGTTACCGACCATGCAGTTCTGGGAATTAAATTTAAATTTATTCTTCCTTGGAAAGCCAAGTCAATATTAAATTTAGGAATCAACTCTCCTTTGTTCTGGCGACATTTTAAATCGGGTTTTTGTCCTTCCATATTAGTTATTTTGGTTGGCTGACATCGTAGTTGGATAGTTTCCTCTATGAGTTCCCTTGGTTTCACTGGTTAGTTTTAAATTGTGATAAAAATTTAGAGAGTTGATCCTTATTGGTAAATTTTACATAGCATTAAAATTTTCCCATACAATTTGGTAGATGATTTTGCTTTTGACATCAAGTGAGATTATGTTTGTAGATTGTTAGGCCTATGCTCGAGACACTTGCCAAACAAGGTGACACCATTGAGAGTGGAACAATTATCCGGTTGCAGCACATGAAGACTAGAAAATGGCTGCACAGCCACCTGCATGCGTCCCCAATATCAGGCAACCTTGAGGTATGGGTTTGGTTTTCATAGCCCTTCATTTGGTACAAAATTTAATCTGATCCCATTATTGATGAAATTATGTGGGATCATAGTGTCAAACCATGCAATATGAAAGATAAGAGCCGCTAGTCTCAAATTTATTATATGGATACAACTGCTAATTGTTTGACTGGAATTTTTGAATTCTACTGCTGAGCTAAGCATGAAAGAAATCCTCTTGATGTATGGGTTTGGTTTCCATAGCCCTTCATTTGGTACAAAATTTAATCTGATCCCATTCTTGATGAAATTATGTGGGATCATAGTGTCAAACCATGCAATATGAAAGATAAGAGCCGCTGGTCTCAAATTTATATGGATACAACTGCTAATTGTTTGACTGGAATTTTTGAATTCTACTGCTGAGCTAAGCATGAAAGAAATCCTCTTGATGTTATATAATTTGCAGTTACTAAATCCACGGGCCACATTATTTGATTGCAGGTGAGCTGCTTCGGAGGAGAACATGAATCTGATACTGGGGATCATTGGAGGTGAGACTTGAAATTCACTGTGTTCCCTGTTTATGTCTACTTGTCTTGATCTTCTGTTCTGCAGCTGATGCTTCATATTCGAGTGATTTCTATTAGGCTTATGATTGAAGGGAGTGAGAAGACCTGGAAGCAACATCAAAGGATTCGGCTTCAACATATTGACACTGGTGGCTATTTACACAGTCACAACAAGAAATATCAAAGAATAGCTGGCGGACAGCAGGAGGTGGGAAAATAAATAATCACTGCAATCCTGTTGCTCAAAAATTGATGCAAAATGAATGAATTCAGAAAACTAAATTGGCAATTATGAAAAATTCAAAGATGCAATTTCAATATTTACTACCTTTATCTATCAAATTATACAAATTTTGCTTCTTGTTGCTTTCCGTATAACGATCAGTGCACTTGTATAGGTTTGTGGAGTCAGAGAAAAACGCGCTGATAATGTGTGGTTGGCTGCTGAAGGTGTTTACCTCCCTGTCACTAAAAGCAAGTAAAGATTCGATGATTCTCTAAGGGGAGTTGCCCTTACAATAGCAGCAGGTACATGGGTTTTGGATTTTTCAGGTGGCTGGTGCCTGTTCTTATACTAAGTCTAGAAGATGTAGATGTTTTACTTAATGAAGGAAGAATTACATTTCAGAGTACAACACTTTGACATAAAAATGCTATGTTTTAATCAATGTATTCATGCTATTGTATCACCAGGAGAGTACTCATCGTAATCAACTAGGATTCTGTTAATGGTATTTCTCATTGATATAAAGCGATTTCAATTACCACTTTCTGGCTTTAATTACCTCTTTGGATGATGAAAATTGCTTTATATGGTGTAGTTTTTCACTTGACCCAACGGACAAAGTCTTCGATACACTCGAGTGTATATGTACCTAATTCAGTGACCATGTGGCACGGATAATTAATTAAAGTGTACTTTTTTTTAAATGGTACTCATGAGAGGATATTTTGTACAAATAGCATTAGTTTAATATTTTGAGTAAAAATAGTACATATAGACAGTGTTTTGGACAAAATTGACCTTGCCAACAGGAAAGAGAAAAAAACTCGATATTATCTTTTTCTATTCTTTTTCTTTTTTGTTTGTTTTTTTCTTCTGATTCTTCCCTCTTCTCTACAACTCAACACTCATCCCTATTCTTTTTTTTTTGTCAATCTTTCAACTCTCTCTCTGTTGTTTTTCTTTTTTTTTTTCTCTGATTCTTCTCTCATCTCTGCCACTCACACTCACTCTCTCCATTCTTTTTTTTTTTTTTTCTATTTCTTTATTCTCTCAACACGCTCTATATCCCTGTTCTTTTTCTTTTTTTCTCATTTTTTCTATGTTTCTCCAGTCTTTTCTATAACTCACACTCACATTCTGCAACTCGCTCACTTTATTCTTTTTCCTTTTTTTTTTTTTTTTGGTGATTTGCTATTGCCGTGAACCATTTTAGCCCCCGGCACCGTGAACTGTGCATTTAGTTCATGGTGCGGTGAACTAACTTGTTGCGGATGATCGAAGCCTATCGAGGATGACTCTGTAGGAGGGATCGAAACCGTTATTCGATCTCACTTTGTTCAGGGCTGAATTCTCCATAATACTCAAACCAATGATTGAGTTCTTCTAAAAGATGAGTTGGGTGGGTTCTGATTAGGGAAAGTTCATTCTAAAAACTCTAAAATTGTTACTCGTAGTTTAGACAACAATATGTTAATTTGTTACACTCAAATTCTTAGGAATATACTAGGGAATGATAAAAATAATCAAGATTTGATTCACTATATAAAGAAATGTAATTGTGAGATGAAAATAAGTCAATAGAGAGGAAGATGGAATGGGATAGAAAAAAAATTAAATTGGTTTAATAAAGGATGAAATGGAATTTTTAATAAAATTAGTACTATTTCTCCAAACTTTAATAAGTTCATATTAGAGTTACAAAATTAGGATAATTTGATGTTATTTTCCACCGATTTCTCTTAATTAATTGTATTTTTCTTTATCATATAGCATGAGCTCAAGTCACCTTTTTAAGGAATTGTGCTTCTGTTATAACTTATATAGATACAATTGAAGAGCAAAGTTAACTTTTGTATCTGCAAAGGAAAAGTAGGAAAAGAATAATTTATAATAAATTATTTAAATTTAAATAATATGACATGTAAATTGTGATTAATAAAAATATTTTTATTATTTATATATAATATAAATTTAAATAAAAGATTTGAATAATTTGGTGGGTTTTTTTTTTAAATTATAATTATAAGATGAATTTACAAATTTATCAAAATTTATTGAGATTAATTATTAAACGTGCAATTTGAATATTTATAACCGTCATAATAATAAAAGACATTTACTTCATTAATAAGGAGGAAAATTTAGGAAAACAGGTTTTACTAATGTGCAATATTGTGACAATGTGACATGAATGAACTATTGGGCTCTGATAAAAATGGCCTGCCCATGTCCGTAAGAAGAAAAGCAGGTTTTCTCAACTCTCTTGAAGGCTTTGTTTGTTTTGGGTAGCCTACCTCTTCTGCTCATGTAATTTCACTTTGTTGTCATAACAAATTGGTTGTGGTTATAAATGTTCCTTTGAAAACTTTTATAGCAATTCTTTGATGAGAAAATGTAATCTATGAGGTGCCCTGGAAGAGAGGCAATCAACATGGTCAAGCAAATCTGCAAATAATTATATATCAGACTTGGTCTGGTGACACCATGTTGCCCTATTTAATGCTGGTTTTTCTATATATTTATCAATTATCAATCTCTATCTATTGCCTCTCGCCTTCAGCTTTCCATATATATTTTTGGTCATTTTTATTTTTTCTTATTTTACAAATTTAATTTTGAAAAAATAGTTATATATTATTATATGATCATTAGAAAATAACCATAATTAAAATACCCATCTCGAATTAAGTAAATTTTCGTAATAAAACCCGCATTTATTATGTGGGGTTTAACTAGTTCTAGAACGAAAGAGACGGACTAGTTTCATTTTTCTTCCCATCAAAAGCTTTATAAATTTTAATAGATCATATAACACAATTTTTAGTACTAATATATGATTGAGATTTGTTACTTTATTATATTTTTTAAAAAGACGGCCTAACTAATTTCTTTTTCCATTAAAAACTTTATAAATTTTAATAGATCATGTAGCACGATATTATTGTTATTACCACTAACACACGCTTAAGATTATTTAAATTAAATTATATTTTTCCTTCTAAATTATCTAAAAACTCTCAATTTCTTATACAGACTAATATTTGATTTGTCGGTGGAATCAGTATCTTATACACACATGTAATGTAAGAAAAACTGTTAACATATTTTTGTGTTGTGTTGACATAAAAAGCTTATAGATTATTGTGATGAAACATGTAAATTTGAATTTGTACCATACTTGAAAGACAAGTTAATTTTCTCTCCTTAATCTACGCTAGAAGATGGTCCCCTCTTTATCAAACGATGTCAATCACCGAATGGTTTAGTCAATAAAGAGTACTTAATGCATAGCAGACTAAATCTTCGGTGCATCAATGATTGGTACACTGAAGACATGAGACATGATTGTTTCGTATATAATTTTTATGACATATGTATAATTTTTTTTTCACATATCAATATATCATATCTTTGGTAACCGATGCACTACCCATTTATCGGTAAACTGAAAATCATAAATATACGGATATTCTGCTGAATGGATGTAACGTGTAGATATAAATATATTGGAAGAAAATATACATATATCAGTTATATGTTACATTTTTAATTACTGAATGTATCTAAATTGAAGATTTTTTTTTTTTTTGGGGTCAATAGAGTACCAGACAGACTTGTCACAATTCAGACCAAACCAATCTTTTTAAATTTCATCGTTGTCCTTGATTGATTTACCCTTTTGTTTCTTTTTTCTCTTTTTATATTTATTTTTTTGGGTTAATTCACAAATCTGTAAAGGTTCTTGATTTTGATTTATGATGCAATTCTGGCAATTAACCTCAACCCTAAAGTAAACTTCATACAATCAATCAATCAATCAATCATACCCACCAAGCATTTCATTGTTTTTGTTTATTAATTATTTTTCTGGAATTTCTTTACTCTTTATAAGAAAAAAAATTTAATTATTACTATTTATCTAAATTGATAACTAGAGATGAGAAATTTAATTATATTGAAAACTTCAAATATTACCTTTAATTGATGATTTGAAAAAAAAAAAAAAAAACAAAAAGGGAAGTTTCCTCTTGGTTTTGGACTGAAACTCACCTGTATACTTTTCTCATATCATTTTCACTTATCTAAATAAACTATTTTTCGATGTAACTTAGCTTCTAACGTATCTATTTTAGATATTGTTCGTTTTACACGTTGTTGTTATATTTTATGTATAAAAGACTATAAACAAATATTGATTTATAAATTTTATCACATTATATCAAAGTCACTTATATCAATCATCCAATAGTAAATATTCAATGACGGTGCTATAAGTTAACAATTGCGAACGCTTGGACTCGCGGATCTGTGAACCGGTAAAAGATACCTTCGTAGATATGGCCAAATATTTCCATTCAAAATTCAGAGTTTACTCCAGCAGACCTCCAAAACCATGAACAATCAGACCAGACCCTTAAACAATAAAAACAACCCATAATGTATATATATATTTTGGAGCTAATGGACCAGGTGCTTGATGATCTACCCACAACCACAGCAATAAATATTATTATAGATTTAGGTCACTAAAAAAAATGCTGCCTATACCCTTAATTTTGCCCCCCACGCATAAAGTGACTGACATGTTCAAATGATCACAAAAAATTACAACATGCTCCATCTATCCTATATATATATATATACACACACACACTTGAGAGTCGGATGGGAAGAATGTGGATGAATTTTCATTTGTACCCACCAGCTCAATTTCCTGTTCACTCTGTCCCAAGTTGGCTTTTTTTTTAAACTAGTTCTTCAGATCTGTAAACAGTTATATACAAAAATAAACAATAAAAAAAGCTCATTAAACAAGGTCAAGGATGCATTTACTAATCACACAAAGATATGTTATAAAAATGGTTAAACTAATCAAAATAAACAGTTTTCACTACTTGACTCTGTGTCTATATATATATATATATATATATATCATAAAAAAGAGTAAATAACATTTATCTACTCTGAGGTTTGCTCAATTATAGACGGGTCAACTTTTAGGCTTATTGACAAATACCTCCATTCTTTTAGATTTGCTCAATTACAAACAGAGTTAGCTAAGTTTTTTTTTTTTTTACAAAAACCTCCTTTGATCAACTGTTACATTTGACTAAATTTTACTAAGGGTATGAGAGTTATTTGTCAATAAACGATAAAGTTGACTCTACTTGTAGTTGGTAAAACTTCAGGGGAGTTCCATACAATTAGGTCTATAAAAAAATATGCACAGTTGGAGGAGATTCCTGGATGGAAACATCACACTCATCAGGATTGAAGAAATGAGCAAAGCAATAGATTCCCACCCAGATGATAAATTTTGCATTTAATGGTGGCTGTTTTTGTGAGTGAAGAAAATGACCGCCAGGCAACCCCAGATCCCACCCTTTTTACACAGACGAGTGTGGTGGTGACTGGTCAGAGAGTTGGACAAAAATGTATTTTCACAGCCCTCTGATTTTTCTAATTTCCATGCCTTGCCACTGACAACCAGAGCATCTCTATGACAAAAATGTCATGCCTTGAACGATTCTCTCGTCAGTCGTCACAACTTAAAAGAACTCATATCAAGAGAAAGAAGTGATATTTTAGTGATAAAATATTTCATCAATTGATTTACATGCATCTTCAAAACCAATAATTCTCTGAAAATGAGTTTTTATCTGAACAAAATAAAATTTACTAAGGAAAGGACAACCTTAGAAGATCAAAAGCAAAGACATACTTTGGTGACAAAATATGTTATCATTTAGATTTACATGGATCTTTCCAAACCATTAGAAATGAGCTTTTACTCGAATAAATATAAACAATTTGATCGAGTGGTAATTATATAAGGAAAGGACAAAATGACCTTTTATCGTAACAAATATAGACAAATTGATCGATCGATATCTATTTCCAAAAAAAAAAAAAAAAAAAAACCACGAGTCATAAGATTCTTAGCTCATATCAAGAGAGAAGAGATGCTTCAATACCCTCGAAGTATCCAATTAGATGTACGAGACCGTCATCATAACCGCGCCCACCGCACTTCCCGAAAAATGGTAGTCTTTTTTATTTCTTTTTATTTTTTTTGGTTCTTAAATTATCATTCATGTGTTCACAGATCAGATATCCAAAGGCAAAAATAGATCTCCCAAAATGGATATTATTTACTCATTCAAAATGCTACCCAAACTATAGCCAAAATGGGATACAACAACCCACTAAAGAGATATATTTTTCTACATACATTTTTTTTTAACATGAGCTACCAGTACCAACAAAAAAGCGAATAAAGATCATGAAAAGAAGACTAACTTCCAAATTCTTCAATTCAATCTCCATGTCTAGACAATCTTCAAAATGGTAAGCTCTTGGAAGTTGAACTGATTGTGAGGGACTTGAAATGCTCTGATGGAACAAAGTCTTGCGGCAAATTTGCTCTCTTGACAATCCTTCTCATGTTGTTCTGCAAACTCTGTTGGACTAAATGTTTCACGGCTTTCTTCTCCTCACTCATCATATCTTCCTCGTCCTCCAAACACTCTTTAGAAGCAACCCCGTTCGGATTCGTAGTAGATGCTGATGAAGATCCACAGATGGGGGCGGACACCGCGGCCCCCCCCAAATTCACTGCATAAGTCTCCGAAACCTGCTTCCCTTTGTCGACTCTCAAGCTTTCCAAAATCCTCGAAGCCCTCTTCTGTGCCAATGTACTACCCAAGAGTGTCAATTCGAGCAAGGACGATGCAATGCCAGCCTCAATCATGGCCTGTCTATCTCCATATGACTTGTGCGCCATTACCATCAGCACATAGCACACCTTCTCTTGGCAGCCTGGCGAGTCAGTCCAGTTCAAAACATCAACCAGAATCGGGAACGAATCAGGCACGTGGCTGATCGCCTTTCGACCCTCTGGGGTCGACACCAGATTGCTCAAAATGGACAGAATCCTTTCGCTTAGTTCCATATCTCCTACCACGTTCAGGAGAAACGGGATCAAATCGGTCTCCAAAATGTACGAAACAGTTCGACTGGAAGATCGACTAGGTTGTACAGAGCGCGAAGCGCGTCTTGCCTCGCCTGTGCACTGCTTTTCTTGTCCGAATGCTTCAAGGTATTGACCAAGAACGGGACTGCCCCCGAAGATCCAATGATGGGCTTATTCGAGTCCAACGCACTCAAGCCTAAGAAATTCGCTACAATGGCTTCGGAGACCGATGGATTGGGATCGTTTGGAGATTCAATGATCTTTAGCATCTTGTGAACAGCTCCTGCTTTGACAATGGCTGCTTTGTTCCTGCAAAATAAATAAATAAAACAAAATGGGGTTTGAAAAAGAACTCATTATCTATTCAACTCCAAATAAAT
The DNA here is from genome assembly GCA_003430845.1 of Xanthoceras sorbifolium. Classification (NCBI taxonomy): domain Eukaryota; kingdom Viridiplantae; phylum Streptophyta; class Magnoliopsida; order Sapindales; family Sapindaceae; genus Xanthoceras; species Xanthoceras sorbifolium. The sequence continues at coordinate 29,079,903 of CM010616.1, forward strand.
TTTTTGGATTTGATATGAATATATACACAGTGACTGCAAAACGTAACTGAAAAGGAAACGAAAGTGAGTTACAAAAACATAAACCAATCAAAAATAGGCAACTAAAAAGAAAAAAAAATAATCCACATCCAAACAGAACTATTTCTCGGAAAAAAAATATTAAATTATGGAAAGGGACTTGTCGAAGCAAATTTGGATTCTACAGTGATAGTTTACACAAAACTACAAATATTGAAAAGGAAAAAAAAATTAAATCTTTTCATTTAAAAAAAAAAAGAGAGAAAAATAGAACAGAACAACTCACATGTCATTGCCGATTCCGAGATTGAGCAGAGCATAAAGAGAAGCGATTTGAGAGTCGACTTGTTCGAAATCGAGCATTCCAGCTAACGGAGGGATCGCTCCAAGCATCGCCAGAGTCACTCTCGTCTCTGGATTCTCTCTCGCGAGAAGTCTCACTCTCCTCGCGGCTTCAATTCTTCTTCTTTTTCTCTCTTGGTCGTCTTCGTCGTCGTTATTTTCTTCGACTTGCAACTCTCTAACCACGTGCTTCAACTCCTCCAGAGCCTCCTCTTTCTTCTTCGTCGTCGTCTTCGTCGTCTCGCTCTCCGTCTCGCACTCTGTTTCTGCCAAGTTCAGGAGATCTGATAGCTTCTCCGATTTCTGCTGCCGTTGCTGTTTCTCTTGCTTTTCTTGTTTCTTCGAATCGGTTACTGTTGCTGTTGCTGTCGTTGTCACTGTTGCCGCTGCTGCCGGTGGCTGTGGTAGAGACCGAAACGTCGTCGTCCGGGAACTCTTGGCGGTAACGGGAGCTGCCGCCGCAGCTCACGGCGTCGAAGATTTTACGACGGAATGCGGCACCGGAGAAAGCTGTCCATAGACGGAAATGGTGGCCGCCGTTAGCGCCTCCCTCGCCGACAACACCGCCGTCGAGAACCAAGGATCTGATGTTGTTGCTCTGGTGAATCTTCGCCATTGTTAAAATCTCCCTCTCTCTCTCTCTACATTGCAGAGCTAAAGAGAAACAAAAACTAGAGACACACCGAGTTAGTAAAAAAATGGACTGACTGACAGAGAGAGAGAAATGAAGAGCTTTTTTTTTTCTTTTTTTTGTTTGCGTTTTATTCTAATTTTTTGGTTTCTTGTTGATGTATAATCAACAGCAGAGAAAACGATAAATGTTAGAGAGAGAGAGATTGTGTAGAGTAGAGTGTTTAAGGCATGTTTGGATGAGGATTTTTTCTCGGAGAAAGTTCCAAAACAGGACAATTTATTTGCCAACTAATTTGTTCTTCTAAATCAGAAAAATTAATAAAAATTTCAAAAATTAAATTGATAAAACCAAACCAAAACAAATCATCCTATATTCATATTTCATCTTCCCACCGAACGGGGTTTTTTTTTTTATATATATATTATACATATAAATAAAATAAAATAATAAAAAATATATATATTGATAAGTTTTTATTTAAATGTTTAAATATTCAAAAAAAATATTTTAATTTTTTTTTTCTGAATTTTATAAATCATATTATTGTTCGATTTAGTGATCTACTTTAATATAGAGTAGTGTTATTTAAAATACATTTAAAATGACATTTTACATTATAGTAATAGGAGTTGTATTTCGAATAACGATTAATGTCGTTATATATAACAATATTTCTTATTCAGTCGGCCTCAAATATTAAAAAAAATAATTAAAAATATTGTTGCTATTCTATTTAGGCAATTTGATGTATTCGAACATTTTAATTATACTTTTATCAATGTTAGCATGGTTAGGGAGAAAATTATTTATATATATATATGTATTAATAAATATATATAGTATCCTTAAAATATGTATAAATTAGTGGAACTTTTTTAATTATTCTTGATAAACAAAATGTTAATATATATTTATATTTATATATATATATATATATATCCTGAAAATAAAAAAATTATGTCATCTCAATTAAGTGATAATTAAAATCTCACAATATTTTCATTTTTTCTCAAGTCACCAAACATACCCCACTATGATATATATTTTTTTCTATTCTCTTTTAAGTTTTTGATACATTCAAGAAAAAGCCTATTGATATGTCAAAAAAAAAAAAAAAAAAAAGCCTATTGAAGAAGCCAATTCTAGAGAGAGAGAGAGAGAGAGAGGTGCTTGGTAAAGAAGCCACGAAAGTGTACGTATGGGTCCGTTTTACTTTCTTTTATTTTTTGCAATTTTTTTTCACATGGGGAAATGTGTATTATTGTACTACACACTAACACCTCAGTCACCGTCCTTTTCCATCATCTGTTGCCGTCCAGCTAATCCTGTGTGTCAAAGAAGCTTCGCGTGGGTCCTTCGATGTGATGCTCTGTGGGGTCCTGTGAATCTAATTGGCTGGGTGTATGCTAATACGATAGACAGGAGCGTACGGCGTTTGATTTGGAGTGAGATCCAGTGTGTTTTATTATTATTATTTTTATTTTAAAATAATAATAATTCTCTGACTTCAACGACAACGAAAATAGATAGACGTGTAAAAGACCAAGGAAGAAACTGTGACTAAAAACAACATTTTTTTTTTTCATATTTCACTTTTAGACAACAAGTTCAAAATATTTACACAACTGCCACTATTTAATTTCGTAATAAAAAATTATATCTTAAATATCAAAAGTGAGACATTGATTAAACAAGAGTATATAATTTTATTAAATCAATTCATTCAAAAATTTACTAAACGACTATATTTCCTATTATTTCTAAATTTGATTAGAAATCTCATTAAGTTATTACAAATTATCATAAATTCTCCAAAAAGTATTAAATATTTCTCCTTAGACTAACAATAATGAAGCCAAATATATATATATATATATATATATATATATATATATTGAATACATCAATCGGGTCAAGGGTATATTAAAACCTGACGAGATCAAATCCCTATAATTTCGGTCTAGAACAATAACTCTTATTAGAGTTTTTATACTTTATAATTTAATATATAAATGTGTAACTTGAAATAAGCATATCATATAAATGAAAAAAAAAAAAAAGTGTTCAACTATTAAATGTGTACGAAGTCAAATTATATTATTAATATAACTTTTATGAGTTTTTAACTTTTTCCAATTTTTGTTATAGAAAAGGGCAATTGTGTAATTTGGGTTTATTATTCACAATAGAATTCATAGTTTTATAACAAGAGTTATACTAACAGCAAGCCTGGTCACTCTCCCGAGAGAGCGACAAGTGGTATTTGTTCTTCTTTTTTTTTAAGTTTTATAATTAATTTTATTTTAACTCCTCATATTTATATTTTTTATCCTTATGATCACTAAATCATTAAACTTATCAATTTAATCTATATTACTAAAATTTTAATATTCTAACTTAAAATCAAAATCAATTTTTATAAAAAAAATTAAAACGAAAAGTAAAAAATAAAAATTAATAGTATATATTTAAAATAAATTTGACACTTAATAGGTCAGAAGACTATCGAGATTAAGCTTTATAGTACGGTCTATATATTTTAAATCTAAATCAAAAGAAGAAGTCTACTCTTAATATTGGGAGAGGTCTCCCTGTAATTATTGCGGTTTGATATTTTTAGTTCCATAACTATATTAGATTATTATAAATTTATCAATTTAATTCATATGACTAAAATTTTAATAGTCAAATGAAAATGAAACTGAAAATTAATTAGTTTATTCATAATAATAAAATATTAATGTTAAAAGATGTATTTATTTTCCTACTTATAACACATGTTATCATAATATATATTGATAAATATACAATTTTTTTTATGTGTCTAATTAAATATAAAAAATATAATAGTTTCAAAAGAAATATATGAAAAATATATAAAAAAATATATTTTTATAAAAAAAATCGCCACCTAAGGAATGAATATCTCCCTAGCTTCCTCTATCAAAAGCCACTTTTTTTTTTTTTTTTTCGTAATAAGTATAGAAAGACCTCATCCAATATCGAATTGCATATAAAAATATATATTTAAAATAAAAATTAATAATATATATTTAAAATAAATTTAACATTTAATCAACTGAATGACTGCTGCTAACGTGTCTATTTGTATTATAGTTTGCTTATAAATGATTTTTTTTTATCAATCAAAATGAGATCCTTTTTGTTTTTTTGGTAAAAACTTTTTCGTGATTCCCACTAACATAATTAGATAACAAAGCATGGATTACATGGGTTTATGGGTTGTGTCTTTTCAAAACTTTTCCATTAATTAGTTGGTTACGTGTGAGATTGTTAGTTGTATATTTGTATGGTGGATTAAGAAAGGGTGGAGCATTTAGTGATTTAATCCATAAATTTTGGTGCTTTCATTGAACCCCAATCAAATCAACCAAAAAAAAATAATAATAATTCCAATTGTCATAATGTCATTCTAGTCAACACGCAATTAGATATAGGAAACCAAAATCTATAGTAAATCCGTGACACAAAAAAAATAAAATAAAAAAATTACTATATAAAAAGAAAATATTAAACTAACTATTATAAATATTTTTTTTAAATATAAAATCAATCACTAAATAATTATAAATTCCTTTAAAAAGTTAATTTTGTAACATTAATTTATAAACTTTATAGTATTTAAATGTTAAGTTTCTACACATATCGTTCATATAATTAATATGTGACAAAATGTCTATAACATTTTAGGTTCCAACACAAATTTTGTAGATTATAGAAGAATAATATTTTTCATCAATATTTGAATATGAGCAAATTTGTGAAATGACATGGATCAGTAAAATATGTGAATTCCATCAATATTTTGAGGCATGTGACAATGGAATATTTGCTTGCTGTGTTCATCGGTCATGTTACCTGTAATAATATTTGCTCTCTTGTGAAGTTAAAGTCAAGGTGGAACATACATGACCCATGTCTATTCCACAACTTTTATTTTGTAGCGAGTTTTGTCGTTTAAATCGGCCGTGAACAGACATGGAGATCTTGTTTGATTTTCAATTGGGTACAACACGAACCAAGTTAGGTTGACAATTTCTACAAATCTAACTTGAAGAAGATAAAAAAAAAAAAAATCTCTTCCATTACTTGATTTTGATTCAATTTAATATCATTAGATTTTACGTTTGACTTTTATTTTATTTTATTTATTTTTTCATTTTGGTCAAAGAGATCTATAGGGTAAATAAGTTGGGAGGGTAATGAATCTATAAATTTTTTTCATTTCTAACATGATTTTCAACCATATATTTATCAAATTATATGGCATTAGCAGGACAAAAATTGAATTCCCACCATGTTTATTGGTCTCACCTCCTTTTAGGCTTTTACATAAAACTTATAATACTTGGGAATAATCTTATCTACTATTAAATGTATAACAATCCATAAAAATAATACATATATGCTACTTATGAGACCTGAATGATCGAGTCACATTCTTCTTTTCCGAATTTCAAATTTGTATTAAAAAAAAAAAAGGTCGTTTTCAAAATAAGTTGATTGTATATTTATAATTAAATCGATACATTAAAATTGTAACATAATTGGTTAGATACAGGTGAGGATGTTAATGAGCCAGACCAAATTCCTCTTCAATTGTGAATTAGAATTATTGGTAGCCAATCCAACAAACACACTTGATAGTAATAAATGCATTTCATAATTTTAATAATAATAGGTACTTCTTATTCAATGTATTGTGATGCTATCATCATGTTCAATAGAAGTCATCAATAGGTTTGCATTTATATGATACCATTACTCCTTATAATTCTTATCAAACGAGACAATAATAAAAAGTTTAAACAGGGTAATATGTAGATAATTTTTCAAATTATCATATCATCTTATAATCTACATGCCAATACAGTTCATTTGACGTATTATTTCATTTTTACGAATGTTGAATACGGTTTTGAACTCTTGATTACTATAATTATTATTATTATAAAAATTCCACAACTTTATTGTACTTAACTGAAACTAATAGAAGTTCGTGGCCAGCCTTGGCACGAATAAATGTGGACGATGTTTATGCAAGTAATACAATGCTGGCAAATCCACCAAGTGTGAGTTAATAAACTGAAAAAGGTGGGGGACTTTTAGAATTTTTTATTAGAATTTTAAAAAAATAAATAAATTAAAGTGTAATCATGATATCATATGAATGTGAACATGTCCACCATTTTTATTTTTATTTTTATTTTTTATGCAGAGGACAGTTCATGAATCCAATTTGCAACTAGCAATTACATGTAATATGAGCATAGGTTTTATAAAGGTATGGGCATGAGAAATGTGTGATATTAAGGGAATACCTTTTTTGATAAAATAATAATTTATTCCATTACTCAAAAAAAAAAAAAAAAAAACACCGACACAAAGTACCTTCTATTCTTCTACTCTTTTGTCTTTTCTTCTTGTCATAATTGTTAGAATTATGTTTTGGATTAAGCTAATCAAGAGAGTTGGTGGGTTCTCCCAAGTGAAACATAATACCACCCCCCAAGTTTTTGGATCTTTTTTAGGGTCTTTCTTGTATTCATTATCAAACCTAAGATGCTATCATATAAAGGAATTCTCAGGAAGGGATCATCTAAAAGCGTGAGATAATTTTATTAGAACTACCTAACGGTAGATGTTAGAGACCACTAGAGACGCAGTTAACAGTATAAATGCAATCCGATGACTCGTCACTTGTCCTAATAACATTACCCGAACCAAGTAAAATTTGCTATGCCACTTAAATTAAGTCAAAGAATGTAGAAGGAATTTCAACACCCACTAAAGATGAGATTTGGTACTTAAAATTGGAGTGTGCCTGCAAAATCTCTCTCTCTAGAAAAAATTGCAACTCAAGTTTTAAGTACAATTTGTTATTTCCCATGAGATTAGCAAGAAGTGTGCATTTGACACTAACACTTAATGTCATCACACCAATATATCAACAGAGGATTAGACAAACCTTTTATCCATCGAATGTACAACTCTGACAAACGATATCAGTTGTTCGCAACCATGGCATCCATGGGGGAGGTGCTATCCAGTTTCTTGATGCATAACTTATTTTGGGGAGGAAGATCTTTGGCTGATGGAGACTCATCAACATCCACAACAATCGAGTCTTCCTCCTTGAAATCTCCTCTCAGGACTCCCATTGCCACTTCATTCTCAACCAACTGCTGTATAACCCTCTTAACTGGCCTGGCCCCAAAGTTGGGATCGAATCCCAACGTCCCCAGAAGCTCAACAGATTCCTTTGTGTAATGGAGATCGATCTTCTTTTGCTTGAGCCTGTCTTTTACACGTTGCAACTGGCAACAAATGATGACAAAACAAAATTCAGAATTTTTTCACGACTTCAGTACAGAAAATAACATAGAAATCAGATTGAATAACTGTCTATTGAAATTTTCAAACAATTTTCTTACCTGTATCTCAACAATTTTACTGATTTCTTTGGCATCCAAAGGCTGGAAAACAATATACTCATCAATTCGGTTCATAAATTCTGGGCGAAAAGTTTGTCTAGCCAATTCCACAACCTGTCTTTTCATCATATCATAAACAACATCCTTGTTGTCTTGTGTATTTCGAAGAGTATCAAGTATATGGTGGGAGCCAATATTTGAAGTCATTATCACAACACTGTTTGTAAAACTGACAGTTCTTCCTTGAGAATCAGTTATCCTTCCATCATCCAACAACTGTAATAATATGTTGAAGACGTCATGATGTGCTTTCTCAATTTCATCGAAGAGTACCACAGAGTACGGTCTTCGACGAACCACTTCAGTAAGCTGCCCACCTTCTTCATAACCAACATAACCTGGTGGGGCCCCAACCAATCGTGAAACTGCATGCTTTTCCATGTACTCGCTCATATCAATCCTGACAAGAGCATTTTCTGTGTTAAAGAGGTAACCAGCTAAAGCTTTTGCAAGCTCAGTTTTGCCAACACCAGTAGGGCCCATGAACATGAAGCTAGCTATAGGTCGATTCGGGTCAGACAATCCCGCCCTTGAACGTCGAATTGCATCAGCAACTGATTTAACTGCAATATCTTGACCAATAACTCTTTTGTGGAGTACCTCTTCCAACATAACTAGCTTATCCCTCTCTGATTGTTGAAGGTTTGATAAGGGTATGCCTGTCCATTTACTTACAATTTCAGCAATATCCAGATCAGTGACCTCCTCTCGAAGCAAAAATTGTCCAGATTTTCGGAAGTCAGCAAGGTTCTTCTCAGCCTCTTCTAGTTGACGTTGGAGGGACATTAAGGTTCCATATTTGAGCTCAGCAGCACGATTTAGGTCATACTCACGCTCAGCAGCTTCCATTTCTAGGTTAACTCTATCAATCTAAAAACATTTAAACAGTTGAATAAAAAATTTTTTAAAAAAAGAAAAGAAAGGAAGGATAGTACTTTAATATCAACAAGAGTAGGAGAAGAGTTACCTCTTCTTTGATTGAACGTATACGAGTCATGAGATCCTTCTCACGGCCCCACTGCTCATTTAACTTTTTCTGTTTCTGTTTTAGTGTGTTCAGGTCATTTTCTAGTTTGCTTAATCTTTCCTTGGATGCTTTATCAGTGTCATTTTTCAGAGAAAGCTTCTCCATCTCCAACTTTAGGACAGCTCTATCTACTTCATCCAACTCCGTAGGCTTAGAAGTGATCTCCATTTTCAGCTTTGCAGCAGCTTCATCAACCAGATCAATGGCTGAAAGAAAAAGCTAAATTACAAACTTGAGACAGCACAGTGAACAAGAAAGATTTTGAATTTGACAAGACCATGAATTTTTTTATTTCGCAAATTTTAACAAAAAAGGATCAAGGTGCAAGAAAAACCATGGCTATGTCTGTCCCTTTCTCTCATTGCTAATGAGATTTTTCAACTATATTTATAATGAGTTTAGGACTACCAGTTAGTAAGAAAAAACTCCCTTCAATTAATTTGTTTCATTATCTGCACAAAACAAATAACAAAGACAGAGATATTTAAAATAGAGCTATTATTTACCTTTGTCGGGCAAAAAACGTTCTGTGATGTATCGATCTGAAAGAACTGCAGCTGAAACAAGGGCACTGTCTGATATTTTAACACCGTGATGTAGCTCGTAACGCTCACGCAGCCCACGAAGTATGGATATTGTGTCTTCAACAGATGGTTGACCACAGAACACTTGTTGAAATCTACGCTCAAGTGCAGGATCCTTTTCAATGTATTTCCTATACTCATTCAACGTAGTTGCTCCTATACACCGAAGTTCACCTCGTCCAAGCATTGGCTTCAACAAGTTCCCAGCATCCATTGCACCAGTTGTAGCCCCTGCATCCACAAGAGGCCACCATGTGATGAAATGTCAGAATTTCACAATAAAAGAAATTACAATGTAAATGAATATCAAATTGAGCATGCACACAGAGACATACAAAGTACACTATATCACCACAAAGTTGATAGATATTTTTCAATCAGAAAACCACTAAAATTTGTGCTAGATTTGACATCAAGGATCATAACTAATTCTTGCCTTGCCAATCTTCAATTCCTCCAAGTTTGTTTTACTTTCCCTCATCAACCATTATGATATATTTCTAGATCACACTTGATGACAAAAAATAAATCATGGGTTATAACCAAACCAGATATATCAGCATTCTTATATACCATATCTACCAACATCTTATGTTCATATTCATTTTCTTAATACACACTTCAAATTTTAATCATAACAGATTACTTCCTATTTCAATCTCAAATAGTTAATATGGTAAGCTACTATAGGTATCTACAAAGAATAAAAACTCCTAGCTAAAATAAAAATAAAAATATGAAAGTGAAATCAATCGTTCAACAAAAAGTACCAAGTCTGCAAATTGCTAATTTTGCCTAGCACATTCAGATGATCGTTGTGTGCACAGGAAAACCTAAATTACAGGCAGAGAGGGAGGAATACTTCATGAAGATAACACAACAATAAAACTATATATTCAAAGGAAACAGAAATCAGGGTACCAACCTGCACCAACAACTGTATGGATCTCATCAATGAATAAGATAATCTGCCCATTTGAAGCAGTAACCTCCTTCAGCACAGCTTTCAACCTTTCCTCGAAATCTCCACGAAACTTGGCACCAGCAACCAATGAGCCCATATCTAAGGAGATCAACTGTATAATACAAGAGTAAATACAGAAAATTAGTTACAAAGTTTTGCATAAAGGAAAATGTAATAATCATACATAAGTTAATCTCATCAATATTACGAGTTCACAATTAGATTGTAGCTACTAGAGACAAGAGAAACTTTAAGAACCTAAAAAAAAAAAGATAACATTTGACTTATATACCAAAATTGGATAGAATCATGTCAAACAAAGTCTTTTTGATCAAATCTCTCTTCAATGAAGAAGCATACAGCCGAGAAAAATTTAAATTGAAATACAACCTTTCTATTTAGCAGCGGTTCTGGAACGTCCCCTCTCACAATCCGCTGAGCTAATCTGCACAACAACATAGAATATTTAATATTAGCATATGAATCATCTCAGAATTAAGTAGGTTTCCCATCTAGCACAAAAATAACATTGTCCAGCCAGAGATGCGAAAGAGTGAATTGATGAAACTTTTGTATTTGAAAAAAGATTAAATAAAATAATAACCTGAGGCACAATCTTAGTGTAAATGTGAAAACTGAATAAAAAAAGATCAAATAACATACCCCTCAGCAATTGCAGTTTTCCCCACCCCAGGTTCACCTATAATGACAGGATTATTTTTGGTTCTCCTAGACAATATCTGGATACATCGCCGAATTTCATCATCTCGGCCTATAACAGGATCAAGTTTGCCACGCCTAGCAAGCTCTGTCAGATCATTCCCATATTTGTCCAGCGCTTCATATTTTCCCTCAGGATCTACATACATGAAGAGTTTGTGAGAAGACAACAGCTAACAGAGTAACCAAGGAATTAAGGATACATAGGAGTAAGATAAACCCAAGTTGTCAGAGAGAAAAAATAACTATGATAATATTTTCCCGGATAGAACATATAAATACCAATATTTATTGTTACAAACACCAAGTTACAAAATCACCACCTTAGGATTCATCAATATCCTAAAAATCACAATATTGACATAACCGATTCTATTAAATCTCAATAAAGTAAAATTTCTGGACTAGGAGACTGCCTTACTATCCTAAAGTACAGAACTACAATCAATCAAAATATCCAAAAACAATGAATGCAGCTGTAAAACACAGGTAATGAATCTCTGGACAAGGCTTTTGCTAGATTGAAACAAATAAATGCAACATTAACTCTGGGCATAACATAAATTGCTAGGAAATGAAACATAACCTTCTATTCAAACATGGATCTCAAGGTGGGAATGGACACAATGTGTCACAGATAACAATGCAAAAGGCAGAGTAATATCATATTTGACCAACATGTAAGAAGTTAAAAGAATTTAGGGCATACTTTGATCGGTTACTCTCTGGTTACCACGAACAGCTGTAATGGCGTCCTTCAAGTCCTTCTCACTAAGCTGGAGATTCCTAAATAGTTGTTGTCCGAACCTTTTGTCTGAATGAAATGCCAGAAGCAGATGCTCTACAGATACAAAATCATCTCCCATTTGTTTTTTATTCTTTCGAGCATTATCCAAGAGGGAACTAAAATGTGATCCTATTACCGGTCCACTGGTGCTACCCGTCACCTGCCATAACAGAATAATAGTCAAACTCACATATCCAACAGCGGTAGCACACAAGCATATATTCAAAAATTCAGAATATCTACGTACCTTTGGTTGCTGAGATATGAAGTCATCTGTAGCATGCAAAACTGAGGTGTTATCAAGTCCCGCCTTTGTGAATATTCTCCGAGCCAGGCCATCCTTTTGCTCCAAAAGAGCTTTCATCAAATGTTCAGATTCCACCACCTGTTGGTTGCTAACTCTTGCGGCATCCACAGCACCAACAATACCCTCCCATGCCATTTCAGTAAACTCCGTTGGATTAGCCTGAAAAAAAATGTAGCCAACGACCAAATAAACAGCCTATATAAACAAGAAATCTTGGATATTAAAAACCATTTTCAGAAGACTTTCACTTATCATTTTTATGACTTAAAACCAAAAATCAGAAACAAAGTAATAAGCTATTGCGAGCTCTTAGTTCAAGACCAACAATAATCAAAGTTCCCAACTTTTCAACAGAATTTCAACAGTGCAAAGTTTGATTTCATAAAATACTAATACTAACTAAATTATTAAAATTCTTTGTCAGTGAACTTTCTTTGAACTACAATTAGTAGATTTCGAAGAAATGAATTGAATTAAATAGCTTAATATAAACATCTATCAACTTACAGTAATTAAAAATAAAAAAACTTGATTTTACAAAAAGTCAATAATTATTCCGTTGTATCGTCAACAATAACCAACCAAAACTTCCCGCGAAAATCACATCATTGTCAACAAACTCCACTAAACAACAAAAACCACTACATCTCTACATACACACACGTCTACGTATACGCATACAAACACGGACCTGAGAAGCGCTAGCTGCGGAGGACTGAAGCGGAGCGGAGGAGTGAAACTTGCGAGCGAAACCGCCGCTAGCCAACAGCAACTTAGCCGGAACGACATCGTTCACCCCGAGTCCGCCGAAAACGCGAGTGCCAGACAACGAATTGAGAGGATTAATGACAGTGGAAGAGAAGGCTCGAGCGGCGCGCGAGCGATGGAGCAGCGAGCCGGATTGAGAGAGAGACAGCTTGGAGGCTCTGGAGGATCTCAGAGCTGCCAAAGCCGAGATCGTTAGCCTTCTCGTCGAGGCCATAATCGAGAGATGAAACCAGAAATTTAAAACAGAGAGCGCAATTGAAGAAATCTCTCACTGGTTTTTTTTTTCTTTTTTTTTGAGATTTTTTTAGTTTTAAATAGAGAGAGGGAGGTTTTTGAAAAGCTTGTAGAAGAGGAAGCGAACGTTGTAGAGTATTTTGGTAGCTTCTTCTGATTTCCACTTCGTTTATTTTATTTGTTTTTTCTCTTTCTTGTTTTGCATAGGCTGCGTTTTGTTCCCAAAATGCTGCGTTTTGATAGCTTTTAACTCTCATTGAATGCAATGCCAAAATCACAGTTCAAACTAAAGACCACTGAAAAGCTACAATTTGGAGGTGGGGTTGCCAAATTTTGTCAAACAAGAACAAGATAGATTGCTAAAATGGTAATGCAGAAATCACATAAAAACATAAACCAGTTCGGTAAACAACAATGGTGAGACCAAATCTTACAAGATCTAATGCTAACGGGTCTTTACAATAGTACATTTTGCTTAACATAGGTGCAAACCAGACAACATGTCTCTGCACAACTACTACATGTTGACATTGATTTTCAAACCTTTGATGGAGTTGTATGTAGTGTAGAGGTAAAGATACACGAACTGTACTGAAGAAGATCGTGACAGGAATTAGTTTATCGCTGTCTTCTCGAGGTCCTTCTTCTACTTACAGATTTAATCCATGTTATGGATTCATTTGTAACCCCAGCTTGGCTACAGTTGGGATACTTTGTACGATATAGATTCCGGTTACTGTCATTGTCTCTGCAGCATTTGCTCGAATCATCAGCCTTGGCTTGAGTGCGATGAAATTGTGAATCAAACCTTTTTCTGCTTGGTGCAAAGCTGAGCAAGATTTCTGCTGCTACGCTTTCACATTCTTCATGAACAGATGGTTTACATGTTGCATCTCCAGTAGTACTCTCTAGGTTGAAGTGGGGCAGTTCTTGGCATTCTGATTCGACAGCTTCCCCTCCATCGAGACTCTTCCAATCTTCCTCACTGTCCTCCACGTAAGCACTTGTGTTTTCATTCTTGCAGCTCGTTGTGTCCTGGTAGAGAACGCTGTTGCTTCCGTCACTTAAGTCATTTTGGTAGTCATTCTTGCCCTCGTCTATGACTGTTTCAAGGTCAGAGCAGATAGGTCAGATTTTGGTTTCTCATATCGGAGGCTGTTTGTAAGTGAAGGGACCTTTGGATGCTATTACCTTTAGGTTCAGCATGAAGAGAATCCGAAATCTCAGAGCCCTGATAGCAGATGGTGGGATTTTTGGGCAAAGAATCCCCACTATTATAACAATTGGATTGTTCAAATTTTGGACTGCTTGTAATTGTACTATCAAATGCAACATCTTGATGCTTTTCAGGGGAACCTTGACAACTACTTCCTTTGTCTAGGTCCGGAACTCTGTCAAGACGAGCTTCTTTGAAATTTACAGCCTCCGATCCAGTCATGAGGTTCGATGATCCCTGACAAAAACAAGTATATAAGCCTTAATTAGACGGAAAGATGCCAATTCGCCTGGCTTTATCCAGTCATTGATTAAAAACTGCCGGCTGGAATGACATTGAGGACCAAAATAATGTTCTTTTCAAGTTACCACTGTCTCTAATGACATATGGTACCCAATCTCGTTCTAGGAGAAGACCTATTCCATGTTCAGAGTAACCAAAGTTAAAGAGAGAAAGCGTAGCAAAACGGCAGATTTAAAATCCTCAGAACAATCGATGCAGCAAACAATTAAGTGATGGCTGTTAAATGAAATTGCCTAAATGAGTAATACCTGAGGCAGCAATGTTGGCTTTTCCATGTGCCCGTGAGTAGGCGAGTGCTTCCATGCAGGTTCTTTTGATGCATTCTTCTCAGTGGTACTATTCGATTCCAACGAACTTGTAACACACTTCTTAACATCAATTTCAAAAGTTCTGTCTTCTGGGGCCTGGTCACAGTTCAGATTTATTTGTTCAGATGTAACAAATGGCTTGGCTCCAACAACTGAAATTACTCCAGTGTCAGTAGTTCTTTGAGACTGTGTGGACTTTGCATCAGCCATTTCAGAATTGTATGACCTGACATGAATCTCAGGCTCATCCATAAATTCTTCTGGGAGTTTTTCAAGATCAAAATTTCTCATTGGTTTTCTTTCAGCAGTACAGAAATTTTCGTTTCCTACGCCGTCCATCAGAAATGAACCGGAGCTTATAAAGTCTCCGAGTGCAACAAAAGGATGCAAAGAAAGAGCTAAATACTCTTCCTTGTAAGCTTGACCGCTGGCATATGCTGGCCTCAATGGTTTCCCTTCCAAAATAGAACAATATGACGGATCATCTTTGAGTAGTACTCTTTCAGAACTAAACGTCAGCACTCGGGCCTGGGAGCATGTCCTTCTCCTTATTTCCTGCATTGCTAATATTTGGATATCGTACAGTTTGTGGAGAGCCTGAACCTATATAGAACATCATTTCGTATAATTAATAACTACTTGAAAACGACCGAGACATTTTCTATCATAAAATTTGAAAAACCAAAAAGAATGAAGTATGTTGACTTCAGATGAGTCACCAATAGGCAGAGATGGAACCTATTATTGACAGAAACCTCGCTGTCGATAGGCTGTTTGGTACCCAATGAGCAAAGACTTGAATGTGAAGCAAGAAAATAACAAGTAGGAGAAATAAATACAAAGGAACTGGCAAAATATGCGTTCACTGAGAATCTTTTCTAAATAATTCTCCTGGCATGATTGTTTGAGTGGTATTTAGCTTTTTAGAACAAAAACCGATTCTAAAATAGCCATTGGAAGCGGTCTCAAATCCACAGTACCTAAGAATATGATTCTACTGTTTATTACTTGTTAATAACATTGCTGCTATTTAGTATTTCTTTGAAGCATGCAAATAAAACTCAGCAGAAAGGAACACTAAGTGATAAAATATATATAGGTATGATTTTGTGTGGGAGGAACAACAAGCAAACCTGTTCTTTAAATAAGGCTTCGTGTTGCATCATTGTATTTCGTATCTGATCCATGTTTTTCTCGAAGATCGATACTGCAAGAGACGAAACTCGAAACCAGAATCACACTACAGTTCTTTAACATATCTCATTGGCACCAAAGCTGTTTGGGCAACTAGCAGCAAACAGCTGGTCATTGAATCACTACTTCGATAAAATATCTGTTATTACATATCACGAACAACAATGCTAAGAGCCCCATACCAGGAACACTAAGGATAACTAGACAATGCAAATCAGCAAATGTAACAACAACTTAGCATATCCTGTAAAACAGAAATCAAAATTGAAGTGTGAAGCCTCAACAACTGTATAATTACATAATTTCTTCAACAAAACAACAGCCGATAAGTGATAACAAGCCAGGGCCGGCCTTGGGTCAGGGCAAAAGCGACAACCGTCCAGGGCCAAGCCTAAGGGGCCAAAAATGTTTTTATTTAGTTATGTTGATTTTTAAACTGTTTGAGCCCAATTTTTTTAATTTTTTATGTTGATATGATATTGTTTGGACCCAAAATTTTTTTTTTTTTCTTATTCTGATGCTGTTGGACCCAATTATTTTTATCTTTTTTATGATGAATTATGATGCCCTCACTATTCTTCAAACATAATAACCCTATTTTTTAATTCTGTTTATCCACTTGGGTTCCAGGTTACCCCGGGCTACCAAAAAGCCAAGGTTAGCCTTGTAACAAGCACACATCCTCCACTGTAAGGCTTAGTATCCACCATCTCTGCCCAAATTATCATATACTAATACACTTGAAAATTCCATTTCCACCTATATAATTTAATGATTTTGAAAGCACTTTACTTCGAAAAAATGCATCATGTACTTCCACTTGGCTTCAAATCAATCCATACATCTTACGGTGAATAATAACAAGAAGCTATTGTGATCAAACCCATTTACAAAAACACACAAAAAGTACCGATTTCAAATTAACTATAAATGTCCCTCGAAAAATCCACACCCAATAAGAGAGAATGTAAAATTGCAATGACAGAGTAAGCGAAAAAAAGAAAAAAAAAACACAATTGAATTTTTACCTCTGTTATCGGATCTGCTTCTCTAATGTCCTTACAGTTGCAGGGTTGTGTTTTGGATCCCTGTTGACGAAGTGGATATTTTTCTCGCCACAGAAGGAGATATTTTTATACAAATCTGTTATCAGTGTCAGAGTGAGACTGTGAGAGAGATTTTCATTTTTTTTTCATCTGTATGCGGAGATTCAAGTAGCTCGATTGCAACTATGACGGGAAAAGTCAAAAAGATTGCGGTAAGGAATTGTGCCAATGAGAGCGTGACAGGTGGCGGACTGCGGAGAATTATAAAATAATTAGATTGGCTGGTAGATGTTGTACTTTTATTCCAAGAACCTCCCGGTTTTTAAGGAAAATGATCCACGCGACAAGAAGTGCGTGGAGTCCATCATTTTCTCATTCTCCCCCATTAGAAAAAATATTTTGAGTATGCACGAGCATTTTTACGTTGCGATCTTACAACGTGTTAAATGTGAGTTACAAACTTTTATATATATCAATATTTGAATATCAGAGTATATATAATTTTTGGAATTTAGCAAAATTGCCTAAAAATCAGAAAACAGTTGCAAAACTATCCAGGCTCCACTAATTTTTGCAACCTCTACCCAAAGACTTTGTTTGGACAAAATTGCCCTTACTTTTACATTTGACCCACTGCACTTTCTTCTTCTTCTTCGCACTGTCTTCTTCTTCTTCATTTAGGCAAATTTCTTCACCTCACCCGGTTCTCTCTTCGTCTCTTCTTCTCTTTTCTTCTTCACATTTTCTTATTTTTCCTCTCTTATCTTCTCCATAAATCTCTTACCCAACCTAAACCAAGAAATTCTCAAGTTATCTCTTGCAAATAAACCATCGATCCATCTCACAAAGTCTTTTTCTCCATCAAAAATTCCAAGATTAGTGCTAAACTTTTTTTTTTTAGTCAATGCAGACTTTTATGGGTTTTGAATCAGTTGTAGGCATTTCACATTTGTTAATCCTCCATCAAAAAAATGAAGAACGAATTTTTATAAATTTTTTTTTTCATCATGCCGACCGCTGCCGATGAGTTTGGCCCGATGCTTTGGCCCGATGGTTTTTCTTCATGTTTTTTCATCGTTTTTGGCCCGATGGTTTTCATCATGTCGGCCCGATGGTTTTCATCATGTATTTTCACATGGCGGCCCGATGGTATTCATTATGTATTTTTAAATGGCGGCCCGATGGCCTTGGCCCGATGGTTTTCATCATGTATTGTCACATGGCGGCCCGATGGCCTTGGCCCGATGGTTTTCATCATGTATTTTCAAATGGTGGCCCGATGGCCTTGGACCGATGGTTTTCATCATGTATTTTCAAATGGCGGCCCGATGGCCTTGGCCCGATGGTTTTCATCATGTATTTACACATGGCGGCCCAATGGCCTTGGCCCGATGGTTTTCATCATGTATTTTCAAATGGCGGCCCGATGGCCTTGGCCCGATGGTTTTCATCATGTATTTATACATGGCGGCCCGATGGTTTTCATCATATATTTTCAAATGGCGGCCCGATGGCCTTGGCCCGATGGTTTTCATCATGTATTTATACATGGCGGCCCGATGGTTTTCATCATATATTTTCAAATGGCGGCCCGATGGCCTTGGCCCGATGGTTTTCATCATGTATTTATACATGGCGGCCCGATGGTTTTCATCATATATTTTCAAATGGCGAAGGCGTGCGCGCACTCCATGAGCACCGCGACCTGGGCGCGACCACAGGTCGCGACGCGGTCGCGATGGCGAAAAAATATAAAAAAAATATAGCTTCTCGCAGAAGCGAGAAGCCAAAACAGAGAGAAAGGAACCGAGAAAAAGAGAAAAGGAGAGAAAAGAGAGAAAAAAAGAAAAGAAGAAGAGAGAAGAAGAAGAAAGAAAAGAAAAGAAAAAGAGGAAGAAGGAAGAAGGAGAAAGGAAAGGGAAGGGAAAACGAAATCGTGGAACCGCGATTGTCGAACGAAAAATACGGATTCGAGGTAGGTGTACTCTCTTTTTCGAAACCGTTTTGAGAAGAATTTCATTTACGTTTTCGTTTTAGTTTCGTTTTCGTTTCGTTTCGGTTTCGTTGAAGTTTTCGATTTCGTTGAACATCTTCGTTTTCGATTTGTGTATACAAAAAAAAAATATGTGAAATTGATGCTTGATACACTTGACTGCATTTCGAATAATTCGAATTTGTTTTAAAGAGTTGATTTAGACTTTTATATGGTTATTGTTATTTTCTTGAAGAATATTGTATAAAAATTTGAGATGTGTTGATTAAATGTTGATTTTGGACTTGATTGTGGATTTAGTTTGTTGTATCGGCCCTAGGATACTTAGACATAGAAATGGATATAGGAGGTTGGTATACCAGCTGGGTTTTACTGAGCAGTACTGCGCCGTTATTATTGTGTGATTGTTGTTGCGGGGCAATCTCGGACAATCACACCGATTTTAGTGATCGTTGTTGCGGGGCAATCTCGGACGATCACAATGATACTAGCGATTGTTGTTGCGGGGCAATCTCGGACAATCACGTGGACCCATATTCCAGTCCTAGAATGTTTAGTATTCTAGTGGGCCAGAATTGATTGGAATTGAAAAGTGTACTGAATGATTTTATTGATAGCATTTGTATATTGATTTCCTTATTGAAATTAAAGTGATTGAAAGTGTTTAATGCTTTGATTCCCGATGGCCTTGACCCGATGGTTTTCATCATGTATTTTCAAATGGCGGCCCGATGTCCTTGGCCCAATGTATTTTCTAAGATCAGTTGGCCGCCATGTGAAAATACATGATGAAAACCATCGGGTCAAGGCCATCGGGCCGCCATTTGAAAATACATGATGAAAACCATCGGGCCGCCATGTGAAAATACATGATGAAAACCATCGGGTCAAGGCCATCGGGCCGCCATGTGAAAATACATGATGAAAACCATCGGGCCGACATGATGAAAACCATCGGGCCAAAAACGATGAAAAAACATGAAGAAAAACCATCGGGCCAAAAGCATCGAGCCAAACTCATCGGGCCAAAAGCATCGGGTCGGCATGATGAAAAAAAAAATTTATAAAAATTCGTTCTTCATTTTTTTGATGGAGGATTAACAAATGTGAAATGCCTACAACTGATTCAAAACCCATAAAAGTGTGCATTGACTAAAAAAAAAAAGTTTAACACTAATCTTGGAATTTTTGATGAAGAAAAAGACTTTGTGAGATGGATCGATGGTTTATTTGCAAGAGATAACTTGAGAATTTTTTGGTTTAGGTTGGGTAAGAGATTTATGGAGAAGATAAGAGAGGAAAAATAAGAAAATGTGAAGAAGAGAAGAAGAGACGAAGAGAGAACCGGGTGAGGTGAAGAAATTTGCCTAGATGAAGAAGAAGAAGAAGACAGTGCGAAGAAGAAGAAGAAAATGCAGTGGGTCAAATGTAAAAGTAAGGGCAATTTTGTCCAAACAAAGTCTTTGGGTAGAGGTTGCAAAAATTAGTGGAACCTGGGTAGTTTTGCAACTGTTTTCTGATTTTTGGGCAATTTTGCTAAATTCCCTATAATAATATGAACCTATTAGATGAATATTTATCACAACAGTAAAGTATAGACATTTTTTAATGAAATTAATCGAGATTGAATAAATTTAGATGTGTTCAATATGATTAGTTTTTATAACTATAATGAGATTTGATTAAATATAAATTAGATAATTAATTTAATTATTTTATTATTATACTCCAATTTTTAAAAGTAATACCATTTTATCTTATACTTTTAAAGTATTAATTAAAATATTTCTTTATAGATAAATAACTACCTCATTTTTTTAACGAATTTAATAGTAAGAGGTGTTTTGATTACTATTTTAAAAATAAAAAGTAAAATAATATTATTTTAAAAGTGTGAAAGGAAAATAATAATATTCCTATTGTATAGAGTGCCAATAGAATTATAGTCTCGGTCCTCTTGGATAGTTGAATGGACTTTTGATGCTCTATTGATGTAGAGTGTATAGAGCTTCTTAATTATGATTTGCTATTCTAATTATTTTATTTTTATTAACCATTGATTGTAATTTTTACTTAATTGAAAAAAAAAATTAAAATAAAAAACTCACGTCAGTAATGAATCTAACTTCAATCAAAGTTAACATAATAATAAAATATCAAAGCGATTAAGACAATGACAGATAGGCAAAGCATTTGAAACCTTTTGTTAATCTATTCATTAATTCAATTTGCACCATCCAACACAACCTTTATATGTGTTGAAAATTTTAATCATGAAATTTAACAACAAAGAGAGAGACACGAATGTAAATTAAAATAAAATTAAAACAAAAGGAGGAACCAATATTTGGATTAGTGGGGAGCACGATTATACTTTATGAATCATAACAACTATTAGATCGAATATTAATCATAAGTGAGAATCAATGTAGATAATTTAGAATAAAACAAGTTGGGCACCTTTTTATGATAGTTATGTTAGTCTGTGATGACTCAAAAACTGGCCTAATCTCTGTCGTAATCCACATTCATCATATTTTATTTATGGATGGTATTAATTAATGTGTGTCCTGCACTTTAACATAATTGTTGGCAGTAAAAATCGGGTTACGTAATCAACAATAATCAACTGTACTAAATAAGATAGCTATATGGTCGGCTATATGGTCGGCAACTATAGTTGTCGAGTAGTTTGGAAATAATCTTCACCTTAGGGTTCTCGGTGACAACATGAACTCAAAGATTAGGGTTGTTTGATAACAATAGTTGAAAGAAAAGAACGATCGGTGAGGAGTACCGGACTTGCGCTGGCCATTAAACTCTGACGATCAAGTCAGTTTTAGTGTGATAAAAAATCAATAATCGAATCCACGGAGTTTAGGTTCAAAGAGTTAATAATTACATACCTGGTTCTTCTTTAATTGAGGTTATTTATAAATGCCCAACATTCTTCTAGTCAACGGTCGCACCAGTCATCAGTCATCTATTCATTTCCTTAATCATTAATTATCATATACTCGGGCATGATTTAAGGGATGAACAGGGGTGTACCCAGAAATTTTTAGTAAGGTGGGTGAAAAACAAAATTGAGGGAACATCTATTAAACTGCATATATATAAATATAAATTGATTAAAAAGTAAATATAAAACTAGATAAGGATTAATGAATTTTACCACTCAAACTGCATATATTAAATAAAGTACATTAACTGTCAATAAGATTAACAATAAAAAAAATAAAAAGATATATGCAATATAAATACAAATAAGTCTTATTTAAACTTTGTCTTGCGAGATTTTATACAATTAAACTAATCTATTATGTATTCTACGTCAATGGTATCAGCAATCTCCCTTTCAATATATATGACCATACTGTCAGAAAATCATCCTCCATCTTATTGCGAAGTGGTATTTTGAGAAGTTTCATAGTAGAAAATGTCCGTTCTATTGTTGCTTGTGGATACTGTAAGTGTTAAGACTAAACGAATCAATTTATCAATCAAAGTGTAGTGTTATGACCTTTTTATTTTAGATAAACATTGACATAGTTCTGATAAATAAGTAAAATTCCAAAATGTTGGACTACAAAGAACATTAAACTTGTAATGGCCCAATTGTCTTCTTAATTCTTCAATATCATTTTTATCGAAATCTTGAGAGTAGAACTTCGTAGCAAGAGTACAAATATCATCAACATTAAATGATTTAAATTCATCCACGGGGCTCAAAGCCATGCTAAGAGTAAGAAGTTCTATTGTTTGCTCTGAAAATCTACTATTCAACTCCATCAATTAAAAATCAATCACAGCATCAATTAAAAATCAATCACAGCATTAAATATACTGAAGTGATAGTAATGCTCAACTGTGACATTATCTTTCTGTTGACAAAAACGCTTTATTCCTTCTAAATGACGTCCATTTATATTAGGTATATTTATTTCATACCTATCAAAGAATGACACTACACTTTCAAGAAAAGTATCCCATCCATTATCCCTTAACTCAACAAGAAGTATTTTTGTAGTTGACACTAAATTCATAGCATTGAGGATATCTTGAGATTTTGATTGTAAAGCTTGACAAAGCATATCGGAGATTCCCAAAATTTTGTGCAACAATAACAAGATAAACACAAATTCAAAGGATCTCAAATTTTTATACACACCTTTGGCTTCCTCGCGTATGTTTATATTCAATCCATTGTTAATCAATTTTTCAAGAAGAGTAGAAGATGAACTAAACATCTGAATCAATTTACTAATAGAAGCGAAATGGGAGCTCCAACGAATAGGTCCGAGTCATTGTAAAGTGCAAATTTGATTAGCCCCCGTAGCAGTCTTAAGTTCGCCTAAAGCGATCAAATCTTTAATTAAGCAAATTCAAACAAATTCAAACATTCCAAACAAATTCAAGAATTAAGCAAGCTTAAACATTCCAAACAAGTTTCGAAATTAAATATAACAAAACACAAATCTAAATTAGGAATGACAAATTAAAAACCCTAATTTTTTAATTTGAATATATAAATTAAAAATTAAAAAACTTACATGAATATAAGAATAGCTGATAATTGATTCTTTTAATTCTTTAACATTTCAAAGATGGAGCCGAAGAGCTTGGTGAATGGTGAGAAAGAGGAGCAAGAGAGGAGGAAGAAAACTGGATCGGGGTTCTCCAATTGTGTTTTGTTGAGACAATAAGACTTTTATTATTGACAGGAAAAGAATTGAAAGGGCAAAATTGACAGAGCAAAAAAAATCTGTCACTTTTATTTTTCAATTTAATATTAATAAAGTAAAATGACACAGGAAAATGTTTTTTTTGTAATATTAATAAAGTAAAATGACAAAGAAGTAAAACTGATGAAAATTTTTCAAAAAAGCTGGCCGGGCAACTGCCTGGCCCAACCCCCCTTCATGTCGGCCCCTGGGGATGAAATAACTCCAGTGGCTGGTAGATGACTCGAGACATCTAATAATTAACGCGTACGTGTAGGTATGTTTAGCCTCGATTGCGTGTTCATTCAATACTGTCAAGGCCTCAGGGGTATTAAATATGCACAGTCTGGACCGGGGCAATTCCCTAATCAACATTATTAATGCTGATTTACAGGTAATAAATGTCTGCATGAGCATTTATTATGGTCAGATGATCCTTATCCCAACTAGTTGTGGTATGCGAAAGGTATTTTCAGATAGATTTTTAATGTGTCGTGGAATATTGCAAGCTGATAACTTTCTCGGCTTCACGGGTCATTGTTGGGTCTATTACGTTGTTGGGCCCGCCTTTAACTAAAGGCTTTATTCATCACTTATGATGTGGCAGACTTTATCAGAAAATTACCCACAACAATAACCCTAAAATTCATAAAGCAAGATTTTGGGAGGAAATTTAATTCTCGTAGTAATTTGAAAAGTCTGGTCATAATGTGCTACGACTTAATGTTCACTCGTTTAGACTTCTCCCGAATCGTTTCAAACAACGATTATTTTATTTATTGTCAACACGTGACACTTTTTCATTAGTGTTGCTTCACATGGTTTCGAGGCGACAGAGATAAGGTTATGATTAAGTCGTCCACCAATGAGCGTATCAGCCACGCAATTGTTTGAAAATTGAAGATTCTGATTTTTTCGAGAGCTGAAATTACCTAAGTGAAGCTGTTGAAATCCCACACTTTATTTTTTTACTGAATCTATTCCTTCTTGAGAGAGACATTTCCAATACTCAATGGAAACAAGAGAAAACTTTGACTTCAGCTCTGTAACTCTCGGCCTGGGGCTTTCTTCTCCGATTCTCTAGTAGTTCTTTCCGTTTCTTATTTCTTTAGTTCTCATGGATATTGCTAATCTATTGCATCTGAAATTCACAATAGAAGAAATTGATCAAGTTAGTTTAGGTGTCTATGAGGCGCGACACTCTCATTAACCGAAACCTTTTAACATTGACTATTCATGTGTTCAAGTTATTGATGCGGACTCCGAAGACTCTCTGAAATCTCCTTTGTCCATTTTCCTGGCTTCTCAAGGTGATTCTATGGCAAAGGGTCCTTCACTAGTTGGAGATCAACACGCCGAGGATTCTGACACCTCATCGCAATCTCGGCAACAGGATAGGTTTTCTTCTTCACACCCTAGCTTCATAAACTGCGAGGCAAATGTGGTTGAAGCTAGCGACCTATTCGTGTATGCCCGCTACTACGAGATTCCAACCTCAGTAAGGCTCTCGATTCTTGGAAGATTAGCTGCTTGGAACCCACCTAAAGGGGCGATTGCTATTTACGGGATGATGCTGAGCTATGACATGACCTTACTGCTTCAGCAATTCATTGCTCGCTTCCTGAGCAAGGTCAGTCTAGCGCCGACTCAACTTACACCCAACGGCTAATGGGTGTTGATGAGACTCTGTTCCTCTGTCACTCTCTGGGCTTTCCATCTCTAACGTCCAATGCATCAGACATTACTATTCATTGAGGCTGTCTCCAAACGAGCTAAGGTCATACTACCTTGCTTCATTTCATGCGAGCAAGTGGCTACCGGTAGAAGAAGACGACGAGAGGGTGTCGGGGAATATAGCATCGGTAGCCGATGACAAGAAGAAGAGGCTGATCTGGAGCATCCTATCTTCTAATAAGTATTGGAAGGGGGCTTGATTTTTTGTTGATGAAGATTGGGGCCACAGCGTCCCCGCCGATAAGGCAAAGTTACTCTCGGAGGTGTTCGTCCCTCATCATTTTATGAAACCATGTTTGAGCCACCTATTTCTTGTCGTTGCAAATTTGTTATAGTCCTTTCCTCTTCTAACCTTCGTTTTCTCTTTGTTTGTCTGATTGTTGACCTTCGAACCAGTCCTTTTGTTATAAGGAAGATGACGTAACCTCCTAGGCATCATGTCGACATACGTTGATTGGATCGTTAATTATTTTGTGTTACATATTTTTAAAAATATAAAAAAAATTATTTATACGAAATGTTACATTGATGCTTAATGTGTGATTTAATGACATACGTTGATTGGATCGTTAATTATTTTATGTACAATACGGCTTTTTTTTTTTATATAAAAAAAATATGTACAGATTAATATGAATTGATTTGGGATAAAAGTAATTGAATCCTAAGACTTTGTTTTCACCCATTTAAAATGTGCTAATATAGCACTTACTATTGGTCAAAGTGTTCGGATGTCAAAAAAGTTGTTATTTAAACGCGTAGTCGGTTGTATGATCACGGGGATTGGTGCTTTGATTGCAGATTTACTAATACCTCTCTCATCAATAGTACAAGCAAAGCTCAATAATTAACATGATATAATCATTCCAAAATTTATAATTAAAAAACATGAGATAATCATACTATAAATCGTGTATACTATGTCGTGGAGAATTTAAAGACGGTTGGATTGCATTTAATCTTATGAATAAACTCAAACAATGACTATATGTAATAGTGTTTAACAAGTTAGCTAAATTTATGAAATTTGTTAACTTCATTAGGAGGAAGTGGGTGCAACAATCGAATTAATGTGCAAATAATTTCAAATTATTTACATCCAAACAAGATAAAGCCAGATGTGCCAAAAAATAAAAGAAAAAATCAAATCAAAACCAAACCAAATCAGAAAACGTAGTCGTTTATTTATCAATGAAACGCCACCGTTTTTGTACACGTAATTACCTGGCAAGGGTCATTTTCTCGTTTTATTATCTCACTCGCAAGACCGAAGACGGCCAACCAGACAAGACCGAGTAAAGGAGGCCTCGAACTCGAACTTCTCTATGTCTTCCTCCGCGGTTCGTTGACCTAAAAAGATTCTCTCTCCTCCTCCTCCTCCTCCACCACCACCACCACCACCACAGCACAAAACTACTCCTCTATAAAAGCTCCAGATCCACCCACTCCTTCACTTAATTTCACCAATCACTGGTCAGATCTCGTCACTCCACTCTCTCTCTCTTCTCACTTCGCACTATAGCTTCTTTTTTCTTTTCTGTTCTTGTTTTCTGTTTCTAGGGTTATAAAAATCCGATCTTTTTTTGTTTGTTTCAGATCTGTGGAAAAGGAGTTCTTTAATAACGACGGCGTTTTGTTTCTGCAGCGACGGCCCCAGTTCAGGTTTTTGAGTTAGTTAATCATTCGTTTACAGATCTGGGTTTTCTAGTACTCTTGTCGTCGTGTTGTTTGGTTTGGTTTTCTTTGGTTTAAGGGTTTTTGAATTTGTTGTTGGAAATGTCGATGCTGCCCAAAGGCGATTCGATTCATATTCGGGAGGTGTGGAATGATAATCTTGAAGAAGAGTTTGCTCTGATTCGTGAAATTGTCGATAGTTATAACTATGTGGCCATGGACACTGAGTTCCCGGGCGTTGTTCTGCGTCCCGTGGGTACTTTCAAGAACATTAACGATTTTAATTACCAGACTCTGAAGGATAACGTTGATATGCTGAAACTGATTCAGTTGGGTCTGACATTTTCGGACGAAAATGGCAATTTGCCCACTTGTGGAACTGACAAGCATTGCATTTGGCAATTTAATTTCCGCGAGTTTGATTTAACTGATGATATATATGCAAGCGATTCAGTAGAGCTGCTGCGCCAATGCGGGATTGATTTTAAAAAGAATAACGAAAAGGGTATTGATGTGCATCGATTTGGCGAGCTTTTAATGTCATCAGGGATTGTGTTGAATGATGGTGTTCAGTGGGTTACCTTTCATAGTGGTTATGATTTCGGATACCTGCTCAAGTTGTTGACTTGCAAGAGTTTGCCTGACACACAAGCGGGGTTCTTTGACTTGATCAATACGTATTTTCCTATAGTTTATGATATCAAGCATTTGATGAAGTTTTGCAACAGCCTTCATGGTGGATTGAACAAGCTTGCTGAGCTTGTTGGAGGTAGAAAGGTTCGGCGTGTGTCATCAAGCAGGTTCCGATAGTTTGCTCACTTCCTGCACATTTAAGAAGTTGAGGGATAACTTCTTCAACGGCTCAACTGAAAAATATGCAGGTGTATTGTATGGTCTTGGTGTCGACAATGACAAGATTACTAATTGAAAGAAAATAATTTGGAAAAAAGATTGATGGATATTTGTAGACTACTGAGTGTGAAACTCTATTTTCTCTTTGTATACTTTGGCAAAAAGATTGTTGTTTTAGTTGTGACTTCTCTCTTTGTTTCTTTGTAACTGAAACCTTGACTGGTT
Source organism: Xanthoceras sorbifolium (assembly GCA_003430845.1). NCBI lineage: Eukaryota > Viridiplantae > Streptophyta > Magnoliopsida > Sapindales > Sapindaceae > Xanthoceras > Xanthoceras sorbifolium. Next base: position 29,108,072 of record CM010616.1, read on the forward strand.
TTGTAGTTTCAGTTTCTTGTAAATTATTGCAGTTAGTGTTTCAATAATAATCTTAATGATTACCAACTTATTATGGTGAGTGTCTTTTACTAATCTCATAATTTTGTTTATCTTATGGTTTAGTCCATGTTATAAACTTGTACTTGCTATATAGACAAAATCACTTCATTGATGATGCCAACGTTTATTGACATTTTTTTCGCTTTTGTATTTACTGCTTTTAGACTTGGTTTTGTTTTTAGGATATGGCATTACCTGATTGAAGGCATTGCACTTCATTTAGTAATGTTTATTAAATGTTGCTGTTTGTGCCTATATTATTCGCTCACAATCTATATGCCAAGTTTTCCTTTTAAACTATTTACATGTTTGCAATGCTAGTAAACTTCACTTTGGGCGTAGCATTTATGTTCATTTCAGATGTCTGCAGACTTATTACTTTCAAGTTAATGTGTTACATGGAATTCTTAATTACTGCAAAGTTGAGAAACATCTGGTTGATATGCTGGAGAACTTTGCCCAGAAAATTTTCATTTTCCTTAATGTTTGTCTTTTAACTACAGTAAACTTGCATTTCATTTTTTTTATTCAAACTCCATGTTTTAGTTTATTGCTCATGTCATTTATAGCACTTGCACCCTTTCATTGGTATCCTTTTTACATTTATGAAAATCTTTCTTTTGGTTGAGTTACTGAAATTCCATAGTGGTATTAGTATCTCTCAAGTCTGTAGCATATTTTGCTCAATAAGGACATGCATTAGGTTCCTTTTGGCTCTCAAAGTCTCTGTTTGTGTCTTACTGCTGAGACGTTCTAATAAAACCTGGTCATGTTATTTGCTTTTGTACAGGAAGCTTGTTCACAAGCTCTTTAGCCTGGAAAAAGAATGGTGTCTCATCGAAAAATGAATCCTTCCCAATCGGACATTGTCATTAGATTGGCACCTGAGCTTCAGAGTTTGTACTGTGGAGTGTTAAATTCAGATTTCAGAATGGGCCATTGATGGAAGATTTTGGTGCAGGACAGGTGCTATGATACTAAACAGAATGGTTGATGCTAGTCATTATTTGTTCAAAAAACTACTACAGTTTGTGATTATTATGCTGTTTGGACACCGCGGGAGATCTGATCTTTATAGTTCAAAGATTTTATTTTTCATTCCCTGTCATCTTTGCAATTCGTGTTTATTGCTTGTGTACATGAGAGTAATTTAGGATGCTATTAGATGGATCTATCTTCTTTTTGGCATGTGCTTGTTGATCCTGGTGATTCCTGTTTATCACCTTCTAAAATACTTGGAAACTGATGCTTGGCCGTTTAATATTTGTATAACATCCTAAAGTTTCTCCGCAAAAATCTTAGCTGTTAAGATCAAATGTTTGAATATGGCAATGAGGATCTGGGTGGCATTTTCCTTGAGTAAAAGATGGATTGTTTGTTCATACACTTGTGGTTGTTTTTAAAAATACATGGGTTGATTTTACCAGAACTTGTATCAAGAACACTGCAAAAATTGTTGGTACGTTCATTGTTTCTCCAATGTGTTGTCAGGTCAGGACAGTTGGTTCAAACTCATCTTGTTTCTTGTATCTGTGATTTCCCATATGGCTTGGTTTATCGTTTCATTTTTTCTTTATTATGATTTTTTCAATTTGGTCGGGGAAACTGGTTTTGCTTTTGATGAAGGCCTAGGTAGTTCAGATCATTGTTTAATGTTGATTTTCTAATGGCTGATAGATACATTTGGACATATTAAAAGCATGTACAAGAAACGCTTCTCTTCCTTTTCTGTTGATTTGCTAATGATAGATAGATACATGACATATTAAAAGCATGTTTGCTTCTGCTCTCCTTGAGGTCTCTTGGTTTCATATTTGCTATTGTCTACAATTCGAAAAATTGAGATTCAATATGCAAATGTTTTTAATGGAAGCAGAAAAATGATTTGGGTACGAATAATACAATGATGTGGTGAATGATATAACTGTTAGTATTATTACCTGTCTAGAGAAAATATAAAACGATGATTGGAAAAAAAACAAGAGATACGGCAGAACCTGAAGTTCCAACGCATTGTCAGGGAGGAAAACTACAAACAAAGACCCACCAGCACCAGAAAAATTGGCATTAACAAGTTAACTTCGTTTGGGCAGCACGTTTAGCCTCTAATTCTATGCACCAGAAAAGTCTTTGGATTGTGTAAACATATGGAAAGCTTTTTTTTTTTAATTACTTGAAACAATGCTTAAACACCAATTTTCATTCAATACTCTTTGACTTATTTTGATCTCAATACATCATTTTCAAGCCAATCATGAATTTCAACTGATGAATATTTTTGGTTTATAATCATATTATGAAGCTACCTTATTGGTTCAGTAAAGTAATTGAATTATATTCATTATTACTTATCAAAGTTTACTGAATTCAAATGGGCTCTAGCCCTATATTATATTTTAAAGAATTGCATATTCTTTCATAGTTAAAGTTAAGGTGGTGTATATCTTTAAAAAAATTTTAATTCATGTTAACAGTAGGGTGGAAGTCCCAATACGTGCACTTATCAATAAAGTTGAGAGTTTTTTAATTATGAGTGGTAGGTTTTTATTATATTCAAATGAAGGATTAAACGAATCGAATTAACAATGCAAATAAGTACATACAGGTGTCACTGTTCTCCGGCCCCCGTTATACATTGGGACAAAATTGTCCTGGAAATATACGAAATCCCACTCCCCGCTCCCTTCCTCCCACCACCCAACCCATTTTGTCCGTCCCATCTAAACCAGCAAAAAGGAAACAGTTGAAAAGAAACACCACCTGCAATCGTTTCGCCACTGAGTCAACACATTTTTCCATCACCGACTCAGCAGAAAAACAACAAGGTCAGTCATTTCTTCCTCCGTTTTTTTTACGTCAAAAGAACATTTCTCTGGCGTCAATTCGGATCCAAATCAGATCCCGATCCCGTTCCCCACCCCAATGCTCCACCAAAAACCCGCCTTTCTAGGGTTTCTCTTCTTCTGTCTCTCAATCGTATTCTGCTCCGCGGATCCGGGTCGAGAATGTCCAAAAGACAGCCCCTTAGTTGGACTCGAGTACGAATTGTTCATGGTCCAGCACCAGCTGAGAGGGGTCTTCTCCGTGATCGACGATTGCTCGTTTAGGGTCTCGGAATTCGACATGCTCTCCGGGTCGGACGTCCACTGGTGGGGCGCGATCGCGCCCAATTTCGGCAACCTCACCCGGGGGTTCGTCATCTCCGATCGCAGCCTCAACCATACCTACAAAAACGCCTCTTTCACCGTCCGTCTGTTGAACAACGTCACGTGGGACCAAGTTCACGTCCTCGCGGTCTGGGACATACCCACCGCGTCCGATTTCGGCCACGTCGTGTTGAACGGGTCGTCGTTGGATTCGAGCACCACGTTGAGCCCGGTGATGGCCCCGGTGCCGGGGCCCTCTTCGGGAGAGGCGAAGAGCCGGGTCGTGACTGTCCCGACGATGTTCGATAACTGTAAGGTGCTGTCGGATGGTTATAGGGTCAGGTGGAGTTTGAATGTCGATGAAAATTCGATTGAGATTGGCTTAGAGGCCGCCACCTCGACCCAGAATTACATGGCCTTCGGGTGGGCGAATTCGAACGCTTCTTCCGGGTATATGCTAGGCGCTGATGTTGCAGTGACTGGATTTTCAGAGGAGGGAATGCCCTTTGTAGATGATTTTTATATAACCAAGTACAGTGAATGTACAGTTAACAAAGATGGTTCTGCTTCGGGAGTCTGTCCTGATACAATTTTTGAAGGAAATGATCCGGTTGGATTGGTGAATAACACTAAGTTGGTTTACGGGCATAGAAAAGACGGGGTGTCGTTTATTAGGTATAAGAGGCCTTTGAAATCGCCGGATGAGAAGTATGATTTGCCGGTGAAGCATACTGAGAACATGACGGTTATTTGGGCTCTGGGGTTGATGAGACCGCCTGATGCTCTTAGACCTTACTATCTTCCCCAAAATCACGGGGAGCCTAGATCTGTGACTTATGGACATTTGGTGATCAATTTGTCGGAGCCTGTTAATGATTGTTTAGGCCCTTTGGATGCAGAAGATAAGGAAGATCAGGATTTGATTATCGCGGATGCTAGTGCTCCACTTGTTGTTGTGACGGGGCAGGCATTGCACTACCCTAATCCTCCTAATCCTTCGAAAGTGTTTTACATCAATAAGAAGGAGGCTCCAGTGTTGAGAGTGGAAAGAGGGGTGCCTGTGAAGTTCTCGATACAGGCTGGGCATGATGTTGCACTCTATATTACTTCGGATTTGCTTGGTGGGAATGCAACATTGAGGAATATGACTGAGTCTATCTATGCAGGAGGACCGGAAGCTGAAGGAGTTCCTTCCAGTCCGACGGAATTGGTTTGGGCTCCGGACAGGAATACGCCTGATCAGGTGTATTATCAGTCTGTGTTTCAGGAGAAAATGGGTTGGAGAATTCAAGTAGTTGATGGGGGTTTACCAGATATGTACAATAACAGTGTTGTTTTAGATGATCAGCAAGTTACTTTCTTCTGGACCTTGTCGAAGGATAAGGAGTCCATATCTATTGCTGCTCGTGGTGAGAAAAAGAGTGGTTATCTTGCAATAGGGTTCGGCAGTGGAATGGTTAATAGCTATGCTTATGTTGGTTGGATTGATGAAATTGGGAAAGGGCATGTAAATACGTACTGGATTGATGGGAAGGACGCATCGAATGTGCATCCCACAAATGAGAATTTGACTTATGTGAGATGCAAATTGGAAAGTGGGATCATTACTTTTGAATTTACACGTCCCCTGAAACCATCATGCAGCCACAGTGATAAGCCAGAATGTAAGAATATCATCGATCCCACGACTCCGCTCAAAGTCATTTGGGCAATGGGTTCTAGCTGGGCAGATCAAGGTCTTAGCGAGAGAAATATGCATTTTGTTAAGAGTCAAAGGCCAGTTCGAGTGCTGCTCATGCGTGGTTCTGCAGAGGCAGAGCAAGATTTACGACCAGTTTTAGCCGTGCATGGGTTCATGATGTTCCTTGCCTGGGGTATTTTGCTTCCTGGAGGAATATTGTCTGCTAGATACTTAAAACATGTGAAGGGTGATGGATGGTACCAAATTCATGTTTACTTGCAGTACTCGGGGTTAGCAATTATCCTACTTGCTGTTCTATTTGCAGTGGCTGAGCTTCGGGGTTTCTACGTCAGCTCATTACATGTCAAGTTTGGGATTACTGCTTTATGTTTGGCCTGTATACAACCAGTCAATGCGTACTTAAGGCCCAACAAACCTACTAATGGAGAGGTGGTTTCTTCAAGAAGACTATTTTGGGAGTACTCTCATTCCATCATTGGCAGATGTGCTATCATTGCAGGAATTGCAGGTCTCTTCAGTGGGATGAAGCATTTAGGAGAAAGATATGGAGGTGAAAATGTACATGGACTCAATTGGGCTCTAATAATGTGGTTTTTGGTCGGTGCTTTGATGGTCATGTATTTAGAATTCCGTGAAAGACAGCGGAGGAGGGACAGAATATTTGGCAGAAGCAATTGGGTTCTGGGTAACCTTGAGGAAGAGGATTCTATAGATCTCTTAAGCCCAAGCAGGGCCCCTTCGGCAGAGAAAAGTCTTCGACAGTCTGGAAGAATGGAAGTTCAATTGGAGCCTTTGAACAGATAGATGAGTTTTTGATTATTATTTATTTGGTATAAACTTGCCACTCTTCACCGGTTTTCATAATTTTTCGTTCATACAGGGATTAGCAGGCCAGAATACTTGCTTAAAGAGTTCTTCGTTGGTGTAAGAGGGGTTTACGCACTGATCATTGTGTTTGCCTCCTAGCCAATCATCGTGAAGAGTAATTACACAAACAACTTGAATTTTGTATACTTGATACATCTTTTAACATAGTAGGAAAGTTATATTACTAGTCTTCATTTCTTTTTAAATTTATGAAGAGCAGCTTTCGCATACTTTGTTTGAATGTGTATTAGCTTAGATACTGGTTGTGGTTTTCGTTTCTGGAAGTACTTTCTGCTCTAGATAAGGTGAAATCCATTTTTTCTGTAACATATGAGATGCTAACCAAAGATATAACTCTATGATGTTTCATTTCATTTGCATTGTTAGTCACTCATTCAGTTCATGTTTCAATATGATAGCAACTACGTGCTTTCTCTCGTGCTGTTGTTTCTGTTTCCAGTCGCCACCCGGGCCGTCTGGTCAGGTCTGTCCATTTGCTTAAATGGTGCTTGTACATTTGATTTACCAAGGTCAAGGTGGGAGATTGTGTTATTCTTCTTCTTTGTCTACAAAAATGAAGGCCAAGTCTTTTTCCTAATGTAAGGGCGGTCTCCTGGATGTTGTTTGGTTGGTTTTTTTGGAACTCCTTTTATTTGCTTGGAAGATTGTTGGTTTGGGCAAAATGAGAGTTAAGAGTTTTTCTGCGAATAAAATGTGCTAATTGCAGCGTTTTAGGTTTTTGATTTTATAGAATCGCAAATCCTAATCGTCAATAATAGCCAGCGGATAAGAGTTGAGATGAACCAGTGTTAAGCCCCCAATACCCACACGAATGGGGTTGTACTGCTGCCCAGTTCTTGTCATTTATGAATCGGAACAGGTATAACCCAGTTTATCCCCCACTGGTGAATGTCGATGCCCTCATCAACTAAGCCCCCTTTTAAACTTAAACAAGTGGAAGAAATGCAAGCCCCCACTTGCTAATGTCGATGCCCTCATCGACTATGCTTCCCTATAACAAGCAGAAGCGCAAGCCATTGTTGCCCCATCCAACAAAATGAAATTATTGTGGGTTCAAATAGTATTTCTCTCTGCCTTTCAAATTTATAGTTTAAAAAATAACTGCCCCTGCATTTGCATGTATATCAAGAGGAGAAGGATGATGGATATAACCGCGACTGTATTTAGCTTTTCTTAAAGAACCATAATTGATTGTATGTGATCGATCCCTCTATATTGAATCCAATATACAATAGTTGGCAGCAGCCAATATGTTATAGACTGTGAAAAACAACTCTTTTGGAGTTGATCAGACTTGCAATTTTACCTCTTTTTTCGTTCATCAGTAGTGAATCTAAATCCGTTTATCTATCGTCCTTCTATGGTAAGCGAATCAAGAATGATAAATATAAGAAATCAAAAAAGAAACTACTCTGTATATATATTGAGTGTTTTTAGTTTCTCTCCGATAACTATATTTGACCGTATGAAATCTTCGATGCTCAAATTTAGAATATAGTATTCAATAGTCGACCTTAATCGGATATATAATTTTTGATTTTGAATCTGGTATTTAATAGGAATCTGAAATGGAACAATTTGGTGTTTATAGGTTATAAATATGCTTCCATAATTGTTCATTGCACACAATGTAGGCTAATGCATAATCTAATCTACAATTAATTGGGCCCCAATACGAAATAAAAAATCAAAAAATGTAATTTGCTAATTTTATTTTCTTTTGTTGCCAAAAAAAAAAAATCTATGAGAATACTTTTCGTTTACTTCACTTAGTGTTACACTTGTTCATCAATATTTGTCAAAATGACACATCGTCTTTTTAAATTATTATTTTCATATAGAAAAAATTATATACCCATTAAAACATAATCCATCAATTGGTATCCTCAATTTTAAACAACATTTGTAGATTTAATTTCAAAACATTTATAGTAAGCAGTGTCATCATACGTTGATATATATCTATCTTATAACTGAAAAATTGACACGAGCTGTAAAACTTAACATAGATAGCTAACACAATCAATTTCTTAATCTTTCGTTAGAGTATTAGAATCGTAACGAGTTGTAAATCATATAAAATTTTAAAAAGTTAAAAATACATTTTCATCTAAATCTTGCAAATAAAAATCACCACGAGCTGTAAAATTTAACATAGAAAGTAAACACAATTAATTTTTTAGTCTTATATTACAATGTTATTATTGTAGCGAGCTGTAAATCATTACAAATTTTTTCAAAACTATTTATTATAACAAATTCATCTAAATTTTGCAACTGAAATCCCCGCCAAGCTGTAAAACTCTATATAGAAAGCAAACACAATCAATTTCTTAGTCTTATATTACAATGTTATTATCGTAACAAGTCGTAAATCATTACAAATTTTTTTCAAAACATTATCTCCATTAGTGGTATAAAACTATCTATTATGACAAATTCATCCAAATCTTGCAAGTGGAATCACCATCGATTTGTAAAACTTAACATAGAAAGCAAACACAATTAATCTCTCAATCTTATTTTACAACGTTATCATCGTACACGAGCTGTAAATATCCGTATGATTCTCATAAACATCAATTCATTTCCTTATTTCTTCATTTTTTTTATCACTTTTCTAATGAAAATCCACCCCCAGTTTTCACAAATAAAGCTTTTCTTTATGACAAAAAAAAAATCATCATAATTAATTAAAATATAATTTTAACACACTTGACTGCATTTTTTTTTTCTAATAATACAATTATTAAAAGACCATAATGCCCATGCAAAGTCATGCATCTACTTGCACTTGAAGGTAAATTACTCGACACTACCAAGCCCCTTTATAAACAGGAGCTGCTGTCAAAAAATTTTCCACTGTCTGGGTGAGATTAGTAGTACTCTCTTTCTCTCTCTCTCTATACACCGTCATTTTTGCTTTCTCGCACAAACTTCGGTTGTGGGTTCCTGTAGAATTTTAACATTACTTCGCGCCCTGGATCCCGCTATCTCCTGGTACAATTCACTCTCTCTCTCTCTCTCTCGCGCGTGAATTTTAGTTTTATTTTTTTTATCACAAGCATTTCGAGTTGAAACTATTCGAACTACTACTGACCTGTAACCATCTATATGATTGTGCGTGCCTTTGGTATTTATCAGGAAAAAAAAAATGGAAATGGTGGTTTAATTTTGATGTATATCAGATGGGTATTGTGTTTTTGTGTAGATTGATGATTGCTTGCTTAGAATTCTCATGTGGGTTTGTGTTGTGACTTGTGAGACAAGAGTGTGTGATGATGTTTATGGAGCTTGTTTTGGTGGGTTCGGTCTAGGATTCATAATTGGTTAGTTTTTGTTTCAGTTTCAGCTGGGTTGGTGTGTTTTTGTCTTCTTTTGAGCTATATGTTCATGCGAATGCTTAGAAATATGTGTTTTGAATGGTAAAATTTTGAATTGGTTACCCTTATGCAAGGTGTAGATTATAATCTTATATTACTCGTTGGGGTGTGCGTTGTTGGGGCTATTTTATCAGCTTTGTGTATTTATGGGCGATGAATTTGTATGGTTTTGTTGCTTGGATATACAAATTGAATTTATGATCTGTGAATATCTCACTGTTTGAATTTGTATCGCCATAGGGTTTCCCGCGCTTACATCGGTGGTTCGTGGTTTATTTTTCACTTAAAAGTCACATTTGATTCTCTTCGGAGGCCTTGACATTTGTCAAAAGAGAAGCACAATGGTTCCTTTTGCTTTTTACGCCTTTTTAATTCTATTTCAAAGCTTCCTTGAATCGCACGGGAGCTATATTCTTAATTTATTGTTTACTTATACTGTTATGCATATATTATTTATTAAGCTCTGCCTATATGCCAACTATATCAAGGTCTAACCACCTTGCTTTAGATTTTTCAAATCAAGATTAATGTGGATACCGTTACTTTTGAACACGTGACTCGCATTTTCCCCCATTATGCGTACATGCCTTTTTTTTATTCTCTACAAATAATTCTCCTCCATGTGTTTGCTCCTTTGTCTTTTAATTGGTAACAATGAGTATAATTCTCCAATTTGGTGTTGGTTGCTTAAAGAAATTTCAGTTCTAGGAATTAAATTTGAAAGAACAAAACCCGTTTGATTTTGTTACCATATTTGCACCTTTTCCTGTCCATTTGTATCATTTGCATACTATTTTGTGAAATTACGTAACAAGTTTTTACTTATAAGGAAATAGTTTTTTTTTTTTGCATGCTAAAGGTTGTGGGTTCTCAGGCTACCTTTTTGGTGCTTTGCCTATTGGTCTATTTTATTTATGCACTTCTCAACGGAAATAACTGAGGCAATGGCAATAACTAAGTACTTTATTTCTCATACATATTCAGAAATTAATCATCGGATGACAGTTCTTGCATTTCTTCTGGTCTTAATTCCTACAATTTTGTGTGATAGTTTATTTGCTTGTGGCATTGCTACCTCTCCGTTACAGATGCAGATGTCTGCATTAGATTACAATTGAGCACAGCACATTCTAATGTGCTAATGTAGTCTTTAATGTAAAATTTTAAAAAATCAGTACATTGATTGTAGGGTATGGTCTATTTATACTACTTATTGAATGCTTCTTCCATGTATCTATTGTGTAATTAAGTTCACTATGAAATTAACAGCATTGATGATCTGACAAGAGGAAGCAGGGCTAAAATAGTTATTGATATACATGACTTTATTAGCATCATACTACCTTAAAAGCAGTTAGGTCTTCTTTCTGGGTTGGATGTTAAGGTTGTTTAATTTATTAACAGTATAATGTTTTACCATCTTGCAGAACATGAGTAGCTTGGTTGAGAGGCTTCGTGTTAGATCAGATCGAAGGCCAGTTTATAATTTAGATGAATCAGATGATGATGCTGATTTTGTCCGAGGAAAATCTGGTACCGCTCAGGAAACGTTTGAAAAAATTGTCAGGAGCGATGCGGTTTGTTTTCCAAGTCCTTTTCTTCTTTTAATTCCTATAATTTATAATTTTCATTTTTTTCTTCCCTTCCCCTTATTGGATTTTTATGAGTATCTAATGATGCTCAGGTGTTTGCAGAGAATACCTATGTTTTATCTTTTATATATAATGTTTTTGTAGGCTCATTTGCTTCTGATGTGGGGTAACTGGTGATTTTGGTAGTTCTAATTTGTTTTATTATGTTACCTTGCTTGGGTCTTTTCGCATGTGATATGCATAGATTTGAGGAAAGCATTATTATCATATAAGTTATATGTTGGTCAAATTTCGTTTCTATGTGCATTTCGTAATCCATTTGATCTCAGTCGTGCAGGTTTTCTTCTTATGTCTATGATTTAAGTAAGCATTTCTCCATTGTTAGTGTACAATACTCACCAATCAGAACTAAGGCTTGATTGTTAATCCCTTCTAGGCCACTTGGAAGCTTCTAAATTTTAGCTTGGTTACTGCATTTGGATTCTGTTTAACTCAAAATGGGAATACTTAGATTGTAGTTATCTTTCATTGAATTTGAATTTTCTTGAAACACATAGCTTTCTACCACAATGAAGTGCATGAGTTATTTGTCTGTTTTGAAATGTCTTATTTGAAACATTTCTCTGTGTTTGCTGTTGCCACATTACTTAAGTAATTATGATGTTTTCCTTGAGTTCTTTTTTTCCCATATACTTATTTTTCTTATATATGCAAAGTTGGAAACTATATGTCTTTACTTTTAAGGTGTATCTGTCTTAAACAAACAGAAAGATGACTCATGTCAAGCCTGTGGAGAGCGGGGGAATGTTATGAGCTGTGAAACATGTACTTATGAATACCACGCCAAATGTTTACTTCCACCTCTGAAAGCTACCCCTCCTGGCAACTGGAGGTGCCCAGAATGTGTATGATTCCATTTTATACTGAGAACCATGGTTATTCTGTTGACCTAGCTGTTACATTATTTTGGCAGATTCTGAGGATTAATGTTTCTGGCTGCAGGTTAGTCCACTGAATGATATTGACAAATTATTGGACTGTGAACAGCGTCCTACTGTAGCTGGTGATAGTGATGTCTCTACGCTGGGTTCAAATCAAATTTTTGTAAAACAGTATCTTGTGAAGTGGAAGGGATTATCTTATCTTCACTGCACTTGGTAATTCCATGGTTAATGTTATTAGTTGAAGACATTAACTTTTACACTGAACCTTGTTTTGTCAACTGCTACTTCCTTCTCAAAGAACAGTAAATTGCAGTGAATGTATTCTAATATGCTATTTACTTTCTTCTACCTTCTCAAATTATGCTTTTCAGGTTGGCACTATGGCCGTCTTGAATTTGAGATGGATCTCCCCCTACTTGTTTGTCTGCATTTTGTGTGTGTTCATTTATCTTAGTGTTTTTTGGCAGTGTTTAGTCACTCTAGTAGTGTTATTTCCTCAGGGTACCTGAAAAAGAGTTCCTAAAGGCTTTCAAGTCGAATCCTCGTTTGAAGACTAAAGTAAACAACTTCCATCGCCAGATGGAATCAAACAATAATGCTGATGAAGACTTTGTTGCCATTCGGCCTGAGTGGACAACTATTGATCGGATTCTTGCGTGCAGGTATGAAAGTCTAAAAGTTTTGGCAATACCACACACAAAGATGAAAGTTGTGTTTCTGCTCTGTCACTTTGATTTCTCTCTTACTAAATCTTTAATTCGAATCAATTTAGAAGGAACTTCAGAATTTTCCCTTTAGTTTGTTAAGGTTAATTACAAGTGTGGAAAAGCTTGATTTTAATATTGACATGAATTGAACTGAAACCAGAAGGAGCAACACAGAAAATAAAATAGATAGAACATACAAAAATCATAAAAAACATGATTTATTAGATTCTTGATGAATAAAATTATGGCTTGTTGCGGGGGTTTTTTTTTTTCCTACGATCACTTTGTAGTAATTCAGTGAGATTTTGTACAATTTTGATTCATGTTGTACAAGAATGTGATTTCGTTTTTGAAATGTTGCAGGGGCGAAGATGATGAGAAGGAATATCTTGTGAAATATAAAGAACTTTCCTATGATGAATGCTATTGGGAATTTGAGTCAGACATATCTGCATTTCAGCCTGAAATTGAAAGATTTCATAAAATTCAGTCTAAGTCTCATAAATTGTCTTCTAATAAGCAGAAAAGTAGCCACCAGGATGCTACTGAAACCACAAAGAAACCAAGAGAATTTCAGCAGTATGAACATAGTCCTGAATTTCTTTCTGGAGGTATACCATTTTGCTGCTTGTATTTTCAAACTGGAAGGCATGTATAATACTTGTATTTTGTTTGTTTGATCATCACTGGATTTCTAAGGTTTATTCTGTTGTAATTGAAGGTTCACTACATCCATATCAGCTTGAAGGGCTGAACTTCTTACGTTTCTCTTGGTCCAAACAGACACATGTGATACTCGCTGATGAGATGGGTCTAGGTAGGTCTTATTTTTTTCGTCTGCTCCTTTTTGTCCTCTTTTTGGTGTTCTTATGAATTAGTATGCCTTTGCATCTTGGTGACTGGATTCTGCTAATGCTATGGGTTTTGTTTGATTGCAGGTAAAACCATACAGAGTATTGCTTTTTTAGCATCTCTTTTAGGAGAGGGCATTTCTCCACATTTAGTTGTAGCTCCTCTTTCAACACTGCGAAACTGGGAACGTGAATTTGCAACTTGGGCACCGCAAATGAATGTGGTATGTGTGACGTTTTTCAATTTACCACAAGCGTTAGTTTATAAAATTATACTGAAATGGAGTTCATTTGTTGCAGGTTATGTATGTTGGCACTTCCCAAGCTCGTGCTGTCATAAAGGAGTACGAATTTTACCTTCCCAAAAAACATAAGAAGCTCAAGAAAAAAAAATCTAGCCAAACTGTTAGTGATAAGCAAGATAGAATAAAGTTTGATGTCCTCTTAACATCATATGAGATGATAAACTTGGACTCTGCATCATTGAAACCAATAAAGTGGGAATGCATGGTAACATTTTTGGCTCATTGAATACATTGCTAGTCTTTAACATTTGATGGTTGCTTAACATTGACATTTACATGTAGATTGTTGATGAAGGACATCGCCTAAAAAATAAAGATTCAAAATTGTTTTCTTCATTGAAGCAATACTCAAGTAGACATCGCGTGCTCTTAACTGGAACTCCGCTTCAGGTTGGTTGTCCAATTATGATAGAGTATTTGTATTTAATATTTAGTGCGTAATTCTTATATTTTTCCATAGATCTTGAGTTGAAAATATATGATTATACAAATAGGTATCTAAATTTAATACGAAAACGAAATTGCATACATTTCGTGTGTATTATTCAAGAATTATTATATATTCATAATTGCACATTTTATCATCTCCATTTGCATTTATTTTGAAAACCTAGCAATGATTTGGTAGACTATCTGTTGTGATGGATGGATTTAGAATTGGATGAAAGTCCACAATTGGAGTGTCATTACAATGGTATAATTTTGGGCCGAGTCACTGCATCGTGAATTAGTAACATGTCCTAAAGTAGAGGCTGTTGATTTTCTGCTGTAATGGTCTCAAAATCTATATCCTGTCATTCCATGTTAGTTTTGGGTTAAGCTGGTTGATAATGTATTGATTAAATGTGCAATAGCAGACTTTGTATGTGGATTGCCTTTCATAATTCTTAAATTTTCTTTCGTTTTTTTAAAATGGATTTATTTCTAATTTTTCAGCCATCTCTTATTACTCAAGGTAGCTTGTGCTGTAAATTTTAATTCATTTCAATTTTCTTTGTGCTCCAAATACATTGCTGGCTTAGTTTTTTTGCTTACACGTGTCTTAATTTATGTTTTCTGAACTTATTGACTCTCTTTCTACGTTTTCAGAACAATCTGGATGAACTTTTTATGCTCATGCACTTCCTTGATGCTGGAAAGGTTAGTATGATGGTTGGTTTATTGAACATAGTGCTAGTTAAATCAAGATAGGCTACATGTCAGGTGAAGTTTCGATTACTTATTTGATGTTTAACTGCTTGCAGTTTGGAAGTTTAGAGGAGTTCCAGGAAGAGTTTAAGGATATAAATCAAGAGGAACAAATTTCAAGACTTCATAAAATGTTGGCCCCCCATCTCTTAAGAAGTATAAATCCAAAACTTTCCCTCATGATTGATCATGTTGGGTTGCTCCCTTTCATTACTTAACTGAGTTTATTGTATTATGTGTGTTTTAATTATGTCCATAATTGATGATAGTTTGTTAATTGATTATTAAGCTGCCTCTAGATTCATTCCTTGAATTTTTGTGATGTTGTGAACTGTTGAATCCTGGTAATATTTTGGGTTTTCCTTTGATTCGACAATTTGTAAATTGTTTTTTATGCAGAACAGAGAGAAGTCTTTAGCATGAATTTTGAACCATTTGACTTGTTATTTGAAAAAGGAAGATTTTAAAATTTATAAAGTCTCACTGTGACTATGTGTGATGTCTTGTATTTGTGCCCTGTTTTGCTACATGCTTTGTTTGGATTCTCACTTCCTCAACCGGTATCTGTTGAGTCCCTCTTCTTCTCATAGGCACTTCAATCTTGAACTGAATAAGCTGCAGTATGGCCATTGGCATGTGTTTCTCATGTAAAACCATCTAAATTGCTTTTGTAACTGCTCTGATAATGATTTGACAATAAATCTTGGATCCTTTGCAAGAGAAGGTGCTATTTTATTATCTTATTTATGCATAAGGCTTAGTTTAGCTTCACTGAAGAGTAAGCTATTATCCCCAAATATGATTTTGATCTTTGGTTCATACAATTCCCTTATATTTAAATGACAATAATTTTGCTGGAAACGTAGTTGAAAGTGCTTTTCAATGCTAATCCAGGAGTGAAGAAAGATGTAATGAAGGAACTACCTCCTAAGAAGGAACTCATTTTACGTGTTGAATTAAGTAGCAAGCAGAAGGAATATTACAAGGCCATTCTGACTCGTAATTATCAAATACTAACCCGACGTGGTGGTGCACAGGTGTGATTGCATATCTTAGTGAAATAATGCCTTTTTATGGTGTTTGTACTTATTGTGGTTGAATGTCTTTTGTATCAGATTTCTCTTATCAACGTGGTTATGGAATTGCGCAAGCTTTGTTGTCATCCTTATATGTTAGAAGGAGTTGAACCAGATATTGAAGACACAAAAGAAACTTTCAAGTAATCTTATATGTCCTGTTTTAGAATTGCATCTAATTTTTATGTTATTCTCAGTTGTTTACACTTATAGAGCTAGAATTTTTATCTGATGTATCCTGATGATCTAGAGTATATCTAGAAAATGATTTTTCTTCTTTTGAAGGCTAAAGATATGTGGTGAATTTGAATCATTCTGTTTTATGCTTCTACTTCCTCTTTACCATTTGACAGACAGCTGCTCGAATCTTCTGGCAAATTGCAACTATTAGACAAAATGATGGTGAAACTTAAAGAGCAGGGACATAGAGTTCTCATATATTCACAGTTTCAACACATGCTGGACCTGCTGGAAGATTACTGTACTTATAAGGTACAACTGCAATGTTATTTTGTCTATGTCCTTCAGCAGTTTGTAGTTAGAATGCCAGATTGACTAATGACTTGTCAGGACTTTTGGATACATATAACCTTTTTTCTCATCATTTTTTATTATTATTTGTCAGAAATGGCAGTATGAGCGGATAGATGGCAAGGTTGGTGGAGCTGAGAGGCAGATACGAATAGATCGATTTAATGCTAAAAATTCTTCCAGATTTTGCTTTCTGCTCTCTACTAGAGCTGGGGGTCTGGGAATTAACCTTGCAACAGCTGACACAGTTATCATATATGACAGGTAATATGCTTGCATTGTAATTTTACTTTTCCGTTTCCTGTTCTCTTTTAAGTAGTAAGCACGCTGGTTGACTGTAAGAGCAATCAAACTTACCTGGGCATGGGTTTGGAAAGTGTGGAAGCATTATGAATCATATCTATAGCGAAGATCTCTTAATATATTTGCAATATTAGAGCAAGTGGTGTTTTGTTATGATCCTGTCTTTTTTTTCATTTGGCTTCTTTTCTTTTTCTTCCTTAAATTTTTGTCTTTGAGTTATGCTTTCATTTGACATTTGTTTTTAGTTATATTGTTGTTGTATAGATATTGACAAGCATTCAGATTATCTTCTCTGTGTCATATGAAGTGCTACAGCATTGCCATGTCTTTTCATGATGCGGGCAGCTCTAAGGGCTTTATAAAAAAGCTTTATAATCTCTTTTTTGCTGAGATTAACGTTGGCTGTTTTAACTTGTGTAGTGATTGGAATCCTCATGCTGACCTACAAGCAATGGCTAGAGCTCATCGACTTGGGCAGACCAACAAGGTTGGATATTTCTCTCTCTGATGTTAATAGTAATTATTATTGATGTTGCTTATTTTAATAAGAAAATGGTCTTTTGGTGTTACAGGTAATGATATTTAGGCTTATAACTCGAGGAACCATTGAAGAAAGGATGATGCAGATGACAAAGAAGAAAATGGTTTTAGAACATCTTGTTGTTGGGAGGCTTAAAGCTCAAAACATCAATCAGGTACCGGTCTTCTTTCAGTTGCTAAGGCTTTTCTCCTTGTACAATTCAATAATGACATAAGATGGATTTCCAAATCGTATACTTGTGGGCTAGGACTGAGGAATATAATGATTATAAGGTTTATGATTGAGATTTGGGATTTGTAGTTTGATCATAGTTAGGGCAGGGTTGGTGGCAAAAAGATTGAGTGTTTGTGAAGAAATTGGTTTCATAGTTCTTCTGGATGACGGTAGAAGGAGGTTTAATATTGATATCATGCAGAATTTTGTCATGAGACCAACAAAAATCCACTCATTTAATATTATGCAAAAATTTATTGAGACATGAATATAGTCATTTCCTTTAATATCTACCTATTTAGTAGCGGAGTGTTAGTCCTGGCATTTGTTATGAATCTGCATATAAATAAGTTTCCTCTTCTTCACAACTCCTTTCTAATCATTATGCATACATTCGAGAATTGTGTGCGTGCTTTTCGAACAGGAATAGAATCTAATACCGATACTTTACGATGAAATTTGAAGAACCTTAATGGTTTTAACTTTATTTTAGGAAGAGTTAGATGACATAATCAGGTATGGGTCAAAGGAGCTATTTGCTGATGAGAATGATGAAGCTGGAAAATCCCGCCAAATTCATTATGATGACACTGCAATAGATAGGTAATTTTGAAATTGCTGGTGTTCATAAGTCTATAGCTGTATAGCATATAAATATATATAAAGAAATTGCTTCTTTTGTTTCCTTTGATAGACTACTTGACCGTGACCAAGTTGGACATGAAGAGGCTTCATTGGATGACGAAGAGGAGGATGGATTTTTGAAGGCCTTTAAGGTTTTGCCTGTCTTTAAATTTAATTTTATTACATTGTTATGAAGAAAAATTTAATTAATTACATTGGTGTGCATGTATCTTTCCTCTGATGGACGTTGAGTAAGCTTTTGTAATTTTGGTGAGAAACCTACTTGATCTGTAGTTTTTATGGCAGTTCTAAAATGTTATGAAATTCGTATATGTTGTCTAGCTTGATCATTAATTTTGGAGACTTGATAGTTGGGTTTATTTTCCAAGGAAGTGGATCTGCCTAGTGCTAGGTTTCTGGCATAAAATTAAACTAGGTGTCACTTGTGATGAAGCTGAAACCAAGGTGTCTCTCCAGATTGGCTTTGCTTCCACTTATTCCTTTTTGTTCTTTTCCATTAAGGCATGCCTAATATTTCACATCTCAGGACACCCTTGTACTGATCATGTGTAGATGACATCAACCTTATATATATATATTTTCCCCATTGCATGTATTTCCAAATCTAAAGGAATAGACTATGCGAAGGGGTGACTGCCTCGTGGGCAATTAAGTTAGAAGTGAAGTTTTCAAACAGAATACATTTTAAAAGAAGTTGTGATATCTATGTTGAGGGAAGCATGGTGATAATAGCTTTGGTTATGGTCCACTAAGTTTAGACAAAACAAGAGATTAGTCTAGTGGTTTTGTCATTAATCAGACCTATCCCTTTCTAATGCTCTTCATGTTCTTTCAAGTTGCATATCCCTTTCTAACCCTCTCAGACATTGCTAATGATTAATATTGAATGATGTTTTCTTACAGTCACAGTTTATGCTATTTTGTACAATTTCAAAAGAAATTGACAACTTGTACTCAGGTTACTGGGAATAAGAGTAATTTGATTACCATGAGTATAGTTGCCATTGGACATTTTTGTACTTTTTTTTTCCTGAACAGAAGCAAGTATCATTGTGCATTGGATATTTTTATATTATTTGCAACATTATATTGCTTGAAGCTCTTATAGCCTGAAAATAGCTTTGTTATAAACTAAAAACTAAAAAATCTTTTCTTTTCTTTTCAAGTTAAGAGTGCTCAAGCGTGTATCTATTATATCTAGGTATATTGCCAATTAGGGACTAGAAGCTTATTGACTTTAGTGGGCTACCGTTATCATTCTTAAGTTCTGTAATGGTTAGTACATGAATGCAATTATGCCTAGTGGATTAGTAATAATTCACTCAAACAGATTAGTTATTGGTCTCTTACTGATATAGCACATAAATGATATCAATATTAAAACATGTGATAACCTTACACAACATTTAGGGTGCACCACCATTGATGAAACTGACTTTTGTATGAGATAAGATGCTATGCATAGTAGTTCCTGACTTCTTATTAACTTCTCTAAACAAAAGGAGAAAGGTTCAGCGTTCATTTTTGGTTAAATACTTGAATCATCCTCTGCAAACCTAGAATTCTTGTAAATAAATCTTGCTAATTATTGACTTAACTAAATTTTTAAGGATCTAACAATCCTAATCATAAAATTCAATCTAACATATATTTTCTTTTAATTTCTGATCTACTATATTCCTTCTATATATGTAGAAGAAAATATGAAAGGTAACTATTTGAGAACAAACAATATGTTGTTCTCCTGTCTTACTAGTTTTCTTTAAGGAGCTTGTAGTTAAGTGTGTTGTGGTGCCTATGCAATTAATAGATCATAGCATAGGAGTACCACATTTTAGTGCATAACTGTAAAACTAACAGAAGTATTTTTAGCATTATACCTTTTGAGTCACAAGTATCATGAGTTATGGGCATTGTCTTGTGCTGTTTGTCTTGGATTTGGTAATGTAGATGTTTTGAGCAGCCACTTAATGCTAGGAGTCTGAAGGTTAAGACAATATGTGGAGACCTCGTTCCAAGATCTTGTTTCTAGGGGGAGTAGGGCTGGTTAATGGACTGTCACTAAGTGTCCCTGACGTTCCAATATCTTGAAAGCCCTTAATTTTAAAAATTCTTACATGGGGCTTAATCTTTCAAAATATTGTCCTTTTTAAGCTTTTCTTTTTCTTCATTGATGCTCACGTATACATAAAGAATTAAATGACCGCGCGATTTCATTTTATCGTTAGCTCACTGGATTAGTTCATTGGGACTTTTTTGTTTCTATATTGGTACTCACATTGTATGTGGACCTGTTTCATACTATACACACCGTACTTTTTGTAAAGTTGCATGATAATCACGTGACAATGGATGAGGCATGATAGCTTTTCTAGCAATTAGTTCATTTTTGGTGAGGAAACATGGTAGTGCCAGATATAGGTCTCTATACCAGGTACTTACAGCTCAGTTTTGAGCCATAATTATGCTGTTTTTGGTAGAAATTTTTGTATATAACTAATGTGTGTATATATATTGAGGGCTGGTTTCTGCATTCCCATATTTGATTATTGCGTTATTGCTATTTAAGATGGGAACTATTTTATGTTTTAGGTGGCAAATTTTGAATATATTGATGAGGCGGAGGCTGCAGAAGAACAAGCTCGAAAGTCGTCTATTGAAAACAAAGTTTCTGAAAGAGAGAAGTACTGGGAAGAATTATTGAAAGACAAATACACAGAGCATAAAGTTGAAGAATTCAATTCTTTAGGCAAAGGAAAGAGATACCGTAAGCAGGTATATCACTATCTCTAGACGGTAAACCCTAAAATAACACTGCCCCCCACCTTCTTTTCCAAAATGATTCACCATGTCTTTTTAACAATGGAAGACCCTAAATTGAAGCAGCTCAGAGTCATCACTGAGTACATAGTTTCAACCTAGGGTATTGTGGGATTTGGGTATTTTTACTGCATTAAAATAAATAAATAAATGATTGATTGATTGATGTTATGCTCTCTTTTGTTGAATATATTTAGATCCATTAACAGGGTTTTTTTAAGTATTCTTCTCAACTTTTATTCATTTGATATTTTCTAGGTTTATAGATGTTGATGTCCATATGGAATCTAGTAAAGACAAATAAAAGTCACGTTAATATCTTTGGAAATGGGATTAACTTGTCCTCTTTCGTCTTGTTCAGATGGTATCCGTTGAAGATGATGACCTCGCTGGTCTGGAAGATGTAAGCTCCGACGGTGAGGATGATAATTATGAAGCTGAGTTGACTGACGGCGATACAACATCAACTGGAGCTCCATCTGGGAGAAGGCCTTACAAGAAGAGACCTCGTGGTATTTTTTCTTTCCTATTACAATTGTAATGAATAAATAGCAAGTTGTGATGACCATATTTGATTACATGCTAATTGTGACAAAATCTTCTGTAGTTGATAACTTGGACCCAATTCCTTTAATGGAAGGTGAAGGCAGGTCATTTAGAATTATGGGTTTTAATCAAAACCAGAGGGCTGCGTTTGTACAAATCTTGATGAGGTGAATCATTATCTTTTTAATTGTTGGTTCTCAAATACTTTGCTGTTACATTTATTCCACCCCAATTTTCTCTTCCTCCCCCTTTTCCCTCTCTGCGCATAAATTGGCCTATGCATGCATGGCTTAGTTTTTAATTGCTTTTTATAATCTATGACTAGCTTGTTGCAAGAATGTGAGGCTTTAGTGGTCATCATATTCCTAGTTTTGTTTCTATTAGTGGAGATGTTTGCAATTTGCCTTACTCTACGCTGTTATTGCAGGTTTGGTGTTGGAGACTTTGACTGGAAGGAATTTGCGCCTCGCTTAAAACAGAAGAGCTATGAAGAAATAAGAGAGTATACATCATGACCTTGCTTCTTATACTTTTACCTATGGGCTAGAGTTATAGAGTGATTGATGCTTAGAATGTAGGAAAAAGTGGTTTTGTCTTGGTCATTTCTTGTAGGTCAAAGCATTCTATATTGGATTATCTACTTGATAGAGTGTCCGTTGTTTGCATGTGCTTGAAATTGTTGCAGAAATTCCTTAGCTGTCATATGCATTAAAGTGATACTATCCATCAATGTTTTGTTGAATTATGTGCATTGTTCTATAAAAAAAACACTATATTTTTTTGGCTATTGTGACTGTCCAATTATGTGGAAGATTGATATTGTTTTAATAAATAGTAGTTAAGAGTATACAATCTCAGCCAACAATCTAGTATTCTCTCTCTCTCTCTCTCTTAGGCCGCATGAGGAAGATCTTACCGTTAAACCGGATTTATAATGGGGATTTACAATGACAAAAAATAGATATGATCATTTCATTTCACTTAAAAAGCTAAATCGAGAAGAAAACATCATGTACAGAATGGTGATGCTTAAGAATAGCCATTTGTCAAACCAAAATGAGTTCTAGGCAATTTATGCTTGACCAATTTCGGATATTCTATTGAGAATTTTAGACTTTTATAATCTTTGTTGCAGTCAAGGAAGGACCCTGAGCATGAAACAGTCTAGCTGCTTCCATAGAATCCATGGATAGGATCACCTTCCTCAGAGCATTCATTTATTTTTTATTTTTTTGTTGAGTATCTCTGTCAAAATTCCAGTCCAATCTCCATTTTTTTATGCTTGAGGAAGTCGCATGGTTCTTTAACTCATAATTTCCAATGCTTAGACTCTTTACTTTTTCCGCTAAGTTTTATATTTTGTGGAATACCTTTTTGTTTGTTTCATTTTTAATATCATGGCTGTTTTTCATGCTCACTAATGGTAATTTTTTAATTCAGTTATGGGAGACTTTTCTTGTCACACATTGCTGAAGATATAACCGACTCTCCAACTTTCTCAGGTGATTGATACTTTCTACGACTCTTCTTTTTCTTTCACGTTGCATGTTGATTTCGTTATTATATGTGCAAATAATATCATTTTTATTTATGAACTTGATGCAGATGGCGTCCCAAAAGAAGGACTTAGAATTGAAGATGTACTTGTTAGGATAGCGCTCTTGATGTTGATAGGGGAAAAGGTAAGTTTGTGAGAGGAAACTTAGCATTATTTCAGCAACATTTCCTTGTGTATGGACTGCTGACACGATTGACTAATCCATTCTTTCAATAACTTGTACATTGTCATTTGTAGAGTAAAATCGTGTTTCCATGTTATATTTCTTGAGGTTGATTCACTCAATACATTATATTTTTTTTTTCCTTTTTATTTTGAATGGTAGGTGAAATTTTTATCAGAAAATCCAGGCGCTCCTCCTTTTGCAGATGACATTATCTTGCGCTACCCAGGATTGAAGGGTGGGAAATTTTGGAAAGAGGAACATGATTTCTTATTACTCCGTGCTGTACTAAAGTATGTTTCCTCATTATTTAATTCATTGAAATACCCATTTGTATTATAATTGCAATTAGGATTTTCTTTTTGCAGTTATACATTGCCTGGTAATAAATTCTTTTTATGGTTTGAAATGCTTTATCGGTTGGCAGCTTTAAATGTTTCTCATTAATTTTTGCATGTTAGAGCCCACCCACATTTCTTTTCTTGATTATATGTCTTTCCCTTTTTGTGTTCACCATGCTATCCAAACGTCAAGCAGATTGGAGCTGGTGTTGTCTTCTCAATAGAGTGCTCAAAGTTGAATATTATTGTAATCATCTATAAGAATGGGATTTTTATTGACTCAATTGCTACTGACTGCATATCCATGTTTTTCAGAATACATGACAAGAATGTATTGGACATTTAATCCAACCTTGGGTTTTGGAAAAGATGTGTAATACAGAAGTTACCCTTTTTTCTGGATAGGAATTACAGACGTTTATTTTTGTAATGTGATCTTGCTTTTTTTATGCATGGCAGTATGAATATGTGCATGTTTTAGTGCATAGAGAAGAAAAGTTAAAGATTGCAATTACTAGATTATAATTTCAGTGATGTGTGAGATTTAATAATTCAATTCGCATAAATACTTGGATTGTGACTATCTGTCTTTAACTTTTAATTCACTTAAATGAATACATCTCAAGGCATGGGTATGGAAGATGGCAAGCTATTGTTGATGATAAGGATTTGAGGGTTCAGGAGCTCATTTGTCAAGAGTTGAATCTCCCCTTTATAAATCTTCCTGTCCCTGGACAAGCCAGTTCTCAAGCTCAAAGTGGTTCTAATATGGCTAGTGTGGAAACAGTTAGTAACCAAACTCAGGCAAATGGCAATGGGAATGATTCTGTGCCTGATGGTGCCCAAGGAACTACTAATGCTGCAAACCAAGCACAGTCGTATCAAGATTCTTCTATATTATATCATTTTAGAGATATGCAGAGAAGACAGGTTGAGTTTATCAAGAAAAGGGTGCTTCTCTTGGAGAAAGGGCTTACTGCAGAGTACCAGAAAATATGCTTTGTAAGTCAATTACTACTCATGATACTTGCATATCCTATGAGATTGTGTATGTATATGGCTGATGAAAAAGTTCCGCTAAATGCAGAGAAATATGGCCTATGATGTGAATTGCAATTAAATCTTGGGTTATAGTTATAAAATATACTTGCTATTTTTAATGGCGATATTATGCTTTGACGACGGCATGTTTTTATTTATGAAATTATTTGATTGGTTCTTGGACAAATGTTCTTCAGTGTGTAGAAGGGCATTTTGAGTATGTTCCTCGAGTCCGAGACCAAGACAAGGCATATCAATTGTCACCAGTTTTTAACTTTTCTAATGTGAGACCATAGACGTTTGCCCCTTGTGCACCAAAACATTTGTTTAATGTGTGCTTTAAGTGTTTGAGATTTTTTATTTCTAATTTATTATTTTTTGTTGGATAATTTATTATTATTATTTTTTTTATCTTGTTTCAGCTTTATTATTTCCCATAGATTTTAGGTCTGGTCTAATTCTTTGTTTTATTTACTGTGTTTAACTATTATTTGCATTTAAGTACAATAATTAGTTTAAAATCGATGAATTTATATTGCAATATTTACGCACCATCTCATGAGGGATAAAATATCTTGCTTAGCGCCTTTGTCTCGGAAAGTGATCATGCGACAACAGCTGTTTATTTTTGGAGTCTTTTGTCATTACTAATTTAGGCAACTGAGCATCCTTCCACACTTGTTTCTGTTGTGTAGACTTTCTAGTTACGTACTATGTTAACTTTCTTATAACTCAAAAAGCTATAAAATCTTTTAGCCTGCAAGGTTTGTTGTATTTTTTCTAACCCATGATTAGTTAGCTTCCACTTTCACAGAGTCATGATATCTCTCATCACTGTTATCGGGTTTTCTTTTCCCTGTTTTATGCTCGCAGGGTGATTCTGATATTAAAC
This sequence comes from Xanthoceras sorbifolium, assembly GCA_003430845.1. NCBI lineage: Eukaryota > Viridiplantae > Streptophyta > Magnoliopsida > Sapindales > Sapindaceae > Xanthoceras > Xanthoceras sorbifolium. The sequence continues at coordinate 29,133,508 of CM010616.1, forward strand.
CAAATGAAAATGAGCTCACAAGTGAAGAACCTGAGAGTGAGCAGAGGGTTACAGATAGACCAAGTTCTAGCTCCATGGAGATCGATGCCCAGATGGTTGATCAACTGCCTCAACTAAAGGCAATTGGTAAGTTCATTGTTATTCTTAAAGAGAGCTGCCTGTTGTGAACAGAGCAAATTTTTGTTGTTACTTCTGATGATATGTTTTAAGTCTTAACCTGCTGCTGCTAGCTTTATTAATCATCATTGCACAGTCCAATGTTGACTTGGTTTATACTTTAGTCAGTTCTTGTATGACTTATATTCTCCTTTCACAGCATCAGAAGAAATATCGGCAGCTGATTGTGATGTTGATCCAGATCGATTGGAGTTGGCTCGCCTTTATAACGAGGTAAATCATTTTCTCTCACATTGGGGAGTTGAGCATGTGGCTTAGATAATTGCTTAAAAATAGGGAAAATAAGAAATTAGAAGAGCTTAGCACGATTGGATGGCATTTAATGCTACGTAATTCTTTTTTAAAAAGAAGCGGTAGTGTGTTTGTTTCTTTTTATGTTTTAGACTGTATAGAGATATTTATGCTAATTAATATATCATATATTGCCTTTCTCATTTTATCGTTTGGTAGATGTGCAAGGTGCTAGAGGAAAATGCCCATGAAGCAGTTACGGCATCTTTGGCATACCAGCCAGCAAGTCACAGGTTGAGGACAAACCTGCGTCCTCTGGAAACAATTTGTGAAGACATAAACCGGATTCTTCATCTACAGGAGAATCCTACTTCGGAGCAGCCAGTGCCAAATCCAGATAAACAGTTGCAGGCAGAAACTCAGACCAAAGTTGCAGAACCAGGATCACCACTTAAACAAAAAGATGATAACGAGCCTGCTGGTGGTGTGGAAATTGAGATGATGGACATGACAGAATCCGAACCAGCAGAGGATAGCAAGAACCCAACAACAGAAAACAAATTGCTGTCCAATGACCCTGTTTCTACAGATGTGGAGGCATCTTCTCCTGGGATTACTGGAAATGACGTTTCGAGGGAAGCAATTACAAGTGATGCTGACACCAAAACTGCTGATGTCCCAAATGGAAATGGGAAAACAGAAAAATTGGATTCTGGGGTCATTGTTTTGGATGATTAAACGCACACAGATAACATTACTTAGCTTATCTGATACCTTTTCAATATAGACAGTCCACAGTTATCACTATTTACTTTTAAGTTTACCTCAGTTTACTTATCAGAGACCTTTTCAATATAGACATATCCACAGTTATTAGTATTTACTTTTGAAGTTTACCTGATAACTTTTCTTTGTAGACAATTCAGTTATCAGTATTTACTTGAGAAAAAGAAAAGAAAATTTAATCAGCTGTTATTTCTTGAGAAATATGTCGCAGTTTGTATGCTTCAGTTTCAGAATTCATTAGTAGTTACCCATGAGGGGTTAAGGAGAATGGTCAGATCTGTAGTTTGTTCTCACAAAGTCTGGGATTTAAACCCTGTTATGGGCGCCTACATGGTTAAAGACTATAGTTTTCTGCTTTTCAAAGATTGTGGGGTTCAGTAGGGATTTTAATTTCAAATTCGGGCTCGATAAACAGGTTTAGAGGATTTCTGGATTTTAAAAAAAAAAAAAAAAAAAAAATTGCTTATAAGCAGCAGCAGCCCATGTGAGAATATTGGACATTTGAAGCACTTCTGTCAATGACCTACAACTAGAGGCTGCCTGCATAGGTGTTGGAACTGTATTTTTATAGGTTCAAGTGACATTCACAATCATGCATGGTGGACAAGAAGTTAGTACTACACTGACATGAAAATGACTTCAATTTGATCCAAACTGGTTCCAGAAATGCTTTGTCATCAGGCATTGTTTGTTGTTCCCTCTTGGTCATGCCAAGCCACTTGCCCCAACCAACCCTCATATTCACACTAATCTGATGACCCATGCCTGAACTGATATGGCTTCAATCATCCTTCTTTACTGTTGCCTACTTTAACCTCTGCTTTTGACATATTTGGCCCTACAAGCTTTAATAGGTTAAGCCTAACTGAGGTGATCCTGAGCTAACTTCGAGGATGGTTTGGGATTTTAACTAAGTAGATGCGTTTTGAGTTTACACGTTGAAAGTGAAGCCTATAATAATCTAAACTACTAAAACTGTGAGAGCCAAGGCCGCAAAAGTTCTCCACTTGTGAGCCTAAACTGTTCTACATATTCATATAAAGCCAATGTTAAATTTTAAACCACTAGTACCGAAAAAAAAAAAAAAAAAAAGATAAAAAGAAGAATATTTTACATTGTAACCGGCCATTCAATGATTCTTTTCCACATGAACAACTAACAATAATTCATTTCTCTTTTCTGATTTCACCAGTCTTTCTCCTTTAGATGAGACAATTACTAAAAAAAAAAAAAGTCAGAACCACCATCCAGCTTCAATCATCAACATAACTTGTAACTTTTGCAGAATAGAAAGAGTAGTGATCTTGAGGTCACTGTTGGTGGCCCCTCCATGGCCTGCTTTTTTCCCTAGCTAGCTACCCACATCATGTATTGTTAACCAAGTATATAGACATAGTATGCATCCCTTCAAAGACTAATCTAACTTAGCAGCAAATTGATGCTCTATTAAATTATACACACGCGCACCCCAAAGTGGTTTTGTTTGTTAGTTTCTTTTTTAGTAATCACAAAATTATATATGTCTGTGTGTGTGTGTGTGTGTGTGTGGCCTACTCTATTGACCGACCTTCCATGAAATCATTGGTGATCACTTCATGATGATCTCATGGATTTTCTTCGTTTTCATTTTGATCTTTGAAGAGAACCAAAGAACTCTTCAATTTGACATGCTTTTGGAAACCAATTTTCTTTGTTGTTGAGGTGTTCTCTTTTTGTAGTGATATATATATATTGGAGTTAATTTCTCCATTGATATATCTATTTAAAGTTGCTTTATGTTTCAAATTGTCTACATAAACACAGGTATTTGTTGGCCCAGACATCCGCAATATATTTTCATCTGGATATTAAATCTCAGTTATCGAAGAAAATGAGTTACTTTTTGCATTGTAATAAAATGTGGACGTCTTAATTATAAAAAAAATTACTGATTAAAACCATTTTGACTAGAGAAGAAGTATATACACAAGTGCATGCATGACCATATAATTGGGATCTACCAAATAATTTTGTATTAATTAGGACCCAACTTAATTAAAAGAAACCAATAGAGAGAATATTTATGAAAGTAATAAAAACTCAAGAGATTATCTTGATGTGATGAGAAAAGTTGAGGGATTCCGTAGTGTAATTAAAATACTGCAGAATATTAGACTTTGCAAGATGTTGAGATGAATTTAGAAAGACTTCTATATTTGATTATTTGAAAACATTTTCATTCAAATGAGGTACAAAACTTGTGGTTTGCAAAGGTTAATATTATGTGCAAATTGTCCGCATATTATTAATTTTCAAACAGACATAGCTAGTGAACTATCCGAATTAGTTGTATATGTTTAAAACTTACAAAAGAAAAATTAATAGATACTTAATTGTTGGATTAGTTCTTATTCCCTTGACTATCACTTGTGGTTAATCAATTTTTCAAAAGGGAAAATTAAGGCATAGAATAAACGAATCTCTACTCACACACCTCCAACTTAAAGCAAAAATCTCTACCATCTGGATTATTAATTTAGGCATATAAATGCTGCTATATGCATATTAGGGTTTCTTTATATGTTCTATAAAATGCTACAAGAATCTCTTAATAATATTTTAAACCCCCAATTAACAAAAGGAGAAAAAGAAAACTTCATATAATTCAATACCTTTTACTTAAATTCGGAATTCTGTCGGTATATATATATATATATATTTTAGGATATTGATATATATATATATATATATATATACACACACACATTCATGCATGCAAATTTGCATGTTCACATTGATATGCATAATCAGCATATGTGAATAGTTTGACTATATAATACAAATAAAGCTGCAAACACTAGAACTGAGTGAAAAAGAAGCCATTCCTTTGAGGCTTCAAATGCAATAATGGCTATATAGTATATATTATTAGTAGAGCATATATAGATATATATGATGTAGAGAGAGAGAGAGAGAGAGAGAGAGAGAAGAGGCAATCCAAAAGGAGGAAGCTAAAACAATAATGTGAAGGGAAAAAGGGAGGGATATTGGTGTGCATGAGAGAAGTGTTGCACAAAAACAAAAAGCAAAGAGAGAAAAAGCAGTGGAAAGTGAAGACTGAAGAGACCTGGAAATCAGGCAAAATGCTTGGAAAGTAGAAGACAAAGCTGAGACAAGTCTGGGCTTCAACTGCACGCATGCTTTTGCCTCTTAACAGCAACTTCCCATCTCTCTCTCTCTGTCTCTCTATCTCTTTGTATTTGATATGGGAGGTGTGGTGGTGGTGGTACTGTTGAGACATGCCAACCTGTTTTTCCAACAAAGCTCAAACCCACATTTCTTTGTTTATTTTTCTTGGATCAACATTGCTTCTTTTTTATCCTTTCTTTTTTTTTTTTCTCTTTTAAAGAAAATGCAAAACCAAAACAAAACAAAACAAAACTTTTGTTTACTATGTTGCCTTTGCTTTGGCTTAATTTCTTTCTCTTTCTTAAAAATTATGTAAATAGAATCGCATCCCAGCCAACTTTCAACCAACAAAACAAAAACTTATTGCATGTGGGCCTTTTATTTTTTTCAATATTTTTGGTAATTGTCCTCATCATGGGAATTGGTAAAAATGGTTAATTAATATTCTTTTTACCTTGCTATATATGATGATTAATAATAAGAAAAGTTAAATACAGTTACAATCGTATCACATCAATTGTGTGTGTAAATTATATATATATATATATGTGTGTCTTTGTTTATTTATAAAATTATCAATTACTTGATTTAATAAATAAATGTGTAACTACACACTTAAATTCGACCTACTATCATTGTATATAGTGCTCCTATCTCATATCATATGTTGTTACTATTCACTTCTACTAATTTTGTTAATGATGTGGACTCGGAATACACTTCTAGAAAATATAATTGGTTAATTTCTATTAATATATATATATATATATAAAAATAAATAAAGGGTCATAAAATATATAGTTTATGCCAATTAAAAGATATCGATTGTTGGTAAAATCATAGCCCTCTACAGTCTTTTTCTTCTCTGAATGAAAACTTTTATTTGTACGGACACTAGTACTCTGGACTCATAAGTCGTCACATCACCTCTCTCATCAACAGTACAGCAAAATTCTCTGAAAATACGTGCTCTTATAATTTCAGTGTACACCAAATTTCGAATCTCCATTTCTGAATTGCATCTCCAATAATGTAGCTAGCTAAAATGAGTACAACTGATAATCACATAACAACTTGTTTTACGGCCATTTTCAATATATGACAAAAAAAAGTGGACCTGACATAAGCTATAGTTTATTTTTGAACATATATAGGATCACATGTACACTAGATTCACATGTGATATGACGATAACGTTGGTGTTGTTATAGACACACAAAAGAAAATCGAATGGATGGCCGGAAACCCCGACTTATTGATTTGACCATGTCTGGAATAGGGTCCCATGTAATAAGAGACATTTGGGCCCCACCAATCGTTGTTCATGAGAGAGTTTTAGGGCACACACAGGTAGTGGGTCATTGTCACTTCTGGTTCTTCTCTTAGAGTGCGAGCCAGATAATACAGTCGGCAATCGACTTAAACTGATTATATATATATATATATATATATATATATATATATACACAAAACAGTACCATGCAAAATCATTATTATTATAATGTAGTAATAAAAAGAACAAAAAAAAAATGAAAATTAACAAACTTAAACAAATCCGTAGAGGTTGGCTACTAGGAATCTAATAATCTCTCTCTCTCTCTCTCACTCACTCTCTTATATCTTTATATATACAACCATTTTTCTCTTCTCTTCCTCACAAGGCCAGAAATCAAAATAGAGCAAGTGAGAGAGAAGCTAGCTATAGCTATAGCTCCATTAATGGCCTCATCACAACAACAACATGCGAACCATGTTCTTCCACCAACAGTTTGTGTCAAAAAATCGGTGTCAGTTTACCCAAAATCTTTGCACCTCCACCACCCACAACAAGTTGTTGTCAACCTCTCGAATTTGGACAGGCAGTGTCCGATGCTCATGTACTTGGTTTTCTTCTACAAACCGGCCAGTACTAATTTGGTTGATCTCCAAAAATTGTCTCTTGACTCGGTTTTCACTAGCTTGAAGTCTGGATTGGAAGAGACCTTGTCGGTTTGGTACCCGGCTGCGGGTAGGTTGATGATGAGCCCAAATGATCATCATCATGGGAAGCTCGATCTCTGGTGCAACAACAAAGGTGCAATTCTAGTCGAAGCCGTGACACGTGTCAAGGTATCCGACCTCGGAGACCTCTCTCAGTACAATGAATTCTATGAAAATCTGGTTTACAAGCCTGTTTTCAATGGGAATTTCACAGAGATGCCTCTGGTTGTTGCTCAGGTCAGGATTATATATAATTTTCTTACAAGCTTGAAAACCATCAAACAAAAGATATCAATCTTTGCCAGAACAAAAATCCAGCATGTTTTGGTGTTTAATTGTCTCACTTTACCTAACGAGAAACTTCTTCAAAAAATTTCAAGGTGACCCACATAAAAAAAAATTTAAAAAAAAAAAAAACCAACCTTATATTTTACATTATTATGACACAAGCCCTCATTAGGGTTTTGTTTGTTTCTGTATACAGACTCCAACATTTTTTTAGGTTTTCAAGTCTCTCAACTAGCAGCAAAACCTAGGATATATAAATATGCATGGATTTTTATTTTCTAGTTTTTCACATCTTTGGACATTGATTTCTGAAACAGACAAACAAGAAAGATGATGATCGTAGTTCTATATGATCTATGTATAATGATTACAAGAACTAATACAAATAGAAACAGACCAACAACAGTACTTCTGTACGGTCAATCAAAGAATTCTATTTTTTTTTTAAAAAAAAAAAGGGTATAATTAGAAGACATAATGATCCGAGTTCTATATGAGAAACTGCTAATTATTAGATAAATAAAGTATTTAATTATTAAGTGATTAGTCTAAATTGATTTTCATGCTATATTTAAACTCTTGCACTGGAAATTGTTTGATGTAGGTGACCAAGTTTGGCTGTGGAGGCTATTCAATAGGTATTGGTACGAGCCACTCGCTGTTTGATGGACCAGCTACTTATGATTTTCTTCGTGCATGGGCTTCTAATTCAGCTATTAAGAGAGAAAAATCAATTAGCACTCGTCATGAGCTTCACAAACCAGTGCACGAGAGAGGGGTGATGGGGCTGGTCAAGAATTCTCAAAACCATACGGGGATGAACATAACAACAAAATCATCACCACCACCGCCAATAATGGCTAGGGCTGCAGCCATTAATCATTTGTACGAGTTGATAAAGCAGGCTATGATAGATCGAAATCGCGGAGGACTCCCTGAAATGGGAAGTTTGAATTATGTTCTCAAGACATATCATCTCAGTGGTGCAATGATAGAGAGTTTGAAGAGGAAAGTGTTTGGTGATGATCAGATCAGGAGAGGTAGCTTTTCATGTTCATCTTTTGAGTTGGTTGCAGCTCACCTCTGGAAGGTAAGGTTTTTTTCTTATAAACTCTTTCATGATCAATTCTTCTATATATAATTAATTTTTCTTGATTATTTTGCCCCAATTTAATTTATATCTTCAGGTATAATTCAAGTAGTACATGTGATAAATCTTCTCTATTTAAATTAATATATATATATATATATATGATCAATCTCCTATATGTGAAATCTTACACAACTATAAATATTTTTAATCTTTTTCTTTCTTTTCTTTTTCCCTCTAATTAAATTAATATATATATATATATAAGGTGTAATTTTACAAGGGTAGGTTGCGACAATTGGTTTAACTAATTAGGTATTTTGGTGCCAAACAACATAGAAAATTCTTGATAGAGATACCCACATAATTCCATGCAAACTGCCAAAGCTAAAAGATCAATAAAATTGTTTTCATATATGTGTGTGCGCGCGCAAGATCTAGAATTTTGCGAATTGTGTTTTATAGAGACTCAACTGATCATGTTTAATTTGATTGAAATTAGGAAGGAATAATCTTGGTTCAACAAAGCTAGCAGTAATTATATATAAAAGCTTGAATATCATCGTATACGGTTGGAAAATAATTACATACTCTTGAGCATGTCCAATTATTTGATTCCTTTTAAAGCTAATAAAAGATCCGATATTAAAATATCGCATTTGGATCATTTACTGGTCTTGATCTTAGTTTTTTACTTGAACATTTTTAATAAAAAAAAATAGTAAATTCTAATTAGAGCTCAGTAGAGAATCTTAATTTGTAACTAATATGGGTTCGAAACTAAAGTGTGAATGGAAATTCCTGTTGTTGCTAATTGAATGCAGGCGAGGATGAAGACCTTCGGAGTAAGGAAGGAAGCGATGGTTTGCTTGCAATTCGCAGTGGACATAAGGAACAAGATGGAGCCACCGCTGGCTAAAGGTTTCAGCGGCAATGCTTTCGTGCTAGCTTCGGTTGCATTAACAGCCGGAGAATTGGAAGAAAGAACCCATGAAGGCATTGTTGAGAAGATAAAGGAAGCCAAGAACTCCATAAACAATGACTATGTGAATGCATACATTCAGGCACTTGATGGACCACAGGGAAATCTCCCTCCATTGAAGGAGCTAACCCTAGTTTCTGACTGGACAAGAATGCCATTTCACAAGGTTGATTTTCTCTCTGGCGAAGCAACCTATGCTTCTCCACTGGTCTCTCCAATCCCACAGGTCGCGTATTTCATGCAGAATCCGAGAGATTCGAGAGGCATTGATGTGAGGATCGGTCTGTTTCCGCATACCGTGGCTGCCTTTTCTCACTACTTCCTAACCAATCTGCAATAAGCTACAACAAGCTGATCTCTCCCTATTTGTTAACTTTTTTGTTTGAAGTAGGATGTGTAAAGCTTGTTAAGATTATAATAGTTTCATGAAAAAGATTATTAGAGAATGATTATCATCAAGCATGATAAGGATGCAATACTTTATTTGTCAAAGAGTCAGTTTTATAATACATATATATATAAGAAATGCTTGTTTGGTAAGACAATATCTATGAAACTGATTTTCTTGTCACCATAATTGTGAAGAAGTGCTTTTCCTGGTCAAGCAAAAGCTACTTTTTTCTTTTTTTTTTAATGTGGAGAGCTTTGTATTTACAAGCTTAATCTAATCTTAATCATGTAACATATTCTTTAGTTTAATGAAAAGCTACAAGCATGTAAGACCAAGCAACATCATTAACTCCATAACGCATTGTCGGGTCCATCGACAACGATGTGCATTGCTGCTAATACAATAAGAGAAAAAAAACAAGGAGATTTGACAATTATTTTAATGGCTTGATCTTCTCAATCAACTAGGAAAATTAACTGTACTTAAGAGAAAAAAGTGTAAAAGAGTACTGACTATTAACTGCAAGTAGCAACAATATTCTTGAAGAGGAAGGAGGAGAATACATATATATATATATATATATATAAAGACACTGTCAAACTATCAACTACACAAGGCAAAACTTATCAAGAAATAAGTGTTTTTTTCTCTACAGCAGCAGCTTCTTCTGTCTTTGGAGTTAGTAGTAGCTATGTTTCTACTTTCCACATGCATGTCCTCAGCTAGTAACCGTTGCGTCTGAAACTGCCGTCCAGTGCCTTATCTTGTTCCTGCATCACTGAAATCCTGTCATCAAATGTCCAAAGCTAGAATTATGACAAGGAAGTCAGAATTACAAAGCTAACGTTTGTTCACAAAAATGAAGGAAGATTGATAATGTTCCCTTAACAAAACTTGAAAAAATTGATCAATAAGCAAATCGCTCCAGCACTATGTAGATATAAATCTAGGTAATTTGATATGAAGAAACAGGGAATCCATCAGATAACAGCAGTTTAATGATCTAAACACGGTGAAATGGTTTTTCCATTGCAGGTATACTTGAAAAACTAAGACCTTCCACTGCAGATAAAATGGACCATCACTTAAAAAAGTAAAGAGGACAAAAAAAAAAAAGACATACTTGGAATTTTTAGGTTCTTGTTCAATTTACTCACATTGAAGCATCATCTCTGGAAACCAAGGCCCTAAACGTACTGTTTTGGATTTATTATAGGTCTGTCTCAAATCGATAACAATGATGAACTGGCAAATAAATCCGCTCCCCATAGTAGACTGACTGTATTCAATAGTCAAGATATGCTTTATAGAAATTGAAGGGGGGCCTGATATGAAATTTTCTATAGTAATTACAGTTGTCCTTTTGGCTGGACTGTGAGGAATTCTATGGGACTTACATGGTGTATTTTCATGAAAAAATATCCTAAAAGTTCAAGGAACTTTAATCATCGCAATAAGAAAGAATTTGCCTCCTTCAAAAAGTTTTAGGTAATGAGACTTGCTAATATTCTATTTTCTCTACTTTGGTCACCAAAAAGTAACACTTTGATCATGGCAACCAAACCATTTCGGAAAAGCACCGACAACAATTTATTTTTACCTGAGTGTCTATCTAGAATGAAAAAGCTTATAATTTGCAGCCACACCATTACAGATACAACGAAAAAACAAATAATTGTGTAAATAAAACTGGAACTTCTTAACCGTGCAATCCTGACATCACACTTAAAGCTAACCCCTAGTATTACCAAAGCTGTTCAGTTTCCTAAAAACGTTCAGACAACCCTGGACAAAAAATTATTGTCGTTCTTAGTGGTGGAAAATTGTGTTTGCTTGCATGTTCCTGTATGCAGCTAAATAGAATCACGCAAGCAAACACAATTGAAATACGTAGGATGAGCTCCAGTACTAGAAACATAGCAAATTTTCTGAAAATCAACAATTCGTAGTTAGCATATAATTTTCTAGAAAAGCCGTAACAACTGTTCTACAAAAGCATAATATGCAAAATTATAACTAAAATGAAGTAACAAAAATTGCAGATTGATTGTGGCGTATTATATTTAGATTGAAATCCATGAGTTTGTTAACTAGCATCAATACACAAAGGTATCTCAACAGGAACTTGTGCACAGTATAGAGTGTTTACCTGTTTCACCATTGAAGTCACCAAATCTTCCAAGGAGTCACCTTTATTAGAAATATAACTGCCCTGTGGTGCCTGTTGGCCTATGAAATACTCTTCCTTAAGATTCAGTGACGTTTGCATAGATGAACTTTGAACCTCATTAATCTTCATGGGGAAGTGATCAACAAAATTTGATTGTCCTATTGAATCAAATTCTGAGCTTCTGTGGAAAAATGTATTATTTGGGTCTATGCTCTGGACCAAAGGCTCCACATCGCCATTAATAGGGATTGCGGAGTTTAATGAGCTGCATATAATATTTCCACCGTAAGGAGCGTTCTGGTTGTGATTTCCCCATTCTTGTGGAGCACTGCTAATTGTTTGCTCAGCATTCTTGCTGACTGAGACTGCTTGGAATTGTAAATCTGATTTTGAATCCTGCAATCGGTTGGGCAATGAAGCTGAAACATCACAAGGATTATTTCCGATTTGCAACGCCATTGTAGAAAAATTTTCTCTCAAGTTACTGGGATGCAGAGTAGGCTGTTTGAAACCACCACCAAACGGAAAAGAATTTGGTTGGACCACAAATGACTGAACAGCACTTGACCAGTTGTCATTACATCTACCATGATCCAGTAGATGGGAAGAAGACCCTGAACTTAAGGGAATTGAAGAAACAGAAGATTGATTTCCAAATATTTTGTTACTGTGGGCCTCTTGAGGGTCTCTTAACATCAAGGGGTTGTCTGCAGCGCCAAGGAGAGGGTTGTTTGATCGGCCAAATGTCGTTCTTGCATCTGGAAAGCCAGTAGAAACAGGGAACATGGTTATATTATCATTGGCAGAAGAGAGCTCACTAATGCTAGTAATGCTCTTGTTTGGTTGTAACTGATCAAGTTCCAAGGATGGTGGCATCCCTTGAAGTATACTCCCATTATGACTTCCATGAAGTAACGCTGGATGGAATTTGCCCTGATCACTGATGGCAACGTCCAAGCCTTGAGCTTGGCGCAATGGAACCATTCCTGAAGAAGGAAGGCCACGCATACCCAATCCAGCAGGAGAGGTCAATCTACCAAACATCCCATTTTGTACAAAAGGTCTGAAAGTACTGCTCTGAAACTGCCCACCTCCAGCTAAGGTATGGAAGTTCGCAAGTCCGTTAACAGGATTCATTCGCAAATATGCAGGATCTGTACTGCCTAGGCTGCTACCATATTAGCTTGCTGGTTAGCCACACAACTGATCCTTTTCAGGTAAAGCCTATATTTCTGCAAGCATAAAAGATCCTAGTTAGCCACTTAACAGAAGTTTTCATCGTATAGAACAGGCATATTAAAGGTAAGAGAATTTATGCCTGGAGATGGCTTGCCACATTTTCTCTGGTCAGCTTTTCGACATTCATCAAATCTAGAATCTTTTTGGGTACAGCCTCTGAAACAAAAACAAGAGAAAAGTGAAAAAAGATAATGCCACAAAATACAATGAAAAGGCATATAGAACAAACACTGAGAGAGAGTCAAAATCAATAATTGAGTTTTTGCCAGCATGAACACTTTTGGTCCATCAAATTGAAAGGTGAAAAATCAATTGACAACTTGAATGAACACTTTCCTAAATGTAATCGCTAGGATGAGGGTTAGAACATACTGTCAATGCTCAACTGATTAACAGCTGCAACAAACTTGCGATGCAGGTCTACTGACCAAACAACCCGAGGCTTCTTTTGGGTTGACAGGTCGTCATTATCATTTTCATTCTCATCACGCTCCTCGTCCTCATCTTCGTTCTGGTCTTTCCTTTTCTTATTAAGCTTCCCATTCTGATCAGAATTTCCCATTCCTGCAGCTTCACCACTTCCATGATGAGGCTTGTCTTGACTGTCAGCGTTATTCCGTTCCTTTGTCTCAGATTGCTTCCTCCTGACCACGTGCTGCCATATGTTTTTTAACTCTTCAATTCGAACAGGCTTCAGCAAATAATCACAAGCTCCATGAGTGATTCCCTTCATGACATTCTTGGGATCTCCATTCCCCGACAACACTGAAAGACATTAACAGTATATAACTACGACGCCCAGTTGAATGAAATAACCATTCTACGATATCCTAGGAAACATATTATTTCGAACGAATTAACAGAAATATGAAGGGAAAAAAAGTTACCAAATTCGGTTTTAACACCAATTCTGAATCTAGTATCTATCTTTCAAAAAAAAAATCCCAAATTTCCAGAATTCTTGTTCTGTTAACATTGGAAGTCTTGAAACAACACAGAATCAAAAGATGTTTTAAGAGTTGATGTATATCAAATTAAAATACAGAGAAACATGAAAGCAAAAAAAGACCATGTAAAATGTTCTTGGCTTACTTATGACAGGTAGGTCCATCTCAAGCCCGACAAGCTCGAGCAACTTGAAACCATCCATGTCCGGCATATGCACATCGCTGATAACCAGGTCATACTTGTCCTTGTTTTCTCTCAACATATTCAGTGCTGTGATTGCCTGATTTGTAGTGGTAACTGCAGCAGAATCCACAAGTCAACATTGAATAAAACCACCCGAATCATATTTTTCAAAGACTCAAAATTTTAAAAACACAACCAAAATGGACCAATCAAACTGCAGCAAATCAAAAAAGACTGATCTGGGATTCATTTTATGTATGTAAACCTCCCAAAATCTATAAGATATTGAAGATTTAAACAAGAAACAAGACTATTTAAAACCCTTCACTTAAAACAAGCAAAAATCTACAGTCCATAAAACTTATCAATTTAATAGACTAATAATATGCTATCGCTCCAATAAATTTAACAGATTTCAGTTATTGCACAGCACCAGAACAAAATCTTAATGGAAACACACATTAAAAAAGCAAGAAAATCCAAGTAATGATATTTGCAAGAGATTCTACAGGCAACTAACTAGAATCAATAGTAAAACAACTTAAACATAACTAACCAAATCCAAAAAACAACAAAATTTTAATAAAAGACTAATAAATCTGAGAACCCATGTCAAGAAAAATCATAAACAAACTGAAAAAAAAAAACTGAAAGAGAGAGAGAGAGAAGCAGAACCATGGTATTGGCATCGACGAAGCAGAGTCTCCAGGTACATGAGACAAGTTGCATCGTCGTCAACGGCCAAAACTCTCATGCCAATTGGAAACCGATCACCGTTTGCTTGCTCCACAGTCATACTGCCTTTGCTTGTATCAGAAACAAAACAAACAAAAAAACAGAGACTTTTAACTAATTCAGAGAGGAAAAAAAAAAGAAGAAGAAAACTTGAAGTCCATAGAAAATGTTTTAATGGTTTTTGAGCAGAACCCAGAAAATATATGAGGATTGGAGGGTGATTAAAGGAATTTGATTGGTGAGTTTTGGAAAAAATATAATAATAATATTGAACTAGATTTTAGAGGAAGAGAGAGAGAGAGAGACAAATTTAACACTAGAAAGTTGAAGAAGAAATAAAATATACATATATATTATTACTGTGTAATTGATGAGAGTTTCTCTCTGTGTTATTGCAATAAATGTTGAAAAAGGAGAAAGGAATATGGAATCTATATAAACCATGAACTGTGAAAAAGCTGGATTTGGAGTGAATACTGATGACTTTAATGATAAAGATTTCTTTTACCATTTCAGGTCATACTGTAATATTAGAAAGTTGGTTTCTCTCTTTCTCCATTTATTTCTTTGATTTGAAAAAATCTTTCTTGTCTTTACTTTGAACATCTTTGTTAATTTTAAAAGTTAGTTGAAAATAAAAAAATAAAAAAAACTCTTCAAATAATAATAAACATCTTCCTTTCTAAGTTTCATATTTTTTATTTCTTTCTATTTCTTTTTATAATTACAGATATTGGACTTATTTAACAAGACTTTTTGAAATCTACTTTTAATTTTTTGAGCTTAAAAATTCTTTTAAGAGTGTTTAGATTTTTTAAAAAAATAACTTTTAAACTTTAAAAACTCTTCTAGATAAAATAAAAATATATAACTTTTATAGTAAGAGCTTCCAAAAAACTAAAAATTCAATGTAAAAGTTCTGTCAAACAAAGTCATAGTGTGATAGCAACCAGACCTCGCAGCAAACTTAACATCTTGAGTTCGAATTTTCCTCTCGATATTCACAAATACTTTAAAATATTATTTATAAATAAGTTATATTTTACAAGAGATGAACTAACCTAAAAGAAATTTTTTTTTTACTTGACATAAATAAATTATTTTAATATATACAAATCTAATATTACTTTTAATGATATTAAAGATATTTTCAAAAGCAATTTAACTCTTTCAAAATATTTTAGCAAGTCAATTTTTTTACTTAACATAAAAGAAAATAAACTTCACTTGTATTGATAAAAACTCCAATCGAACAATTTTATTGTAAAATTATCGTTCAAAAATGACATGCAACATAAGATGTTACATATAATTAACTAAAAATAGAAACGTGTCATTTTTTGAATAATAATACCGGACCATCCAAACCAAGTTTTTCTTTTATAATAAAAACGCGGCACATGGCCACGGAAATTCCAAAAAACGAAGGAAAAAAAAAACGAAACGTTTTTCTAATAAAAATTTGGGTTTTAATTTAAATTTTTAAGTTGAATTATGAGGAGGGATTAATTTCGTTTAAGCATGTGGTGGGGACCACTAAAAAGGGCACTGTACGAATGGCAGGAAAGTGTGTGACACGCGTGAGCCTGCTTCGCTGCTCATGAACGTGCAGTGCGGTGCAAAAGACACTAGGAAAAAGCCAAACAAAAAAAGGGTAATTGGCTTGTTTTTGAAACTTATTTTTCTTCACTTTCTTAGTAATTCACTAATTATTAATTAATTAATTAATTAAATTTAAACTGTTTCCATTAATAAACTAATTAAATTTCCTTTTCAGTCTGTTTGGTTTTGGCCTTTCTAAAGATTCCTCTTTTTAACATGTTTATATGTTTTATTTACATTTAGAGCCTAAAAAGAAAAGGAAACCTGAGATTGCAATTCTAATGTTTTAACAGTCCAGTCAAAAGATTGGATTTGTAAATCCAAATTATAGAATAAATTAACGTAGAAAAGTCCATATTGCCCCTTGTAGCATTCATTAATTAGTAAAAAACTCACATCTACTGTTAATAATAAAGTAATTAAATGTATCCTCTTTCACTTTTATAATAAGGATTTGAGTCTCATTTTTATTTATTAAATCAAATTCCGATAATTTTTTTTGGAATATTATTATTTTCTCCTAAAGTTTTAAAATATTGTATCACCCTTACTTAAAATATTCACCATTTTTTCCTCTATCTTCAAAATATTTACTATTTTTTACCATACTTTTTAAAATATTATTTATTTTCTCTCTACCATTTAAAAAAAACTAATTTAACCATTAAGATAAAATGGTAGCTATTAATCTGATAAGAAATATTATTATTTGTCTCCTGAAGTTGAAAAAAATATCATTTTATCCCTACTTTTAAAATATTTATTATTTTTCTCCCTACAGTTACCAAAACTAAAATATATGCTTCAAAATATATACCCATGATAAAAACTATAAATAACTATTATATTCATAATATATTTAAATAATAATAATAATAATAAATTATTAAATTTATTAATAAAAATAAAAAATTTAAAATATCTCATATTATTATCATCTTCATTATTCATTTCTAAAAAAAATATAAAAAAATATAATAAACAAAACAATGTCTCTTTCTCATCCAATTATGGTAATTAGGTTAGAGTTTAGTATTTATTTTCATTTTTTTATTATGATGAAGAAGAAAATAAAGATATTTTATTTTTTATATTTTTTAGATTTTGTTAATTTGATATATTTTTAATTTTTTTATTAATAAATAAACCATAATGGGATACTAGTTATTTATAGTTTTTATCAGGGTTATAGCAGACTTTTACATTTTTACCCAATAAAATTAACACACACATTCTCTATTTTTATTAATAAATTTAATAGTTTATTATTATTATTAGTTAAATATTTTAATGGGATGCTAGTTATTTATAGTTTTTATCAGGATTATAGTAGACTTTTATATTTTTACCCAATAAAATTAACACGCACGAGCACACAAATGTGCACACGCGCGCACACACATACATATATATATATATTGAAGTATATATTTTAGTTTTTATAATTGTAGGGAAAAATAAGAAATATTTTAAAAGTGGTAGTAAAATGATTTTTTTTTTCAACTTTAGGGGATAAATAATAATATTTTTTATCAGATTAATAGTTAATTACTATTTTATTCTTAAAATTTAATAGTTAAATTAGTTTTTTTAATAACAGGGGGAAAATAGAGAATATTTTAAAAAGTTAGATAGAAAATTTTAAATATTTTGAAAATAGAAGGAGAAATGGTGAATATTTTAAAAATGGGGGGCAAAACAATATATTTTAAAACTTTAGGGAAAAATAATAATCTCTTTTTTTATTAAAATAATGTCAACAAATCTCCGTACATTGTTAAAAGTCACAAATCATTTTCATGGAGATATGTATTGGGGGTTGACATGGTCCAACTTTTGTAGCTATAGCTATATAAGGTTTGTATTAATGAAAATGAAAACCACTTATGATTGTGATATATAATAATGCTATCTATAATTTGGATAAAGAGAATTGTTTTCTTGGAAGTATGGAACCCTATCTGATAGAATACCCTATTCCTGGCCCAGGAAAATAAAATAAAAAATAAAAAAATATATCTATAACTAAATAGTTATATATGATATGTTCAGCCATTAATTTACTGTTTCAATATCCTAATTAGGACAAACTTATTCAAATTCTGATTGTTCTATCTATAGATAAATAGGAATCCAAGGAACTATTATAGTTGTATATATATATGCTAGTTTTCTTATATCAATTCTCTATTTGCACTACGATTCTGTTAAGAACTCAATATAGTATTCATAATCGCTTACGTTAATTTAGAAATTGATCGAAGTCACAATGATTCAATAATAAGTTTATCATATCTACATTATTATAGTACTATAAGAAATTTAGTATTTAATAACACGTAAAATGTATTATTTAAACTTTTTATAGCATGTGTTTAGTTGTAATTAATATGATTTTGTTAAAAGTATAAAAACCTTCCTTACAAAATATATTACTTGAGTCATGACTTCTTTTTAAGTGTTAAATTTAAATTAAATTATATTGAATCCTTATAATTTAACACAAAATATAAGATTAGCTTAATAAATCCTTAATTTAATTTTTATTGAACATATATATATATATATTAGAGAGGGAGAGAAGGGATATTGGGGGGCCTGTGACTGGTGATGGGAACAAAGCCAACAACTTTTTGGAAGGTTGGTGGAAGTGGAAGTGAAAGTGAAACAATGAGTGATAGATGATGAGGCTCGAGGGCCAAATCAAATTATGATTCAAAGAAGTTAATTAAAGTCTATGTATATATATATTGCGCACTATATATTGTGACTGTCGTTTTATATAATTTATATATTATAATATACAAACACGCATAGTGGAGGTGACTGTACATTATATAGACTTCGTGGGTTCCAGATAAGATGGAGATAAAAAAAATTTCCCATATCATTAGATGATGTGATGTACCTTTTCTACATTAAGAGCATTTATCTCTTATTTTTTTGGCCTTTTATGGCCATTCAATATTTTGATTGAAGTTGGGAAAATATATTTACACTTGTATATAAGAATTTGAACCTATAAAAATATAATTATATAAGTAGATTTCTCTTATTATTGGGTTTAGTTTTCTAAACCATTAGTTTTAGATATTGCTGAAAGTAATTATCCAAATTATACTTATATGATTTAATTTCAGTTGGTTTCAATAATTCTCTTATTCAAGGTGTCAAATTCAAATTTAACTGAATACTAAAGGCATAATGCACGTTGTGTATTAAACTATACTTTCCACAATGAACAACGTCTATAAAAATAAAATTTAAAGACAATAGTGCACTCAATGAACACACTTATATCTTAATCAACCTTGCACCATATTCTTTATTATTTCGTCATTTTTCTCACACTAAATATGTATAAAGTTGTCCAATAACTACAAATTTATCAATTTTTTTTATTATACATATAAGAGGTTTTATGATGAATTAATATTGAAATATTATTTAGAAATTAGCCCAAAATATTAATTATGATTAATATTTATTTTTTAATTTGTGCTGTTCAATTCCCAATCACATTGTGGAAGAGAATATCCTGAACCAATCGATATTGCAAACAAGATCCAAAATGACCTTATAATTATTAATTATGATTACCCAGGCCACCATCATTTGACTGCCCACATAATTAATATTCAAATGGGCTTTCATTTTACATGATAATACATTACAACTCTCTCTCTCTCTCTCTCTCTCTCTCTCTCTCTCTACCGCTGAATACATTAATTATATAGTCTTATATTGTGTCACAATTAATAAAATATAAATATCTAGAAGATTCATGCTGGGTGCAAAATCTTTGAGATTCGTTGCTTTCTTGGAGTCATCACATGAGCTTGATAAAAAGGTGTTAGGGGAGAGGAACACAGCTTGGCTTAGCTAATTTAGCAGATTGCTTTGATAAATAAATTAATTAATTAATTAAAATGCTTTATGATGTTATGTGATGTAATCTCAAGTTTATTGTCTCCTATAATGAATGAATTTATGCTCATCAAAATATTATTAATAAAACATGTTAATAATTAGTTGCTTCCTCATAATCTTCCCTTTCCAATATTTTATTTTTCTCAAATCTTGTACTAATTCACAGCTTCGTTGGACTGTATACATATAATATTCTATATACTCTCCTGAGCTGGTTATTATTTATACACTTTGTATTAAGACATTTTGGGTCCGTTTGTTTTATAAGATTAATTGTATTAAATTGGACTGAACTAATTAATATTATGATATGTTTAATGTAGTATGTATAGAATTAAAAATAGTACTGTCCTTTATTTAGTGTAGAATGAGATTAGATAAAATTAAATTTGGTTAAATTAATTTTATGTAAAATAAAATTATTTTTAAATATTATATAATTAAAATAAAATTATTTAAAAGAAATCTATATAAAATTTAAATATATTTATATTAAATATTTTAAAATTAATTATAAATAAAATATATTATATTAATTAATTAATATTAAAAAATTTTAAAAGAAATACAAGTATTGTTCATTCTTCATTATTATATTAGGTTGGACGTAAAATAATTATATTTAATGTTTAAAATAATATAAAATTGATATATCTTTAAATAAAATAAAATTATATAATTTAATTTAATAAAATAAAATTATTTAAATTCAATTTTAATAAAAATAAAATGATTTAAATTAAAATAAATTCAATTAAAAAATTGTTTAAATTAAATAAAATATTTAAAATTAATTAATTAATTTTTAAATTAATATTAAAATATATTATTTTTAATATTAGAATAAAATTTATTAAAGTAATTTTAATATAAATATAAATAATTATAATAATAACAGTTAAAAAAAAATTTGTTTAAAAAAAAAGGTTGTGTTTTTTTTTTTTTTAAAAAGGGTTATTAAAAAAAAAAAAACATGGTCAGTGGCAGGCCACAACCACTTAAGCGAGTGACACTGGATTGGACTTTTGTCCAGTCCGATATCACACCAAATAATTGATTGGATTGGGATTAGTCCAATCTCAATCCAATTCGGGCTAACAAACGGGCTAAAAGACACAAATAGAAATCTATAAATATAATGCCATTAATTCCTCCATTAAATCTATGAAATAGGTGAATATTAGTGCATTCATTATATTACGCTATGTGATACATTTCAAGTGATATAAATGGAACGAATATGAAGTATTTTTCGAGCATGATATGCAAAGGTCTGCTAGATAAATGTACAAAGAAAAGTGATATTAGGCAGAGATCGATGACTGCAAATTTGTGTACGGATTAAGCCATGGAAGTTGTATGACATTTTTCTGGTAATTAAAATTACGTATTCTGCCTTAGGTATTTTAGCCACACTAGATCCACATTGACTGCATTCTAATTAACATATGTAGTATACAGAATCAAGCATAATATGTTAAAAATGATAAATTAGCACAACCTCTCTCCTCCCGTCCTTCTTCATTTTGGTTAGAGTGAGATTGAAGTCTCACTTTATGTGTAAATATACGTTTTGAGAGATTATCTCTTATTTTGAAGTAGTTATTTTATATATATTATAATATTTAATTTCAGTAGATATCGGTATAATTCTGAATACACACATGGAGGACAACTCGAGCAGTTGTCCGACCAAGATTTTAAAAAAATTTAAATATAATTACATATTAACCCTTTAACTTTAGTATTATTACTATTTTACCTATTAATAATTAAATAATAAAAAATTTCTCACCTCAATTTATTATTACACGAGCTCTTCCTCCCTGCTCTCTTTCTACTCTTTCTCCCCTATTTTTCTCCTCTTTCTCACCTATTCTAAATATACACCAGACAACCAGTTTTCCACACATATGGCCACTCACATGCTCTCTTTTTCTCAAGTCTCAAATGATTAAAATAATCAGTCCTCCTCTTTTTTTGTACTTAAGTAAGTTTTTTAATTTTTAATTTATACATTCAAATTAAAAAATTAGGGAGATTGCTGATACCATTTATTTATAATATATAATAGATGAATATAATTGTGTAAAATCTTGCAAGATAAAAATTAAATAAGACTTATTTGTATTTGTGTTGCATGTTTTTTTTTTCTTTTTTATTGTTATCTTATTAAAATTCAATGTAATTTGTTTAATATATGCATTTTGAGGGATAATATTCATTATGTCCCCCATCTAATTTTATCTTTACTTTTTAATTAATTAAATTTATTCGCATTGTTGATGTTCGCTGAATTTTTTTTATTTTCTATTTTCGTTTACCCTAATAAAAATTCTTTTAAGTATACCCCTAATATAAAAGAAGTAGGTCAACTAATTCATTTTGGGCATGCTTATTTTATAGCTTGTTTTGTTACTAATAATTGTTTCTTTACAAATCCAGTACATGCATGTTGACTAATTACCATATGCTGTAGCAGGTGTAAAAGCAACGTGGGTTTGCTAAGCATTTACAATAACAATACATGTGCGTGCGTACGTATATGCCAATCACTCATGCATGTCTACGCATGGCTTCAGAGCACCCCAAGGCCAAGACAGAAAAATATAACATTCTCTTTTGCTCCTTCGTTCGTAATACCTACATATACACAGATGGCTTGAGAGATCCTGTACTTTTCTCCATACATAATTCGATTATGTAATGTTATAAAGTAGAGATTTCGTACAGATCAAAAACGTATAAAATCTCATGCCTAATAATCTCTATATATAAATAATTAGGTAGAGTAGTGAGTAACAACCTATGTAATATTCATCTAAACTTTGAATTATGAGTCCTTAAATATGCATTGAATGCTTTATATCTGTTTTATACTATAACTTTGTGTGTAAACCTTTTTTTTTTTTTTTTTTAAATCTTACACCTTACGGATTATAATTTTGTGTTTACTTAAACAAGTTGAATGAAAGTAGTTATTATTATTTTTTTTTAACAAAATTAAAATAGGTTTCAATATTATTATAAAATTTATCACAAAATAATAGTTTCAGTGATACATTTAATGTTGGATCCCAAGTAAAATATATTCTCAGTTATTGGGAGAAAAAGTTAATGCGGAAGCGCTGCCTAATATCCATTACAAGAATAAATAATGTCTAAACAGAAAAAAAAAAAAAAAAACAAGATGAAAGAAACACAATCCAATCACACAAACACAAGATTTACGTGAAAACTCAAAACACGAAAAAAAAAAAAAAAACCAACCTGTTAGGAACAACAAGAGAAAAATATCACTATGTAGAAAATTATTACAACTACATACTCAATATTCTTTCTCCAACCCCAAACCCCAATTACAACCAATGGCCGAGCTCACAACTCTCTCAGTGTCTCCCAGATATCTCCTAGCCTCCCTTGGATATTCAGGCTTCCCTGAATATCCCCCGAGTCACATAACCTAGCTCTCTCTCCCTCTCTCTGGTGTTTTTCAGATGTCTCTAGTGTTTTCAACAAAGAATAACCCTCCTATTTATAAGTTTAGTATTCTTAGTCCCAAAGTAATCAAAATCATACTAGGAATATGAAGTTCTTAAACAAGACACGTCCTAAACCAACTAGATTCTAAAAAACCTACTAGGAATAGGAAGTTACGAAATAAGACACTCCCTAAAAAAACCAGATCTTATAAACCTAGGAAATTCCGAACAAGACACTTCCTAAAACAGTCAAAACATTACAGTGCGACCTACAGGTCGCGCCACTCACTAGTCGCGTTTCAAGTCTGGATGACTGGCCACTTCCGACGGGCGCATGAGAGCGCATCCAACCTTCTATACTAGCGTTGTTTACACTATTGTCTTCGTCTTAATCTCTTCTTTCCACCTGATTTTTGAATCACCTCAATCGGACACCGTTTACTATACTTTTACAATAGTTAATTACGGGTGCATATTTTAAGAATACGAACCAAAACCCAACATTTAAAATAAGTTAGAATGAAATATGATCTAAATGAAAATTTAAATTCCAATAACCCAATCCACACTGGAAAAGTAAATACCAAGAAACCGTGTATTTTCATGGTCATGAACAAAACTTATTGAGATTATCAGTAACAAACGAATAACATATTATTGTCATAAGTAATTAACATCATAATATTTTCACCATCAGTGATTGAATATTTTGATTAAAAGCAATAAAGATACAATATGGGGAATGTTAATTAATGTTTGAATAACCAAATCTGTAGATTACATGAAATTTCCCAGTGAATGAAAATATCAATAAATTGTACAAATTGAAGTCAACAGCCTTCAAAAAGTCTTCAACGTCCCCATGTAATTGAAGCTGCAAACAAATAATGCCAAGTCAGATTAAACATTAATTAACCTAATTAATATCCATTTGACATAGAATAATATTGCTTTTTAATAACATTTGTAAACAAAATTCGGTAAAAATATATAGTTATATTACTAAGGTAAATATATATATATATTTTGAAATAAGGTAAAAATATTTTTAAATGCATACCAACAACAATTTTATGTACAACCGTATGCTAGCGGTGTCATTCGGGCTGGGTCAGATTGGTCTGGTTAGAAAAAAAATACAAAATTTATCGAATTTCAGATTAATCTGGTTTGGACTAAAATGGTAATTGACCGAAACCGAATCGAAATCCAAATTTTTTCAACAAGGTTCAATTCAGTTTGGATATCTGATTCCACTAAGATAAAACCATTTTCGGATCCAAACCTTCATTTTTTAATACTTTACATTATTTTTTATTTTTATAAAAAACGTTAGTATACTAAATATGAATAATATATTCTAAAGTCCTGTTCGGATCGAAATTCTAAAATAAGTGGTCCGAACCAGACCGAATCTTTCATATTTACAAATAGGATTAAAATCGGATCCCATCCTCATCGGATCTGATCCAATCCGGTCTGTTGGCACCCCTATCGTAAATTCTCTAATAGAGAAAGAGAATCATTGGTTATTAACTTATTATTATATTTACCTTCTTTTGAGAGAGTCCAATTCTGGTCTTGCCCAAGAGCCCAAAAGAAATATCCACCAAGTCCATTGAACTTGGCATATATTATCTTCAACTGAACTGAGATGAGATCGTCGTACCCGACCCAAGAGTCACCCGCGTAGGAGTAATACGACGCCGTTCCATAGTCAAATCGAGCAACCGCCCTATTTCTACTGTTAAATTCCATAATCTGACTATAAGTCAGAATGCCAGCACCCGGCCCGACGCCCACTGCCGGAGCCCCAATTCCGTTTACAATCGGATTCTGTAGCGTCCACGTGCGCCCATACAAAGGCAGACCCATGACCAATTTCTTTGGCGTCACCCCGGATTCAATCCACGACCCGAGTCCGCGACTAGTACTGATGTTCCCGTACAACGCCGCTTGGACTCCGGTGAAATTCTCCCACGACCCGTGGTAATCGAAGCACATCGGACTCACCCAGTCGACGTAGTTATTGATGGCCTCGATCGGGTACATTCGGGTCTCACCGTTCATTAACTTTGACGAGTAATAAACAGCCGAAGTCAACAAAAGTCGCGGTTTTTGGCTGGTTTTAGCTTCAAATTTCAAAGCTTTTCTCCATTGGCTGTACAGTAGAGCGAGGTTGGACATGTCTTCATTGTCGGCGGGGAATTCCCAGTCGAGATCGACGCCTTCGAATCCGTATCTTCTGGCGACTTCGATGCTCGAGTTGATGAAGACGGCGCGTGTTTCGTCCGTGCCGACCATTTTCGAGAAAACAGTCGGGTCGTTCCCGCCTCCTCCGATGGAGAGGAGGGTTTTGACGGGTGGGTTTTGGGTTCGGAGCGCGTTGATGAACTCGGGTATTTTGGTTTGATCGAATTGGGTGACGTTGAGTTTGAAAGTTTCGGGTTCGGGTAGGAGGAATGCGTAGTAGATGTGAGTGAAATAGGAGGTGTTGATGGAGATAGCTGGAAAACCGTCGAATGACGGCCAATAAGCTGCTTTGATTGCTCGTGAACGATGGTGGTTCGGAGCTGAAACGGGTTCGGGTGTGTAAATGGGTTCTGACCCGTAAAAATCCGAAGCTTGCACAGGTGCCGTTAGAGAAGGGGGTATATGCCCGTTAAATTCCGGAGCTCTCACTGTTCTAGAATTGGGTACTGAACCGTAAACATCCGGACCTGGTACTGGTGCTGAATGAGGAGCTGATATGGGTTCGAGTGTGTAAATGGGTTCTGACCCGTAAAAACTCGGAGCTGGAATCGGTACCATTAGAGAAGGGGGTATTTGCCCATTAAATTCCGGAGCTGCCACTCTGCGAAAATTGGGTACTGACCCGTAAACATCTGGAACTGGCACCGGCGCTGAGAGAGGAGGAGGTGAGGCGGGTACTTGCCCGTAAACTTCCGGAGCGGGCACTTCTGTTCCTGGAGAAGCGGGTACTGCTGGATAAGGGTCCACACCTGGACCCGGGATATAAGAAGGCGTAGCGGGTACAGGTGAATCAAATTCAGGACCCGTACGGTGATCATCAGAATTTTGACCCGGCACAGCAACATAAGATGGTGAAGTGGGTACTTGTTTCGAGCTCACTTTGAATCTCAACCGGTTTAGCTCAAGAAGATTTGGAGGTATTTTGATAGAAAATGAATCACAATCTTCAACAAAAGTGAAAATGATAACTACCAGAACAAGAATTGACATGATTTTTAAGCCGGCCATTGTTCAGATTTTGAGCTAAGAAACTTTACAATGAATTCCATTTCATTTTTCGTTATATATGTACATACATAGAGATTATAAACTATGCTAAAATCGTCACTTTATGTTGCCTCACCGTTGGATTGGGAGTTATGTTCTTTGTAGTTTTCGCCAAAAATAGTTTTTTTAGCTTCATTTTCTTGGCATAGAGTTAGTATTTTTAGCTTCATTTCCTTGGCATAGAGTTAGTATAAATCAAAGAAACAGGCCAATTTACACAGGGGCAAACAAGAACAAAAGAGTATGATGGAAGATGAAAACATAATTTAACCATAAGCCTCGCACACCATATCAATAATGTTGATAAGGATCATCAAATGACTAATACGATAGTCACGATTGGCATTTCAATACAACGATGACATGTGACATGCCAAACCACATAAATAACTCATAATTACTGTCGAACCATAAATCAATGTCTAAACAGTGAAAATATCAAGTTAAGTATATGTAAGCGGATGCTTGTCGGATGACATTTGACAAGTGTTCTGGTAACCTCAAGAATCGAACAATAATACGTATATAAAAAGAAGAACGACAAGGTAAAAAAGGGATTCTCTTATCTTTTAAAAATAACTGATAAAATCAAGAGCTGTTCGAAGTTTAATACACCAAATCTCCAATAATGACTTAAGCATTGAAAGGTGGTGGCCAATAAACTTATCGGTGCCCTTAACGATTTTGTTCTTTTTCATGTAAATAAACAAATTTATACGTTAGTTCAGAGTACATCCTCCAAGTAATCAGTATTTCATCCGCGTTATGTCTTCTGAAGTTGAACCAGAGGATGGTAGTCAATAAACCTATCGGTTTCCTTAATGATTTTGTTCTTTTTTAGGTAACTAAACAGATTTATATGTTGGTTCAAAGTACATACTTTAAGTAATCAGTATTTCATCCGATCCGAGATATGTCTCCTGAAGCTGGACCAGAAAACTACACAGATTCAATAAAGTGAGTGTACAAGCAGGAATCAGAAAACTGTTTGTGAAAATGTACCTGTTGAAAATGAGAGGCGGTGTGTTGACTTGACTATGAGTTTACAGTCGCTTGATTTCGATGTGGGTTGTTCAGTTCTCTTCTCTCACTTGCAAACATTGCTTTCATGATTTTCGAACTACTTGGAAATGCTTGCTTTTGCTTAAATCAAGGAAAAAAAAGGAATTTATAAGAAACTGTTCAAACGCAGGACCACAAAAGCAGATTTTATGATTCAGTGAATGAAGAAGAGTGTAGTGTATGCACTACATAAAAATAATTTGACTAATGGAAAGATATATGAGCCCAGCAATTCAGCTGATTTTATGATTCATAAGTCATAGGCTGGTAGTTGGGGTCAATGTCCATTTCTGCTCCTAAACTTCATATTGATACATTAAAGTCAAATAAACGAAAAATACAACCATAATAAGCATACACATAAACCTATCTTCTACGAGCCATTATTTTTTTTTCAAACATTTTCGTGTTATAAACCTAGGCTCTACAGTGTCACAGCTGTTTGGAATCATTTGGGCCCCACACATAACTCCATTTTTTCAAGAATCAGCCTCATGACTGATTTTACAATACAAGGAAGAATGTAATTTTATAATATAAATATAAATAATTTTTTTAAACTATAAATGTATCTATAGTTTGATAGTTATAAAATTTTTAACTCAAGTGAAACTATCTTTTTTTTTCCTTTTGTCTCCTAAAAAATTTAACTGATTTGATAGTTTTAAACTTTTAAATCTACAGTTTCTAGACTTTAATTTGGCAAAGACACATGATACTTCTATAGATTTTTCTTTCTCAACCAATTAGGAAGGTAAAACCACCTAACCTTCTAAAATAAGGTTTTTTTATGTCTTCTAGTCTAAACTATATAAATAAATAAATATTTATTTATTTATTTATTTAACACATGTCACACTTTACCTAATACTTTCTTCCCATCAAAATAAATAAACAAAAATACAAACATATACATAGCGAAATCGATATATAAACGTATTTGTTAAATTAGTTATGATATAAAGAATTTTAAAATTTATGTGGATAGATAAATATCAAATAATAGCATATAAATTTTGAAAAAAAAAAAAATACTGATAAGAAATCTAGATTTAAACCGGTAAGGTGAATCTATCTTACTAACGATATACAACGTGGTATATATAGAGAGGGATAAAATCATTGAAGTATATTATGGATGTGAGTAAGTAGAAAAAAATAGTGAGTGATTGAACTTTGGTGGGTTTCTTTTCTTAGGGGTTTCATATGTGGACTTATTTTATTTTTATTTTTTTAAAGAGACAAGAGATCTAAAAAGGAGATTTGGTTGAATTTGATTAGACAAGTTAATTGTCTAAAGAATCATATGGGTTGTTTTTGTATTTTGTATAAACCAATATATTACAAGTAATAAAATGCCAAAAAAAAAAAAAACAAAACCCACTCATTTGTTGCTTTTTTTCAAACCTTTCCCATGTGGGGTTTTGATTGGATCAAACTATAAATAACTAAAGAGAACTTGTGCTTTTCATAATAATAATAATAATAATAAACAATCAAATGCTAGTTAAAAGCAAAGATCATGCTTATCTCAAAGAGTTAATTATGGGGATTTGTTTCATTGTTTAACTAATAATATAATATTCAATCCTATTTATTTTATTCACATTAAAATATAGCACTCTTGAGAGAGAGAGAGAGAGAGAGAGAGAGGAACTACACATAAGCTTTACCATTTCTGATGTCGGCCATTTGTTGATAGTCCCCACCATTCACACACCATATACGACAAACTATCTAAGATCATGACATGCAACCCTTGTTAGTGGCCTTTACTATATTTTATTTTTTACAATTAATTTAAAATAAATTATTCAAAAAAAAACTTGTAGTGACTCTTAGGCCCTGCATAGCTAGAAGCCTATAAATATTCTGAGACTACATGCTTTTCATTTTTTTAAAACTTTTTTTATTTTATTTTAAAATTTTCCTCTAATTTCTAGTAAATTTTGGAATCTGGGAAGGGATGATGATAACACTAGAATTGAATTAAAATATATTCTTTGTTTGCTTTTTTTGGGAATCCTGATGCCTAGCTATAGTCTGGTTTAGTAGAACTTCTGTTATATATATATGTAAATTCTTCAAAAATCTCCTGGAGAAAGGCTATATATTCATGATGTGTGATACATAAGAGTTTCTATCGATTCATTCATAGATTGATTTTAATTGAACTGATTTGACAAAAGCAGATATCTTCAATCGAAATGATAGTTACAAGTTGAACAAGATTCGTAGTTTATATATCAAATGTTTATATTATATCATGGTATAAATAATTAATCATATAAATTATATAATATATATACCGAAAGTTATGATCATTTTGTTTTAAGTGGTGTTGCAAAAGATTTTTTAAAATTTAGATCAGAATATTGTGTTTGCTTTGCTTTAGATGAATATACAATAAAAATCAGTAGCAGAAAACACCTCAAGAAAAAGCAAAGTGAAGTAAAAGCACCCCCACAACCACAAAAGGTGTAGAGGAAGGAACACGCGTTGAAGTGAATGATAAGAGACATGGTGACCCTGGTTCATGGAGTTGGAAGTACAGAGGAGAGTTGTGTGGTCTACTTTTGTCCCCCCCCCCCCCCCACCCCCCCTTTCGTGATATTTTTTCAGGGGCTTTGCAAATTATATAGCACAAAACTCCAACACCTCATGAGCTGTGTACAAAAGAAGACAGAGAAAGAGAGAGAGAGAGGGACACTGATCAACTGTTTATATAGTTAGTACATCAAAGTTGAAATACTGATCACATAAACTGGATTATATGACACAGAGAGAGAGAGAGAGAGTCTTCCCTCTCCTCTCCCATAAATGGATAGATATAGGTATATTTTAGAGTTCATTTTATGTGGTGTTTGACAAGAAATAAACCCATTTGTGTGATTGTCTATGATTTCTTTTTCTTTTTTTTTTCTAATGAAATTATATACTGTAGAGAATAGTGTATCCTACCATAGTCCATATATAGCACAAAGCAAATTTATTCCCATCAAAAGATTTTATCCTTTTTTATTTTTTATTTATTATATTTATTTTTTGCTATCAACAACAACAAAAAATTCATAATCCCACCAGTGAAAGAGAGAGAGAGAGAGTCTCAATATTTCTAGCTTCAAAAGCTCAACATTAATTGTATTAGTTTCTATTATGGAACCTCTGATGATCAGTAAAGATCCAAGTCCCAGCTCAGAGGCATCAAGCATCATCTCCTCATCTGTACTAGAGGCTCCTCCTCCTCCATTTCGAAACAAGCAACAGGAAGTGCTTGTTCTAGAAGAAGAAGTTAATGATGATGATGATGAAGTAGTTGTGATCAGGGATGATCCACAAGATCAAGGAAAAGCTGCTTTTTTATTAGATCTAAACTTGAATAGGAGTGATCAAGTTAATTTCAACAATCAGGAGCTCAATCTCATTGACAGCTTAAACAGCATGGGTCCATCATCATCAGATCATCACCATCACCATCACCATCAAGCTTCTGATTCAGATCATCACCAGCAAAGAGTTTTCTCATGCAACTACTGCCAAAGAAAATTCTATAGCTCACAAGCACTTGGAGGACACCAAAATGCCCACAAAAGAGAGAGAACTCTAGCCAAAAGAGGACAGAGAATAAGCACTTTTGCAGCCTCATCAGGAATTGCTTTTGGTCATCATCCATACTTGCACTACAACAACAACAACCACACCATGAACAATCACTTTTCAAGCATTTCTTCTCTTCCTCTTCATGGTGGTGCATATAACAACAACAGGTCTCTTGGAATTCAAGCTCACTCAATGATCCACAAGCCCTCTCATCATCATCATGGGATGATGACCAGCAGCAATCTCTACGGACAAAGCAACTGGTACAGGCCTCCTCTTATTGAACAACAACCAGCTATTGGGAGGCTATCAATGGAGATCAATAATAATAATAATAATTATAACAATTTTCATGCAAGCTCTAGTGTTGGTAGATTCAACTTAGTTAGGTCCACCTCCACGATGGGTTCTTCTCCGGCTGATCATAATCAGGCCACCGGTGGTTGTTGGTGGGAAGGTGGCGGTCCCGGTAGTGGTAGTGGCGGCGGCGGCGGCGGTTGTTTGAAGACTAATCAGGAAGAAGTACAGAAAATTGACTTGTCTCTCAAGCTCTAAGCTCCAATATTTTTACTCTTGTAATTTTTTTTTTTCTTCAACTAAATTTAGTTTTTATTTCCTGATTGAGATTTTGTTAATTAACTCTTTAATCTGAGAGTAATTATTGTTAATTATGTATAATTGATCATAGAAAAGATTTTCAGATTTATTTTTTTTCTTTTCATTTGTTCTTTAGAATCATTTAGCTTTTACATATATAATTAGAATTTTTTTTTTGTTTCAATTTTTTATTTATTGAAACTTGCAAGTTTTGTATTGGTTTATGAGAATATAGATAGCATCCTAAGCATGGCTCAAAAAACATAGAATCTTCTAAAAGTTAAAAAGACATGTCCTAAAAATTTGAGGGCATTTTATTTCCCCAATGTTTTTGGTGGAATTTCAAAGCTTTTTGTCTCTCAATCCTAAAAATGTCCATTTTTTTTTTTTTTACTTCAATTTAAAATGTCTTTAATAGTGAGATTGTTAGCTTTTTGAGTCTATATATGAGAAAATGGTGCACAACCCATATATATATAATTATACATACATGAGCCTTTCCTTATTTTCAACCTTGTTAGTTGTTAGTTAACCTTTTCATTATAAATTTGTTTGTGATGTCAAATTAATCTTAGATTTTTATGGTTTATTGGATGATAAAAAAGAAAGAAATTTTTATTAACTTTTTAGAAATTTTGGTTTAAATATTTTTTTAAAGGTACAATTATATATTAATAACTGTCGAAAGCCATGAGACATCTACTTCTAGGAAAAAAACTACCTACACAGGTAAATGCGCATGGTAAAATTTAAATCCTCACCATTGAGATAGGAGTAAGGTACACTAACCATTTAAACCACAAATAGATGTGAAAATATGTGGAGTTTAATCTGTTAAACCATAATTTTCTTTTTTAGAACGAGAATATCATCTTAAGGAAAGACAATTACATCAGAAAAGAACATCATTGTTAATAAAAGAATCAATACAAACAGATAATCCTCAAGCCAGTAACGATCACCAGTCTCCTTAAGCTTAAACTTAGCTAGACTATATGGGTCATCATATTAGCAGAACCATGAGTTTTGAACCATGATCTTCACTTGAAAAACAAGTTTTCTAACAAATTTTCATAGACATTTTAATGTATTATATATCCCAATTATGTCCACACTTATAATAATGATCGTATTTTATGGAAGATTAAAGAAATGAAATTATCATAATATGATGATGTATCAGATGGTGGAGAATTTAATTGATGACACAAACATTTAAGGATTTATATAGATTCACCTTGTCTCAAGATAATGGAAAACAACATCTAGCAATAATGACATTTAACAGTTGAAAAAAGATTTCAAATTATCCACTGCAAGCTAGCTTTGGATTTCCCTCAAATACAAGACCTAATTTAATTTATATATATTATATAACAGCCTAAAGTTTACATGGAACACATGGAATTGTCCACCAATATATATATATATATATAATGGGGAGATAAATAATTAAGTTTATGAACTGTTAAAAATTCAAACATTAGATTAAGACGTTAAATTATTTTAAATTAAATTTTAATAAGAGAAGGTATGTTATTTCTGTCGTTGTATTGAAGAGCGTGTGGTGTGTCGTTTTCACAAAAGTGATCTCTAAATCTAGAAAAGATTTGGTTTTATGGTAATATAATGTTTTATGGTCAGCCTCGATTGCATCACTTTTTTTTTTTCTTTTTACATAATTTCTTACGAAATAGAATTTTATTATTATTTTTTATTAAGGGTTTGGTGAAATAAGTTGTGAAAAAAGCAAAACCTGACTGGACCCAACAATTGGGATTTTAATTAATTTCTTTCGAACTTTAATTATGAGGTCAGTTTTTATTTTTTTTAATTCGAACTTTTTTGGTGTTTTATAAATTATAATTTTTATTATTATTTTTAGTTGTTTCAGAACTAAAAAATAAATTTGATTTATCGTCTTAAATGAAATGAACGGACTATAATCAGCCGTAGCCTATGAGATCAGATAATATACTTAAAAGATTCATTTATGAAATCCTGCATAGTTTCTTCAAAAATTAAAACATTATATTTAACTTCTTTGAAACTTGATCTAATAACAAATAAATTCAAATTTTAAGGGTTTTTTTTTTTTTTTTAATTTAATGTCCCTTATAGATTACTTCTATAATTGGTCGAAAACCTCCCCAAATTGTACAAGATTTCATCAGGTACCTCCAGGAAAGAAAGTCATCATAGACATGAATATCAAAAGTATAAATTTAAGGAATATTATTAAAATTTCCACTAAAGTTTAGTATATTAGTCCGCATATTCCCTATAGTTTCATTTATAGTTAAAATCTCCCCTAATAATTTTATTTTATAGTCAATTTTCTCTCAACCGTCAGTTTTAATTAACAAAATACAATTGACCGTTAACTTTTCTGTTAGTTATATTATTAAAATCTCCATCTAATTTAATGTATTAGTCCAAATTCTCCTCTGGAGAATAAAAAATAGAGAATCGGGAAAGAATAATAATATCCCTTATTTTATATATATATATATATATATATATGTTCAACCAGTAATTGTCTATTATGAGAAAAATTAAAGGGACAAGTAGAATAATGAGGCCATCCCTTTTCCAACACTGATGAACCAAGACACAGGACATAATATATTCTAGTACAGGATCAACAAAGTATATATAGCTACTACTACCTTTCGTGACATTTTTTCCCGGAGCCCTAGGGTGATTTGGCGACAACAGCAACCACCACCACCACCACCGACGAATTGATCCATCGATAAGTCTCAGTCACGAGGCATCTCTATCTCAGTACTCTAGCTTTTTCTCTCGAAAATGCTTTTCGAAACACACACACCACACATGAATGATTAAGCAGAATAATAACTATCTCAATATGCAAACAGGGAATAATTATCATCTGGTAAGAGTTATATGGATGATGATGCAATGAAGTAGACTCTGTAGGAAGCTCAACCCTCATATGCGAAGCGTAACAATATTGATTCAGACTTCACAACCCAACATTTTATGTGAACAAAACAGATGATATCGCGGAAAACAACACTTTTAGAGCACATGTACTGTCCATTACATCACAATCCCAATGTTGCTTTAGAGTCTTAGCTCCATTCCAATTAAATTGACCATATGATTTGATCCAAGCAATTACAACATAGTATAACAGGGGACCTACCCGAGTCACTCATGGTCGCTGGACCAAAGAACAGAAACACACAGCTTTTCTCTTCACTGCACAAACATGTAGCTAGACCATGACCTGCATCCTTATCTAAAATTTATTCACAGAAGAAAATTTATCTGATAATCGCATAAAATCTAGAACTAAATGGCAATTATATATATGTATATAGTTGTTATGAGCCCCACTTTATTGATTCTCACCAGTATATTATTATTATTATTCAAACACATGTACTTGTGCTCAGATAAATTAACTTGAATTAGCTTATCAGTCATGTCAATTGACTATTGAGAAACTGTGTAACAACTACCTTTTTGTTGGATCCCAAATTTTTCAATCTCTCAAAATTTAAACCATACATTTACATTTGTTAGGTCACCTCGTATTTCTTGAGTTCTGCGTGAGTGCAACCATCGATCCAAACCCTATGGAAGATGTGTATATACATTGAAATCCACTAATTAAAATAAGGATAAAAAAAATCATCAAATTTTCTTAAAAGCTAAGGAGTAAAAGAATCACATCTTACAACAAAACGGATCGAAATTAAATGACGATTCGTGATGACTAGAGGCCACAAATTGTTGAAAAACACTTTCTTTACAACTTGTGTTTTTCTTCACACTTTTTTTTTTTATCTAACTTCTTTCTCACTTCACTTCAACTTGCTCTAATATTACAACACCTAGGTATATATAGGACTCATGAGATGATTCTAGATTACCCTCATATTTACAAGACAAATGAACTCACAAATACAATGTATTCTTACATACAATTTACTCACCCAATATATGAACTCACTCGTACATGCACCACATGAATAATCTAGATACATGAACACAAACTCCTAGATGAAGGTGTAATTAAAGTCCTCTAAGATTCATGAATGTATTTACCTATAAAATCAAGTTTAACTTTCAACAACCCCCTTTAAACATGATTTTTCGCAAACTCCAAGTAAAGCTCTTAATTTGCTGAAGATATCAACCTTCAAAGGCTTGATGAAGATATCTACAACTTGATCTTCTGTCTTCACATATTTTGCATAGATCTCATTTTTTGAAATGCAAAATTCTAATGAAATAGAATATTGTATCAATATGCTTACTCCGGTTATAAAATACCGGATTCTTTGACAAAGCAATAGTTGATTTGTTGTCCACATTAATATATGTTGCTTCCTCTTGTGTTACTCCAATTTCTCTAAGCAAATATTTCAACCAAATTGCATGACAAGTACACAATGTGGCAACAACATATTCAGCTGCATAGGTAGAGAAAGTTACAATGGGTTGTTTATTAAAATTCCACGTAAACGCGGTATCTCCCATAAAAAATACAAATTCAGTAGTACTTTTACGATCATTAGTGTTTCCACCCAAATTACTGTCAGAATAACCTTTGAGCTTGTAACAACCCATAATCAAGTGTACCTTTGAATAACGAAGAATTCTTTTAGCAGTTTTGAAATGCGTAGCAGGAGGAGATTCCATATAACGACTCATCAATCCAACACCAAAAAGTATATTTGGCCTTGTACAGGTTAAGTATCTCAAACTTCCAATTAAGCTCTTGAAATATATCGGATTAACTAATTCACCTTTTTCATATTTAGAGAGTTTAATTCCAGTCTCGACTGGCATTGTCACTGGCTTGGAATTGATCATGTTGAATTTCTCAAGTATTTCTTTAGTATACCGTTCTTGAGAAATGAAAATATGATCAATTCCAAGCCAGTGACAACGCCAGTCCAGACTGGAATCAAACTCTCCAAATATGAATAAGGTGAATCAATTATTCCGACATATTTTAATAGCGTAATTGGAAGTTTGAGATAACACTTTTCTTTACAACTTGTGTTTTCCTTCACACTTTTTCTTTTTTTATTCAACTTCTTTCTCACTTTACTTCAACGTGCTCCAATCCTATAACACCTAGATATATATAGGACTCACGGGATGATTTTAGATCACCCTCATAATTACAAGACAATGAACTCACACATAAAATGTCTTCCTACTGACAACAACGTAGTCACCCAATACATGAACTCACTCATACATGCACCACATGAATAATCTAGATATATGAACATAAACTCCTAGATGAATGTGTAATTAAAGTCCTCAAAGATTCATGAATGTATTTACCTATAAAATCATGTTTAACTTTCAACATAAATATTATGCAGTTTTACATATAAATGAAGAACTTCAAAGTCCTGCTAGGAGGGTGAGGTGGGACTTGGGAGTGGGAGACTGTACACAATCATTCAATATATTACCATGCCATTTTCAAAAGGAAAATATTTTTAAGTAATATAATCTACAACTATACTAAAAATTCAACAAAAACAAGATACATGGAGACTATCAATTTCCATTGAAATCTCACAAGACTAGACATTCAAAAGCTAAAAAAAAAACATTAAAACAAAGCTATATATATACTGCTTCCAAATTATAGTTCAGTATTTTTGAGCAGCTAATCCTCCAATTTCCATGGTAATAAAAAAATATCTCATCACAACAAATTGCGATGGCAGCCATCTAATGCTTTTTTGCTAAACAAGAATGAAGAGTTCGAAACCAATTCTCACGTCGAATATTCTCTTTTTCCATCAAAGTCTGATTCAAGAAACTGTATAGTTTATCGTTTATCTGTCTTGCCTTCAAGAATTCTTTCAATGTTGTCTCAAGCTCCAAACTCACATCTCTGGAAAAAAAAAACACAATGAGCTTCACATAAGACTGTAAACATGAAATGTAATGATTTTGGTTTTTTGCTAATTTCTGAAACGAACCGAGAGTGTAGACGACACTACTTGACGTGAGAGCATTAATCATACCTAATACGAGGTCCCTTGTAAGGACTGACCAACATATTATCACGACTGAGCACATAAACCCTATGGATTTTCAAAGTGTAGGGCCTCATGGCCCACACCGAGCAGACGAACTTGAGCACATCAGAAGAACCCTCTTCCTCGGAAATATAAACAATCATATCGAAGTCATAAATCTGACCATCAACGAATTTAATTTCACCAGGAGACAAGAACCCATCAGACACTAGTGAAGCTTCAATCTTCATGATATGTCCACTGTCTTCGAGTTTTTTATTCAGTACAACTAACCGTTCTCTTGGTCGATATTCAACAGTGAAGGACTCAAATGTCTCTTTGCACTGCACCAATTACAAAAACAAAAATTCAAATTCACAATGTTGAATAGAAATAAAAAATCAGTTGAAGTACCGGTTTTTCAAGACAGGACTGGTGGTGAGAGATCTGGTGGGGCGTTTCCGTGTTAACTTTTTCAGTAGCGTAGGGTCTGGAATGAAGTAAAGAAGTTGAAACCCTAACTGGTGATTGGATATAAGGTGAACTGTTGTGGATTCGGACGCCATGAAAATGGGTCCTGTGGAAAGAATTAGCAGAAGAAGAGAAGAGTGTTCTTTGAAGAGAACGTATTAAGCGAGCCATGAATAAGACAGATACTGCTCGAGGTTTTGAAGGTTTAGGGTTTATGAAGCAGGGGTTACTTGCGTTGCCAGGAAGATGAAGTTGACAGCTTTACTATTCAGGATTTTTAGGATATCGCTAATTGATTTGATTATATTACTTTGAATAGAATTATATTTTATATGAATAAATTATATCATTTTTAATAAATAAAAAATCTAAATAACGATTTTTTTTATTCTTGGTGCAACTTTTGAAACCATTAAGCATATTAAATGGTTGAATAGGATTTAATATGCTTGAATTTTTTTTTTATAAACTGAACAAAGATTGAAACTGAAACTTAAATGATATCTTTATTTTTTTTTCTTTCAATTACTAAATAAAAATGTTGAGAATAAAGATAAAATTTAAAAATATATTAATATAATCATGATAATCTTAGAAGAAAAATATTATAATTATAGAAAAAAATATTATAATTATAATTATAATTCAATAATTAGATATTAAGTAATAAGTCAAAATTTTAACTTTTTATTTTAAGTTATTTTTTAACATTTTAAGTTATTTAATCACTTAAAAAATAAATAAAAATAAATTAATATGTACAATTCAGATCCATTAAATATTAAGTGAAAAAAAATAAATAACCCCAAAATTAGATATGGTTGAATATATATAAATAAAAAGAGACCGTTGGATGCACAATTTTTTTTTTTTTTTATACAAGGAATTTTATTTTTATTATAAAGTCACTCGAAAATACTATTAAAGTTATAAAATTAAAATTTTATAAGAAAGAACATGTTGAAACCTCCTCTTATTCTTTTACATGAAAAAGAAAAGGAGAGTATTCTAAAATGAGTAATGGGCGTGCACGTGTGTCTCTCTCCCTCTTTTTATACATATAGGGATCGAGAGATACAATTTTTAACACAATATTTAATACGATTTTATAGTTATTAGATCTCTTAGATTTGGATGGTTAGAATTTAATAAAAAAAAATTTTCTTTCTTTCTCCTCTCTCCATCATTAATTTATTTTATTTTATTTTTTCTCTTTTCTATATTTTCTTTCCTAAATATAATCTATCAATATTTTCTTTTAAGTAAATAACACCTAACTCCCCTGACGTCAAGTACAGGCGAGTCAACTTTTAGATTTATTGACAAAGACCTCCCATACTGTTAGTCAAATTTGGTCAAACTTAACATGCACAAGGGTATTTTTATCTTTTCACACTTTTAAAATTATTTATTAAATAAAAA
The DNA here is from genome assembly GCA_003430845.1 of Xanthoceras sorbifolium. Classification (NCBI taxonomy): domain Eukaryota; kingdom Viridiplantae; phylum Streptophyta; class Magnoliopsida; order Sapindales; family Sapindaceae; genus Xanthoceras; species Xanthoceras sorbifolium. Next base: position 29,173,368 of record CM010616.1, read on the forward strand.
TTAAAAAAATCTCATCCCTTCATCTTTGAGATGATGGACGATTATGATTTATTTAAAAAAATATTTTTTAAAAAATAATCATTTTTTAATCATTTTCTCTTAATTTTTTTTAAAAATAAAATAATAATTTCTCTTAATTTTTAAAAAAATATTTTTTTTTCTTAATTAATCTTCACTATTCATTAATATTTATGGACGACTGAGATTATATTAAAAAATATATATTTTTTAAATTAAAATTAAAAAAATTAAAAACAAATGTTTGGTGGATGGAGATCCAATCTAAAGATTAGATCGTCATCCTCAAGATTTTTTAATCATTTTCTCTTAATTTTTTTTAAAAATAAAATAATAATTTCTCTTAATTTTTAAAAAAATATTTTTTTTTCTTAATTAATCTCCACCATTCATTAATATTTATGGACGACTGAGATTATATTAAAAAATATATATTTGTTAAATTAAAATTAAAAAAATTAAAAACAAATGTTTGGTGGATGGAGATCCAATCTAAAGATTAGATCGTCATCCTCAATGACATATATATATATATATGTTAAAAGTGGATTGGTGGATTGAATTGATTTTTCAAAAAGGTGAACAGTGCACCATTTGTCCAAAATAATTGTTGAACTTTGTCAACAAAAGCTGCACCGAATGCGGCTTTAGATGGCGTCAACAAAAGCTGCACCGAATGCTGCTTTGGATGGCTTGATTGTTTTGGCAGCTTGCTCTCTCAAGTGCCTATAAATAGGCAAGCTCTCAGCAGATCAACAACATACAAGTGAGAGAGAATAGAGAGAAGAAAGAGAGAGAAAAGAAGGAGAAAATTTTGTGAGAAAATTTTGGGGTGTGAAATATTGTAAGGGGTTTTGTGAGTTATCCTCTTGGGGTATTAGAGTGAGATCTCTAATTGTATACACACCATAAAATTTTCTGATATAGTGGAATTGCTCCTCCTGGTCCGTGGATGTAGGCTTGTTTTTAGCCGAACCACGTAAATTCTTGTGTCATTTATTTTCTGCTATTTTAATTTTGTCGTCTATTTTATTACATGTACTATCTGATCCTGCTCCAAGCTTAACAAACTGGTATCAGAGGTTCCGGTCGTGTTCCAGGCTACTAGAAAATTCTTAGTATGCTCTGTGGTTGCAGCATTGTCTGATCTTCCACATCAGAAAAGAATTATTCTTGAGATTTGCTGATTTTGTGCTGTGGTGTGGAAAGTACATGTCTAGGAAAAGTTCTGGCTAAGGAAAGACTTGGTACTTAAGCGTGTCCGTTGTGACCCACCTCTCTTTCCTGGGAACTTACCTGGTGTACTGTTCACTACTACGTACACTATTCAGTATACAGTATTCGTGAATAGTGCATTGCCTAGTGGGCCCTATGCGGAATAGTACCACAGTGAATAGTGCACTGGTGAACAGTGTTGCATTTGAATACTGTGTTGGTGAATAGTGTGCTGGTGGGCCCCACGGTGAATAGTGACAAACGGTGAATAGTACATTTATTTTGTTCCTATTCTTGTTAAAATTAAGGATGTCGACGGCAAAATTTGAAGTCGTGAAATTTGATCGAAAGATTAATTTCACTTTATGGCAAGTTCGGATGCGTGCTGTTCTTGTTCAAAGTGGAGTTCAAAAAGCTTTGAAAGGTGTTAAACCAGCTGATATGAAAGATGCAGATTGGGAGGACATCGATGAAAAGGCCCGTTCCGCTATTCAGTTATCTCTCTCTGATGAAGTTTTACGTGAGGTCATTTCTGAAAAGACCACAAAGGCGTTGTGGGAGAAACTTGAATCTCTCTATTTGAAAAAGACCCTCACAAATAAACTTTACAAGAAGCAGTGTTTATATTCACTCCGCATGAGTGAAGGTACATCTCTTGGTTATCATATTGATGAGTTTGAATCTCTCATCATGGATTTGCAAAATCTTGATGTAAACATAGAAGACGAAGATCAGGCGCTGCTGTTGCTGTGTTCGCTACCTTCCTCATATAGACATTTTAGAGAAACTATGTTATATGGAAAAGACACAATTTCTCTGAAGGATGTCAAAACTGCTTTGGAGACTAAAGAGAAGATTGACCATGATATCACTGGGCAATCTTCTAATAGTCAGGCACAAGGTCTATATGCTAGAGGAAGACCTGAACAAAGGGGAAGACCACAAGATCGAGGCAAAAGCAGAGGAAAGTCAAAACACAGATCAAAATCTAGAGGCAGAGATGTCGTATGCTGGTACTGTAAAGAACCAGGTCATGTTCGAAGTAAATGTGACAAGCTGCAAAAGAAAAGAGAAAATAAGGTCACTCCACAGAATGAAGAGACCGCCCAAGCTAGTGTTGCTGAAGAAAAAGCTGATGTTCTGTTCGTGACAGAAGACCGTTTCAATTCCAATAATGAATGTATTATGGATACTGGTTGCTCCTATCATATGTGTCCCAACCGAGATTGGTTTTCAACATATGAATCTATTGATGGAGGTATTGTTTTGATGGGAAATAATGCCCAATGCAAAACTGTTGGCATAGGAACAATCCGTATCCGAATGCACGATGGCATTGTGAGAACATTGTCTGATGTGAGACATGTTCCAGACCTAAAGAAGAATCTCATCTCTCTTGGCACTCTTGATTCAAATGGGTGCAAGTTTTCAGCTGAAGGTGGAGTACTAAGAGTTAGCAAAGGTGCATTGATCGTGATGAAGGCTAAGAAAGCTGGTAGCCTTTATATACTGCAAGGTTCCACTATTACAGGCTCTGCAGCTGTTTCAGAATCATCTATACCTGATTCAGAGGTTACAAAATTATGGCATATGAGGCTCGGGCATATGAGTGAAAAAGGTCTAACTCTGCTAAGCAAGCGAGGACTTTTGTGTGGCCAAAGTACCGGTAAAATGGACTTCTGTGAGCACTGTGTGTTTGGAAAACAGAAGAGGCTAAGCTTTGGTACTAGAATTCATAAAACCAAAGGGTCGTTGGATTATATTCACTCTGATCTATGGGGCCCATCGCCAGTTCCATCAAAAGGAGGAGCTCGATATTTATTGACCTTTATTGATGATTTTTCAAGAAAGGTCTGGGTGTTTTTCTTGAAGAACAAAAATGATGTTCTTGACACTTTCAAAAGTTGGAAAACTCTGATCGAGAAGCAGACAGGAAAGCAAATCAAAAGACTCCGAACTGACAATGGTTTGGAATTTTGCAGTGGAGATTTTAATAGATTTTGCGAAGACGAGGGGATCGTTAGACATCGTACAGTGGTCAAAACTCCTCAGCAGAATGGTGTTGCTGAACGCATGAATAGGACTCTTTTGGAAAGGGCCAGATGTATGCTTTCAAATGCTGGACTGTCCAAAGACTTTTGGGCTGAAGCAATTTCCACAGCTTGTTTCTTGGTAAATCGCTCACCATCTACAGCAATTGAGTTCAAGACTCCTGAAGAGGTATGGTCTGGTAAACCTGCTGATTATTCAAATTTGAGAATATTTGGATGCCCTGCATATATGCATGTTAGTGAAGGGAAACTAGAACCAAGGGCAAAGAAATGTATTTTTCTTGGTTATGCATCTGGGGTCAAAGGATATAGATTGTGGTGTTTAGATCCTAAATCATCCAAATTTGTTATTAGTAGAGATGTTACTTTTGATGAATCTGCTCTACTAACGTCGAAAAAGGAGTCTCCAGTTTCTTCTGATACAGCTAAAATAGATGGTGCATCGAAGCAGGTGGAGCTTGAAGTTCCGTGTTCACCATTGATGCCTCAAAATCCTAATATTTTAGAATCTCAATCAGAAGAGGAGATTGATGTTGAAGATGTGCCTCAAGAGGCAAGTCATAGCATTGCTGAAAATAGACCACGAAGAGAAATAAGACCACCACAAAGATACACAGACTTTGTTGCATATGCTTTAACCATTGGAGAAGAGACAGACTCTGTTGGAGAACCTGTCATATATACTGATGCTATTTCTTCTGTTGATTCTGCAAAATGGTTAATTTCTATGCAGGAAGAAATTGAATCACTTCACAAGAATGATACATGGGTACTTGTGAAACCACCAGCAAAGCAGAGGATTGTTGGCTGCAAATGGATCTTCAAAAGGAAAGAGGGAATTCCAGGAGTTGAGGATGCAAGGTATAAAGCACGGTTAGTAGCTAAAGGCTACAGTCAGGTACCAGGTGTGGATTTTAATGATATTTTCTCACCTGTTGTAAAACACAGTTCTATTCGTGTCTTGCTTGCATTAGTTGCCATGCATGATTTAGAGTTAGAGCAGTTGGATGTTAAAACAGCATTTTTGCATGGTGAGCTGGAGGAACAGATCTATATGCAACAGCCACAGGGTTTTATTGTTGAAGGTAAAGAAGATCATGTTTGCTTGCTGAAGAAATCATTGTATGGTTTGAAGCAGTCTCCAAGACAGTGGTATAAACGATTTGATTCGTTTATGATTGGTAATGGATACTCAAGGAGTAACTATGATAGTTGTGTCTATTTTCGAAAAACGGATGATGGCTCATTTGTATATTTGCTTCTTTATGTTGATGACATGTTGATTGCAGCTAAGAAGTTGTCAGATATTGACAAGTTAAAGAAGCAGTTGAAAAATGAGTTCGAGATGAAGGATCTTGGTGCTGCGAAGAAGATCCTTGGCATGGAAATAAAGAGAAATCGAAAAGAAGGAAAATTATTCTTGACCCAGAAAGGATATATTGAGAAAGTTTTGGAGAGATTTGGTATGAAAAATGCTAAACCGGTATCTACTCCATTGGCCGCACACTTCAGATTGTCAGCAGCTTTATCACCCAAGACAGAAAGTGAAAAGAGGTATATGAGTCGAGTTCCCTACTCCAGTGCAGTTGGTAGTATTATGTATGCTATGGTTTGTACGCGTCCAGATATTTCACATGTAGTTAGTGTTGTTAGTAGATATATATCTTGTCCCGGGAAAGCGCACTGGAATGCAGTGAAATGGATTCTGCGATATCTACGTGGAACTTCAGAAGCATGTCTGGAGTTCAGTCGGAGTAGCAGTTCTCTAGTCGGGTTTGTCGACTCTGATTATGCAGGTGATCTTGACAAAAGGAGATCACTTACAGGATATGTATTCACTCTTGGTGGAAGTGCAGTTAGTTGGAAAGCTTCTTTGCAACCTGTTGTAGCATTATCAACAACAGAGGCAGAATACATTGCTATTACAGAGGTGATAAAGGAAGCACTATGGCTTCGAGGATTGTATGGGGAGCTTAGTTCCTGTTCCGATGCCACTACTATTTTCTGTGATAATCAAAGTGCAATTCATTTGACTAAAGACCAGATGTTTCACGAAAGAACTAAGCATATTGATATCAAATTTCATTTTGTTCGAGATATCATTGCCCAAGGAAGAGTCACAGTGAAAAAGATAAGTACTCATGATAATCCTGCAGATATGCTGACGAAATCTCTTCCAAATGTGAAGTTCAAGCACTGCTTGAACTTGATTAGTATTTCAAACTACTGAAGTACTTTGCCAAGGTGGAGCGATACTGCTGTTGATCAAAATTCAATCCAAGGTGGAGATTTGTTAAAAGTGGATTGGTGGATTGAATTGATTTTTCAAAAAGGTGAACAGTGCACCATTTGTCCAAAATAATTTGTTGAACTTTGTCAACAAAAGCTGCACCGAATGCGGCTTTAGATGGCGTCAACAAAAGCTGCACCGAATGCTGCTTTGGATGGCTTGATTGTTTTGGCAGCTTGCTCTCTCAAGTGACTATAAATAGGCAAGCTCTCAGCAGATCAACAACATACAAGTGAGAGAGAATAGAGAGAAGAAAGAGAGAGAAAAGAAGGAGAGAATTTTGTGAGAAAATTTTGGGGTGTGAAATATTGTAAGGGGTTTTGTGAGTTATCCTCTTGGGGTATTAGAGTGAGATCTCTAATTGTATACACACCATAAAATTTTCTGATATAGTGGAATTGCTCCTCCTGGTCCGTGGATGTAGGCTTGTTTTTAGCCGAACCACGTAAATTCTTGTGTCATTTATTTTCTGCTATTTTAATTTTGTCGTCTATTTTATTACATGTACTATCTGATCCTGCTCCAAGCTTAACAATATATATATATATATATATATATATATGTCCAGCAATAGTTTTCAATTTTTTTTTTCTTGGGGATGATTGGATCTCCATCGCTCAAACATTTTATTTTTCTTTTTTAAATATTCTGTTTTTTTTAAAAAAATTCTTTTTTAAAATTTTTTTCTTCCACCGTCCATCAATCTTGATGGATGGTGGAGAACTGTAGCACCCCCCGACCCGATCCGGCCGGATCGGCCCGGGGCGCGCTACTCGGACTTTCAAATTCTTTTCAAAACTTCATTTTACATTTCAAAATCAGTGTGAGCCCATAAAACAGTTTAGAAATCCTTTTCAAGTGAGCCCATAACACTAAATAAACTTTTTGTGAAAATTCGGCAGAGTGCCGTTTGTTTTTCGGACTTTCCAAAACCTGCTTTTGCACAAATCAATTCAAATTCACATTTTCACAAACGCTTCAATATCAATCAAACAATTGCGCACTCTGCCGTTTAGTGCGACTTATCAAAATCTTTCATCACAATTTATAAAATAAAACAAATCAAACTTTACTATTTACATTTAATTAATAAAAGACAGTAATCATAAAATAATTGATTACAAAACATATTTACAAATTCCCTGTATATGGATGCTTTCAGAATATATATATACATAACAAAAGTATAGCTACCCAACTGTACAATCCTGTGACTCGGTCTGCAATTCTTCCAGTTCTTCAGTCTTTACCTTCGTCCGGATTCCTGGTACCTACGCGTTAGACACAAAACTAACGCGCTAAGCATAAAGCTTAGTGGGTGTACTAAAATCTCAATATAGAAACATATATAACTTTTAATAATAACAATTCACAATATATATATATATATATATATATATATATATATATCAATTCAAATCATGTTCAAAACAATTAAATTGCAGAATCAAAGTATATAATAATTTTAAGCACTTGAACTTCAATAATGAGGTCAATATATAATTTTCGATCAATAAAAACATTCAATACACTTTTCAATTCCAATCAATTCTGGCCCGCTAGAATACTAAACATATACGGACTGGAATATGGGTCAAGCTCCCAACCCCCAGAACGAATTCTGAGGAGGTACGTGTCTCCCAACTCTAGGACCGTGGGTACGGAACCTAGAGAGGTACATAGCTCCCTATCCCAGGAACGAATCCTTGGGAAGGTACATTAACTCCCAACCCCCGGGACGAATCCCGAGGAGGTACGTATCTCCCAGCCTCTGGACGAATCCAAGAGGAGGTACATCAATATCATCAATATCAATCAATCAATATCGGTGCAGTACTGCTCAATAAAACCCAGCTGGTATACCAACCTCCTATATCCATTTCTATGTCTACGTATCCTAGGGCCGTTTCGATAAACCAAATTCACAATCAATTTCGCAATAATTACTCAATAATCGATAATCATTCAATTGTCATATAAATCACATAATAAACTTCAAGAAATATGAACAATATTCACATACAAGTCTAAATCAACTGTTTAAAACGAAATCGGAAATATTCGAAACACAAACAAATGCGATCTCGTATAAAATCTTTCCGAAATCAACCATGAGTATATCAATCATCAATTTTTACAAATCGAAAACATTTAACAAAATCAAAATCGAAAACAATTAACGAAATCGAAATCGGAAACAATTAACGAAATCGAAATCTAAACGAAAACGAGAAACGTAACGAAAATAAAAACGTAAACGATAACGAAATGCTTTTCGTAACGATTTCGAAAAACAACGTACACCAACCTCGGTACCGTCTTTTCGTTCGAGAATCGCGGTTCTACGATTTCGTCTTTCCTTTTCCTTTCTCCTACACTTACTTTCTCTCTTTTCTCTTTCTTTCCTCTTCTTCTTCTCCTTCTTCTTCTTCTTCTTCTTCTTCTTCTTCTTTTTCTCGCTCTTCTCTCTCTCTCTCTCTGTTTTGTGATGATTTCTGGCTTCTTCGAGAAGCCACTTCTTTTTTTTATATTTTTTTCGCTACCGCGACCGCCGTCGCGACCTGTGGTCGCGGCACCAGGTCGCGACACTCACTAGAGTGCGCACACCGCCTTCGTCGCGAGCGCGCCCTGGTCGCGCGAATGGTCGCGTTGCTCTCTGCCTGTTTTTGACAATTTCATCGCGAGCAGTCCATCGCGACCTGTGGTCGCGGTGGCTGGTCGCGTTGCTCACTGCCAGGTTTTGCCATTTTCATCGCGAGCAAGCCATCGCGACCTGTGGTCGCGATGCTCTCTGGTCCAGTTTTTCAATTATTTTTTTTTTCTCATTTTTCACTATTCAATACTACATTTAATTACATTTACACCCCCTCAAATAGTAAAAATTTATTTTCACATATTTCATATATATCAAAAATTCCTTACCCGAAATCCGGGATGTTACAAGAACCATTATTTTTTTTTTCATTTCTTTATGTTTTTATATTATTATTTTAATATTTAATATTATTTTTAATTTTAGTATTTAATATTAGTTTTTTAAAATAAATTTCTGTCGTCCATCTCAAGTCAGATAAACTGTGAAGATCTTAACTATTTCTTTTTATTATTATTTTATTTGAAAATTTTAAATATTATTTCGGGAGTATTTTAGTCATTTTAACGGTCAAACCTGATCAACAGTTAAATTTGACATAATTTGACTAATAGTAAGGGAAATCTTTTTCAATAAATCCTAAAGTTGATTCCGCTTGTAAATGAGTAAGTTTCAGGAGGTCCGAGTGTTATTTACTCTTTTCTTTTTGCCATGACTTCTTTTTCTCTTCTCTTCTACAACAATATACTCAATCTCAACTCTTTTTTTGTCCACCAGTATTGAGGTGAGTTTAAAATTTAATTGAAATTATGTTTTCTTATTTATTTCTTTTTGTTTAACCGTAATCTAATAAAATGATTTATTTTGTTTGTTAATACTTTATATTAAGAGGTATTTCTTTTAGTAGATGGTTGACTAAAACATAATTATTATTTTTTAAGAAAATATGAACATTCTCACTTAAAGAAAGATTTTTCATTGAATTAAATGTTAAATTGAGATCTTGAAATCAAGGGCTCCATTATATATTTAAAGCTAATAGCATTATATATACACTAATAATCTTACGGCTTCAAGATCTTTATTAGAGTTTAAAAATAAAAAGATCTTAGTTTTGGTATATGACATCATCTAGAAAATCGATAAAACTAAAAACTAAGTTTTAGGTAAAGTTATCAGACAATTAGTAACATTTTGATTTTGATTGTTTAAGTATAGTTAAATGTAAACCAAGGATGATGATAATTTTGGACTTTACCGTGTCATGAAAAAGAAAAATATTATTTTAGACGTGATAAATATCAAAGATTTCTTTGAGGGATTCAAATCCTCTTATATGCTGATTTTTATTCTGACCTAACTCCACCTAATATCTTAACAGATATATCATCCCAAGACCAAATTAAGACAATAAAATACAAATAGATAAAATTAAGGTTCAACAAAAGCAAAACAACTAGAGAAAGGAGAATGATAACTAAGTCCTAGTATAATTTGTCAAGTTTCAATATGAAGCTTACAAGTAAAACTAGACATTGCGGTCGTATGCATAGTCTGATGATATTCAGACCTCTTAATGAACTACTAGATATTCTAAAGCCGAACAAAACCCTAAAAGCATTTTAAAACAAAACTAGTACTCCACAGTTTTTGGTGGCATGTTAAGATAAGATGTAAGATTCAGGTACCAGTTTTGAAGTTGAAAATTAAGTTTTCTCACCCAGCACCGATCCAAGAAAGCAAATAGTTTGTTGTTTACACCTCTTGCCTACAAGAACTCTACAAATTTCCTAGACAGCTCCTCACTCACACCACTGAAAAACAACAAACAAACGAATAAAAATATAACACTACCTTGACTTATACAAATTGTCACATCATAAGTTAATCTTTAGATTCAAAATTCAATCGATTGTTTCATCTTTCCAGAGATTATAAGAAAGACATCAATTCTTCAAGGCAAAAAAAAAATATAAGTAAAAACAGAACACTAAAAATAATAAATTTCAAAATGTGAAGTGCACCAGAATTCTGGATCGGTAAGAGTAAGGATGAGACTGGTGAGAGATCCGGGAGTTGAGGATCCTTAGGATGTCATCTTCAGGTGGTGATTCTGTAATAAAATCGTGGTTGCGATCGAGGTCGCGGCTAGTAGCATAGCGTCTAAGCTGAAATGGATAATTTGAAGTGGAGGAGACAACTCGTGGTGATGGGATAAATGGAGAGCTGTTGTGGCTTCGTAGCCCCTGGAATTGTTGGGTTTTGTAGAGACAAGCAGAGGAGACTAGTGTTCTTTGAGCAGAACGTACTAAGCGAGCCATGACGGTGAGATTTGAAAGTTTTCAGAATTTTAGGGTTTAGGGATTAAAAAAACCCTTTTTTACTTGCATTGCAAGAAACGAGTATTGGAGATATAGCTTTACTATTATGGCGATTTGATAAGATTTTCATGATCCTTATATATATGGTATAATATGACTAAGGTTAGATTGGTACTCCTCAGGATGTCATCTCCTGACTGTTAGGAAATTAGAGCACAATTTCCCTATAACCAGATTTGTGAGAAAGCGAAATATAAGCGGAAATAAAAAACACACACACAATTTGATAACGGAGTTCGGCCAATTGTGCCTACGTCTCCGGACCCGCTGCAGATCGTTTTACTAAAGGGAGAAAATATACAAAGTGTTTACAACACTTACAACTCACAACCACTCACAAACTACAACCCACTCCCAATTATGCCCAAGAATTTTTCTCACAAAATTCTTTCACAAGCTTTTCTCTCAAACTCTTTCTTATTCTCTAATTTTGGGATATCTAACAAATGAGAGCTAAAGGGTTTATATAGGCTTCAAAAGAGATGGGTTAGTGGAATTAGGCAAGAAGTTAGGCACCTCCATTTGACATTTGCACAAGTTAGGCAAGAAGTTAGGCACCTCCATTTGACATTTGCTCAAGTTAGGCAAGAAGTTAGGCACCTCCATTTGATATTTGCTCAAGTTAGGCAAGAAGTTAGGCACCTCCATTTGACATTTTACAATTGTCTTGACAATCTCCCACTTGAAGACTGATTTCAATCTGTCTTCACACCTCGATCTATGCAGCAGCTCTTTCACGGTCTTGTTACTATTGCAGGCCAACTGAAGCTGAACACAGCTTCAGTTTGTCAGTCGTCACCGTCTTTGTCAACATGTCTGCTGGATTTTGAGCTCCACTAATCTTTTCAAGTTTCAAAATCCCATCTTCCAGAAGTGACCGGATAAAATGATACCGCAACTGTATGTGCTTCGTTCTGGAATGAAAAGACGGATTCTTTGCTAGATGGATAGCACTTTGACTGTCACAATACAAGACATTGTCTTCTTGTTTCTTTCCCAGTTCCTCTAAGAAACTTTGTAGCCAAACCATTTCTTTGCTGGCTTCCGTGACAGCAACATATTCTGCTTCAGTTGTGGAGAGAGCAACTATCTTCTGTAACTGAGACACCCAACTCACTGCGGTACCTCCTAGAGTATAGACATACCCTGTAGTGCTCTTTCTGATGTCAACATTTCCGGCTAAGTCAGCATCCACATAGCCTGTTAGTGTCGTATCTCCACCTTTGAAACAAAGTGTCTTGTTTGTGGTACCTCGTAAATACCTGAGGATCCATTTGACTGCTTCCCAGTGTATCTTACCTGGATTGTTCATGTACCTGCTAACAGCTCCCACTGCTTGGGCAATATCTGGTCTGGTACAAACCATGGCATACATCAGACTTCCAATTGCTGAGGCGTACGGAACCTTTGCCATATGTGTACGCTCTTCCTCTGTCTTCGGTGACTGTTCCTTGGAGAGTCTGAAATGAATACCCAAAGGTGTACTCACTGGTTTAGCATCTTGCATGTTGAACCTTGAGAGTACTTTCTTGATGTACTCAGCTTGTGATAACAACAAAGTCCCCGACTTAGTGTCTCTCTTGATCCTCATTCCAAGAATCTGCTTTGCAGCACCTAAGTCTTTCATTGCGAACTGCTTCGACAATTCCCGCTTCAAATTCATAATCTCTTGCATATCTGAACCTGCAACGAGCATATCATCAACGTACAACAATAAGATAATGAAGCTGTTGTCGAACCTTTTGATGTAGCAACAATGATCTGCTTGGCATCTTGTGAAACCGCTGCTGCTCATAAAACTATCAAACTTCTTGTACCACTGCCTGGGAGCTTGTTTTAAGCCATACAAGCTCTTCTTTAACCTGCATACTAGGTTTTCCTTGCCTGCTTCTTTGAAACCTTCCGGTTGCCTCATATAGATTTCTTCCTCCAAGTCACCATGAAGGAAAGCTGTTTTTACATCTAACTGCTCAAGATGTAAATTTTCTGCAGCTACAATTTTCAACACCAGTCTGATTGTAGTCAGCTTCACGACTGGAGAGAAAATTTCATTGTAGTCAATACCTTCTTTTTGCTGAAAGCCTTTGACAACCATTCTAGCTTTGTAGCGCTTGTTTCCATTGTGTTCTTCTTTAATCCTGAAGACCCATTTGTTATGAAGAGCTTTCTTGCCTGGTGGTAATTCAGCTAATTCCCATGTCTGATTTGACATAAGCGAGTCCATCTCATCTCTCATGGCAGACTCCCACTTGACTGAATCCTCCACTTGCATTGCTTCATCATAGCACTCTGGTTCACCACTATCAGTTAGCAACAAGTAGTGTAAAGAAGGCGAATAACGCTGGATTGGCTTAGGAACTCTGGAGGAGCGTCTCAGTTCTGGTGCGTCTAGTTCTTCTTGAACTGTTTCAGGACTAATCTGAACATCACTTCCAGAAATCTCCTCAAACTCAGCAAATTCCTTTGTTTCAGCTTCGGTAGTGGAGCTACTTGATTCTGCGATTGATCTGTCTTTGTACATCAAATTCTCATTGAATATGACATCTCTGCTTCTGATGATCTTCCGATTTTCATAATCCCAAAACCGGTAACCAAACTCATCACCACCATAGCCAACAAAGACACATTTATTGGACTTGGCATCAAGTTTATTTCTTTCAGCAGAATCTATATGTACGTAAGAGATACAACCAAACACTCTTAAATGCGAAATGTTTACCTCTTTTCCGCTCCAAACTTCCTCTGGTATTCCACCATCTAAGGGAACTGAGGGCCCACGGTTGATCAAGTAGGCTGCAGTGTTGACAGCTTCAGCCCATAACATTTTGGGCAAACCGGCATGTAACCTCATGCTTCTGGCACGTTCATTCAGAGTTCTGTTCATGCGCTCTGCTACGCCATTTTGCTGTGGTGTCATGGGAACTGTTTTCTCCATCTTGATCCCACTGTTTGCGCAAAATTCTCTGAATCTACTATCTCTGTACTCTCCTCCATTGTCAGACCTTAACCGCTTGATTTTTAAACCAGTCTCATTTTCCACCATGGCCTTCCATTTTCTGAAGGTATCAAAGACTTCTGATTTCTTCTTCAGAAAATAAACCCACACCTTCCTTGTAGAGTCATCGATGAAGGTGACATAATACAGTGAGCCTGAAAGAGATGAAACTGGAGATGGTCCCCACACATCGGTATGAACCAACTCTAACTTTTCTGCCTTGGGTATCTTGCCAATCTTTGCAAAACTGACTTTCTTCTGTTTGCCAAAGATGCAATCCTCGCATAGTCCGACATCTACAGCCTTGAGATCCGGAAGCTTCCCTTTTGACAGAAGTGTCTTCATCCCTTTCTCGCTCATATGGCCAAGCCTTTGGTGCCATAGGTTTGACTTTCCATCAGCATCTGCTACTGCAACAATATTCTCTAAGTTTAAGGTTACATAGAGAGTACCACACTTCTTACCACGAGCAACGACGAGTGCTCCTTTGGTAATCTTCCACTCACAGCCTGAAAAAGTTGTACAATATCCTTCTCCATCAAGTTGTCCTATCGAAATCAAATTTCTTTTGAGACCAGGAATATGTCTCACTCCTTGCAGCTTCCAGGTACTCCCGTTTGGCAACTTTAATCGGATATCTCCTTTTCCGACAATCTTCAAGGTTTCATCATCAGCTAGATGAACCTTCCCAAAGTTACCACTGGCGTAGTTCTCCATGATCTCTCGGCATGGGGTGGCATGGAAAGATGCTCCTGAATCCAGAATCCATGATTCAATCGGGCTGTTGACGCTTAGAATCATAGCATCACCTGCTTCCTCGGTCACATTGGCGGATTCCTGTGTGCCGGTATCTTTCTTCGGTGCTCGGCAATCCCTCTTAAAGTGACCCTTTTTGCCACAATTATAACAGCTAAAATCTTTCTTTCCTGATCTGGATTTTCCCCTTCTGGATTTCGATCTGCTACGATATGAACTTCTTTCTGAAGTTCTCCCTCTGGACTCTGTTTGTAAGGCTGAGGAGCTTGATGCTTCACCCGATTCTCTCCGCCGAATTTCTTCACTCAATACCAGATCTCGAACATCGTCAAATTTCAATTTATTATTTCCTGACGAACTGCTGACTGCTGTGACAGTAGCATTCCAACTGTCTGGTAGAGATGACAAGAGAATCAAGGCTCGAACTTCTTCATCAAATTCGATTTCCACGGAACTCAACTGGGTTGTGATTGTGTTGTGCTCATTCAGATGTTGAGCGACTGATGCCCCTTCCGCCATCCGCAAGTTGAATAATCGCCTCATCAAGTGAACTTTGTTTGAGGCCGATGGCTTCTCATACATATTGGAGAGAGCCGTTATAAGACCCGCCGTGGTCTTTTCCTTTACTATATTGAAAGCAACATTCCGGGATAACGTTAATCGGATCACTCCGAGGGCTTGTCTGTCAAGAAGATTCCAATCTTCTTCCTTCATATCATCTGGCTTCTTTCCTAAAAGAGGTTGATACAGCTTTTTCTGGTACAGATAATCTTCAATCTGCATTTTCCAAAAGCCGAAGTCCGCACCATCGAACTTTTCAATTTTAATCTTCCCTTCGTCTGCGGCCATCGCTCCCACTCGAATCTAGCTTCCTTTGGATCGTTTCTGACTATTTCTGCTGATTGTCGTGTATTAGAACACCTCCGTCGACACACCGGTACTGCCGACAAAACTCACAGAAACTGACAGAATCTACCACCAAAGCTCTGATACCAGTTGTTAGGAAATTAGAGCACAATTTCCCTATAACCAGATTTGTGAGAAAGCGAAATATAAGCGGAAATAAAAAACACACACACAATTTGATAACGGAGTTCGGCCAATTGTGCCTACGTCTCCGGACCCGCTGCAGATCGTTTTACTAAAGGGAGAAAATATACAAAGTGTTTACAACACTTACAACTCACAACCACTCACAAACTACAACCCACTCCCAATTATGCCCAAGAATTTTTCTCACAAAATTCTTTCACAAGCTTTTCTCTCAAACTCTTTCTTATTCTCTAATTTTGGGATATCTAACAAATGAGAGCTAAAGGGTTTATATAGGCTTCAAAAGAGATGGGTTAGTGGAATTAGGCAAGAAGTTAGGCACCTCCATTTGACATTTGCACAAGTTAGGCAAGAAGTTAGGCACCTCCATTTGACATTTGCTCAAGTTAGGCAAGAAGTTAGGCACCTCCATTTGATATTTGCTCAAGTTAGGCAAGAAGTTAGGCACCTCCATTTGACATTTTACAATTGTCTTGACACTGACCCAATCGGTATGAATTCTGAAAGGAAAAAAAAAAAAAAAACCCTTATAATACCTCATTTCTCATCGATTTAAGATTTTAAGTTCAATTCTCCAACCCAATATATATATATATATATATGAGCTTTTTCCATCAACACCCCTTATTTTAATACAGTGAACACATTTGATTAAATTTTATAAAATTTAATATATTTTGGTGAGATTTTTTATATGCATTATAAGTAAATTAAAATATAAGTTTTGAAAAAAATTGAAAATTCTTCATATCCATGAACTATTTTTTCCCATATTTCCCTTGTTAAAAATATTTTATCTTTAAAAATGTCAAAACCGAAAAATTAAATTTTTTCTTCAAAGTGTATTTCATTCTTTTCGTAATCCATATAAAAAAAATCACATCAAAATTAAATAAATTAATGTGCTTAAAGTGTGCATGGTAAATATCTATCTATCTCACAACAAATTTTCTTTGTTTTTCTTCGCATAGTGTTGTTTATTACACTTTACTGGGATTATTGACAAAAAAAAAAGAAAAAAAAAAGGAGGAACCAGAAATAAGAAATTCTATATGTTAAATTACCACTCTAAGAAGAAGGTTGGATTGAATTGATTGGTAAATTAAGTTTAAGGTTTCGAATTCAAGTTTCCCAATTAAAATACATCGAGTATATGCTACATTAAAATTAGCTAATATATAAAATTATTACTTCAAACAAAGAAAAACATTCGCTAAGTTCAGGTGGTATGCACCGCCCATCTATGTTACCACCTGCGCATGTGTAATTGATTTTGGCAAGTAGAAGAGCAAAATACACTAAAGTAATCGATTGTGATAAAGATCGTGTATTCAATTACGATAAAGAGTCTAAACATGGACTATGGAGCCTCGTTTGTTGTATGGGATAGGATTGGATTATTTATATGGGAGTGGATGAGATTGGATTGGATGAGATTGGATAAATTTAAAAGTTGTCTCATATTTGGTGTAACGTAGGATATGATTATCTTTTAAATAAAATAAATATTTAAATATTATAAATAATATTTATTTTTTATTGATATTAATTTTTAAAAAATTCTAATAATATATATATATATTTAATAAATATAATATTTTATATATAAATAATTAAATATTTAAAAAAAAATTATAGTGAGAAAATTAGTCCCGCCACTGTTATATTTTATATATATTATATAAATTATATTTTATATATAAATGATATTTTGTCAATAAAAAAAAAACAAATGATAATGGGTTAATTTTAACCCATCAATTGAAAGGGTTAATTTTATCCCATGATAATGGGTTAAAAATGAGATGGGTTAATTTTAAGTAAATCCATTGGTTGCACCAAACATGGGTTTAGAAAAAAAATTAACCCAAACCCAATCCAAACTCATATAACAAACATGGCCTTAAAACAATTAAATCAAAAGCTACTACTCCTAATTTATAACTATCAGTTTTGAGCAACTACATTCATTTGCAACAAATAGAGTTAACGACCATCTAAGGCTTTGCAAAATAAGAACGAACATCTTGCAACCAGTTATTAAGTTGAATCTTCTCTTTTTTCCGCAAATTCCGATCCATAAAAGCAAATAGTTCCTCGTTTAGACCTCGTTCCCTTAAAAACTCTTCTATTGTCCACGGTATCTTATAATGTCTGAAAAAAAAAAAAACAATCAACATAATGTGAAACTAGTGTAAAAGGGACATACTACGAGATCAATCTTATCTTGTCACAGAAAATATAATTATACCTAATGCAAGGCCCTGTGAAGGGGCAGTCCAGTTCCTTATCACGACTAATTTCATAAGCACTATAAATTTCCCCAAAGTGCTCGGGGCCTCCCGAGAAGGCAAAACGGAACACATCAGAACTGTCTTCCTTGGAGATTTCCGCACCAAAGGAAATGATACGGTCGCTCATGTTACTGTTAATCAACTTTTTATCAGTAAGAACAGCTTCAACATTGATATATTCATCGTCTGCAATTTTTTTATTCATTGCAATACACCGTAATCTTGGCCGAAAATCAAGAGTGAACGAGTCGAATTCCTTAACAGCCTGCATAATTAATTGCCAAAAAATTTATATATATATATATATATATATATATATGGAAAAACAAAAAATTCAAATTATGTAAAAAAAAAAAAGCAATACTGATTCTTCAAATGAGGGAGAGACAATCGCAGGACATGATGCGATCATAGAGTTTAGGATAGTAAGAATCTCATCTTCTGTTGTATAGTTGGCTCTTAGTGAGCTTTTATTATATTAGGAATCCCACATTGGTTAAATTACATGGTGGGCTTGTCTTTTGGAGGCTATAAATAAGCCTCATTTATTCACTTGAAAATCATCCCAAAATATTTGTATTTCTTCATCTCTCAAGTAAGGGTGATTGATAAACTCAATCTTGCCCAAGTTGTAATTTGGAGTTTATCCAATTTTGAAGATAGTGGAAGTGGTCAGCGGCGCCCGAGGACGTAGGTAACATTTGTACCGAACCTCGTAAATTTCTGGTGTTCTTTATTTTTCTGCTTTTGTATATTTTGTTTATTATCTGTTTCGGTTTCTTTCAATATTATTTTGTCGGGTTTGTTTGGAGTTCTATTCGCTGGTATTTGTGAATAGTAACTATTTCGGATAGGAAAAATATACCGAATTTTCCCAACAATTGATATCAGAGCCACGGTTGTGTTTTAAGCTGCTGAAGGTGTCAGATTCTCTAGAAAATTCTTAGTATGCTCTGTGGTTGCAGTATTGTCTGATCTTCCACATCAGAAAAGAATTGTTCTTGAGTTTGCTGACTTGGTGGTTGCTGGAAGTCAGTGTGGTGGTGTGGAAAGTGCATGTCTAGGTAAGGTCTGGCTAAGGAAAGACTTGGTACTTAAGAGTGTCCGTTGTGACCCACCTCTCTTTCCTGGGACGTTACCTGGTGCACTATTCACGACTACATACACTATTTCAGTATACAAGTACTATTCACAAATACAATACTGTTGCAGTTTTTTTGAGTTTAGCAGCTTAAAGAAATGGCGGAAGAAAATTCTACCTCATTTAAAGGCCAGTCATCCTCCCAGCCATCCACGTCATCTATACTGGGCAAAACATCTGTAATGAAAATAAAGTTTGAGGTAGAAAAGTTTGATGGAACCGGCCATTTCGGTATGTGGCAAGGCGAAGTTCTAGATGCTCTCTTTCAGCAAGGTCTAGACATCGCCATTGAAGAAGAGAAACCAGAAGGAGCAGATGAAACTGAGTGGAAAAATATCAACCGCTTAACATGTGGTACAATTCGTTCGTGTCTTTCAAGAGAACAGAAGTATACGTTCATGAAGGAGACATCTGCAAGTATGTAACATCCCGGATTTCGGGTACTGAAATTTTTGATATATGTGAAATATGTGAAAATAAATTTTTACTATTTGAGGGGGTGTAAATGTAATTAAATGTACAGGTCGCGACCAGAGAGCATCGCGACCTGGTCACCGCGACCACAGGTCGCGATAGCTCGCTCGCGGTGAAAAACGCAAAATCTGGCAGTGAGTGCCGCGACCAGTCACCGCGACCACAGGTCGCGATGGCTTGCTCGCGATGAAAATGGCAAAACCTGGCAGTGAGCAACGCGACCAGCCACCGCGACCACAGGTCGCGATGGACTGCTCGCGATGAAATTGTCAAAAACAGGCAGAGAGCAACGCGACCATTCGTGCGACCAGGGCGCGCTCGCGACGAAGGCGGTGCGCGCACTCCAGTGAGTGTCGCGACCTGGTACCGCGACCACAGGTCGCGACGGCGGTCGCGGTAGCGAAAAAAATATAAAAAAAAGAAGTGGCTTCTCGAGGAAGCCAGAAATTATCACAGAACAGAGAGAGAGAGAAAAGAGCGAGAAAAAAGAAAGAAGAAGAAGAAGAAGAAGAAGAAAGAAAGAGAAGGGAAAGGAAAGGAAAACAAAATAGTCGAACCGAGATTCTCGAACGAAAAGACGGTACCGAGGTTGGTGTACGTTGTTTTTCGAAATCGTTACGAAAAGCATTTCGTTATCGTTTACGTTTTTGTTTTCGTTATGTTTCTCGTTTTCGTTTAGATTTCGATTTCGTTAATTGTTTCCGATTTCGATTTCGTTAATTGTTTTCGATTTTGATTTTGTTAAATGTTTTCGATTTCGATTTTCGATGTGTAAAAATTGATGATTGATATACTTATGGTTGATTATGGAAAGATTTTATACGAGATCGCATTTGTTTGTGTTTCGAATATTTCCGATTTCGTTTTAAACAGTTGATTTAGACTTGTATGTGAATATTGTTCATATTTCTTGAAGTTTATTATGTGATTTATATGACTATTGAATGATTATCGATTATTGAGTAATTTTTGCGAAATTGATTGTGAATTTGGTTTATCGAAACGGCCCTAGGATACGTAGACATAGAAATGGATATAGGAGGTTGGTATACCAGCTGGGTTTTATTGAGCAGTACTGCGCCGATATTGATTGATTGATATTGATGATATTGATGTACCTCCTCTTGGATTCGTCCAGAGGCTGGGAGATACGTACCTCCTCAGGATTCGTCCTGGGGGTTGGGAGTTAATGTACCTTCCCAAGGATTCGTTCCTGGGATAGGGAGCTATGTACCTCTCTAGGTTCCGTACCCACGGTCCTAGAGTTGGGAGACACGTACCTCCTCAGAATTCGTTCTGGGGGTTGGGAGCTTGACCCATATTCCAGTCCGTATATGTTTAGTATTCTAGCGGGCCAGAATTGATTGGAATTGAAAAGTGTATTGAATGTTTTTATTGATCGAAAATTATATATTGACCTCATTATTGAAGTTCAAGTGCTTGAAATTATTATATACTTTGATTCTGAAATTTAATTGTTTTAAACATGATTTGAATTGACATATATATATTGTGAATTATTTATTATTAAAAGTTATATATGTTTCCATATTGAGATTTTAGTACACCCACTAAGCTTTATGCTTAGCGCGTTAGTTTTTGTGTCTAACGCGTAGGTACCAAGAATCCGGACGAAGGTAAAGACTGAAGAACTGGAAGAATTGCAGACCGAGTCACAGAGATTGTACAGTTGGGTAGCTATAGTTTTTGTTATGTGTATATATATTCTGAAAGCATGCATATACAGGGAATTTGTAAATACGTTTTGTAAAACGTTTTGTAATTAATTATTATATGATTTCTGTCTTTCATTATTTAAATGTAAATAGTAAAGTCTGATTTGTTTATTTTATAAATTGTGATAAAAGGTTTTGATAAGTCGCACTAAACGGCAGAGTGCGCAATTGTTTGAAAATGAGATATTGAAGTGTTATTGAGAATTGTTTTTGAATTGTTTTGTGTAAAAGCAGGTTTTTGGAAAGTCCGAAAAACAAACGGTACTCTGCCGGATTTTCGTAAAAAGTTTAATTATTTTTATGGGCTCACAATGATTTGGAAATGTAAAAATGAAGTTTTGAAATGTTTTGAAAGATCGGGTAGCGCGCCCCGGGTCGGTCCGGCCGGATCGGGTCGGGGGGTGCTACAAAGTAAGTTATGGAAGGCGTTGGAGAACAAGTTCATGAAGAAGAGCGGCCAGAATCGCCTCTATTTGAAGAAGAAATTGTTCCGATTTGATTACTTTCCTGGTACCACGATAAACGACCACATTACTGCTTTCAATCAGTTAGTAGCAGATTTGTTAAATTTGGATGAAACTTTCAAGGATGAAGATTTGGCTTTAATGTTGTTAGCCTCCCTTCCTGATGAGTTCGATCACCTTATTACAAGTTTACTAATTGGGAAGGATAAAGTGTCATTTGATGAAGTCTGCACTGCCTTGTATAGCCATGAAATTAGAAAGAAAGATAAAAAAGAAAGCAGGAATGAAGCAGCAGAGGCACTGACAGTAAGAGGGCGGTCACAAAAACAATAAAAAGGAATGAGAGGAAGATCTCGCTCAAAAGGAAGACTTGGTAAAGATGAATGTGTCTTTTGTCACGAAAAAGGTCATTGGAAGAAAGACTGTCCAAAGTTGCAGAAGAAAGGAAAAGCTGTATCGTCTGGTGCATGCGTAGCCGAAAGCAGTGACGATTCAGATTTTGCACTGGTTGGATCATCAACGGCATCTCATCCTGATGATTGGATTTTGGATTCAGCATGTACCTTCCATATGACTCCTAATAGGGAGTGGTTCTCTACCCTTGAAGAACTAAATAGTGGAGATCTTTTCATGGGCAACGATAGTCCATGCAAAATTTTGAGGATTAGTACAATTCGACTGAGGAATCAAGATGGCTCAACCAGAGTTCTGACGGACGTTCGTTATGTTCCAGATATGAAGAAGAATCTCATCTCTTTGAGAGTCTTAGAATCTAAAGGCTTCACTGTGACTATGCAGAATGGGATATTGAAAGTCACTTCTGGAGCATTTATGGCAATGAAAGGCGTTCGGAAGAATAGCTTGTACTACTACCTTGGTAGTATAGTTATTGGGACAGCAGCAGCAGCAGTCTCTGAAGAGGAGAAAGATTCAAAAATTACCAAGTTGTGGCATATGCGTTTGGGACATGCTGGTGAAAAGGCTTTGCAGATACTGGTGAAGCAAGGCTTATTGAAAGGTGCAAGAACCGGCAAGTTGGATTTCTGTGAGCATTGTGTTTTGGGGAAGCAGAAAAGAGTGAGCTTTGGCACCGCACTCCATAATACGAAAGGTATCTTGGATTATGTTCATACTGATGTATGGGGACCAACAAGGACTCCTTCTATGAGTGGCAAACATTATTGTGTCACATTTGTCGACGACTTCTCAAGAAGAGTTTGGGTGTAACTCATGAAGCAGAAGAATGAAGTGCTAGAAATTTTTCTCAAGTGGAAAAAGATGATTGAGACTCAGACCGGTAGAAAGATAAAGCGACTGAGGTCTGATAATGGGACTGAGTACACAAATGACCCATTTATGAGAGTTTGTGAAGATGAAGGCATTGTGCGACACTTCACGGTTCGAAAAACACCACAACAGAACGGAGTTGCAGAACGTATGAACCGAACTTTGCTAGAGAAGGTTCGGTGTATGTTGTCCAATGCTGGGTTGGGCAAGCAGTTTTGGGGTGAGGCTGTGACGTATGCGTGTCATCTCATCAACCGTTTACCATCGTCTGTACTTGAAGGCAAAACACCTATGGAGGTATGGTCTGGAAAACCTACATGTAACATCCCGGATTTCGGATAATTAATTTTATATATGTGAATATAAATTTTGAGATTGGAAGGGGGGTAAATGTAATTAAAAGTATGTTTATTTTTATGATTTTCAGGTGGACCGGATGGAACGGTCCAAAAATGATGCAAGAAAAAAAAAACGGAAGCAGAAAGCATCGCGACCTGGTCACCGCGACCACAGGTCGCGATGGCTTGCTCGCGGTGGAAAATGAGATTTTTGGCAGTGAGCATCGCGACCAGTCACCGCGACCACAGGTCGCGATGAACTGGTCGCGATGAAAATGTCAAAATTTGGCAGTGAGCAACGCGACCACCAGCGCGACCAAGGGACCGCAAGGTGTGCTCGCGATGAAGGCGGTGCAAACGCTCCAGTGAGTACCGCGACCTAGTGGCGCTACCACAGGTCCCGACGACGGTCGCGACAGCCGAAAAATATATAAAAAAAAAAAAAAAAAGCTTCTTGCAAAAGCCAGAAACACAGAAACAGAGAGAAGAAAGAGGCAGAGAGCGAGAAAGAAAGAAAGAAAGAAAAGAAAGAAAAGAAAGAAGAAGAGAGAAAGAAGAGAAAGAGAAAGAAGAAGAATAAGAAGAAGAAAGTGAAGAGAAAGGGAAAGGGAAGGAAAAAGAAAATCGTAAAACCGCGATTTCTCGAACGAAAAACGGTATCCAAGTTGGTGTACTTTCGATTTCGAAATCTTTACGAAAAGTATTTCGTTATCGTTTTCGTTTTCGTTTTCATTTTCGATTTCGTTGAAATTTCTCGTTTTCGATTTTCGTATGAAAATTGTTTATTTTATATGAAAATCCGATTATTGATATATCTATTGTTGATTTTGGAATGATTTTATGATAGATCGCATTTTGATCGTGTCTTCGAATATTTCGATTTCGTTAAAAATACTTGATTTAGATTTTCGTATAACTATTGATTATTTTTCTTGACGAGTATTGTGTGAATTGGATGTTTATTGAACAACTATTGTTTACTGAGTAACTAATGTGAAAGTTATTGGGAATCTAGTTCATCGGAAATGGCCCTAGGATACTTAGACATAGAAATGGATATAGGAGGTTGGTATACCAGCTGGGTTTTACTGAGCAGTACTGCGCCGATACTGATTGCTATTGATGATTATTATGTACCTCCTCATGGATTCGTCCAGAGGCAGGGAGACACGTACCTCCTCAGGATTCGTCCTGGGGGTTGGGAGCCACGTACCTTCCTAAGGATTCGTTCCTGGGATAGGGAGTTATGTACCTCTCTAGGTTCCGTACCCACGGTCCTAGAGTAGGGAGATACGTACCACTCTTAGGATTCGTCCTAGGGTGGGAGTTTGACCCATATTCCAGTCCTAGTATGTTGAGTATTCTAGCGGGCCAGAATTGATTTGAATTGAAAAGTGAATTGAATATGATTTTATCTAGTGTTTTGAAATCGATTTAATACGTGTAATTCAATGTTTATCTTAAATGATTATTAAATGAGTTGCAAAAATGAATTGAGTAAGAATATTGTTTTAATTGTGATTATGGTTTGATTTGGAAGGTAAATTGATTTATAAATGACTAGAATGTGATTTGTTTATTATTAAAAGTTATTTATGATTTTCATATTTGAGTTTATTGTACACCCACTAAGCTATATGCTTAGCGCGTTAGTTTTGTTTCTAACGCGTAGGTATCAGGGATCCCGAAGAAGCTAAAGACTGAAGAGGTAGAGATTTGCTGACAGAGCCCCAGAGTTATCACAGTTGGGTAGCTATATTGTTGTTATATATATATATACTCTGAAAGCATGCATATACAGAGAATTTGTAAAGAGGTTTTGTAATGTGTTTAGTAATTAAATATTTTATGATTAGAATGTTTGTAAATATTAAATTCTGAATCGTTTTATTTTATAAACTATGTTGAGAAGTCGCACTAAACGGCAGAGTGCGCAATTGTTTGAAAATAATATTGAAGTGTTGTTATCGAAATTGTATTTGATTGAGTTGTGAAAAACAGGTTTTGGGAAAATCCGAAAAACAAACGGAACTCTGCCGAAATTTTGTAAAAAGTTTATGTATTGGGCTCACTCGAAAATGGTTTTACAATTTATAAATTATATGGTTTTCCAATGGTTTGAAAATTGATTCGATGGGCTCACGAGAAAAGTCTTTTTGGAATTTCAAATTATTTGATTTTTAAATGGTTTGAGATTATAAAATGAATTTAGAAAGTTTTGAAAAACCGTGTAGCGCTCCCTGGGTCGGTCCAGCCGGGTCGGGTCGGGGGGTGTTACACTACAACTGACTATGATTCCTTACATGTGTTTGGTTCCGCTGCATACTACCATGTTACGGAATCGAAGTTGGATCCAAGAGCCAAGAAAGCTACTTTTATGGGGATTGCATCTGGTTCTAAGGGATATCGTTTGTGGTGTCCTGAAACAAGAAAGTTAGTCATCAGTAGGGATGTTACCTTTGATGAATCTGCCATGTTGAGCAAGGTAACTGAGAAGACCGATGGAACTTCGCAGCATGTAGAGCAAACTCCGAAGCAGGTGGAGTTTGAAAGTAGAATCATTGACCCAGTTGATGGAAGTAAAACAGAAGTTGATTCTCCGTTGGCAGAAGACGAATCAAAAGAAGAAGAGGTTTTAACCCAAGAACCTCTACAGCAACAAGAAAGTATTGCAGTTGATAGGCCACGACGACAGAATGTCAAGATCCCTGCTCGATACCAGGATATGGAAAACTTACCTACTCAATTTAAAAATTCGGTGGCCTATGCACTTTCGATTGTAGATGATGATGTTCCTTCCACATATAAAGAAGCGATCAGAAGTTTTGAAGTTGAAAAGTGGAAGGAAGCCATGGATGAAGAGATGAAATTTCTTCAGAAGAATAATACGTGGCAATTGGCAAAACTACCTAAAGGCAAGAAGGCAATTGGATGCAAATGGGTCTATGCAAAGAAAGAATGATTTCCTGACAAAGATGGTGTTCGCTACAAGGCAAGGTTGGTAGCTAAGGGCTACGCTCAGAAGGAGGGAATTGACTATAATGAGGTATTTTCTCCAGTTGAGAAACATTCCTCCATTAGAATTTTGTTGGCCTTGGTAGCACAATTGAATTTGGAACTAGTTCAACTGGATGTGAAGACCGTGTTTTTACACGGTAACTTGGAGGAGGAAATCTATGTGTCTCAGCCTGAAGGTTTCGAGGTTACTGGTAAAGAGAATTGGGTTTGCAAGCTGAACAAATCGTTGTATGAATTGAAGCAATCTCCGAGGCAGTGGTACAAACGATTTGATCAGTTTATGCTGCAGCAAAAGTACACCAAAAGCACACATGATCATTGTGTGTATTTTCGTAAGCTACAAGATGATTCTTTCATCTATCTCCTATTGTATGTCGATGATATGTTGATCGCATCAAAGAGCCAAGTAGAGATTGCGAGGTTAAAGGCTCAATTGCATCAGGAGTTCGAGATGAAAGATCTGGGAGAAGCCAAGAAGATTCTCGGCATGGAGATAAACAGAGACAGGAAGAAAGGCAAGCTTTGTTTGACACAGAGTCAATATTTGAAGAAGGTGCTACAACGTTTTGGTATGAACGAACAGACAAAACCTGTAAGCACTCCACTTGCTCCTCATTTCAAGCTTAGTGCTCAATTATCTCCTAAGAATGATGAAGAACGAGAATACATAGCAAAAGTTCTGTATGCTAATGCGGTTGGTAGCTTGATGTATGCAATGGTGTGTACGATGCCTGACATTTCACATGCAGTTGGAGCTGTGAGCAGATACATGCATGATCCTGGTAAAGGACATTGGCTAGCTGTGAAATGGATTCTACGGTACATTCAAAATACTGTAGATGTTGGTTTAGTATTTGAGCGGGATGATATAGTTGGTCAAGGTGCTGTTGGATATTGTGATTCTGACTACGCGGGAGATTTAGACAAGCGTCAGTCAACTACTGGTTATGTATTCACTCTTGCCAGAGCGCCAGTCAGTTGGAAGTCTACCTTGCAGTCTACAGTTGCTTTGTCTACTACAGAGGCAGAGTATATGGCAATTACAGAGGCTGTAAAGGAAGCTATTTGGTTACAAGGTTTGCTTGAAGATTTGGGAATTGGTCAGAAGCACATCAAGGTGTATTGTGACAATCAGAGTGCTATTCACTTAGCAAAGAACCAAGTCTATCATGCACGTACAAAGCACATTGACGTTCGTTATCATTTCGTGCGAGAGATTATTGAAGAAGGTGGAGTACAAATTCAGAAAATCCACACTGCAGAGAATCCCGCAGATATGATGACCAAGGTGGTGACAGCGATCAAGTTCAAACATTGTTTGAACTTGATTAACATCCTGCAGATTTGAGTAAGCATTAGCGTCGCTGATCTAGAGATTGAAGAAAATTGTTTGAAGATCACTAAGTCGACAAGGTGGAGATTTGTTGTATAGTTGGCTCTTAGAGAGCTTTTATTATTTTAGGAATCCCACATTGGTTAAATTACATGGTTGGCTTGTCTTTTGGAGGCTATAAATAAGCCTCATTTATTCACTTGAAAACCATCCCAAAATATTTGTATTTCTTCATCTCTCAAGTAAGGGTGATTGATAAACTCAATCTTGCCCAAGTTGTAATTTGGAGTTTATCCAATTTTGAAGATAGTGGAAGTGGTCAGCGGTGCCCGAGGACGTAGGTAACATTTGTACCGAACCTCGTAAATTTCTGGTGTTCTTTATTTTTCTGCTTTTGTATATTTTGTTTATTATCTGTTTCGGTTTCTTTCAATATTATTTTGTCGGGTTTGTTTGGAGTTCTATTCGCTGGTATTTGTGAATAGTAACTATTTCGGATAGGAAAAATATACCGGATTTTCCCAACAAGGGGATTCGCTAACAATGTTAGTATTGTCAGCGGTAGTAGTAGTGTAGCGGGATCTGAACTTGAACGGAAAAGTCATCGGAGTGACGACTTGTGATTGGATAAAAGATGACATATTGTGGCCGCATCGGAGGAGCCCATGGAACTGGGTTTTGTATGGAGAAGCGGAAGAGGCGAGTAGTGTAAATATTCGACCATAACGTATCAATCGAGCCCTGACTTTGAAACTTGAAAATTTAGGGCTTAAGCAAATGGGTTTTACTTGTGTTGCAAGAAAGGGTCATTAAAATGCATTATTGTTCGGGATTGGAACTGATTTTATTGGATTTTCATGATCTTTATATATGGTATAATCTGGATAGGATTAAAATAAATCTTTTTTGAAAAAAACCAAAATAATTTCGTTCAATATTGCTCCTATCATTAAAAACATGTATAATAACAATTGAATTCTAAAATTGCACACTTTCTATGTGATTTCATCTCTACAATATTTTTGTAATCTTCATTTTTACAACAATTTCAAAATGTATGTTTTCCATTGGTTCTTAGTTTACAACTAACGTCAACAATGAAATTGTATCGAGATATCGAATCTCAGTCATTGTTTTGTCCGGTGAAATAGTTTATTTTGTTGTGTGTATACATTCACAGGAAAATTTATTTCTAAAATATTCACTAATTACCACGCTTGTACTAGCTGATTTACATTAATAAAACTGGTTTCTGGGTTTTCACCTAACCTAAAAAATAATAATAATAATAATTCTGGACATTCGCGTTTAACTTCAGTTGAAACTACTGGATGTTCAACAATACACAAGTCCAACTCCACAAGCATTAAGGATCTTTGGAACACTAAAGCGTAGCAGACAATTTCTGAGAATACGTTGCGATCTACTTACTTCTGCAAAGATGATGTTGTAAAGTACATATTACACATGTCGTATAAATTTTATATCAACGGAAGTTTGAGATCAAGAAAATATATAAACAGAGGGAAAAAAAATGAACAATGATCATGAAACTAACACACTACAGCAAATAGATCAATGAATTCTTAAATATGTTGAAAGTGATATTAGAACAAATTTAAATACTTGTAAGACTCCGGTCGTCCACCAATTCTATCATATCCTTCAAGACGACATAGTTGTTGTCTGACCCTTTATTCTCACCAGCACTAAGAATTAGTCCATTGAGAGCATCGCAGACAAGCAGCAATCGTAGTCACATTGAACCTGATTTACTCAGATTAAAGTGATTATCAGAGCAAGTTCAGGTACGGCAAGCTTTGCACACTACGGTATTAATACATAAGGGGCATGCGGAAGAGTTAGCAAATTCTTTATTTGACTATGTGCTCACAAAAACTAGATGATGAATCTTGTTTAATTACTTTGAAACTCTCTCACAATCCTCTCTTCTTCTTTTGTTTTTTTTTTTCAACAAGACAACTATTCTAAATTTCTCCCACAACCAACCGGCTAACAGTTTAACCCATATCGATGAACAGAAAAATACACCAAATGATCATTTATCACAGAGTCTAATTATAATCTCTGGCAGTTGTGACTTGTGAGTTCAATCAAGTGATCACCAATAAGACCCAACTGCAGAACAGAAGTTAAACATGGATAATCTTTCAAGACGTTGTCTAATACTAGCCCAAGCCAAAAAACCTTATTATTTCACCTCTTCTTTCAAACTTGGATTTTAATACTGGAAAGAATTATTTCCTGCCGCGGAATACGGATCTACATCCACCACTAATTGATTTCTAAAAACTCGACACATTCCTTTATAAGATAATAGGATGACGGAGTCATAAAATTGTAGAAGCAAAGAGGGCAACAAATACAACCTGCACAAAAGCATTGAACTTTTCTAGATACTTGTGTGTTGTCATATTTGATGGAGGTGTGAAGACAATTTTCAGTAAGACTAGGAATTATGACAAAAATCAGAATAAAGGACAATCACTACACATAAGGCATACTGTTATACAGTTTTACCGCCACAAGAAAAAGTCAATTCAGAGTCTTACTAACATGGTGGAAAGTAGGGATGACGGTTTCGGAACTGCCAGTTCCAGTTATGGAACCGGCGGTTTCGGTTCCCCTAGGTTCAGGAACAGGAACCGGAACCGTGGGGTACCGGTTCTGGTTTCGGTTCCGGTTCCAATTTTTTTTTTTACTTTTTGAAGAGAAAAAAATGGCAGGCCCCAAAGGTTATATTTTTTAAAAAAAAAATATTTGAAACCGGAACCCGGCAGTTCCAAAAATGCCATAACCGAAACGGGACTGCCTGGTCCCGGTTCGGTTCCCAGTTCCTAACCGGAACCGCGGAACCGGGGCCATCTCTAGCCTGAAGCCTGCGAGCAATCATATTATATACTATCACAGCAATTTTCCAAAGGAAAAGCTATGTAAAATTTAACCAATAAAAGATATCTCTTTAAGTTATCTACCCTTTATCAAGAAAGTAAATTCCACTCCTTCTCTTTAATCCCCAATTTAATTTGATGAAAATAATCACATTCATTAAATATCTTAACAGAAATAAAGTCCCACTACGTAAATAAGGCACAGACCATCATGTACACAACTAAAACTTAAGACTCAATTAAATGAGACATGGAGAATAGTTACAAACATATTTTGTCAATTTCCACTGGAATCTCCTATAAAACAATTGCCAAAGGAACCTCACACAGATTCAAAACAATCAGAACAAAACGATAACACAACATTAAGGTGTTACTTCGAATTCATAAACTAGTTTTTCAGCAGTTGCATTCATATACTCTAAAGATCGATCTTGTATGAAAGTATAACAATAGGCAACCGGCATTTCTATCAATGCAAAATTAAAACTTCTCCAATATATCTTTGTAAAGGGCACTAAAACAAAACCCCTTTATTTTTCAACAAAATATTTAAGATTCTGCAACCATCTAACAAGCTCAATTCTATCCTTGTTCAGCATATATTCATGCAAGAAAACAGATAGTTCATCGTTTACCCCTCTCGCCTCTAAGAATTCACGCAATGTCCTCCGAAGCTCACCGCTCAATTTCCTGTAAAAATTGAACGAATACTCACAAACTAAAAACTAACAACCTCAAAACTTTAAAAACTAAAACCAAACATTTTTACAAGAAACAAATCTCGAAACATTTCATACTTGCAAAACATATATATATATATATATATATATATATATGTATGTATGTATGTATACACACATATACATATATGTATAAATTCTTACCCAAAATGAGGTCCAATGTAAGGCCTGACGAGCTTGTTATCGCGACTGGTACTAAACACGTAGATGTTGTGAATTTCCAAAGCGTCTGGCCACGCAGAACAGACGAATTCGACTGTTTCGGGACCATCTCTCTTGGAAATGTCGACTATTACGCTAATGTGAAGACGTGTGTCTTCACCGGTGGCATCGTCACCGACTCTTGGAACAGAGACAAATCCATCAAACATCGTAGCTTCGATTTTGATATCTTCGCTGTCTCCGAATTTCCCGTTCATTGTCATCCACTGCTCTCCCGCTCGATCTTCAACCGCGAATGAATTGAATTTCGTAACAGGCTATATAATTGCAACAAACAGAAACTGCATTCTCTCGGGAACCAAAAATAAAGCTAAAGAAAACGAAAATGTGAAAAAACAAAGGTAGAAATACCTGATGAGGAGGAGCGTAATCGGACTGGTAGTCGATCTCGGAGCGGAGGATTCTGAGAATGTTAGCTTCGAAAGGCGATTTGGTAATGACGCCAGTCGAGTAGGGTCTAGACCGGAAAAGAAATGCTAAGGTGGCGTTTCGTGATTGGACAGAAGGTGTGCCGCCGTGACTAAGATGACATTGGAGGCAGTGGAATTGAGTTTTGGAAAAAATAGACGAAGAAGAGAGAATCGTTCTCCGAGCATAACGGATCAAGCGAGACATGTTTTAACTGGAAAATTTGAAACAAATTAGGGTTTCAAAGAGGGGTTTTGCAGACATTGCAATAATCTACAATTAGGAGGGAAAAGAGAAGAAGTTGTGAGGAGGGAATTAATGGGTCTGGATCCGGCTAGGCCCAACTTATTACATTGGGCCTAGACTGGCCCACCCATGTAAGCGGGGCCCGCACCGACGTATCTTGACGCCTCTTTTCTAATTACTGGACGGTTGGAGCGAGCCCGGTAATTTTTTTACTTAAAAGAATATCAAATTGAAATTCAAAACTCAAGTATTTAGTACATCTCCCTCCCATATCAGTGTTGGAGATTCAAGTCCTACAGTACGCACTTACCAACATATGAGGGTTACTTTTTCCCCTTATTATGAGGATATATGTCTCTGTATTCTCTCACGTTATGGGAGTTTATATTATTATACAGGATTTGTATAGTTACAGAATTGAGACTGGTTACAACGGTACGTTAACTATAAAAATCTTACAAAACAATGGGAGCAAATATAATTATACGAATATATATTATTATATCTTGTTATGATGGGAGTATATATTATTATATGGGATATGTATAGTTACAGAATTGAAACTGGTTACAACTGTCAGTTAACTATAAAAATCTTATAAAATAGTGGGAGTAAATATTATTATACGGGATCTGTATAGTTACAATTGTTTGTTGGGTGAATTGCACTCAAGTACCCTGACTTTTATCATAATTGCACGTTTAATGTCAGTTTTGCCATAATTGCACTCTAATACCCTGTAATCCGTTGACCACCGTTAGAGTAACGGTTGACCAAACGGATTCAGGCAAAATGACGAGAATGCCCCTCAAAGGAAAAAGAAAAAAAAATTGAAAATCAGATGATCCTCAAACCCAGATGAACTGGGTTCGTGCTCGAACCCAGTTTCTGGGTTCGAGCGCGAACCCAGAAATCTGGGTTCGTGGTTGCTGGGTTCGCGTTCGAACCCAGCTTCTGGGTTCGATCGCGAACCCAGCAACTGGGTTCGTGCTCGAACCCAGATCTGGGTTCGTGTTCTTCGAAAAAAATTTCAAAATATATTTTTTTTGTTGATTTAGTTTTTTAAAATTAATTAAAATATGACGTGGCATGTTCTTATTGGTTGGATGATTTTTAAAATTTTTTAAAAATAAATTTAAACGTAAAAGACCAATTTGCCCCTGAATCTGTTTGGTCAACTGTTACTCTAACGATGGTCAACGGATTACAGGGTATTAGAGTGCAATTATGGCAAAACTGGCATTAAACGTGCAATTATGATAAAAGTCAGGGTACTTGAGTGCAATTCACCCTTATTTGTTAACTATTAAAAATCTTGTAAAATAGTTAAATTATCAACTCGAAGACTAGATTATTAAAAGGAAATAGTTGTTATCCACGGCTAGCACTAATTTATTATTATTTTTACGGTTGTTATTCAAGAATCGTGCCCCACATATTGTAGACGCTAAAATTTATGATTCAAGTCGAATGTGAAACTAACAACTTGTAAAGATAGAAATAGTTAACGTAGAGCACTTGGATCACCGAGATGGTGCCAGCGAAATGAACTCTAACGCTCCAATAAGTAAATATATGAGAAAATTAAATGTAAAATAAGTAGAATATAGAACAAGTATAGTGTATAATTAACAAACCATAGGTCGAGGTTGGACATCGAGCATAGGGCAGTCATAACTTATGTCGAACGGAGGGTCATAAGGACCTGGTGTTGAAAGTAAGACTTGATTTCTAGCGTAGAACCTATTGTCGAGTGGAGGGTCGTAAGACCTGATGTCGAGTGGAGGTTTGTAGGATCTGATGTCGAACGTAAAACATGATGTCGAACATAGAACATAATGTCGAGCGGAAAGTCGTAAGGACCTAATGTCGAGCGGATGGTCGTAGGACCTAGAGTCAACGTAGGACATGATGTCGATTGTAGAACATGATGTCGAGCAGAAGGTCATAGGACCTGATGTCGAGCGTAAGACCTGATATCTAACATAGAACATGATGTCGAATGTAGAACTTGATGTCGACTGAAGGGTCATGGAAACTGATGTTGACCAAGGTAAGAAGTCGTAGATCGTAAAGCACTTGGATAAAATGTGGAGGCTGGAATTAAGAGTTAGATGTAAGCTGATAAAGGTCAACATTGTGCTTCACTTGACCAGAATGTAGATGTAGACCATATCTTCTACGTGTATAATGTCGAGCGTAGGAAAGTAGGACCTGGGCATGTCGATATAGAGCGAAGGATGGTAAGACTTTGGCGGATCGACGTAGGGCGAATGATATGGCTGGTAGAATTGAAGGTGCAATGCAAATTGATAGAGGTCGACAGTATGATTCATTCGACAGGGTCTATGGAGCGTAGGTTCTATCGTGAATCAAGAGTATAAGAATTTGAGTGACTAAGAAAAATGTGTCCCCAATTATGAGTTCATGACCTCTATTTATACGTAGGGGTTTGAGCCCATTGGTGTGATCCCTGGAATCACGATCCGAGATCATGGGCTAATCCCATGATACTAAGGATAAGGGTAATATCACTGACTTGGTTACGTTTGAAACCCTTTTGAAAGAAGCTATTTAGGAACAAATGGAACGCTTTCTACTTTAGGAACAATTATAAATAAAAAAATCGATCACTATTAACTGAGGAAGTAGAAGCCCTTTTGAAAGAAACTATTCAAGAACAAACAGGAACGCTTTCTACTTTATAAATAATTATAAATCAAAAATCGATCACTGTTAATCTTTAGAACTAATTGTATCAACCTCTCTTGAGGTTTTGCCAACTACAAGCGAAGTCAACTTTATCGTTTATTGACAAACACCTTTTCTGCCCTTTATAAAATCTGGTCAAATATAACAGTTGATCGGGAAGATCTTTGTCAAAAAATCAAAAAGTTAACTAACATGGAGGGAAGATCTTTGTCAATAAATCTAAAAGTTGACTCCGCCTATAATTGAGTAAACCTCAAAGGAGGTAGACATTATTTACTCTAATCTTTATAGCACTTTATTTAATATTGACTATTAATAAAATAAATAAGATATAAGTCTAAATAAGATATAAGTATAAGTAATTTGACTTTTTATTTGAAAATTATTAATCTATCTTTAATATCATATTATATTAAAATATAAGTATAATATATAATATTATATATATATATGGAAATATAAATAAATTGCGATTAATAGGATTAGAACCTATACCAAAGGCTTAGAAGACCTCTATCTTGTCCATTAGACATTGGACGCTTTTCACTACGAATTTTTTTTTTTCATTTTTCTTTTCTATATTTTGTTCAAAAAATAAAAAATAAAGAATTCGTAAATCTGAGAGAGAATTTTTAAAATTAATTATTTTATGGCTGAATTAATATAAAAATTGATATAATTATCATATTGAGCGGGTTCAGTGCAGCGTTTGACTTGATTTAAGTGGGATTTTAAATACATGAATTGGGCCTCTCAATGAGTCGTTTTGGGTTTGTCCTTTCATTAGACATCATCACAAAAGAGGAATGAGTTCTAAGTCCATTTTTTTACTACTACACATATTATTATTATTATTATTAGATATTATAATTAATTCGAAATTTAATAAAAAAGAACACTGCTGAAATCATGACATATCACTAGCGAATCTCATATTGTCCCCCCACGTATCATCTCTTGGCACCCTATTTTGGTCTACAATTTTGTTCGCAAAGAAAATTAGTATGTATATCTAGCATAAATTAAAAAAATTATTTTTTAAAAAAAGTTATATGATTATAAATAATCCTAATTATAAAATATAAAGAAATTCGTTGTCACAAGTGTTATCTATTACTAACCATATTTCTTAGTAAAATTGATATTTAGAATTCAAATTTCTTCCTATTTCCAAGAAAAACAAAAAAGACATACGAAAAAATTCTCGTTATATGTAAATTTAAATTTTCTTTTAGGGTTATACGAAAAAATTCTCATTATACTTAAATTTAAATTTTCTTTTAGGGTAGTTTGACAATTGAATAGGGGAAATATTCAGAACTAAAAAAATGGTTCAATTATAGAAAGAGGTGACAAGAGAAAAATAATGGGATTGTTTTGTGGGGGTAGCGTTATAATTGAGCCGTTACATATATAGATACATTTTGAGTCTATGTCTTGTTAAATTTAAAAATAAAATAAAAATAAAAAAGTTTGGTCGGATTAATTATGTCATGTAACTGTGTAAAATGTGATCCGTATTGGATTTTCCTGGGTGGTGGACCCGGAACCCACCCGACATCCACTTGCACCCATAATTTCACCTGTCTCGCTTGTTATCATGACACATTATTATTGATATTGCAAATACTAAAAACACCCCAAGTTTTTTATTTTATTTTTCAAAATTATTCACTGCATAAAAAATAAAAAAAAAAACCCCGTTGAAGTCATTATTGATTATGATAATGAAATTATTTCAAAATTTTAAATTCTCTTTAATTCACCATAAATTTCGGAGAAATCAAATAATTTTATAGTGAATAAATAGAGATGATCACTTTATTTGTTAAGCATTTGAATTCATAAATTTAAGGTAACACAATATTCCTCTTTTAATAATTTATGAACTTAATTATTTATAATACGTATAATTTTTTAAAAATTAGTAAAATAAATAAAAATTAATAATGCAACCAATTTGTACAGGATTGGTTCTCTCTTTTTTTCTAATACACAAATTGTCAAATTGTTATAAATTTCTATAATCATTATATAAAATACTGATAGTTTAATTTATTAGTACACTTGTTTATCCAGTTTAATAGTATTGATAAGGGTTTAAATTTCATCATATATATTTACTCGTATTTTTATATATTGAGAGTTTTTTACTCTTATAATCGGATAAGTATCTTTTAATTATCGAAATAAATATTCTGATGGTATATATACTAATTAATTTTCACAAATACTGAAAATTTTTTATTAATTAAAAAATAATAATTATTATAGAGCACAGTTTGTGTACAGCTTGTGATATTATAGATTGTATAAATTTTTGGGGAAAATAATAAAAGAAGCAAACTGGCAAACCTTTGTAACAACCCACGCGCAAGCTGCAAAAATAAACGGTCGTGATACGACTGGTGCAAAAGAAAAGCTTGACTCGACATGTGAATTGGGATCCATCACGCATGCATGCGTGTGATTAGTGATTACCAGTAAAAGCTAAGTAAACCACTATGATAAAAGTGTATTTGTTTTTCATGTAAAATCATATTTATTTAAATTATATGATAAAAGTGTGTGTACATATATATATATATATATATGTATATATATGTGTGTGGATTTTTCATTTATAATAAAAGAGTAGTTATTAGGATGGTGACAATGTTGTTAATTGTGACAGACCCTCAAAATTATAATTAATTACATATTTGATAGTGTTTGTGACTTCTGATCTGGTTGTCATTTTTTTTAAGTGATATGTATAAATTAAAATTAAAAATGCGCATTCACCATATATTTAAGAGTTCTAGTCAGTAGTCATATATTATGTATTTTATTACAAATAACTAATAAGTATAGGGTGACTCCTCCCCTTATTTGTGGGAGTTGCTGTTTGGTGTTTAATTTTATCAAATTCCTTCAAATTTGTGACCAGATTAGTATCAATCAAAAATAAAATCAAAAGCTAGAATTAGTAATAGAAACAAAAAATTATATCATAAGATGTACAATAAGTTTAACGTTACACCAACTAAGAATTTGATAAAAGTTTTAAGTGTGCCTAATATACAATACGATTTCTAATAAGATTATGTATGATATTGAAATTGATTAGTAATTTAGTATTCATACTAAATTTGTGATATCACCCGATCATTAAAGTTTATAGCTAGCAACATGTCATTTTTTTTAGTCAGATGCACCGTTTATTAATGAATCCGATTCACTGAAAATCTTTCTCATAAAAATATCAGAAAATTCATGGGGGCCACCAAGCGCACTCTCTTCTACTGTACGTTTAACTAAGTAAAATAATATTAATAATAATAAATAATAATTAAGAATGTAATTAAATAAAATAAAAAAGTAATATAAATAGAGGAGGACGAGAAGGAGGCGTTTGACGGTGCGTTCGCTTTCAAGTCTCCCGGTAGAACCAAAGTAGAAGATTCTCAGGCAATATAAAAATCCCGCAAAAGAATGCAAAAGAATCTCCATTTCCGATATTGCCCCTGAAAATTCCCTTAATTTTCCTAGAACTCGTCCCACCGCCACCACTACCACCGCTGTCACTCAATCCTTTTGTTTTTTTTTTTTTGAAGAAGAAAATGTTGTGTAGAATGGTGTTGGTGCCCCGGAAGAAGAAGATCGGGTCGGTTCCGGTTTACTTGAATGTATACGACTTGACTCCGATTAATGGTTACGCTTACTGGTTCGGTCTCGGGATCTATCACTCTGGTGTTCAAGGTAATATACTTTTATTTTATATTATTTTTTTGGTTTTGTGTTGCGTGTCTCTGTGTGTGTGTATTAAGATCTGTTTTTGTTTACTGTTTGTAAACTATTGTGATGAAAGCTGAACTGGGTGTTTGGTTGATGGGAATTTTGAAGGAAAAACAATTCCATTTTTCATTTGTGTATTCGTAGGTGAATTTACTTTTCTTTTTCTTTTTTTAAAGAAAGTGATACTGGTGAAATTCGGTTTCTTGTTTGAGTTTGGTTGTTTAAATTTAGTTTTTTTTTTTTTTGGTTTCGTTTTTCGTGTACTCAATTTTGAGCTTGTAAACTATATAAATACGAAGTAAAAATTAGTAAAATTTGTTTGAGTGACGTTTTTGGTTTGGTTGTTGGATTGTGTAGTTCATGGTGTTGAATATGGTTTTGGAGCTCATGACCATTCGACGACGGGGATTTTCGAGGTGGAACCGAAGCAGTGCCCCGGTTTCACGTTTCGAAAATCCATTTTGATTGGAAGAACGGATCTTGGCCCGAGAGAGGTGCGCGTGTTCATGGAGAAACTTGCGGAGGAGTACTCCGGTAACACGTACCATCTCATCACCAAGAACTGCAATCACTTCTGCAATGATGTGTGTCTCAAGCTTACCAAGAAACCGATCCCTCGTTGGGTCAATCGTCTGGCCCGTTTGGGTAAGGAATTCGTATCCTAATGTCCTGAGTTAAATTTGTTTGCTTGTTGTTTGAATTACCATTAACAATGCCTTTGAGAGTGCTGCAAAATCCATTTTTTGGAGGCTAAGAAAGCACTTGGAGTGCACGCCTGAGTAAAAGCGCTTGCTAAATAAGTACTTCCTTGTGCATTGTAAGGAATCAAAACCATAAATGGGTTTTTTAAGTGTTGTTCAAGCGAGGGACTTTATTTTAAAGTCATGAATTTCTTTACATTATAAGAATGCCAACATCGCAAAAGCATTCAATCAACCACCAACAATTAGCCTACCAGCACCTATATTTTGTATACTAGTGCTTGCTGTTGCCTCCACTCAACAACTTTGTAACTTTGATACCACCATAAGCATTCACTTTACGTGCACTATATGCTAGCTTTCCCTTAGTGGAAAGCAGCCATAACACCACCACCTTCATTTGTTTATTCAAGGATGTTTTTAGTTGTCTAACAATATAATGCATAATTTAGTTGT
Source organism: Xanthoceras sorbifolium (assembly GCA_003430845.1). Taxonomy (NCBI): domain Eukaryota; kingdom Viridiplantae; phylum Streptophyta; class Magnoliopsida; order Sapindales; family Sapindaceae; genus Xanthoceras; species Xanthoceras sorbifolium. The sequence continues at coordinate 29,212,982 of CM010616.1, forward strand.
CTTATGTTAAATGGATGTTTTTTTCATCTCATTGCAAAATGTTGTTGGAGTCTAAAAAATTGCTAGCCTATTCCGGGCATGGAAAAGAGAATAAACCATAGAATATTTGATTTCTTACCAATGGCAATGTCAAAGATCTGAAGTTGGGCACAATTAAGTGTAGGAAAAGTTTAATCCAAGTAAACGATTCAATGCATAATTTATTTCAGTACTAAAAAATAATTGGATAGCGATCAATTAAAGTTGTTAGATAGGACTGCATATTATTGTTTGTAGTATCACCTTTATTTATTTATATATCGTTCTAACCATGCAAAGCGAATAGCAAAGTGATCTGCCCTGCCTATATCCTTAGAAATTTGCATGTCTAAATTGCAGTCTACCTTCCATTATTCATTGTTTACTATTTTTTTTTATAAAAAATAAATAAATCCTGCTACCAACTGTAATAAACTAATTGCCTGAACTTTGCTTTAGATCCATCCATCTCTAGCTCCTTTTAATTGGATTTTTTGCTCCCTTGCGTTTCCATAAAAACCAAAGTGAGCATGGCATGAATTTATTACGATCTATGTATCTTATTTATCAATCTACAGGTTTGTTCTGCAACTGTGTTCTTCCTGCGGGGTTGAATGAAACAAAGGTTCGGCAAGTTAGATCAAGTGATAGGGTTCCCGAGGTAGAAAAGAAGAAATTGAGAAGCCAATCAAGTAGGTTTGTATCTTCTTCTGATCCACAATTGTCATCTAGTCCTTCTGGTTCTGCAACCAGAAGTAGTAGACAAAGACGCTGTATTCCTTCATCTTCAACTTTGGCCCATAGTTCCTCTACATCAACACTGAGCCTTAAGCTTTAGTGGCTGCTGGTTTTTTTTTTTTTTTACACTTCATAGGGGTTCTAGAATTTTACAGATCAACCCTAGATGGGGAGTCAATCTCATCTTATTATCTGGTTATGCTAATCATATATTATGGATCTGGAAACAGCTGCTTGGAAAATTGTTGCAGCGTCCCGCTTTTCTGTAAAAAAAGATGCTTTCTGTTTTCAGTTGAATGGCAAATGATGTTTTCTCACACGCTAAATACATACAAAAGTTCAAAACATCTGCATTGAGCTTGCTTAGCTAGAAAAATTTGTTGCCTGGTCATGGACTTGTGAAGGGACCCCAGAGAAGATAATTGAGGTTGGGGACATACATGCCCTGTACTAGTAGAGGTGTTGCTGGGGACCCTGTTTACTTTATTTGTTACGAATCGGTGCAGATGCTTTGTTTTTTTCATTTTACTTATGTATAACTGGCTATGTTTATATCATTCATTACATATAGGCCCCAGTTTGTGTCTTTATTATTAGTTTTCAGGGCCGGCGCTGCTGCAGGGAGAGAATTCAGGTTTTCTGGACTTAGAAATGTCTGAATCAATGGTGATTGTTAAAATGTGCTGGTGGGGAGTTTTGGCTAGTTATTATCATTAGGGATATTATTAAAATTCTTCTAGTTTGGTGTATTAGTCACAATTCTCCCGTTTTATTTATGCTCACAATCCCTCTTTAAATCCCTCTTTAATTTCATTTGTTGTATTAGTTAAAATTTTTCTCTAGTTTTATTTATGGCCAAACTCACAACCCCCACCTAAAGCTTCATTTTATAGTTAATTTTTTTTTTATACAGTCAGTTTTAATTATTAAAATACTTTTAACCAATGAATCTCTATAGTTGGATGATAGAAAATTAAATATAAAAAATTAAAAAAAATAGAAATATGGATTTCTATCAACTATCTCCATTCTCCATATATGGATGGTAGAGATTATAAATATATATAAAAAAATTAAATATATATAAAATTTTTAAAAAAATTAAGAAATAAATAAAAATTAAAAGATGGACCTCCAAATCTCCAACGTTTATTTTTATAGATTTAATTTTTTTAATTAAAATATTTTAATTTAATATATATAGGTATTTATTTTTATACCCTTAGTGCTTTAAAATTTTTAACATAAAAGTTAACGGTTAAAGATATTTTGATAATTAAAATAACGGTAGGGGAAATTGATTATAAAATAAAACTATGAGGAGATTTTAGCTATATTGAAATTATGTGAAAATTTTCACTAATATATCAAACTAGAAGGAGATTTTAATAATATTACTAACAGAAAAGTTAACGGTTAAGGATATTTTGATAATTAAAATGAATGTTGGAAAAAATTGATTATAAAATAAAATTATGATGGAGATTTTGGGTATAAATAAAGCTAGATAGGAAATTTTAATTAATATATCAAACAAAATTGGAATTTTAATAATATCTCTTATTATTATTATCATGATATAATAGTACAGTAATACAACACATGATGCGCGAATGATGATGACATTTACAAATCAAATATTATGTATTTTAAACGAAAACTTGTGCATAATTTTATGAGATGGGGAGCATTAAATCCTTCAAAAGTAATAAACTATTATGTATTTTAGACAAAAACTTTTGCATAATTTTTTTAGATGCGCAGCATTATAGTTTTCAATGTGTTTAGTATACAAGATTTAATTACACAATTTTTATGAGATAAAATTAGATTGAATTGGATTAGCTTGATATTAGAATAATATTATATTAAATAAATTTTTAAATATAATTAAATTATTTAAAATTAATTCTAAAAATAATTAATTTTTTAAAATAATTAAATTAAATTTTGTTAAAAATTAAATCAAATTATTTTAATTTATTAAATATAATATGGAATTATTTAACTTTGAAATAAAATAAAATATTTTAAAAGAATTAATATTATAAAAATAATGTTATTTTTAGTTGATATTAAAAAATTAATTTTTAAAAATATTTTAATAAAATATATTTAATTAATTATTAAAATATATTTAATAAATTTAATTTTATATATAGTTTAATAAAATAGGAGAATTTTTTTTTAAAAAAAAAGAAAAGAAATAAAGAGAGATGAAAATTGGAAAAAAAAAAATTATGGTGTATGAGAGAGAGAATAATCAGTCCTTCAATTTGGAGGGGTTTCCTTTTGTAAATTTGGTCACCAATGTTATCTAAGTAGTCAGTGACAGACGTATGTGGAAGGCAAGTCGGACAGTTGTCCGGTCAAGATTTTTAAATTTTTTTAAATATAATTACATATTATACCCTTTTAATTTTGATATTATTACTATTTTCACTGTAAGTAATTAAATTAAATTAAAAAATTTTATTATTTTAAGGAATAATATTTATTATGTCTCCCATCTAATTTTATCTACACTCTTCAATTAATTAAACTTCTTCGTATTGATGATGTTAACTGGAAATTTTTTTATATTTTAATTTTGTCCACCCTAATAAAATTTTTTTAGATATACCCCTATTAACAGTTAACAGTAAGCGCCTATGTGTAGATAACGCTATTGAATGTGAAATTTGCTTGGCTACATAAATGGAGATTTTCTGCTTCTACAACAGTGGTTTGTTTGTGTTTTACAATTATCACGTGGATAACACGATAATCTAATGAATAATTCGATAGTTATTAATCAATCGTGATATCATATTATTTATTTTAAAACTATAATATTATTTTCATGCCATGATTTAAATAGAATACAAACACAATACATCAAACGTGCCAATGCATCGAGAAGTTTCTCTCTGCAAAAATGACGCACCCCAACCCCGTCCCATCTCGCACGAAGCAACCTGCAGAATTTGTAGGCAGGATTTCAGTGTATTTATTTATTGCTTCCGTCCTCATGAGTTGACACCACCGCCAAGCGCAACGTCTGGAAACTCTTCAGTACACCCAACTGAAATTGCTAGGCAGCCATAAATTTTTATAGTGTCTTTATTGGACCACGTATATCTTTTACATTCGACTACACTTGTTATTTTTTAAATACAAAACAAACACTAATAATTAAACGCACAAAATATGAGAGGAAGGGAGAAAACTTGGTTGTAAGCCTCCCTCAATCACATCTATCTCATATGACTTTCAAATTTATTGTTGAAGGAAAAAAAAAAAAAAAAAAAAAACTTTTGAATACTATAGAGAGATTTGATTCCGTAATATTATAAAGTTCAATCTGTAAAATTCTAAAACCCAAATCATTTAATAAGTCAATTAAAATTTTAATTTCTTTCAATAACTGAACCTCAATGGAAGAATTACTAACAAATTTTAATTTCATGCAAAACATTTCTTGGTGAAAAAATGTTAAAAGAAAAGTAGAAGTCTACTACGTACACTACTATACCATTGTAATTATTATTGGCACAAGTCGCTCAAATCCGACAATCAATTAATTAAATTTCATGAATTCTTCAAATTATACGTACTATACACCTTGATAAAATAGAATTTGATTTTTCACGTGCTTACACGTGTAGGCAGATACTAAAATCAAATAGTAAATTAATATTAATTAATTAATTTAGTTAAAAAGTCATAAATACCGGCTTTTAAAAAATAAAGAAATTAAAACCCACAAAAACTGATCAATTCTCAGAAGCAGCACCACATTCACGGGGTTTTACTCATTCTCATGCACCTTATAATAATAGCTAATTAATACTGATATTCAACTGTTGTTATTTTTATTTTTTCAATTTTGACTTATTTTAACATTCATTGTCTTTTATTATATACTTTTCCTGCTCAAATACATGGCACCATTAATGTTTGTGTCTTATTCAAGTTAGAATTTTGGACATTGCTTCAACTACCAAGAACAGGTCGGTATGGGTAGTTTCCTCGACCTTGTTATCAAGTAATAATATAAGTTTTATACCATTTTTTGGTTTCGTAAGTTACTGATTCAAAGATGTACGGTCACAAATATACATAGCAATACCAACATAAAAATATGTATATTTTTTAATTTTAAATTATTAAATTTTGAGATTTGAAAAAATGGATATAAAAATAACTTGTATGATTTTAAATCAAACTCCAATTACATTACGTGTGTGACAATCATTGGATTTTTGAAGCACGAGAGTCAAAAGCATATCACATGGATGCCTCATTAAATAATGAAAATTACATTTAAATTGTTTACTATAAGGTTCAAATCACTATGAGATGGATAATATAATATTACTGGTTCACTAGACAGCTATAGCTTCAAGCTTCTAAGTTAACATTTCTCTATTATTATTATTATCTAATTTTCTAGGTCAAGCTCACTATAATTTAAAATATGTAACACCAATAATGTTGGACAATTCATTATTTTAAAAAAAAAAAAAAATTAATCCTTTTAACCTAATATGCAATACCATATTTTTGTTATTAACACTTCTCACCATTAGTCCAATCATCATTATATCGAATTTACAAATTAAAATTAATTATAAATATTATTTTATTTAAAAAAATGAAATATTTTTCGATAATTATTCGAGTCGCACTTCGAGCACGTAAACGGAGACAGCGGATCATGAATTGGCGTCAATTTCTATTTAAAAGAAAGAACAATAATAAGAATCTATGGTTAGATTTTTCATCATTCTCCAAGACTCACGAGGCTGACGACTGGCTTCCACTAAAATACCAAAATAAAGGATGCTGTGGTCAAACAGGAGACTAAAACGACACCCTCTTTGGCCATTTTTAGCCTCTTTAGATGCCGTTTTTGGTCAGCCACTAGTACTAGTAGCAATAGTGCTATACGCTTCTCTTCTTTAAGATACTGTTCGATGGATCCAAGACACTCTCAATCAAATCGAACGGTCCAGATTGGCTAAAAACTGGTTGGAATTTGGAAAACCGTGCAAGAACAGAGGGGGAAAGAAAAAAAAAAAAAAAAAACCCCACAAGTCACATGCATTTTGTCTTTTGGTCGGAAACCTGGAAATTTCCAGTAAACTTACAGTTCCAATCAAAATCTAAACAGCTCATGACCGGAACAGACCCAGTTCCCGCAAAATGACACAACACAAGGCAACACAGATAAACAAGAAAGAAGAACCCTTGATTACATCAAAACAAAAAACAATATTGGACTTCAATTTTCATTTTTGGTTACAAAGAATAATCAATAATAATACTTGAACAACAATGTAAATGAACATGTTAGATGATCTATTAATGTATATATAAAAAAAATCTTTCTATAAATGAATTGAATCTTCGGTTTATTATTTTATTTATATAACTATATATATGTTCAGGAACAAATGTGTTAGTCGTCAAAACTGAATTGGATTCTAAGTTTCTAACAGTACCAAAAATAGAGAATATTTGTTCTGGTCTATTTTTTTTTGGGTTGTTTCACTTTTTCCAGACATAGACCAGCAAAGAGAAGCCATTGAAACCAGGGCAGAGCTCGCTCTCTTCTGTACTAGCCCACTCCATTACAGAGGAACTGCACCCAGAAGAAGAAGCCGACGACATCGAGATCGACGACAGCGACGAGCTTCTCGCTGTTCTCATCATCAAGCTCTTCTTCATCATTTTCCTCCACTCGATCCCGTTCGTGCCAAAACTCCAGGAACCACCTTGTTGCTGCTGCTGCGGCTGCCACGAAACGACGCCGTTGCTGTTCTTTTGTTGCTGCTGTTCTTCGTCTTCTTCGTCGTTGTTTTCGAGATTTTCGAACCTGAACATGAACACTGCGTGTCCATTGTTGACGTTGTTGCTGCTGTTTTTCAAGTCTTCGAACATCCAGTTGTACACGTCCCAGGAGAATTGTATAGGGACACCATCCACTTCAACCCTCTCGTTCCCTCTAAATTTCCACTTCAATTTCTTTATCTGCAGAACCCTTTTGTTGTCGACGCTAAAAGAGAGCCTGGCGTCGCTGTCGACGCTGCAATCTACCGAAATCTCTCTCGTTTTGCCTCCAAATCTCGCCTTCGTACTGTACACTTTGTTGCTGCCGCCAAACACATGCTCTCTTCTCAGAACAAGAACTTGGTTTGTTCTTGGAGTCTTTTGTGCTTTGGTTTTAGAATAGGCTTGCTTGGTAGAATCGCCTACAAGAAGAGTCATCTCTCCATCGAAAACAACAGCTATGTAGAACCCAGATTGAGGTTCCGGTCCGGATCCGAATTTAGCTCTGGACAGGTCCCAAAAGATCCGGATTGCGGATGCTGCGGCGGTGGTGCTGGTGTTGGTGGTGATCTTTTTGGATCCATGTTTTTTCCAAAAAAGAAAGGGCTTGATATGGAGGTGAAAAGATAGGGTAGAGAGAGAAGGAGAGTTGGTAGAGAGAGAATATAGAGGAGAAGAAGAAGCAGGAGATGATGAGAAATCAAAAGGGTGGAGATTCAAGTGTAGAGAATGTCCAAGGAAGGTCCGGGACCAAGTAAGAGACAAGAGCCCTAGATGAGTTTGGTAAAGACATGTAGTCAGGTTTGGCTTGCCGGACCCCGTCTGCGGAGGCGGAGGAGGAGGAGGAGGTGGCGGCGGTAGCGGAGCAGACGGGTGGTTGTCGGCGGTGGTGATGGGAAAAAAGCAAGACGTGAAGGAAGAAGAAGCGGTGATGTGATGATGTTGCGACATGGCTAAAAATTTATCTATGTGACTCGTGAGAGAGAGAGCTTTGTTGTTGTTGTTGTTGTGTTGTTTAAACAAGGTTTTGTAAATAAATATATAAGAAGACTACAAAATTTGGACTCGAAAAAAGAGTGCATGACATTATCAACAAAAAGAAAAAGAAAAAAAGCTTTAGTCAAATTTTCCCATTACGTTTTAACTTCAATTTATATCATTAGATTCCCAACTCATACACACTCAAATTGCAATGTAAAACCATTTAGATAATGAGCTGGAATAATTTATATCATTAAATTATTATTATTTTTTTAAGATGCATCTAAATACAAAAGGCAAGTTTTTAAAAATTTTACTATAAATTTTTTTAAATCGAATTTAACTACAAATGGTATGGCATTTGATTTGATTGTAATTTCGAAGAGAAAGAAAATTACCATATATATTTATTTATTTTTAACCTCAAGTTTGACTGGAGTTTCAAAGTTAATGGCCTTGAGGGGCTTTTTTTTTTTTTTTTAATAATTAAAAAGTGGTTTTGAGTTAATATTGACCAAAAACATTGACTATACTTAGCTAGCTAGGGATTTTAAACTTGATAGAATGGCGCATGCATTTATTTTGTTTATTTTTTTTATTTGAAATGTACATGCATGCATTTATTAAGTTGTCACACAATGAAGAAAATTTCAAGAAAAGCATCGCTTCTTGTACCCTGCTTGCACGGGAAGCATGTAAGTTGAAAACATGTAAAAAAGTCTATGTATACATAAATGTGCATGACAATTATGTTTTAAGGAGTTTTTTTTAATATTTTTTAAGAAACCAATATTTTTTATTTGGAGGAACATACGCACTAAAATAAAAAATAAAAAATAAAACAGGGTCAAAAAAGAAAATTGAGAAACATTAAGAATACTATACAATAATTTTTGAAGGAAATTTTTTTCAATTTCTTTGATCAATAAGGGCCTGTGGGCTCCCTTCCCTCGGTGAATATATATATATATATATATATATATATATATATATTTTTCGTACAAAAAAATTTCAATATTTGTTGTTAGAAAATGTCATATAATTTTTTTTTCTGTTATAACCATAAAGACGCAAGACACTGAACAATAAGGGTTTTAGTTAAATATATAGCCTAATTATTTATGTATTTTTTTTTAAAGATTATAATTGCTTAATTAACAACTTCTGGACCCACCGAGAACAATTATTAAACGCACGGCTCGAATATCTATTCTTATAACGGAAACATCTACCCCACTATAAGGGGAGAAAACAACTCACACATATTGGTAAATGAGCATGATGAGACTTGAACATTCACCATTGAAGTGAGAGAGCGATGTACTAACCACTTGAGTTATGACTGTGAGTGGTTGTGCCTAATTATTTATTTGGGATATTATTAAAATCCCCTAATAGTTTGGTGTTTCATCAAAATCCCCCCTCTAGTTTTATTTATGGTTAAAATTCCCCTGTAGTTTGGTGTATTCGTCAAAATTCCCCTACCGTCAGTTTTAATTACCAAAATATCATTTACCGTTAACTTTTCAGTTAGGAATATTATTAAAATTCCCCTCTAATTTGATGTATTAGTCACAATCTTCCCATACTTTCATTTATGGTCAAAATCCCCCTTATTGTTTCATTTTATAGTCAATTTTTCCTCACCTTTAGTTTTAATAACCAAAACATATTTAACCATTAACTTTATGTTAAAAACTTTAAGGCACCAAAAATATAAAAGTAAATATCTTTATATATTAAATTAAAATATTTTAATATAATATATTAATGAATCTACACCGTCCATAATATGATAATATTATATATCAAATATAAAATATTAAAAATTAAAAATAAAAAGATTGATCTCTACCATCCATCTTCATGTTACGATGGACATTAGAGATCAAATTTAAAATATTAAAAAATTTAAAATTTTAAAAAAAGTTGGATATTCACCGTGCATAGATTGACGATGGAGATCATAAACTCAAAAAACAAATTAAAAATATTACCAAAAAAATTAAAAAATTTTAAAAAATTAAAAATAAAAAGATTGATCTCCATCATTCATCTTCATATTATAATGGACATTAGAGATCAAATCTAAAAGAGTAATTAACGCTTACCTCCCTTGAGGTTTGCTCAATTATAGGCGGAATTAACTTTTGGGTTTATTGACAAAGACTTTTCCTCCTATTAGTCAACTTTTAAATTTTTTGACAAAGAACTCCCTTAGTCAACTATTACATTTGACCAAATTTTACTAGGGGCATGAGAGGTATTTATCAATAAACGATAAAGTTGACTCCGCTTGTAGTTAGCAAAACCTCATGAGAGGTCAATGCAATTAGCTCAATCTAAAATATTAAAAAATTAAAAATTAAAAAAGTTGGATCTCCACCGTTCATCTATAAACACAATTTTTTTTAATAAAAATAAAAAAATGGATCTCCACTATTCATTTCTATATTATGATAGACAATAAAGATCAAATTTAAAATATTAAAAAATTAAAGAAAGTTGGATCTTCACCATCCATAAATGGACGGTGGAGATTATAAACACAAAATTCTTTTAAAAAAATTACTATTTTTTTTTAAAAAAATTAAAAATAAAAAGATGGATCTCCACCATCCATCTCCATAGGTAGATAGTAGAGATTATAAACATAAAATATTTAAAAGAAATATAAAAAATTAAATTTAAAAATTTAAAAAATGGACATCCACTGTCCATTTCTATAAATTTTAAAATTTTAAAATTTTAAATTATTTAATATTTTATATTTAATCTTTACTATTCATCATATGATGGATGATAGAGATTTGTTGATATTATAAATTAAAATATTTTAATTTAATATATATATATATAACCTTTATTTCCTTGGTGTCCTAAAGTTTTTAACAAAAAAATTAACGGTTGAAGGTATTATGGTATAGGGAAAATTGACTATAAAATGAAACTACGAGGGGATTTTGACTATAAATGAAACTATGCGGAGATTTTGACTAATACATTAAATTATATGGGGGTTTTAATAATGTTCCTAACTGAAAAGTTAACGGTCAATGGTATTTTAATAATTAAAACTGATGGTAGGGTGGATTTTGACGAATACACCAAACTATAGAAGAGATTTTAGCCATAAATAAAATTAGAGGGTGAATTTTGACGAATACAACAAACTATAGAGGAATTTTAATAATATTTATTATTTATTTACTTGTAGATCTAAATTCTACCATTTTTATATGTCGATTTGCAAATAATATCCAAAAAGGTTTCTTTAGGTCAATTTGGCAGTTTTTTTTTAATGAACAAATCAATTTGGCTAGTTTAATTGCTCCTAAATTTTGGAATGTTCATTTATATATATAGACGTGTACACAAAGATGAAAAAACAAAATAAAGATGTGAGAGTAGAAGAAGATGATGATGAAGAGATAGAGGAGAATGGAGAGAGAAAAATATTTTTTATTTTTATCTTAAATAAAATTTTATTTAATTTAAAAATATTTTAGATATTTATAATGTCATAATTACCTTTCTGCTTTTTAATATTTGATAGTCAAACTTAAAAGTTAAATAAAAATTTAATAAGAGGGGAGAGTTTATGTATTTTTTTAAACTAAAGAGAGTAAAGAAGAGAAAAATAAAATTAGATGGTGAAAAATAAAAATAACTCAAACCGTAGGGGAGAGAATGACTGTCCTAGATTTGTTTTGTATTCATTGAGATAAAGATCTACGAAAATAAAATAAAATAAAAAAATGCATTAACTCTTTGATGCCAATACTTGTCGATAAAATCGAAAGAAAAAAAAAAATACTTAGTCGATAAAATCGAGGATTATCTCCAATCACACTAGTTGTCATGTCATGCTCATCTTTTTTTTTTTTTTGAGAAAATCATGTCATGCTCATCTTGATAAGTAATATCATGGTTTTTTTTCTTTTTACGATTTCGTTAATTAATATACTTTTTTTTTTTTTTTTAAAGAGAGGTACGGTAGGGGGAGATTACCCCAATTCAGGATTCATATATACCATATGGTTTATTGAGGGCTTACAATGATACTTATAGATTATCCACCAAGAGAAATTGGCGACGAAACTCGAACCTTAATTTTTGTCAAGATACTAATAAGTATTTAATCAACTGAACCAATTCTCGTTGGTTTAATTAATAAATTTTTACGTAAATAAAAGTATATATAATTTGAAATTAAAATAAAATGGCAAAGTAAGTTTATCTTAGTTTCAATTATATTATTATATATATATATATACACTTGTTCTGTTTTTGTCTAATTAAATATTTTATTTCAAAAATAAAATTATATGTATATATACAAAGTGTGTAATTAAGTGTGAAATTAAATATTTATTGGTCGATATATTTTTTTTATATATTGCGTACTCCAGGACCACAAACAGTACTATTAATAATAATAATAATTGATCAAATTTTTTTATACTAAACTTTCGTTTATATAAACTAAAATGAACCGACCATGTTGGTACAACTTCGAGTGACAAACCTTAACGTAAATAAAATATCTCAACAATGACAATTTTATATTTATTTATTTTAAAATTTAATATTAATTAGGTCAAATACTTATTGGGAAAATTTCAGTTTAAAATAATAATTTTTACTGTAGAGAAGTATCTCCCCTTATTGTAAGATTCGAACCCTTATCATATACAGTTACTTTACTACTAACGAATGTACAACGTCTGTATTATCTTAAAGTGATAAGTAAAGTCGTTTTATAATATACAAAATGGGAAATTCCAATCTGCTGATCTAGCAAAGCAAATCCTGACCACTTGATTTCACATACTTGTTTTTGAATGTCGTCTGATCGGTGATGATCATTAATGGGATTGCCTGATTGGTGGGGTCATGGAATGAATCTAAGGGTCTTTATTTTGTAGCTAGTGAACATTCAGCAGCAGAAACCAAACAAGATCCCTTTGCCTGGCATTTTCAAAGACATACAATGTCTCCTCATGAATCACAAACATGGATTTTGCTTTAAATTCGACAGCTGGTTGCTATAAAATGGGACCCGTCAAATTCTGATATGATTGAGATTCGATTACGAGACCTCTTTAATAATTATAAATTATAAACTCTAAAATTTTTTTAAAAAAATGTTACAGTTGTTTGATAATTCTATTTGATATGTATTTTAGAAATAAGTTATTGAAAATTAAAATATAATTTATTTTAAGATTTATATTGTATCATTAATTCTTTTTAAGGCGTTTAATACAATATCACAAAACTGTTTTTAATTTCACACTAATATCTTACAAAACAGTTTTCTTCTTCTTTTTTTTATCTTTTTTTTTTTTTTTAGGTTTCTCAACACAATCTCATTAGAAGTAATAAAAAATATAACAAATTACAATGGAATATCCTGACATTTTAGTTATATTGTAATGGAATCATATTTTTACTTAAATTACAATTAAGTACCTCAAATAATTATTAATTTTATTCCTAACATATTATGAAATATCACTTTTTGATATGTTTTTACTTTTTAACTCATGTGATCTATAATTTTTTTAAAATACATCAATTTAGTCTTTGTGACAAAAATATGACAGTCAAGTTGATATAAAATTGATCATTTTACATTTTTTTTATTAAATTAGTAAATTTGAATGTTATTTTTACTCTTTAACTTTTTAACAACTTACTCATTTGGATAGTCCAATAAAAAATGTATATATGTTATAAAAATTTAATTTTTTTAAAAAAACAGTTAAAAAGAATTCAATAATAAAATAAATATGATAAAATTTATTAACTAAATTTGAGTTTTATAAATATTCAATCTAAAATTTTAATTTAATTTTAATAAATGATATTACTTTTACATTTTTTAAATTATTTTTAATTTTTAATAAATTTTATCATATTTATTTCTTATTTAATCATTTTTAAGTTTTTTTTTAAATAATTTAAATTTTTATAACACACATTAATTTCTTATTAGATTTTCTACATAGATTAATTGTTCAAATGTAAAAAATTACAATATAAAATAGTTTTTATAATTTAATAATTTAATAAAATTGGTAAAATGGTCAATTTATACTTTATGTCAGGTTTGACCGTCCAAATTTTTGTTATAGGGATTAAATTGACATATTTTAAAAAATATTAGGGGCCATATGAGTTAGACAAATAAAAACAGATCAAAACAATAATATTTCGTAATATATTAGAAACCATATTGATAATTATTTAAGGCACTTAGCTATAATTTAAGTAATAGTGTGATTTTATTATAATATAACTAAATATCAAGATTTTTATTGCAATTTACCCCAAAAATAATTAAAAAAAATATCATTTTCTCAAATCCTATGATATTTTTTGATATTGTAAATTTTCTAAGTTTTATTTTATAAACACTTTTAAAATAAACCTTTTTTTTTTTTAAAGATGATCAAATATATTTATACAAATATTTAATTATGAAATTTAAAAATTTAAGTTTTTTAGTTTGTTAAGTTTCAATAAATTTATAACTCAATTAGTATATTAAATTTTAGTAAATTTCTGACTCAATTAATTTTAAATATAAAAAAACAAAAAAAATTATGAAAGTTCTAGGAAACTCAAGTCGATGGGAATTGTCAAATCAAAGTCTAGAGATTGAAGTCTTTTAAAAATGAAGACCAAAAAACTAAATACTGTAGAGACTGAAAATTGGACCAAGTCACGTATTTTGAACCACGCTGAATTTTGTATCAATCCATGAAATTGAGTCCACTTGTTCTTGTAATCAGACTTCTCAATTTTGGCTAATACGTTTAATTTAGTTAAGTTATTGATATAGTAACTTTTTTTTTTTTTTTTGAAGAAATTGATATAGTAACTTTGTCAAAGTAAAAAGTTATAAAATTATATTCATATAATTAAATATAGGGTGAATTGCACTCAAGTACCCTGACTTTTATCATAATTACACGCTTAATGCCAGTTTTTCCATAATTGCACTCTAGTACCCGGTAATCCATTGACCACCGTTAGGGTAACGGTTGACCAAACGGATTCCGAAAAAATGACGAGAATGCCCCTCAAAGGAAAAAAAAAATAAAAAAAAATTGAAAATCAGATCTTCGAACCCAGAAATCGTCTGGATTCGAACGCGAACCCAGATCTGGGTTCGAACGCGAACCCAGAAATCTGAGTTCGCATTCGAACCCAGATCTGGGTTCGATCGCGAACCCAGATTTATGGGTTCGCGATCGAACCCAGAAGCTGGGTTCGATCGCGAACCCAGCAACTGGGTTCGCGGTTGAACCCAGTTTATGGGTTCGTGGTCGAACCCAGATCTGGGTTCGTGTTCTTCGAAAATTTTTAAAATTTTTTTTTTTTTTTTTTATTTGGTTTTTTAAAAAATATTTTTTAAAATTAATTAAAATATGACGTGGTATATTCTTATTGGTTGGATGATTTTTTAAATTTTTTAAAAATAAATTTAAACGTAAAAGACCATTTTACCCCTGAATCCGTTTGGTCAACCGTTACCCTAACGGTGGTCAACGGATTACCGGGTACTAGAGTGCAATTATGGTAAAACTGGCATTAAGCGTGCAATTATGATAAAAGTCAGGGTACTTAAGTACAATTCACCCTTAAATATATCAAAGTCGAATATTATTTAATAATAAAAAGCGTTTATTTAATTGAACATTGCTAGGTTCGGTTCGAGTTACTATACGCTGTCAGTGGTAAATAATATATATATATATATATATATATAAAGTTATTTAATTAAGGTAGTGGCAGGTAAAGAACGTTCAATTGTACATGGAAGACAAGCAGTGGTCCAAGTAAATTCTCGTGAAAAAGAAAAATATTAATTGACTTGTTTATTTGATTTGAAGACTTTTGACTTTAGACCAACTCCTTAACTGATTAATAATATTACACACACTTCTTCTTCGACCTCGTAAGAGATGTTTTCAAACAACCCCAATCCACATGATATAAAAGCTTTTCAATTTTACTTTAACCTTCCTATACTTTCATAAGAAAACAAATATTTACTTAGAATAATATCATTTGTGTTTCTCTTTTTCGAAAACCGATATCCAACGGTTCGTAAGTACAGAGACGGTTAAAAAAATTATATTTAGAGGAACATGACAATAAAATATAAAAATTAGGAGAATCAGAATAAGAAAAGTTCAAACATCATTTTTTGCATAAGTTTATCTTTTGAAATCAGTTATTATATCTACTGCTTAAATATTTATTCCCCTACTCGATTAAGAGATATATATTTTTACAATACGGAAAGAAAACTCGTTATATATATGGATAAATTTATATGGTGAACAGTACTTACATTTTTTAATCTCACGTCACATAAGTATTATAATAAATAATTAGTTAGGATATGTTTACTTTTCACTATTATTTTATTAACATCCAATCACATACTTTAAAAAATGTTAGTAACATCCAATCACACACTTCAAAAAAGGTGAGTAACAAAGGTTAGATGAGAAGAGTATCCAAATTACATTTAAAAACATACGGGTTATATAAGTGCTCCAAAGTGTACTGTTCAAGGTATTAAAAAATGTGTTTTAAAGTACATAAATTATAATAAAAAGATTAGCAAATTTGGTTTTATTTTAATTACACAACCCGCTTGGCTTTTGTTGATGTTTACTGTCTTTTGATTCAGTTAAGGTTAGGTAAAAGTTGGTATTCTATTAACATATTAGTTGTTTAATTAACAAAATTTAATTTTTTTTTTCTTTTTACTTCGAAGAGGGGGAATTCAAATTCATATATAACTTCAATTTATTGAGAGATATGATTATCATCAGACTATAAGTGTGACCATAATTTAATAATTTTTATTAAAATAAAAAAAATAAAGTAGGTAATACTAAACTTTTGTCAACAGCTAACCAAAAACAAAGTAACCCTACCATGTGCAAATATTCTCTTAACTAGAAACACATACCTAATATATATATATATATATATATATATATATATTTAGTGTCACATCCAAACACTTGTGCATCCAGCTATGCAACCAAATTAAGCCCAACTCAAAATAATCTCTTTTGGGGATGAACAAATAAAATGTTAAAAAATCAATTAATTTTACAAACATAAACTTAAAAATAATACATATTTTCAAGTGAAGGAAGGAAGTTTTTTTAAATTGTCAAGTAGGGTATTGGATAGTTAATAGTTTCTCTTTAAAAATTTCAAACTTTTTAATTTTTTGGATTTTAAAAAAAATTATTTATTTGTTTTGAAAATATAGTTAAATTATTATTTTTTATGTTAGGCTGCATTATTGCTCGAGCTGGTCTTCTTGTCTTTGTATGAAGAAAGCCCAAATTATCATTTGTTAAAAACTGGGCCAGGCCCGATATTTCCCATTATTTCGATTAATGGATTGTGGTATTTGGACTCTCGAGAGCTCAATTAACTGATTTCTCCAGCCATAAACAATATTGCTGACTTGGCATTTCCATAACAGAAATCTAACAACCTGACACTGGAGCTATGATAGGCAGCAGCAGTTCTTTCTTCCTTGTGATGCAGCCGCATCTAATCTTGAGCTTCTGACTTTATCAGCAAGAAACAGTACTAACAAGCCTTTGCAGCATTAGATTCTGAAGCTGATCATGATCTATTCATTTACATGGACATCCAAAATTAGATAATATTGGGTTCTCTTCATTTTCACAATTTTATAAAATTTTTAAATTCTGTACTTGTTACTCTAATAAACTTTGAATTCTCTCTGGAAAGTTACGGAAAACATAGTAAAATAATGAAGAAGAAAACCATAGATTGAAGAATGATTTTTCTATTACTTCTTCTTACTGTAATCTGAAAACATATGCACATGTATATACTAATCTAAGTCACACACAATGCATGACTGATACATAACAAAATACAGCTGTCAAAGCTGACATGGTTAAGATTAATTGGCTAAGAATAATCTGATGTGGCAGTCTGTTACTAATAGTAACTAACTCTCCCGCTCATACTTCAGTTTAGATCATCTGTAGACTGCCACATTCCAATCTTTGTAGAACATCAATCTCCAGCAGCCCTTCCTTGATCATTTTGATTAAGGATCAACAACCTTATCTTTAACATTCCCCTTCAAACTTAGTGGGCTGTCAATCATTGTGAGTTTGTCTCTCAAATACTGAAATCTGGTTGTTGACAAAGACTTTGTAAAAATGTCAGCAATTTGATCAATGGAAGAAATATGATTTACCACCAGAGCCTTTTGTAAAACTTTGTCTCGCACAAAATACAAATCGAGTTCGATATGCTTTGTTCTTGCACGAAGGACTGAGTTACTGGACAAAGCAATCGTACTAAGATTATCACACCAAACTGTGGGAGATCTGGTCTGTGGAATACGCAATTCATGGAGCAAAGACTGAAGCCATGTTAATTCTGCAACCAAGGCAGCCAAACTCCTATACTCTGCCTCTGTAGATGATCTCGAAATCGTGTGTTATTTTTTAGCACTCCAGCAAACTAGATTTGGACCAAGAAAAACACAAAAGCCAGTGGTGAATTTTCTATCGTCTGGGTTTATTGCCCAATCCGCATCCGAAAAACCTGTTAGATTAAGACCACCATCTGGCAAAGACTTCTTAGAAATCTGCATACCAACTGTGGAAGTTCCCTTCAAATACCACAGAATTCTCTTTGCTACCTTCCAATGCTTATCAAGAGGGGACTGCATAAATTGACAAACCTTGCTGACAGAGAATGCTATGTCAGGCTGAGTGATAGTGACATATTGTAGAGCTCCTACAATACTTCTATAATCAGTTACTCTGTCAATAGGATTGCCTTTATAAGTTGATAGTTGACTGCTAGCATTCGAGACCATGGGAGATGGAAAAGGCTTTGCTGTGAACATTTGTGCCTTCTTGAGTAGGTCAAAAATATATTTGTGTTGTGACAAGTGAATCCCCTCTTTCACATATTGAACTTCAATGCCTAGGAAGTAATGTAATTGTCCTAGATCCTTCAAAGCAAACTGCTGATCCATTTGCAACACAAGACTATCAATTTCAGCTTCATTGTCACCTGTGAGTATAATACCATACACATAGACTAGGATGAACTTTATACTATTGTTTTCAAACCAATAGAAGAGAGAGCTGTCAGTTTTGGATTCAACAAAATGAAAAAGAAGCAAGGAATGTTTAAACTTATCAAAGGATGCCCTTGGTGCTTGCTTGAGTCCATATAGGGCCTTATGCAATTTGCACATAAGATGAACATTTTTATCCTCAAAACCTAGTGGCTATGTCATGTAAACATCTTCCTCAATCTCACCATTGAGTAAGACATTATTTACATCAAGCTGTCACAACTTCCAGCCTCTTGTGACAGCAATAGAAAGCACCACACGAACTGTAACAAGCTTGCAAATGGGATTGAATGTTTTAGTAAAGTCAAAGCTAGCAACTTGATGAAAACCCTTAGCCACAAGTCTGGCTTTGTACTTCAAAAGAGAGCCATCAAGGTTCTTATTCACTCTATACACCCATTTACATTAAATGACCTTTCTACCAGGTGGAGGTACAACCAAAGACCAAGTTTTGTTTCTGTGCAAGGCCTGAATCTCCTCTGTCATAGCTGCAAACCAATGAGGACTAGCAAGAGCTGTATGAACTGAAGAGGGTTCAACATCATCCAATTCAAGCAAGCCAAGCCTTTGGTTTAAAAATACCATGTTTGGCTCTAGTTATCATGGGATGAACATTCATTGTAGGCTGTGGCAAACTAGGATCATATACAACAGCTGCAACAATAGGAGACAAAACTGGTGTATCAATAGCTGATGGTATTGAGGAAGGTGAAACAACTGGAGCAGCCACAACTGATGGCACTGAAGCTGATGGTAAAGCTGCAGAACTGATTGATTCTCCACGAGATGATAAACCATGAGAATGTAATGATGGTACAAAAAATTATAACATTTGATCCTTAGCAGCTATGACATGTGGTAAAAGAGAAGGATGAGTAACAGCAGAAACTTGCTTTACAGAAATAGAAGCAGCTGATGCCAAAGGAAAGTGATACTCATTAAACACCACATTCCTAGCAGTAAAAATTCTACTTGTTGAATCTACACACCGAAACCCTTTATGTTGACCACTATAACCCAAGAAGGTGCAAGGAGTACTTCGAAATTGCAATTTACTGGTGTTGTATGGTCTGAGATGAGGAAAGGCAGCCAAAGACTTTAAACATTTTATAATCTGGTTTAAACCTGTAAAAAAACCTCAAAAGGAGAGAGATGATGAAGAACAGGTGCAGGCATTCTATTAATTAGAAAAACTGCTGTGAGAAATGCTTTATCCCAATATTTCAAAGGCATAGAAGCATGTGCCAGCATACTTAACCTGTCTCAACAAGATATTGGTGCTTTCATTCAACAATCCCATTCTGCTCATGTGTATAAGGGCAGCTGTGCCTAAAAATAATACCACAATTCTTCAAGAAAGCAGTTAGCACAAGAAACTCTTTGCCATTATCGGTTTGTAACATCTTAATTTTCTTTGACAATTGAAGTTCAACTTGAGTTTTAAAATTCACAAATGCTTGATAAACATCACCTTTTGACTTTAACAAAGTTATCTAAGTGTTTCGAGAATAGACATCGATGAAACTTACATAATAACGAAAACCATTGGATGATGTTAGGGGGGCTGGACCCCAAACATCAGCTACCACTAACTCAAGAGGCTGTTTGTATTGAGTATGAGAAGATGGAAAATGCTGCTTATGTGATTTTCCTAGTTGACAAGCATCACATAATAGAATAGAATTATTGACACATAAGATACATTTCATTACTTTAAGATTGTTTTTACAATGGATAAGGAAGGGTGTCCCAACCGTGTGTGCCACAAATCTAAGTTTGAAGACTGAGCTCTAGCTGAATTATTAACAGAAACAAAGGCACATTTATTTACATTATGAGAATTGAAAACTGCTGGTTATGATGCCTGCTTATAGGAAGAACAGAATGACGTTGAATGAGACTGAGAATTGTGAACTTTGATTGGATTTGAGGATTGTAATGGAAGATAAAAAACATACAGACCATTCTTAAGGACACCTCAAAGTAGAGCCTTCTTCGAAACCTGATCCTTCACAATGCAATAATGAGGATGAAACTCAAGAAAGACATTATTATTGTTGAATTATAGATTATTATTATTATTATTAATCTGTTATTATTATCTGTTTATTTAATAAAGAGATGAGAAGTCTATTATGACTAGAAGCCTATCATGACTATCTCATTCTCCCAAGTTAGGAGTCTTAGCTAGAGTTTGAAGTTTAGTCTAATTCCTATTATTAAGGTAGCATGTTACCTTAATCTATATATATGTTTCACAGGTGTTTGTGCTGAATAAGAGTTTTATTCTCTTTATTACAATCTTCATGGTATCAGAGACTCCTCTGAAACCTAAACTAATTGAATGACCAAGTACGGAATGGCCACTTCTAGTACTTTCTCAACTAGTACTCCTTCTTCAAATCTGGAACCAACTATTTCTCATAATAATGGTGGTTCTGGTTATGGGAACAATGATAATTCCCATATTCCTCACATGCCTATCACAGGTCATAAATTAAATGGACACAACTATCTCCAGTGGTCCCAATCCGTGTCCATGTTCATTTGTGGAAAAGGACGGGACGACTACATCACCGGAATTTCAGAATCACCGGCGAAAGAGGATCCAGCCTTCAAGCAATGGAAGACCGAAAACAGCATGGTAATGTCATGGCTTATCAATTCTATGACAAATGAAATCGGTGAGAATTTTCTTCTCTATGAAACTGCTCGAGAGATTTGGAAGGCTGCCAAAGAGACATACTCCAGCAGTGATAATACTGCAGAATTGTTTGGCATCGAAAGCAATCTATATGACTTGCGTCAAGGGGAGTTG
This sequence comes from Xanthoceras sorbifolium, assembly GCA_003430845.1. NCBI lineage: Eukaryota > Viridiplantae > Streptophyta > Magnoliopsida > Sapindales > Sapindaceae > Xanthoceras > Xanthoceras sorbifolium. The sequence goes on from CM010616.1 coordinate 29,234,533, forward strand.
ACAGTCACACAATATTTCAATAATCTAACTCGACACTGGTAGCAGTTAGATTTATTTGAGAAATATCAGTGGAAGAATCAAGAAGACAGCAGCATGTACAAGGATATCTTGGAACAGGAGAGAATTTTCAGATTCTTGCTTTGGTTAAATCCTTATTTGGATGAAGTAAGAGGTCGAACCTTGGCAACCAAACCTTTTCCAAGTATTCGAGAAGTTTTTTCAGAAGTAAGAAGGGAGGAGAGCCGGAAGAGAATTATGTTGGGATCACCCAATACTGAAAATTCAGCTGCTGAAGGTTCTGCCCTATTTGTGAAAGGAAAATCAGAATTCCTTTAATGATAACAAGTCCAGGAAGAATCGGCCATGGTGTGAACATTGTAAGAGGCTTGGACACTTGAAGGAAACTTGCTGGAAACTGTTTGGAAAGCCACCAGACTGGAAATCACGATTCAGTAAGGATAGTCGCGAAAATACAGCAACCGGCAGCGGAAATACAGCAACCAGCAGCGATAATTTCCAGAACCAGCAAGCTGACCAGAATATTTTCAGCAGAGAGCAAATAGATTTATTGCAGCGACTATTTAATTCTCAGCAGTCCCAACAGCAGCCAGTGATTGGCACAGGTTCGGTTGCTCAAAAAGGTGCTTTTTTGACAGCTCTTAATGCTAGCAAGGGACTACCAAAACCCTGGATAGTCGACTCAGGAGCCTCGGATCATATGACAGGAGATAGGGAATTATTTTACAATTTTGTTCCCAACCATAGCAATTCTAATGTCAAGATTGCTGATGGTTCACTGTCAAAAGTTGAAGGGACAGGTTCTATAACAATATCACCAAACTTGACATTACATCATGTTTTATTGGTTCCTAGTCTTGATTGCAGTATACTTTCAGTGAGTAAACTCACTAATGATCTGAAATGTGTTGCTAAATTTTCTGTTAATCAATGTGTATTTCAGGACTCGGACTCGGGGAGGATGATTGGCAATGCTGATTTGCACTCAGGACTCTACCTACTTAAAGTTGAATCTGATTCTAGCAAGCAATTCTATTCTGCCACTAAAGTTTGTATTCCTAGTTCATCTGTTAAGTTTCCTAGTTCAAATAAGGATAATGATGTTTTCTTGTGGCATTATAGATTAGGACATCCTAATTTCGTGTATCTAGAAAAATTGTTACCAAGCTTGTTTATTAATAAAAATCCTCAATTGTTTGAGTGTGAAGTCTGTAGGTTATCTAAACAAAGTTGTCAAATTTATCCTACTCAGGGTTATAAACAAAGTCGTCCATTCTCCTTGAATCACAGTGATGTGTGGGGTCCTTCTAGGGTTCCTAATGTCACTGGAGCTAGATGGTTTGTCTCATTTATTGATGACCATACTAGGCTTACATGGGTGTTTTTAATGAAAGAAAAATCTGAAATAAGTCAAATATTTCAAAACTTTGTTAAGATGATACAAAATCAATTTGAAACAAAAATTCAAATTTTCAGAACTGATAATGGCAAGGAATTTTTTAACAATGTTTTAAATAAGTTCTTGCTACAAGAGGGAATTGTTCATCAAAGTTCCTGTCTTGAGACACCACAACAGAATGGAGTCTCAGAGCGGAAGAATCGACATATCCTTGAAGTAGCAAGATCTCTCCTATTCACTTCTAATGTTCCTAAATTTTTTTGGGGAGAAGCTGTTCTCACAGCAACTTATTTAATTAATAGACTCCCATCAAGAGTTTTAAATTTTGATACTCCTTGTCATGTTTTGTTAAAACGTTTTCCTCATACCAGACTTATTTCACATCTCCCTATTAAAGGTTTTGGTTGTACAGCTTTTGTCCAGTTAACTCAAATTCATCGTAGTAAACTTGACCTTAAGTCCATCAAATGTCTTTTTGTTGGGTACTCACCAACACAAAAAGGATACAAATGCTATTCCCCTACCACAAAAAGATTTTATTTTTCAAAAGATGTCACTTTTATGGAAACTCAATCCTTTTATGACAAAAACAAAAAGGGGGCAGAGTTTGAGTCTTGTTGTTTTTGGGAAATGGATGATAAGTTTTGCCCTTCTAGTTATTGTGATATCATTGATGATTTGTTGAAATCTCCTAGGAATTTAGAACTTCAATCTACCAAAACTCCTCAAATTTTTTCTAGGAATTCGGACATCACAACAACATCCTATCCTTTACAAACACAATCTCCTATTGTTTATACTAGAAATAGGAAAACTCAAAAGCAATGTGGAGTCCCTATGCAAATCGAGCAGCACCAAGAATCTGAACCGAGCAAAACAATCCGAGAAAATTTTTTGGAAACTACCATTGATAACAGACCTGGAGACAGTGAGCTGCCCATGAACAGTGAGGAAACAAGGGGTGAAAGTGAGCTGCAGCCAGAAATGGAAGACAATAATAGTGCAGAAAAGGGAGAAAATGAACTGCAGAAAAACAGCATACTGCAGACAGAGAATAAAGATGACAGTGAGCTGCCAATTGCAATAAGAAAAGGTCTAAGAGAGTGCCGAAATAGACCAGTTTATCCCTTGTGCAAATATATCTCCTATGATGGACTTTCACCATCTTTCAAAGCTTTTTCAGTCAATATTCTGCCAGTTCAAGTTCCGAATAGCATAGAAGAGGCAATGAAAATTCCTGAATGGGTGGCTGCTGTAAATGAAGAAATCAGGGCTCTTGAGAAGAACAAAACATGGGAAGTGACAGAGTTACCTAAAGGGAAGCATCCGGTAGGCTGTAAATGGGTATTTACAGTCAAATATAAGGCCGATGGCAGTATTGAGAGGTTCAAGGCTAGGCTGGTAGCTAAAGGGTTCACACAGTCATATGGAATCGACTACAAGGAGACATTTGCACCAGTAGTGAAATTGAATACAATTCGTATTCTTCTTTCCATGGCAGCAAACTTAGATTGGAAACTCCATCAACTAGACGTCAAGAATGCATTCTTGAATGGCGAGCTAGAAGAAGAAGTTTACATGAATTTTCCAGCTGGTATAGCAAATTCTGCTCAGAAAAATTTGGTTTGTCGACTGAAAAAATCCCTTTATGGACTAAAACAGTCTCCTCGGGCCTGGTTCGAACGATTTAGTAAGGCTGTAAAACTGAGTGGATTCATGCAATGTCAGTCAGATCATACAATGTTTGTCAAGCATTCTTCTGGAGGTAACATTACTGTTCTCATTGTTTATGTTGATGATATTATTCTAACAGGAAATTGTGGTGAAGAAATACAAAAGTTGAAGTGTTTTCTAGCCAAGGAGTTCGAGAGAAAAGATTTGGGAAGTCTAAGATATTTTCTGGGTATGGAGATAGCCCGTTCGAAGGAAGGTATTGTGGTTTCTCAACGTAAGTATATTCTTGACTTACTAAAAGAAACTGGGATGACAGATTGTAAGCCTGCTGAAACTCCCATGGATTACACAGTAAAGTTGGGACAAGTTGAAGGAAGTGCTCCGGTTGATAAAGGAAGATATCATAGGTTAGTTGGGAAATTAATTTATTTATCCCATACAAGACCTGATATAGGTTTCCCAGTAAGCTCTGTAAGTCAGTTCATGAATAAACCTACAGAAGAACACATGGAGGCAGTGTTTCGAATTTTGAGATATCTGAAACTGACACCTGGAAAAGGGCTGTTTTTCAAGAAGAATGTTAGCAGGAAAGTAGAAGTTTTTACAGATGCAGATTGGGCAGGTTCAATTACTGATAGGAGGTCTACATCTGGATATTGTACGTTTGTTTGGGGGAATTTAGTCACTTGGAGAAGCAAGAAGCAGTCAGTAGTTTCAAGAAGTAGTGCTGAGGCAGAATTTCGAGCAATGGCTCATGGGATATGTGAAGGTGTTTGGTTAAAAAGGGTACTGACAGAATTGAAAATGCCAATTGAAGGGGCTATGCGACTATTTTGTGACAATCAATCAACAATTCGTATTGCAAAAAATCCTGTTCATCATGATAGGACAAAACATGTTGAGATTGACAGGCATTTTATTAAGGAGAAGATTGAAGAAGGGAGTTTTGATCTGTTTTACATGCCTACTGCATCACAAACTGCTGATATCCTAACTAAGCCATTAGCTAGAACAGTGTTTGATGAACTTTGTTCCAAGCTAGGAATGATTGACATCTATCATCCAGCTTGAGGGGGGGGGTGTTGAATTATAGATTATTATTATTATTATTAATCTGTTATTATTATCTGTTTATTTAATAAAGAGATGAGAAGTCTATTATGAATAGAAATCTATCATGACTATCTCATTCTCCCAAGTTAGGAGTCTTAGCTAGAGTTTGAAGTTTAGTCTAATTCCTATTATTAAGGTAGCATGTTACCTTAATATATATATATATATATGTTTCACAGGTGTTTGTGCTGAATAAGAGTTTTATTCTCTTTATTACAATCTTCAGTTATCATTAGCAAACTTAGAAACACTAAGGAGGTTCTTTTTGATGTGAGGAATATGAAGTATATTTTTAAGTAAAAGGGTATGTTTATCAACCGCAAATGAATTAAAACCAGTTGAAGATATTTGCAAATCTGTACCATTTCCCATGAATATTCTCTTCTTGCCTTGATATTCTGTTTTATGCAACAGATTTTGAGCATTTGGTGTATAGTGATCTGTAGCACCACTGTTTGTGTACCAATGTTGATCAACTACAGTATCTGGTATAGCCACCATTACTGTCATTGAACCTGAATTCTGATTGTTGATGTTTCCTTGATGTTGAGCATTGTTTTGAATTATTGTTGTTTCCCTTCTTATTTACTGCCATATTGATAGTTATATTTTCAGATTGAGTGTGTTGCTCAAATCATGCCTCATGAGTGAGCAAGAGAGCTGTGATTTCAAGAACTGAATATCCTCTAGGGACAGATGTCACAGAGATCACAAAAGGATCATACTCTGTGCCTAAACCACTCAAAATATACATCACTTTGTCTTCATCACTACGCTGATAACCTGTGAATGCTAAAGCATCCATAACACTCTTATTTTTCATCAAATATTCTGTCATTGAAGATGATCCTTTCTTTAAAGTTTGTAACTGAATTTTAAGCTGCATTGTGTTAGCCTTAGATTGAGAAGAAAACATTCTCTCTATTGAATACCAAGCCTCACAAGCAGTCAAGCAACCTATCAATTCAGGTAATATTTCTGGACTAATAGAAGACAAAATCCAGCATAATAAGGCCTGATCTTGTTGCTCCCAATCAAGATAGGATTCAGTGAGAGATCCATCTTGATTAAATCGTTCTGGTGGAGAAGCATTACGATCTACAAAGGAAAAGAGTCTGTTACCTTTGATTGCTGCCATTATTTGTTGTCTCCATATCATAAAGTTGTTGTGATCCAACTTCACTGTGAGCTCTAGCTTCATTGGAGTCAGCATCTTCAAACCAAAGTTTATGAGGTGTGTCGTATTGATAGCTCTAGGGAAACTTGCAGAAGCTGTGGAATTTTCATGCTCTGATACCATAATCAACTTTGAATTCTCTCTGGAAAGTTACAGAAAACAAAGTAAAATAATGAAGAAGAAAACCAAAGATTGAAGAATGATTTTTCTATTACTTCTTCTTACTGTAATCTGAAAACATATGCACATATATATACTAATCTAAGTCACACACAATGCATGACTGATACTTAACAAAATACAGCTGTCAAAGTTGACATGGTTAAGATTAATTGGCTAAGAATAATCTGATGTGGCAGTCTGTTACTGATAGTAACTAACTCTCCCGCTTATACTTCAGTTTAGATCATCTGTAGACTGCCACATTCCAATCTCTATAGAACATCAATCTCCAGCAGCCCTTCATGATCAAGGATCAACAACCTCATCTTTAACACTCAAAATCGTACAAAGTGGTTGAGCACTTTTTCATTTACTTCCGTGATAAGGGTTTGAGTCCCACTTTTGCCCATTATATCTCCATGTGTGAGGAGACCCCTTCCTTGTGGTGGAAGTTGCTATTCTAGACCGAGCTTGTAGCGTAATGGCGGGCAAAGAGCGATCATTCAGACCGCCAATGTTTCTGGTGAGTTCCAGGTTTTCTCCTTATGTTTTGTTGCATATAGTCCTCACAATAGTTAATGGATCTACAATCTAATTATCTTGAATCGGTATAATATAAATTGGTTAGACGATATACATTATGTAGTATGCTATGTGGGTTACCAAAAGTTTAGTTGATAATTTTTTTTGATTTTTTGTAAGAGCTTCTGTGATTGAATGTTAGAGTTTTTGTAATAAATAAAGATTGTCAAGTGTGAGATCTGCACGTAATTTAGTGCATAAATGATACAAAATAAACTCAAATTAGGATTCAAGAAGATTTGAATTTGACGGTAAAAGGTTTAGCAATTGAATCTACCCTCCCATATCAAGATATGAGAGGGATTTGGATTTAGTTCATGAAATCATTAAAATAAAAAATAAAGATACATATGAATAATATAAGAATTTCAAGACGTTATGAATTCTAATGTTGTAACGTTATAAAAAGAGCGGTAAAGATTATTATAAAAGGATTCACGGGTCACGAGTCTCAAACTGTATTTATCTCCTAGTAGATTTAAGAAGGCAGAGTAGTTAGGAGTATAGGACCATGTGGAAATCCTGAACTAAAGAGGAAGAAACAAGTCTGGTTTAGATATTGCTTTGACCACGGAAACAATATAGGTCCTGGTGGTCTCTGTAGCACCACACACAAAATAAAAAATCACTTCCTTTCAACTTATTTATAAAGTGCTTTCTATTTGTGCTCTAAATAAGGTAAAGTATTTTGGCTTTTTGATGGGTGTAGGCCACCTACCCCCATTCTTTTCTTCCACAACCAAAGAAAGTTTTTTCCCTTTTGGATTTTTGCATGACTCACTTGACCTAAAGCATCTAAACCAAATTTAACAATAACAAATAATAAATAATAAAACCCCATTATCTAGACAATCACAAAAAATACCTTTTTTTTTATTTTTGGTTTTTTGAAAATATTTTAAGGCCATATTAATATATATCTAACATATATGACTAAAAAAAACCCTGGTATTTGACACTTTTTTAAAAAATAACTCTTTAATTTCAAATTTAGATGAAAATCATCATATGGAAGTGTTTTTGGTACACAATTAGAATAATTTTTTACTAAATTTAAAAATTATAAAGTGCTTTAAATAGACAATAAAAAAGTTTTAATCTAAATATAATTTAGAGGGTTATTTTTAAAAATCATCAAATATCAGAGATTTTTTTTTTGTATATATATATATATATGAAATTGCAATGATTAGATCCAGCATGATTGGTTTTGACCACTTTTTTTTTTTTTCTTCTGATCATCAGAGCAAAGATCTCATGTACTTTTTTTTTTTTTTTTTTTGACATAAGATCTCAGGTACTTTTTTGACTACTCTTCAGTGATTTTTCTTCTCTTTTTCACCCAATGTGTGCAATTCAAGGGAAGCCTCAAGAGGGCTGGCTTTTTACAATATGGAAGTTTGTACAAAAGTTTAAAAACAAAAACCAAAGAAACTGTATAATTTTATTTTTTTTTAATACTAGGTTGTTTAGTTTTTGATTCATGACCACTTAAAGTTGCCAAATAAGAACCCTCAAAAACTTCAAATCAAAGCTTGAAAACTATACACAATTTCAACTTAATTAATCAATTAAAACACTACATGGGTTAATTATTCTTAAATTATGCAACATTGGGATTGGGAGAGTTCTGAAAATAGTTAGTATGGTTGACATACTCTAAATTTATCCTAAATTTTAGTTTTCATCATACCTCATTTTCCATTATGGAAAATCTCATTAAAATGGACTCTCTATTTTGTATGAAACTCTCTAACTACGTGGAATTATTCAATATTCTGAAACAGTTGATGTAATTATTACGAAATAAGGAAAAAGTAAATTTAACGTCATTTATTTTTAACATTAAAGAATGAGTGAATTTACTTATAAAATTTCATGAAAGATTCTTTTTAATTGGATGGAACTTAAATTTAAAAAAGATATACAACCTCTAAACTTTTGGATGCAAAGCATGAGAGAGGATTGTGACATGGATGATAAGTGAAAAGAGCCAAAATGTGTCAAATTGGATATCTTATCAAGGTAAATTATATAATGAATTAATTCATTTCAACAGGAATATCCCATAAAAGCAATAAATAAATAAAATAAAATCCTTTCTCTTTTACCAAAAGAACATGAAATTCTTCTCATGCTTGACCAATGACCACACTTGTCTTAAATGTGTTTTTTTCCTGAGATAAAAAGAGAGAGAGAGAGAGTGGTTGGTCTGTCAAGTGAAATAAATCTCTCAGATTTCCCAACAGTTGCACAAAGTTTTCAAAGTTTTAATGATGAAAAACTCACTAACATGAGCATGATTTAATCACCTTTATTTTTATGAATAAAAAGTAGAACAAAATAATTAGACTTAAAACCAACTTTTTTTAGTTCTTGATGGTTGTGGGGAGCAAAATCAATTTCCAAACAGAGTGAACAATCATGAAGTTCCATTGACAGAGACTTCACACCAAAAACCCAAAAAGCAAATTTTGAATAATTTTTTTTAAAAAAAACTTTGCATTTTTCATAATATTATGCATATATATTATTTTTACTACTCATACATGATCATATATATATATATATATATATATATATGGGTATACCTAAAAATTTTATTAGGGTGGACGAAAATAAAATAATTTATTTTTTCAGCTAATATCAACAATACGAAGAAATTTAATTAATTGAAAAGTAAACTATAAAGCTAGATGGAGACATAATGAACATTACTTCTCAAAATGTATATATTAAACAAATTACATTAAATTTCAATAAGATAATAATAATAATAATAAATAAAACATACAACTTATTTAAGTTTTATCTTGCGAGATTTTATACAATCAAGCTCGTCTATTATATATTCTAAGTCATAGTATCAACAATCTTCCTAATTTTTTAATTTAAATGTATAAATTAAAAATTAAAAAATTTACTTGAGTATAAGAAAAGAGGATAACTGATTATTTTAATCACTTGAGACTTGAGAGAAAGAGAGTATATAGGTAGCCATGTGTGTAAAAAGCTAATTGGTCTGGAGTATATTTAAAATCGGAGAGAAAGAGGAGAAAAAAAATAAATAGGGAGGACTCGTATAATGATAAATTGTGGTAAGAAATTTTTATAATACTAAAGTTCAAAGGTATAATATATAATTATATTTAAAAAAAGGGTAAATTGCACTCAAGTATACTAACGTTTATCATAATTACACATTTAATACTAATTTTACCATAATTACATTTGAATATCCTATAATCCGTTGACCACCATTAAAGTAACGGTTAACCAAACGGATTCAGGTAAAATGACGAGACTGCCCCTACAAAGGAAAAAACAAAAAAAAAATAAATAAATTGAAAAGTCAAATCTGGGTTCGCGATCGAACCCAGCAGCTGGGTTCGATCGCGAACCCAGTAACTGGGTTCGCGTTTGAACCAAGTTGCTGGGTTCGATCGCAAACCCAGGTTGCTGGGTTCGAACGCAAACCCAGCTGCTGGGTTCGATCGCGAACCCATGTCAGAATTTTTTTTTTTGTTGATGTGTAGTTTTTTTTATTTTTAATTTTTTTTAAAAATATTTTTAATATGACGTGGCATGCTCTTATTGGTTGAATGATTTTTTAAATTTTTTAAAAATAAATTTAAACGTAAAAGACCAATTTGCCCCTAAATCCGTTTAGTTAACTGTTACTTTAACGGCGGTTAACGGATTACAGGGTACTCGATTGCAATTATAGCAAAATTGGTATTAAACGTGTAATTACGTTATAAATCAGGTACTTGAGTGCAATTCGCCCTTAACATTTTTTTAAAAATCTTGGCAATGTATATATATATATATATAGATGGCTATTTTATTTTCAGCACTGTTTATATATGCAAGAAATAGAATTTGAGAGTTGAGACTATAGTAGCAGCACATTCTATTTTTTCTTTTTTTTTTTAGATTTACGAAATGTCATGAAGAAACTTAAATTCAATTTCGATAAAGTAAAACTTCGCAGCAGATTCATATGTAATAATTTTTAACACAGTGAATATACCATTCAATACTCATGTTTTTTTTTTTTTTTGAAGAATATACTCATGTTTTTTTAACAAGTGTGCAATTGATTAATTTAATTACTATTATTATTATATGTGCGTGAGGAAAAAAAACCAAAACAATGTTATGATTTGAAAAACTGTTTATTATCAAAATCATTTTCCACGTGCAAGCCTGTTGGTGGTTGGTTCAAACTCTTCATTCACCAAGTACATAGTTACTATGAAAATGGAATAATTCTGCTTAATTATGTTGTTTATTCAAAGTTTAAATAAGCTTAAAAAACAAAAAATTGAAAATGACAATTAAGATATGCTAATTACATGCAAATTTCTTTCAAGTAAAAAAAAGAAAAAAAAATCCCATTATAGGAAATTAGACAAGGAAAAAGTTAATTACCACACACACACTAATTAATCATCACACAGTCTCATTTACTGTTAAAATTCACACCTTAATGAATAATTACATGGTCTTAATCATGTGTTTAGCGAGACATCCAAAAATGTATCACTTTTTTTGTTTTTACCTATTTTTACCTTTTTCTGTTTAAGTAATTGTAAAAGTGAGTTTTCTTGGGATCATATTTTTGAAGCCATTGCAGGCAAAAAAAAGTATAAGCTATAGATAGCCTCTTCTGATGTGAAGTTGTTTTCTTGGTCTTGATCAAGTATTGGCTTGATCAAGTTAGTTGAAGTTCAGACTTCAATTAATGTACTATGGTAATTCTTCATTCCGATAATTCAATTCTTTTGTGCAGAGAATTCGGATTCATGTTCTTTCAAGACAGGAAATTTGTGCAGAGTTAAAAAATGAAAGGGTGTGATCTTTTACTTTAACATAATAAAAACACGAAGAGAAGGAAGAGAGAAATGTGCATGTGTTTACAGTTGAAGTGTTTATGATTTGAGTTTCATATTTATTAATAAATTTATAAAGTGTGAGGTGATCTCTCCTTTCAAGTATAAGTTATTTTTCAAATTTTATCTATAATATTTAATTTCGTTAGATCATAAAATGAGAGAGAGATGGGCCATTTAAAATGATTAAAACATCCACTCAATCGCATTCAGTGTGTGCTCTTTTTTCTTTTACAGTTGCAATCCAAAACCCAAAGCGTGCCTCAGCTGCTGCAGTGAATGAACCAAAAGCCGCTTTCAAACCAAACAGTTGTCAAGACATGTTTCGGTTTCACAAGCCATCAGAGAAAAAAGAAAAGAAGAAAGAAACCCCAATGAAAACTCGATATTGTTGTTGTCTCTGGTTTTTTTTTTTTTTTTTCCATATTCTCATTGAAATTGAACCAACAAACAACCCCATATCGTTTTGCTTTTTTTACAAAGCACTTGTGCAGTTGCTGCTGGTGTCGATTTTGATATATGAAATTTTAAAAAAAAAATGTTTGTTTTGAGAATGTTGTGAAGTGACAGGATTCTAAGTTCCCAAACCTGTTCTATTCAATTATGTTATTTGCTCTCTCTGTTCCTTTACCTCGAAGTACCTGTCCCTCGTTTTGTGCTTTCTTGGGCTCTCTCTCTCCTCCACTAAGAATATGGTATATATTCAACTAAGAGACAAGCATGTGAAGGATGTTCCCATCATTTGTCCCAAATTGGAGTTTTGTTTTTACAGTTTCCACTTCTTTGGCTTTTGTACTAGTTGAAAAAACAATGAAGTGCAAGTTCTACCATATGAGATATAATATATATGAGATTGCTGAATTCTAAGCTCCCCTGTTTTTGAGTTGGAAGAGGGTGATTATACTATTTAATGGCACTGCATTTTCAACTGAATTGACATTTTCAAAGAGGAAGGCATACAAAGCAGATAATAATGGCAGAATATTATAACATAACAATTGCACTGTACATTAAGCTGCTTCTGCATCAAATGGGGTCACTTAGAAGATAGTTCCAGGAACCGAGAGATGGTCTACTACACTTGGAAAAAAAAAAAAAAAAGACTCTAATGGAGGCTAATAAAAATGGGGTTAAATTAGCAAATGAGTGGCCTTAGCTGAATTTTGAGGCACATAGAGAGGGTACAGAAGAAGTTGGATTTTGTTTTAGATGTTTTTTTTTTGGTCTACTACATTACAGGAGCCTGAGGTGGTTTAACAGAGCAGAGCTCCATGGAACCATAATCAAGCAACTCTTCAATCATTTGCTCGATGTGATCATCTTCAAGTGGTTTGAACTGCTGAGAGCTTTCGACTTGGACTTTCTTGACCAGCCAATTTGGCTCACTAGTGCTCTCTTGTTGTAGGGACACCACCACCGGTCTCGTCTCCAGCAACCGCGCTGCCCCACCACCACCACTACCCATTTCACTGCCTCTTCCTGCAATGCCGTTGGCGGCCGCAGCCATGACTTGTGAAGATGGGGTCTTCTGAGGCTGCTGCTCGTGATTTGATGTTTTGGTCATTTGAAGCGAGGCCATGTAGCACCTGTGCAGTTTAGCAGTCAAAGTTGCAGAGAGCAGCTTGGATGAAGAAGACTGAGACGCATTTGGGTTGTATGGGAAGTTGGTTCTGGCTCTTGGCCCACACATGAGCCTCGCAGCCTCATCATAAGCTCTGGCCGCGTCCTCAGCCGTTTCAAACGTGCCTAGCCAAATCCTAGTCTTCCTGCAACAAAACGAAAGTTTTTTTTTTTTCCCCATTAGCAACAGCAAAATAACCAGAATGCCGAAACGTCCAGAGAAAAATGAAGTTAAGATTGAACTTACAATAGGGGGTGGCGGATTTCGGACACCCAAGAGCCCCAATGCCTTTGTCTAACGCCTCTATATCGCTGCTGCGGTCGGGCCATTGTCAGCGAAAAGCGAAAAGTTTCTTTTGGAAAATTGTTTGTGGAAATGCCTGAGTGAGAAAGAGAGAGTTGTGGTGGTGGTGGTGATGGTGGTGCTAGTGAGGGAAGGGAGAGATGGGTTTTTGTAGTTGAGTTTCTTGACAGCCAGAGAGGGAACTAGAGGGACTCTTTTTCAAGGGCCTTCTCTGGCACCCAATTTGAGCCTAAAAAATGGGTCCCATTTCATGTTTTTGGGTCTTCAAAACATTTTTATTTTCTGATATTAGTTTCCAGTTGGCTTATTTGGAAGTTATGATTGTTGAATAAATATATATATGTAATATGTGATGTGATCCAAGTGAAATTTCAAAACTGACCCAATTCAATTCACATGGCAACAAGCCAACAACAATAATAACTTTTGTTTCAAGAAGAAATTAAAATTAAGAAAATAACCCAACTGTTGCTTTATCACTCTTTCTTTCTTCAACAAAATCTAAGGTCATAATCTCATAGATTCTACATGTGAGCTTGATTTGTGTTTGGATAATGACCCAATGCAAAGCTGTTACAAGTTTTTCTCCATAAAATATCACCATAAAAAACTTGATCAGTTATCATATATATTATACAAAATACAAGTTACTAATTTTTTTTATATTTTTTTTAAAAGAATCTTTGAAGTTTGATTATCAGTTTATATATATAGATATCAATATGGTCCTGAAATGGTGCAAATATGATTGGGTCAATCCTTTTTTGGACATAAAAGATTGAAGAATCTTAGACCATAATAATTACCTAAACAATTAAAATCATTTGATCAAATCCATCTACTGTAGTGGGATCAAAGTTGCACCCCCAGAGCTATAAAATCTCTTGAATCAGAAAGAGTGTGGATGACTAGAGAGAATTAATTAATAGATTTACAAAAAAGTAGTGACAGCATAACAGTGAGAGGCCATATCTAGATCTTTCTATATACAAAATATAAGGTTAGGCTATTTGTCATTTTCACGCAAATGGGTTTATATATATGGAAATAGAATTATAAATCAAATGCATGGATTGTAGTGAATTTTTTGGAGAGGACTTGGAGAAAAGCAACAAACACATGGTGGATGGTGTGGGGAGAGAGAGATGTATATACAAAGAGTAGTGTGTTTTTTTAGGGTTTTTGGATGGTCTACTTCTCAATACCGCCCTCATGTTTAATGTAGAACCACGTGCCAACATTCATAAATCCTCCATGTTCTTGAAATTTTTTGATGTCTATCTATTTCATGCTAATTAATTTGATCCATAAGAATGTGCTATTTGGACCATTTTGACTCATGATTTTGTTAATGTCACAGCCTTGTTCCTAAGGCTACTTTTAAAGTAAACATTCTCGTTTTTACATGATTGATTAAACTACAAACACCTTATGTGAAATTAGTTTATAATGTAAAAAAACTTGACACAGTTCATAAACTTTACGTATCCGTTCATATATATACGTAAACGAAAGTAATAAAAACACTTTGTGACACAAGATTTCAAAGACAAATAATGAAAAGGCTGTGTGCCCTATAAACTTAAGTTTGAGAGAGAAAACAATGCTTATCTTCTCATCCCCTCATCAGCTAGCTAGCTGCTATTTTTGACTGCTAAATTTGCTCCACTGACACCATCCGTGCACATGGGGGTGGAGATTGTGAATCGTGTTCATTACAAACATATTTTGTGCATCATCTCTCTTTTTTTTTCTTTTTTCTTTTTTCTTTTCTTTTCTGACACTCAAGAAAAAATATTTATTTGTTGAATTCATTGAACAAATTGGCCAGTCTCCCACCTGCCATGCATATAGTTGTCAGTTATATGTTTTCTGGCAACTTGGGCAACTACATGACTTTTGACATTGTATTGCACTGTATTGAGTCCACACGCTTTAGAACCCTTTAAACAATGAAGTTTCAGTGTTTTGATGATCATGGATGATTTTATTAGTCTGTCTGCTAGTGAACCTTATCTAAACTTAATTTGATTCAAATAAAACTACACTTTTATAATATATAGATAGAAAGTTAAACAAAATCACTCTACGTTATTGATTTCACGGAGTCAGCGAGCAAATCAACCATTAAACTATAGACGTTTTGAAATAATTGAATTAATAATGTTCATAATTTTTATGTGATTTATATAAACAATTCAAATAACTAACGGTTATAAAAAATGTTATCGTCTTTCATGGAAGAAATTAAAAGAAGACAAGAGAAGAAACAAACAACAGATATTATTATAATCTGACTGGGAAGAAGGCTATAGAATTTAGATTGGAATCGAAAGATTGAAAAACTTTGTCTGAATCTTGGTTTACAGCTAACGTTAGACTTCTGACTGATAGATAAATCTAAGGGATCGGATCGGACACACAAAGCAAACCGCGTTGAGTGGGACCAGATTAACGTGGCTGATGAGATAGACCTCTCGTGGTTTTGATGATCATGGACTTGGATTATATTAGCAGTATCTGACGGCTACAACAACATCACATGCATTGTGTGACTGTAGACAGTCCATTGAACATTTAAGAAAAAGTTAGAGAAATTTTGTTGGGATAAGAACATGGAATATCTCTATCAATCACAAACATTTGTTGCGTCATCTAATTTTTTTTTTTTCCTTTTTTATTTTGTTGCTTGTTAGCTGCCATATAGTTTTTTTTTTTCTTCTTTTCTTTTCTTTTCTAAGTCTATTTTGTTGTTTAGTAACTTTTGAGTATTGTTGGTGGTATGTATAAATATATATAAAAATTAAATATTTCTTAAAGTGTGTATGTAAATCTACATTATTAAAAATATTAAATTAATTAAATACTAAGGTAACATTTAGTATCAAACTTGTTACTTTTACTTTGTAACTACATATTCTTACGTGAGTTTTATTATATTTTACAAATATTTTGTTACTTATATATATAAAAACAAATATCTATATACTATAACTTATTATTTTACACGTTACAATATTTTTTTTAACATCATTTATATATATATATATATATTTAACTTAACAATGGGGGTGAGTTATTACTAATATGATCGTATCGAATTATAAAAAGTTTCTTTAATTGTATTTTTTCCTGGTCTTCAGGGAAACAGTGAAGAAAAAGAATTTTAACAGGGAATCAAAGCACAGTTGAAATTTGATGAGTCTGTGGACGCGGTTTCATTGGTGAGCAAAAAAAATAAAATAAAAAGGAGTCGATTGAGATTTTTGAGAGTGATGTGACAGGCAAAAATGTTGTTTGTGTGCTACAACTTCAAGTGCCCGCCTCCTCAACCCCCGCAGTCTATGGGATTTGCCCAGCCTGTTCTTTTGAATTTTTGAAGCCTCATCATATCCCTATCTCATGAAAATGATCCCTCCAAATCCATCGCATCTCCGCCAATTATGTTAATGTGTTATCTTATTTGAAACATTAGATATCCTTTTTAACGTTAACAGTACTTCATATTTTTACGTATATTATATATTTCACTGTTTTGTCCCCCTTTTCTTGCCCCGTTCCTATAGAATTTGTTAAAAGTTTCGAAAAGGAAATTAAATAAACAGTGAGCTGATTGCAATTTATGTTTTTTTTTTAATATAAATATGATAATGTGAAGTCCTATGTATACACTTTTATCATATTGGCGTTAAATATTAAGGTAGAATCGAATATTGAAATTATAGTAATAGCTAATGAGTTAAAAGTGATTGTCAATAACCTAATTAAGATGTCAATGGGATGGGTTCAGGGCGGCTTAGGAATTCCCAACCCCGACCCTAATAAAATTATTTGTCCTAAACCCGTCCCAACCCCTACAATTGAAGACCGTGGTTACGATCGGGGAAATTTTGGACAGGGGAAAGTGGCCCTGACCCCATCCCATCCCGCTTCAACAAAACACACATTTCGCCGCACAATTTTTATATATCAATAATTATTGCTTATAAAATAAACTATATATCTTGAATAAGCTAAATACCAACACACAAAAATATTGTTTAAATAATAATAATTGATTATAAAATAAAATTCACAAAAAATAAGTCATAAAAAAAAGTAAATAGTTAAACTCTTGTTTTTATTAAAAAAATAAAAATAAATTCATAGTATTTATAAACTTTTTAGTTTACATATTAATTTTTATTATTTAATAAAAAATATGTTATTTTATTAATTAAAAAATATATATTAATTTTATTAATGATAACGTAACTAATAAAGTTAGTGTGGATATAACTTTCTATATCCGTCTCGTTTTTAATATTATCCTTAAACTCTCTCAAAATCTATTTATTTTGATTTTACTCCGTCTCGTATAGGGCAGGGCAAGATCCCTAAAGATTTGAGTTTTTTGAACATTAATGAATCATATTGCCAAAATTTTAAGGTCCCAAAAAAAGGAGTTGATGGAAGTTCGAAGCACATGTTTCAACAGTCTTGATTAAATGGAGAATGAAGGGAGACCATGTGATTCAATAGCTTAAAACATTAATTAATAATCTAGAAAAACATCGAGCTTGTGACAGTGACATGTTTTTATAATATTAATTCGAGAAACGAAAATAACCATTACAAATTCACACAAGTCATTTTCAGAGCCATGTGAATATATATATATTCTATTAAAACACTAGAATTCTTATTTCAATTTTCAACTACGCGTTATATGCTGTAAACAAATATATCTTGTTGCTTTCTTCCATGAATAATATGTGATATTCTATGTTACTTGGAACTTCTAACGGCTTCAGTCAAAAGACAATTATTTTTGTTTTTTTATTCCGTTGATATCAACCAATAAATTTACAGTTTAGATATCTATTTCAATAACAGAAAATATCTACTCTCACTTATAAATTCATAAATAATATGTAATGTACGATATAGATATTTACTCCTCTAATATGAGATATTTACTTTCATAATAAGAGAAAAAATAACTACCTAAATATGTCCCTAAATGCTCATAGTGGAATTTGACTTCTTACCACTAAAGTGAAAGAGAGGTGTATTAAATACTTAAACTATAAATGGACGTTCATTAATTAATTAAATAATTAATTTAGGATATATTTTTTTTAATAGTATTCAACGTTATATAATTAATTTTATAATATTATATAATAGCCTAATAAATTTGTAAAAATCGTATTGCAATTGCTAGGTCGGGCTTAAAAATTGGGCCTTGAAAATGAAACCAGTACCCAATTATTGGTCTTTTATTGGTGATAAAGAGACGGTTGTACTTTATTTAGAGTCGATAACAATTCTTCTGGTCTTTTTATTTTCAATGGGCTGCCTATAGATTTCTAATACCGTGTAATAATCCGATTTGAATCTGAAATGTTGTGAGGTAAAAGAAAGTCATTTAATACCAAACCACAATGTGACATCTATCATTTTTAAAATATGAATTGTTTGTATTTAAAAAAAAAAAAAAAGTAATGCTATGTATCTTAATTTTTGTATCTCAAGTAAATTACAACTTAATTGCACTACCATATGGATGCATCTTAATTAGGAACTCATCGTATTCTCATGTAATACATGTCAGTTAAAACTAAAATTAAAAAATGCACATAAATTCTTAATTTAATTGGTTGAGAATTTTTCCCTCTATTTGTTGAGAGGGTTTCAACTTTCAAGTTTCGTATTGCACATAAAAAATGAAGTGTGCGAAGACCCGAGGAGACTCCTCTACTTGGTGTACGAGTAACAATTCGGATCACATTTGTAGTGTTTGATCTATATAGCAGCAGCACCATCACTTCAAAATCAAATTGTATTTTGGACTCTGTTAGGAGATCATGAATTCATTTTCTGTCACATTAACACCATATAAGGAAAATAGAAAACATCCAAATTCAATTCAAACACAATCCAGCTATCTTCAGTTTATATATATATATATATATATATATATTTTTCCAAATATGACTGGAGGCAATCAATAGAGAATGAAAAAGGTGAGAGAGAGGAAATCTGAAACTAAATTCTCCTTTTCCTCGTCAAGATTCTTGATTAGTAAACGCATTCGCTAGTCGCTGTAGAGTATATTTCGAATCAAGTTAGGTGAAATCTATTCCATTGCGGGGGAGAGATATAGAGAGAGAGAGAAGAGAAAGCAAATTATGATTCAATCATTTTCATGTTCAAGATTGTACTCTCCAAAACATCATGATCTTGTAAAACAAGGTATGTCTCTCATTTTTATTTTTATTATTATTATTAACTTCAAAATTTTCATCTTAATCTTTATTAGTTCTCAATTTCTCTGTGTGTGTGTGTTTTTTTTTTCCAAATAATTTTGAACAGATGGGTTGATGAAGAAAATAATATCTTCGAAAAGCGATAAAATCGGTGAGTAATTCCGGACAATACTCAAATTGGTTTTTTTTATCCTCATTTTGATTTTTGAGAAATAGTGATTATCTTTTCTAAATATATTTTTGATTATATAAATTAACAGTATCTCTTTTTTATTTTTGAGAAAAATTAGGAGTATCGCTTGGGTGGTTTCTTTTATTCATGAAACCACAGTTTTTGCGAAAAAGGGTCAGAGGCATAATTTCATCAAATTGAGAACTGAGGTTGAAAACTGATTGCGAACTTATATGCATCTACCTAGTAACTAATACATGTCTGCGATTCTACACATAAATCAAAAATGTCGACAATGAAATGTGACTCGGCATCAATATATATATATATATATATATATATATATATATTTTACTTGGAAGAGATAGATTTGAACTTAGAATGTTAAATTCGTTAAAAGGTGTGGTGCCACCACACTATACCATGTGACCATATTATCAATAAACTTACAAATGATCAAATACATCTAAATCGGGTTGTGTTAAGTGATGTTCTCATATTTTTATATAAATTTTAGTAGTGATTGATTAAGGGTGTTATCAGGACCACAAAATCCAGACGTCCGCACTGGAGAAATACACACTCTTCAACTATATATATTGTACAAGTTTTCAATGTATCCAAAAATTACCTGATAAATTACATATATGGTTTTTGCGATTTCAGGTTGCTTTACAGCACATAGCTTCCTAGACCGAAGTGATCATCACTGCAACAAGAAGCCTATCAAATGTCACCATCAACAAACAACAACAACTTCAACAACATTACTATCAGCTGATCATCATCATCATCATAAAATCAGAAACAGTGAGAATTTGCACAGCAGAAACTGTAAATTATTCAGGAGATCACTTCAGGTTCCTGTCACTCTACAAGATGGGTTTGCCTCAAAATCAGATGATGATGATAATAATAATTTGAAGAGCTTTCAGGATTTTCTCTACAAGAAATTAAATGCATTCTACAGATTTTCTCGTCCTCACACTGTGTATGGCACTGTAAGTTTTCCTTACTACTACTAATTTTCTCCAGAAAAAAAATTAAATTTAAAAACTTTACATTGGAAAAAATGAGTTTTTGTTTTTCTGATTTTTTTTGTTAATTATTATCAGATCATAGGAATCACATCGATTTCTCTTCTTCCTGTGGAAACCATAGCTGATTTGAGTCCCACATTTTTTATGGGACTATTCAAGGTAAGGTCTATAGTGTAAGAGATCACAAAAAGCAAATGATTTTGATTTTTTTTTTTTAAATTTTTACTGTTATTTGAATATATAATAAATTATTTCTTTTTATCATTTCAGGCATTGGTGCCTTCAATATTGATGAACATATATGTGGTGGGCTTAAACCAGGTGTTTGATATTGAAATAGACAAGGTACTAATACAGTATCGGAGTCCTGAGTCAAGTAGCTTACGTATTTATATTAAAATGTATTATATGTTTGTGTTTGGACTGGAGTAGCATGACAAGTCCGTTGATCTTGCATATAAAGTGTATGTTAGGGTGCCTTACTTTTTATGTTCACAGGTGAACAAACCTGATCTCCCTCTGGCATCCGGTGACTTCACAAAAGAAACTGGAATGACAATTGTTTCGACATTTTTATTGATGGTAAGAATATTGCAGATGGCCTGCCGCGATCTCAAATTAATTAAACTTCATTTTCTCATCAGGATCAAAACTCATGAAAAAAAAAATTAGTGCTTGTTTGATCTCATTGTTTTTTTTTCCTTCAGAGTCTGGCTATGGGAATCATGTTTCAATCCCCACCACTTTTTTTGGCCCTCCTCATAAGTTTTCTTCTTGGAAGTGTATATTCGGTAGAAGTAAGTACATATTCTTTCGTGTTAACATAAGTACGCACACACAATAAGAACGGAATCTTAATTTGCTCGGATTCAAATTAGAGTTTTTTGCGTAACGATCTCTTATAACAAGTGTCGCAAAATAAATTAGAGTTTGTTATCTCTCCTGTAGCTTCCTTTTCTTAGATGGAAGAGACATGCATTTCTGGCTGCAAGTTGCATCCTAATTGTGAGAGCTATTGTAGTTCAACTTGCTTTCTTCATACACATTGAGGTATGTATATATATACACAAGAAGCAATGCAGGATTTTTCATTTCATTTTTTGTTTTTGTTAATAAAATTTTCTACAAATTGGTGTCAAATTTTCTGCAGAAATATGTTCTTGGTAGACCTGTAGTAGTTACAAAATCATTGGTTTTTGCAACCGCGTTCATGTGCTTCTTCTCCACCGTTATCGCACTATTCAAGGTAACGGATCCTCTGTTGATTATAAGTTTTCACCTGAACACATCTAAAACTTCTGATTGATCAGTAAGGAGACCAAAACAGGATTGTCGTCTCGTTCAACATAATCTTACATGAAAAAACGAATAAAAGTTCCCCTCTAATTTACTATATTATGGTGCTTTAACAGGACATACCTGACGTGGATGGTGACAGAGATTTTGGTATTCGATCCTTCAGTGTCAGCCTAGGCCAAGAAAGAGTGAGTAAACTTTGTATAAATAATATTTCTCCACGATCATTTTTAATTTGCTAATAAGCTTGAAAATATCAAAATAAAAACGAAAAAAATTATTGTGTTCATTGATTGATTGATTTCACTAGGTATTTTGGCTGTGTGTTAAAATGCTGTTACTGGCTTATGGAGCTGCAATAATGGTTGGAGCTTCTTCATCTTTTCTACCAAGCAAGCTTGTCACTGTAAGAATTTTTGTATACACACACACACACACACATATTTTTAATCTCTCTGTGGTTGGATTTCTTCTCACTAAATCAAGAGATTTTATTACATGATGCAGATGTTAGGCCACTGCACACTTGCTTCGTTTCTGTGGATTCGTGCTCGATCTGTCGATGTTTCCTGTAAAACATCAGTAACTTCTTTTTACATGTTCATTTGGAAGGCAAGTGATGATTCTATCTCCATGTATTGTATTATATGCATAGGCAAAGCCAACTTCATCAAATTTTGGGGACCTGGGTGAATAACAAAAATATTATTTTAACATAGACGAAAACTGGGCCAGCCCCGACCCCTCTCCCGAGTTCAATAAGACCATGAAAAATCAACCCGATTAGAAAAAAGTTTCTATATGCTTTTGAAGTCAATTGTCTCCCTTTTTTAGTTCTACCTAAACTGACAAATTTTATTTATGTTGTGGTTGCAGTTATTCTATGCTGAGTACCTCCTCATTCCGTTTGTACGCTGAGAAGAATTCAAAATGGTTATGGTGCTGCCAGTTTCATTGTATGTCAAGAACAAGAACCTCATCAACGTGTGTAGGTGATTGAAACAATTGGTGGGGCAATTTTCAGAGAAGTTAACAAACAAAATATCATACATTATTTAATGACATTTATATCTCTTTCAAATAACATTTACTTTTAGAGGTCCAATTTTTAGTGCCTAATTTGTTTTAACTGTTTGAAGTTGGATAATTAACTGTATTATGATAAAAAATCACCAAGCTAAAAAAAATCGATATTGATTTAATAAATTATTATGTTTCATAATTCCTTTAATTGATAAATCACCCGTTGTGATAAAAAGCCATTCATAACAAAATCGTGTTGGACACCGATGCG
This sequence comes from Xanthoceras sorbifolium, assembly GCA_003430845.1. Lineage (NCBI taxonomy): Eukaryota > Viridiplantae > Streptophyta > Magnoliopsida > Sapindales > Sapindaceae > Xanthoceras > Xanthoceras sorbifolium. The sequence continues at coordinate 29,257,530 of CM010616.1, forward strand.
ATTGTTGATTGTTCTCACAGGTTTCTCAATGACTTTCAATAAGCTTGTATTCCTCCTAAGAAACTCCCTATTAATTCGGTTGTCAAGTGGCAAACCCCTCCTCGTAGCCGATTCAAAGTAAATACTGTTGTTGCTTATGGGGGAATTGTGTTACAAGACTGGGTGCTGTGATTAGAGATGACCATGGATTGGTTATGGTTGACTTTAGCTTCTCGGTGGAGGTAGTTGAAGCCTTAGCCATTCTTGAGGGGATTAATTTGACCATGGATTGATTTTTTTCTAGAGTCTGATGCTTTGACAGTGGTGAACTTCATTCTTCTGCCGCAATCTCCTCCATCTGAAGAAGGGCTGGTTATTAAGGATTTTTTTCTAGTTTTAGAGAGATGTTCAAACCATGAAATCTCTTTTGTTCCAAGAAGTACAAATGGTGTAGCTCATGCTTTGGCTAAGAATGGTACCAAGGTCCTTGATTTTGTACTTTGGATTTAGGAGTTGCTTCCTTTTGCTTCTCTGGTTTTGGATGACATCCAGGGAGATTTGTAATGTGTTTTGGTGTTTATATATAGGACCATTTTTTCAAAAAAAGAAAAAGAAAAAGAAGATAAATAACCTGAAGTGAGTAACTACTCGAAAGAGCGGGAATATAGCTTTTCTGTTTTTAGTTGGCTGATAGAATCTTTTAGAAGAGCTTTTGAAACTTGAAAATACTTTTTATTTGCCAACGTTAGAAGTGGTTTTTGGACTTTAAAAGTCAAAAGCTAACTTCAAAAGTCATTCTAAACCGGGCCGATATTAACTAAAAAAGAATGGCAACAATAAATCGGGCCCAACCCAAGAATCCATTTTAAGATGCCTCCTCGGCCCAAACTTTTGTCCATTTATTGAACCCTATTATCCTGTACTATAAAAACGCACGTCTGCTTCGTTCTCTGGTTTTTACGATTAGGGTTTTTCGCTGCCCGTCTGTTACTTTCGCAGCCGATCGATAGAAGCGAAAATGGTAAAAATACACGCATGAAAACTCTCCCTCTCTATCTATCTAAATCGACTGATAATTAATACGATTATTTGCAAGTCTTTTTCATTTGAGATTTTTTGATGATTGACATGTATTTTGGAATCATGAACAGCCGTCGCACAAGACATTTATTATCAAGAAGAAGCTGGCCAAGAAGATGAGGCAGAACAGGCCTATCCCTCACTGGATCCGCATGCGCACCGATAACACCATCAGGTTTTTTATGATTTGTTTTCCCATTTTTTTAATAAAAGTAAAAAAGCAGTAATACTTAATTTTTGGTTGATGTTTGTTGCTCAGGTACAACGCAAAGCGCAGGCACTGGCGTCGCACCAAGCTTGGATTCTGAGGTGTTTGGCTGGTTGGTTCGTTGGAGCCGTTCCAGTTTTTTTTTTTTTTTAAAAATGTTTGCTTGTTTTGAAGTAACTTTAGAGTGTTTTTAGTAATTGTTGCAAAGACTGTTATACAAGCCTTATTTTTGTATTGAATTGAGAAGAGAACCCATTTGTATGATCGTCAGCTTCCATGAAGCTTTTGAGCTTTTTTCTATAAGTAATTTGGAATTATAAGTATAACTTCCGTCTTCATATTGATCTTCTTAATCTATTTTTGAGTTATAGTTCATATTTTTGGAAGTTATTTCATGTTCAATTATGAATAAATTTTGTTGTGATTTTCAACGATTGCGTAATTTTTCATATTATTTTTAGTTTTTTACTATGAAGAACTCATAAGCTTCGAATTAAGTTATAGGTTGCATTTTTCTATGCTGATCGTTGAAGTTTTTTTCCGGTGTGTTATTTTGTGTATTTGTCTCTGTAACACTTGTTCCAACTGCTTCACTATTGTTACTGGTATGCACAGCGTTTTGATAATTATATCTAATGGGAATGTGTTAATTATTGCATTTTGAAAACTTGGTGAAACAGTTGGATATTTCATGAGAAAGTATAATACGTTGTTCTATCTATGTGTTATCTTTTCCTTTGTAGAATTCATATACTATAAGCTTCTGTAAATTACTGTAATGATGTGGAAGGATTACCTGTTATCTTCAATTTGATCACCTGCCCTGTTACTTATAGTGCAAGCTTGCCGTGTGTGATTCGAGGGTGTTTAGTAATATACCAAATTGAGTTGAGTTTTATGAATGCATGTGTTGTTTGATGTGGGAATGATCTATTCCAATCTCTTTCATTTCTTAACTGCTATGCTAGTATTGTGCTTCTTGGTGGTACTAAAGTTTGTGAGGCTTATTTTTGCCCCCTTAGGTTTCTGAGTTTGCGTTGTAATAATATTGAGTTTTTCGAAAGGAATCTAAGTATGGAGGTCATTATATTACTTTCTGTGATGTAACTCAAGCTTCAACAGCTTTGTATTCTTCATCTGTGAATGAGAGATTGGATGCCCAATATCAATATTGGAGTTGCAAAATATTACTAGTCAGTTTCTCTATGGTTCTTTTTCTGAGTTTTCTTAGTTCTAAGTTTTGGGATTATGGTTAGGGATGTGTCTTTGCCATGTTGAAAACTATAATGCCAATGTATCGCAAGGTACAGATGGGTAATCTCATGTCGAATATGAATCAAATAACGTCTCTGATGGCTAATCTCTTGTAATGTTGATTTTGTTTTGTTTGTATTGAATGTCAAATAGCTAGTAGCTACATAATGTGCCCAACATTAGGCCAAATTTCGTCCTGTTATGTCTCAAGTTCATAGGCCAACAAGCTTTCTTCTTGATTGGGGTAACTGTGTCCAAAACTATTTGTCATTGCATTGCAATGTCGAGATTGGTTTATCTTGTATTGAATGAGAATCCAATATTCTACGGTAGTATGAAAGGTAAATGGCTACTTGCTTTGCTCAATAGCTGGATAAAATTTTCTTCTTGGTAGGTCTGGTTGACCAGCGAACAAGCTTTCTTGCTCCGATGTGCTCTTGACTTCTTGCTCCGATATGCTCTTGACTTCTTGCTTGGATATGTTAGTTTGTAAAAGTGACTGCTCCTTGTAATAAATTTGTGAAATTCACATTTATGCAGCTGATTCTATTACAAAATTAACTCCAAATGATTCTTAAAAAGTATGGCATAAATCAAAGGGCTTGAACTTTTTCCAACCCTTCTTTTTAATAAGGAACATTATCTCCTGTGGATGATTATACAACACTTTTGATCATCTACAACGGTTTTGAATCCAAATTCATTAGAAGACACTGCATCCGCACGAAACAAGCTGCCCTTTTACAAAGAAAAATAAATTTAAATGCCGTTATAATGGAGATGGTTAGATTGAGAAATAGTTATTGGTTAATACCTCCTCAACCAACCCAATTGAAATTCCTCCGACGGGTGGGCTCGGCTCCCATTCGAGTCGACCCTATCCGAGATTAGAACCACGCTTTTAATTGGGCACTTTGTATGCTGACAAATGGCACTTTGTAAAACAAGAGTCAAAACTCTCTCTTATGGCATGAATGAACAGCCACATCGGTAACGCTAACCACTCCTCTTCTTCAACCACTGGAAAATGTCCATTTTGTCCTCAACTTTATCGAGCAATTACAGCCCACAGCCCCACAGCACACAGAATCGTAATTCTTATATCAGTGTCGATTCAAACACAACTAGTCACTCTCGTGTTCATCGTCGACAGTTTCTCCTTTTCCAGGTACGAGCTCAGTTTAAAATATCTTAAATTAACAGTTTTGTCAATCGAAAGTCAAGCGTTGATTCTTCTAATCAAGTGATAACAATCTACTATTTTCAGTTTAAAATTGTAATCTTCTTATAGATCACGAAAACATATCTGTATTGACTGATTTTTACTCGGTTATAAAAATCTTATCTCTTGCACTGCTTTATCTTTTATTTGTCAGTCCAGATGGCTTCGACAATGCTCTCTTTTGCTTCTGCGTCTGCTTCCGCTACTTCGCTGTCTTTGCACGACACTCTCAAGGTACCGTTAATAGTATAGCGTCGTCGATTTTCTCTTTTATTTGTAGTTACCTTTTGTGGTTCCTCATAAAATGGTAGAAAAGGAAAACAATCTCTTCGACCAAGCGGATTGTGATTGGTGTAGATCATGACAAAGTTTGTATTTTATTTTTTATTTTTTATTTTTTTTGTGCAGCGGAAGGTGAAGCTTGGAAGTAACAGTTTGAGTACAGGATTTGTGAAGACAAAGGTGCGACTTTTTAGTTACCTCACTTACGAGCTTTTAATTATATATTTGATCCTTCGCGTATGCGGATAACTGTAGAAGAAGATTAAGTTTTCTTTGATGATTTTCGTTTCGATAAGAAAGTTTACGAAACATGCTTGTCATTGTTAATTTTAATTAAACTTTGGAACTTAGATTCCTGTTGTCCTCATTGAGGAGTGGATCTGTTGTCTTCATTGTAAATTTTGATTATAATTGAATTTGATTTTAGATTTGAGTTTTTCCATTCATGATTTGCAGTCTTTCAATCGCATATCTATGGCCGTTGCAGTCAATGTTTCTCGTTTTGAGGGTATAACAATGGCTCCCCCTGATCCAATTCTTGGAGTTTCGGAGGCTTTTAGAGCTGACACAAACGAAATGAAACTTAATCTTGGAGTCGGGGCTTATCGAACTGAAGAACTACAGCCTTATGTGCTTGATGTTGTTAAGAAGGTTAGTTTTCTTTCCTCAACCAAATGTTGAGTTTTTGTGATTGAAAATCTTTCTGATGAAAGTGTAAAACTGAGCATTGGTTTCTTACATGGTCAATTGGAGCTACAATTAACCATATTGAGATATTTGGTTTTCTAGGCGGAGAATCTTATGCTAGAGAGGGGGGAAAACAAAGAGGTATATCAATGCACTCAAATTCATGCTTAATTGAGGCCATTGTTCTAACCTAGGATCACTAACTACAATGTAATTGCAATTTACAGTACCTCCCAATCGAAGGTTTGGCTGCATTCAATAAGGCCACTGCAGAGTTATTATTTGGAGCAGACAACCCATTGCTAAAAGAACAAAGAGTATGTGAGAATTCAGACCATTATATTGTGGAAGGAAATCATATTTTGTTTGTCTATTGAGTATATAATCAGAAATTTTGTTGGTTACTTATCAATTTATTTTTAACCTTTTTTCCAGGTTGCAACTGTTCAAGGTCTTTCAGGAACTGGTTCTCTTCGACTAGCTGCAGCTCTTATAGAGCGATATTTTCCTGGTGCAAAAGTTCTAATATCATCACCAACTTGGGGTGTGTATTATCCCTTGAACTTGTTTGTGGAGTTTTCCTTAAGGATCTTATTTCTTTGTTCTAACAGAATCATCTTACAGGCAATCACAAGAATATTTTCAATGATGCTAGAGTTGCATGGTCCGAGTACCGTTACTATGATCCAAAAACAGTTGGTTTGGACTTTGAGGGAATGATAGCAGACATAAAGGTTACATCTTGACCAGAAGTGCCAAACTTTCTTTCCGTCTTATTGATGTAAAGAATTTCTTTGTTAGGTGTCATGTGAAACCATATTATCGCCATGAATAAAAAACTCCATGCTGCTATATCTTCATAATGCATTTTGGTGCTAATCATTTAACTAATCACTTATTCTCATCTATATCACTTATTTAGTTGATTTTCTTTTTTTAAGTTTTATTTGAAGGAAAGGGGTGGGAGCAGTCAGGTTCATATTTAAATGTTTGTCATCGAGTATCTCAGTACTAGATGTACATATTAGAACAAAGTAAAATTGACCTATACTTCTTTTTCTTTTTTCTAATTTCAAGTGTTAGGGCTCTTAGACCTACATAAGTAACTTTTTCTCTTTGATAACTATCTTACCAGGCTAATTACATAGCTGGGTATATATGTTGATTTTCCGTTTCCTTCTACAGAATGCCCCTGAAGGATCTTTTATCTTGCTGCATGGCTGTGCTCACAACCCAACTGGCATTGATCCAACCCCTGAACAGTGGGAAAAAATTGCTGATGTTATTCAAGAGAAGAACCACATTCCATTTTTTGACGTTGCATACCAGGTAGTGCTTCTTTGAGATGATGATATGAATATCAGTTTCAGCTTTAGTTATCCTGCTGAAATGAAAATAAAAGGACTCCAAAATATTTAAATGATTTATATATCATCATATTGAAAGTTGTGTTAAATTATAGGGGGATATTTGGACTGACCTGTAAATCCTAATCCTGTGGTGTATTGTAGGGATTCGCGAGTGGCAGCCTTGATGCAGATGCAGCTTCTGTTAGGTTGTTTGCTGCTCGTGGTATGGAGCTTTTTGTTGCTCAGTCATACAGTAAAAATCTTGGTCTTTATGCAGAAAGGATTGGAGCAATGAATGTTGTCTGCTCATCAGCAGATGCTGCAGCAAGGTAACGTGAACCATTAGGTTGTGTTCCTTATCAAACTAGCATTCTGCCAAAATATGTGCATACTAAAACTCGTACAGAAACAGATTGCTATGTTGCAGTGTCACTTTTATTCCAACATATTAGCCTTGTCAAGACCCCCACCACAAGTTCTTGCATAACGTCTGCACAATAGTTTAGATTTCCTTTGGAACGCGTTGTATCCATGTTTTCTCAACATCATCATGTCATTGATTACTTCAACATCTAGACCCATACCGCTCCTTGTCAATGATATATTAGCTATTTTGAGTTGCCCTTTAATATTTGGATTGGGACCATATGCTTCATTGTGACAGTCTTGAAATCGCTCAGTTGTCTCATGATCCGAGGTTTCTTTGGCAAGTTAAACAAGGGAAAAAAAAGAATAATCTTCTATGTGAGTACAATTGACTCACTTACAAGTGGCAGATCATCTTGGTTGTTACGTGCTAATTCGTATTTTGTATTCTCAGGGTGAAGAGCCAACTTAAAAGGCTTGCTCGACCTATGTATTCTAATCCCCCCGTCCATGGGGCTAAGATTGTGGCCAATGTGGTTGGGGATCCAGCTCTCTTCAATGAATGGAAAGCGGAAATGGAAATGATGGCTGGAAGGATAAAAAACGTGAGACAGAAACTTTTTGACAGTCTCTCGGCCAAGGATAAGAGTGGAAAGGATTGGTCATTCATTCTTAAGCAGATTGGCATGTTTTCGTTCACAGGCTTGAACAAAACTCAGGTATTTACCTCTTCGCAATTTTTTCTCCCTCAACTTTTGAGCTTAGACATGTTACAGTATTCGCAGTTCGAGCTATTCGAATTAGTTTCACTACTGCTATGCAACAGTTTACACTTTTGTTCCAGACTCATGAAGTTCTCTGTTATTCTTTTTTTCTGATACAGAGCGAGAACATGACGAATAAGTGGCATGTGTACTTGACCAAGGATGGAAGGATATCCTTGGCCGGATTATCTTTGGCCAAATGCGAATACCTAGCCGACGCCATCATCGATTCGTTCCATAACGTCAGTTAAAAACCGTTGGGATTCCGAAATCCATATTAGAAGCAAACCATTAAAAAATTTTGGTGAGTTCAACATTCGACAATCATTTTACTATAGTCTTGTGACAACTTGTAATAATTGTAACATCTTGGCTGTGACTGTTTAAAGTCTTGTAATTGGAGTTTGGATTGAGGCAATATGTGACATTTATATATTTTTCTTGGAAGAGCTAGTTAATAAAATAAATAAAAGTTTTTAGATCCTCACAGCAAAGTTTGTATAAATATTAAATGACCTTATGTAGTGTACCTTTGAAGAGTTTATCAAAAGAATTTTTTTAATCTTATAAACTCTTTTCAGTTTTTTATTTTTTTATCGTTTGGTTACTCCTCCAGCGGTGCTTTTAACCATTAAAAAAATTGTCGGTTTTTTTAAATAGATTCTTTTAACTTTTAAAAATATTAAAATATCTAATATAGTATAATTCTATTATATTTTATTAATTTTATACTATTTTTGTTATTTAAAATTATGTTTTTTATTTTGATAATCCTGTTATTTTAAAAAGTTTTTTTAATTAATGGGAAAACGATCAACTTTTTTTTTTTAAAAAAAAAGTGTTATTTGTAGAAAGATTTAAAAAAGTATTATTTATAAAAGGATTTATTTGGAGAAGCTCAAACGAACCTTAGCACGGTGAAAGGTCCTAATAGTTTTAGCTTGATTTCCTTTTTTGTAAAATATGTGATGAAACTAGAACCTGAAAATCTTATCAAATCATTTATTGATCACGAGTAAACAAAAAATAAATAAATAAAACCTATTAATTCAACCTTTTTTTATGTGTATAAGAATGAGTCTGGTATGAACAAGTGATTTTATTTTTCCAGAATGCTAAGAGACATCATCATCCATGATACACCTAAAAAAACCTTCAATTTACAAATGTGATGAAGATTCCGTTTCTCTTTATCATCTAAAACCATCAAATATATAGCTTGTAGTGTAAGTGGGTGACAAAACTTTATATCAGCAGCGTCACAGAAACTGCTTTTCTTCAAGGTACATTAGGTGTCCACAGGACCAGGAGGCACAGATGGTGTAATTCTTAGAGTCCCTCCAAGCTCAACGGGAACGAGAGGTACAAGAGAGTGCAAAACGTCAGTTATCAGCGGGCGGTAGCTCGGTTCTGGTTGTACACATAACACAGCAACAGCAGCTACCTGTAAAAACAAACCATATACAAATTTGCAACTCATTGTTGTAACCTGTACACTCAAGCCACATATTCCATTCCATAAACATTCTCAATGTTGACATCAACCATTTCTAACCTAACCTTAATCGTGAAAAGAACAACTGTTTAATAAAAAAATCATTCTGACTAATTCAGAGGCTTGTTGGCATTGACACGACGATAATGCAAGCAATCCAACCAAACAAATCAGCTCAACCAACCAACCAATAAAATTTATTGTAAGTTTCCCAAAAGATGGATAGATAGATATCCAGATTAACATGAAGATTGTTTTCAGGCCTTGATTCGGGGTCTATCCACACGTAGAAAGCGGAAATACCTAAGTGATTTAAAGTGTCACAAACCTGGTATAAATGCTTGAGATCCATTGTATTTTTTATCACAGGATCTACGATGGTTGGAAGTTTAGATCTGTCAGTGAGATGAGGCATTGCCTGCATTTATAAAATAGGCTCAAAATTTTCAAAATTCCAAGTCTTTACATAGAAAAGGGAAATTTATTTACTCTATGGGAGGGGTTGAGACAAAGCATGCGTACCCATGTGACAATAGATTGGCACTGAGCTGGTGCCAGTTTCTCCACGGGCCTTTTTCCCAGTAAAAGCTCTAGAAGCACAACCCCAAATGCGTAGACATCACTTTTGTCAGTTAATTTACCTATAAGAGATTAAAAAGAAAATTTTGGTATAAGAAAAACCAAATAAACAATTACAAATTGCATCAAGCTCATAAATGCCTTTTAAATTTATGGTTTTGTAGTAATCTATTGGCACAGTACTCTTGGTATCAACGAAATGCATAGCGATTAGTGATGACACCAGACAAGAAACAATTTACAGAATCACACATTGATGAAAAAACAAAAACATTATTTGTGATTAAATTGTGACTCATCCCAAGCTCATTCATATGCATGCCAACCATTAACAATACTATTTAATAAAAGCACTCTGTCCAAAATAAATAAAATAAAACAAATAATGCAACCCTTTTGATATAGTTGAGAACTAGTGAAAAATAATAATATTCTTGAGGACTTGCATGTCAAAGACACCATATCTAAGGCAGCAGTCTCAAAACATCCCCACATGTAGTTTCCTGGATTCAAATTTACCACCACCAAATCATGCAAGATCTACACTTTTAAGATTAGAATCAAGATAGATTTGTGCATAAGAGGTTCTCTAGATGAAACCAACATAAATTAGTCCAGATGTGTTGCAGTGGCAGAACATGTGCATCCATCACATAATTGAATACATCAACTCACAGCATCTCCCAACATAATTGAAATCACCAAGGATCCGACCAAAAAGAAAACCGTAGAATCCAAATATTGATATACTAACAGGTTAGCTTACCATCTAATAGATACTCCGGGGCAACATAACCCAAAGTGCCCGAAAGCTTAAGGTTATTCTTGTTTTGGGTTCCATCCACTATGGCAAGACCGAAATCTGAAATCTGAATCCGGACCAAATGAGAGAGAGTGAAAATGTATTAGTGAATTCCATGCAAGGTATCAATAATGTATGGTAGCCAATATATTAATACAAACTAGACATTATTATAAAGAGACCTCATTAATTTTTGTTCTAACTATTGTTACCTTAGCATTGAAGTTGGAATCCAAAAGTATATTAGATGATTTCAGATCTCTATGGATGACTGGTGGGTTGCAGTGATCATGTAGATATTCTAATCCTCTGGTCAACAGTTGCAAATATAATAATTGTCATTAAAAAATCAATAAAAATAAAATACCATATGAGAAAGAGAAGCTCACCTTGCTGTATCAAGAGCAATTTTCATCCGCATATGCCAAGTTAATGCCGATCCACGAGAAGGACCTGAAAAATATTAACAAAATCTCATCTTTTCTTTCTATTTCAAGAATACAACCAAAGCACTCTTCTGTTTTAAAAAATCTCTCAATTTGAGAGTAAAGAATGAGATAAATGTTTTACCATGCAATTGAGTTTCAAGAGATCCATTATGCATCAGTTCATAGACAATAAACCTCGAGTCGCCATTGACACTATAACCCAAGATAGAAATTATATTTGGATGCTGAATACTGCAAAGCAAATTCACCTCATTCTGCAATTCCAAACAACAACAACAACAACAACTCCAGTTCAACACCACCACCATAAAAATTCCAACTAAAAATGAAAATGAGCAACAAGATAATTGGCCCCCAAAAGATGGTACCTCAAATTCTTTACCAGCATCTTGAGTTAGACAATTCATTTTCTTGACTGCAACCTCCAAGTTATCATCCAATCGAGCCTTGTAAACACACCCAAATCCACCCTCACCCAATATGTTGCTCTCATGAAAATTGTCTGTTGTTTTCTCTAGTAGCTTATAATCAAGAAATGAACTAACAGATCCCTTCTTGCTAACCATCCTTACAGAGTTGAATTTACCCAAAAATGGTGATAATACAAATCCATTCTCAGCATCTTCACATTTAAATAAACAGAGCAAACAATCTTAGAAAAATCTAAAAAAACCAAAACTAATGCATGTAAACAGTGAAAAAATAAAATAAAATAAAATATATATACCTGGGCTCTTCTTGGCATTCTTGTTACTAGATTTGTGTGAGTACTTCAAGTGGTAGAACCACAAACACAATAACCCAAATACAATGGCACCAAGTGCACTGCAAGCAACAGTGAGTGCAATAAGCATTCTATGGTGTGTATGCATTTTGTGTTGCTGCTCATCACTATCCATTTGAATTCCTGATAAAAATTACATTAAAAACAAATAAAATTATAGAAGCAGAAGACTTGACAAAGAAATCTCAAAAGTAAAAATCATGGAGATTTGTAGACATCCCAAAGTAACAAATTGAAGGGAAAAAAAAAAACAACCATTTGAAAGTTTGTAATAAGCACATTAACAGTAGAAAAACAAACGAAATATTATTTATAGCATTAAATGCACCAAAAATAGTGGTTGTTTTGGAATTTTGAATTTCCAAGTTTGAATTTTGAATTGACAAAAACAGTTCTCCCCAACTAAAAAACAAAAACTGAAATCGTGACAAACCCATGACATGCTAAAGAAACCAACCAAGCACCAGTGGAACATACAAGCACACCAGAGACAGAAAGAGGGTACTACTACCTGGAGAGAAGGAAGCCATTGAAGAAGAAATAGGAGAAACGGAGGGTGAGAGAGCTGGAGCAGAGGACACAAAAGAGTCTGGGTTGTTGTCTAGTAAGGCATGAACAACCCAGACGGGTTTACAAAGAAAAACAAGAATGTGAAGAAGAAGAAGAAGAAGCTTCATTTGTGTGTCTTTTTTTTTTTTTTTTTAACTATGAAACAACAACAATACATGGATGAGGATAATAGAGATAGTGAAGCATGGCTAGGCCTTCTGTTTCTTTTTCAAAAAATTAAAAAAAAAAAAAAAAAAATTTGTTCCTCCTTTCTTAACTGACTTTCTCTACCCTGCAAAAGGTACAAGGAGACAAAAGGATGCAGAAGAAAGTAATATATTTTTTTTTTGTTGGAGTGGGGTGCAAGTGCACAAGAATCATGTGGACCAGTCATGAAATTGCAAAACAACAAAAATATTTTTCATAAAACAAATCACAATGTTCATGTAATCAACCATCCTTTACTGCTTTCAAACATTTAAATCTGAAAATATATATCGAATTTATTTTATTTTTTTTGGGCAGTTTTCAAAATTCAAAAACGTCAGTCTATTTTTATAAAATAATGTTGTTTCAATAATATGGTTTCTTCTGAAAGTGAATTATAACGTGTAAATCTTTCTTCAAAATAATTTTATTTTCAAAATTAATGAGAAATTAATGTTGTAAAGTGTCTTATAAAACTTTTTTTTTTTAATGTCCCTTTTGTCTATTAAAATTGATAAAAGGGGTTCATTTTCATTGGCTAAGGAGTCTAATTTTTCAATTTAATTCTTTGATATAACTGAATGTTTATTATTTCGGCTTTGAGAATTTATTAAAAAATATGAAAGAGTAATCTCGATATCTCATATATTAGATTTTAACGAACGATTAACTTCAATCGGATTAATCTTAACAAATTAGTATTATTACCTAATTTTAATTAACCTATTAAATGCACATACAAGACCAAGCTTTAACCCTTTTGATAACCCAACCTAAAATCTCAATTTAGCCTCCTTAATTATCAACCCACTTTAAGAAAAAACACATTTTTGCTTTTAACAACTTTTAACAGAAAAAGTTTTGAACTAGGTTTCTGCTTTAGCTTATGTAAATGGAGAAATTGATAAATTGAACAGCTCAAAATTGTTTGCTTTACCCAATTTGAGAAAAAAATGTTTTATTCATCAATTTTTTTTTTTTATATATAGGGTGGTGACTATTCAAACTTAAAACATTTTTAGACTGAGTGCCCACCAAACCCGTTGCATATTAATTCTCTCTTGTTAGCTTTACTTGCTTATTTATTTTATGAATGTGACTGCTGACAAAGTCCTGCTATTATCAAGTCATTAAAGTTGTTCTTGTTAAGTTTTAGATTGGATCTGTTTTAATTAATGTAAATAATTCTGATTATTTTATGATTTTTTTTCATATATTGAATTACATTTATATGTTGTAAATTTGTTAGATAGATGTGACTGTGTTTTCAATAGTAAAACTAATTGTGTCATGGTATATAGACACATGAAATTAAAGTATTTTAACAATTGAAATTATATATGCATTTGAAAATAATGCAACTTTCCATTAATCCAATGATACAACATTTTTTAGATCAGTCACCATTTTCTGACTTAAATCATGTTAAAATTAGATAATTTTCATCTATTTAATAAGAAAAGTTTTTAATACGACAGATATATTATATAAATAATATGTTGTCATATAACAATAAATTTAAATTTAAATTTATACGTAGATATGTACTATTTTTTTTTCAATTGTATGAATAGGTGGTCTAACACAACTACACAAGTCACAGCTATTATCTCCAGTAGACAGTAGTCAGTAGACCGACAGATTTGATGAGCTTTTCTTGCAAGAAAGAGTAAGATTTTTTTTTTTTTTTCCAATTATTTAAGATTATATATAGGCCCTTCCATTATCAAGTTGATTTGAAAAATATGTAACTAGTCACGTGTTAGGTGAACGATGACTTACCGGTTTGAAACCAAAGACAGCCGAATCCAAACAGGTCACATTCACATTCACATTCACAATCACTCCTACAATTATGTATTATTTACACAATTTATTCAATTCCCTCCCTATTACTCAGCTCTATGCTCGTAGAAAGTTATACCTTATGTATAGAAGCGTACCTAGAAATTTTTGTTAGGGTAGACGAAAATAAAATAACAAAAAAAATTTCAGCAAACATCATCAATGCGAAGAAATTTAATTAATTGAACAATAAAGATAAAACTATATGGGAGATATAATGAACATTATCCTTCAAAATATAAAATTTTTTAAATTTAATTTAATTACTAATAGGTAAAATAGTAATAATACCAAAGTTAAAGGGTTGATATGTAATTATGTTTAAAAAAATTAAAAAATCTTGGCTGGGCAACTGTCTGGCTTGCCCTCCATATATATCCGCCTCTGCTTATGTATCTTTCTCCGTATTGTGAAAGTAGTTATTCGAACAACATTAATGGGAGTCGATTTCGTTATGTTATGATCAATTCGTGATTCTTGTAGGCCCACAAAAAGTTCTATGTTATCGCACATATTCCCGTATTGTGAAAGTAGTGGACGCCATTATAGTTATCAATACAACATTAATAGGAGTCGATTTTGTTACGTTATGATAAATTCTTGATTTTTGACTGTGAGCCCACAACAAGTTATATGTTATTATATCTCTTTCCGTATTGTGAAAGTAGTTATCCGAATAACGTTAATGGGAGTCGATTTCGTTATATTATGATAAATTCTTGATTCTTAGTTGTGGACCCACAAAATGTTATATATTATTGTACCTCTTGTAGACCACGAAAATGGTAAGACGAGGATCGAGGTACTACACCTGCAAAATAAGAGTCGAGAGGTCGACCGGAGTATTTGGATATCGGGGTGATGCCGACCAAGTACACTCTGACGATCAAGTTAGTTTGGTAGACAATAAAAAGGAAAAAAGGGAGAGTAAATAGTAAAATATACTTCCTGGGTATGTCTCGCCGACGGTAGAGGGTACAAAACGGAGGTGATCGAAATCACGTGTGAACAGTATTGGTCGGTAGCCGGAATTTGCTTAAGGACGGTAGTCCTCGGAGATCGTATTGCCGGAGTGGCGTAAAGCGATTATGAGTTCTGAGTGCTTGAGAGTGATTGAGAGTGAAAAATTTCGTAAACCCTCACTCTAAGTGAGGGTTGGTTTATATAGGAGGTGATATACCCGTTGGTAGGTGGATCACCATCATTGATTTCTCAGCGTAGATCAAGGAGAACGTGATTGCCTTCTTGACCGGATCTATCAGACTTTGGAATCTGATAAGATTTGACTTGGTAGTCACGACCAGGAGATGATCTATGGTGTAGAGGGTGAAAGTGATCGAACGACGATCTTCTATAGGTTTGAACCCTTATAAGATAGTTGAGCGAACTATCATCTACCCTTATGGTTGAACGACAAGGGTATCTCGATGGTTGGGTCAAGCCTCAAAGTGAGTCAGGCTGAGACCAAGGTACTTAGTCGAGCGACATGGTCGAGCCATGTGTGCGGTCGAACTACCGTGTTTGAGCATTAGCTTCAGGATCAATACCTTTTGTATCAGGTAAGGTGGTCGAACGACACTTGACCCTTAATGGTTGGGTCAAGTTCCACGGTGAGTTACGTTGAGATTAAGGCCCTTAGTTGAACGACATACTCGAAGTCATGTCATGGTTGAACCATTCTCAATGTGGCTCAACGGTCAAATGACATAGTCGAACCATGTTACCACAGTCGAGCAATGCCATCATTGAGATGTGTCTTCTTGGGCCTTGGATTTGGCATGTTTGTATAAATGTTGAGTCCATATGCCTTATGGTTGAGTGACATGGTCAAGCCATGACACTTTGGTCAAGTGACATGGTTGAGCCATAACCCTTTGGTCGAGAGACATAGTTGAGCCATGACACTTTGGTCGAGCAACATGGTCGAGTCATGACCCTTTGGTCGAGTGACATAGTCGAGTCGTGACCCTTTGGTTGAGCGATATGGTCGAGTCGTGACCCTATGGTCGAGTGTCATGGTCGAGCCATGACACTTTGGTCGAGTGACGGTCGAGCCATGACCCTTTGGTTGAGTGACGGTCGAGTCATGACCCATTGATCGATTGATATGGTCGAGCCATGACCTTATGGTCGAGTGACATGGTCGAACCATGACACCCGAATCGACTGTCAAGGATGAGGTATGACACTTGGATTGAGCGTCGAGGTTATTGGTCGAGATACAGAACTTGCTTTTAGGTTTGGGTATGGGTCTTAGTATGATGCTTTGGGCCTAACCAAATTTGGTCACTACACATCTTCCCGTATTGTGAAAGTAGCTATCCAAACAATATTAATGGAAGTCGATTTCGTTACATTATGATAAAATCTTAATTCTTGATTGTTGGTTGTAGACCCACTGGATTAGGTACAAATAGTAGAACCCATCAAATCAAGATGATCAAACGGTTGATAGATGGTAAATCATTTGATGAAATGGACTAGGACTACCGTGGAAAAACAATTGATATCTATAAGAAGATAAAATTATGTTATATGTGCATGTATGTGTGTGTTTTTGAGATTTTATTGATAATTGTAATTTGATATGAAAAGAAGATGACGATGCATTTGGCTTTCATTCTAGTACCGTTTCGTTGAAAGAGAAAGTACAAAACGACATGCTATGTCTACCAACTTCTACTACTACTACCCCACTTAGTCATGACTACGGTTCCAGAACCGCCGGTTCCGGTTCTCTTAGGGAGGGAGGGAATTGAAACCAGAACCGTGAGGTACCAGTTTTGGTTTCGGTTCCAGAACTGGAGATTCCCCTCCGATTCATGTTCCAGTTCTTGATCTGGTTCTCGAAATCGGCGGTTCCACGCAGGTAACCGGAACCGGAATCAATTTTTTTTTTTATTCAAAGACACAATTTTTTTTTCAATTTTTTTTTTTAAAAAAAGGAACAATAACCGACGGAACCACCGGTTACGTCTCGCTGATTTTGAACCGACGGTTTCGGTTCCAAAAAATAAAGAAATGGAACCAGAAACGTGGGTCCCGGTTCCTGTTACCCGGTTCGGAATCGATTCAGTTCGAACCGCCCGATTCAAACCTAACCGTGGCCAGCACTAACCCACTACACATTTTTTTCACACAATAAGTGTAGTACTGTAGTTGGGTTAGACAGTACAAATTTATATTAGTTATTGGTATATTTATAGAGAGAGGAAATTTCGGTGCGGGATCTTATATATATATATATATATTTTTTTTTTTTGGTACGAGATTTTAAATTATCATATATGTGTCTTATAAGCAAAATTTTACTACGAAATATATACAAACTCAAATAATAATAAATCAAACGCACACGTAAAAATACGAAGAACAATAAAAGAGATATAAGAGTTTTATATGGTGTGACGATCAATTTGATATCTACGTTCGTAGAGCACACTAACACTCAATTCCACTATCTTTATAGTACTAAAAAAACAGTTATATTTATCTCTTATAGAAACCCCAAAAATACAAAAATTTAACGTAACAATAATAGTTAAATCTTTACGAGCCAACAAACTTAACAAAATCACTGTTCAAACATACCTACCTTTTTGTTCGACAAAAATACTCTTTTTTTTAAAAAAAAAAAAAAAACTTCAATTGGGTGGAATTATTATGTTGCATTTGTACATTCATCAATATAATTCTAACATGCATGTCAATGCATGTTCATTTGTTGGAAATTTTTTTAATCAATAATATAATTGTAGAGTTATATGTAAAATGTGACTTTTGAGAATTTAAATATAATTAATTAATTGATCATGACATCACTCAAGTTGCATATATTTGAAATAAAAAAATAATACAGTAAGTCACTAACAACTATTTTGATTAATAGCTGCTTTTTCTATTAGTTATTATTATTAAAAACAAAGAGATTATGCTTTTTTGATTTGTCACTTTACCTGTAGAGACAATTCCATTCTAACCAATTTTGTTATATGACTTTTGAGATGGAAACCAATAGTGATTTCTATTGGGTGTAACATTGAATTTTGATTAAAAAAGAAAAAAAATTTATTTAAATAGGTGGATACTATTGACTTTAATTAATTAAATAAATATGTTAATAGCTTTAATGAATTTGTAAGCATTTGTAAATAATCGATAATTTTTTTTGTACGGCCACGAGTCAATATAAAATATGTAATTAAGAAATGAATTGACTGATTGCCAAAAGTCTTTTAATTTTTAATTTTTACAATATTCTATATGGGCAAATTGTAATGGAATGCTTAACCTTAGTTAATATTACAATAAAATCATATTTTTTTCTTAAACTATAATTTAGTACCTCAAATAATTATTAATTTGGTCCCTAATATATTTAAAAATATCACTTTTTACTTTATTTT
Source organism: Xanthoceras sorbifolium (assembly GCA_003430845.1). Classification (NCBI taxonomy): domain Eukaryota; kingdom Viridiplantae; phylum Streptophyta; class Magnoliopsida; order Sapindales; family Sapindaceae; genus Xanthoceras; species Xanthoceras sorbifolium. Next base: position 29,275,837 of record CM010616.1, read on the forward strand.
TACTTTTTTATCTCATATGATCCCTACTTTTTTTTTAAAATATATCAATTTAGTCCCTATGACCAAAATTTTGACGGTCAAACTTGACACAAAGTATAAATTGAGCATCTTATTCTTTTTTTAATTATTAAATTAAAATGACTATTTTACCCTTTAATTTTTTAATTATTTTATCCTATTTGAATAGTCTAATAAGAAATTAATATATATTATTAATTTTTTTAAAACAAATACTTTAAAATGATTAAATAATAAAATAAATATGATAAAATTTATTAAAAATAAAAATAATTAAATGTTATAAATGTTAAAAGTAATATAATTTATTAAAAGAGTTAATTGCACCTAGAACCCCTGAGGTTTTGTCAACTACAGGTAGAATCAACTTTATCGTTTATTGACAATGACCTCCCCTGCCGTTAGTTAACTTTAGTCAAACTTAACAGGGCCAGGGGTATTTTCGTCTTTTTAGACTTTTTTAATTTTATTTTATTAAATAACAAATTAAGAAATTAAAAAATAGGATTTATTCAAAAATTAAAATAATAATAATAAAAAAAATTAATTAAAAATAAAAAATTAATTATAGTTAATGTAGATCCATTTTTCAGATTTAATCTCAACCGTCCATCAAGATTGATGGACGGTTGAGATTCAGTCTGAAAAATGAATTTAAAAAAAAAAATTGTTTTGGGAAGAATGTTTGGGTTCTTCGAAAAACCCAGATCTGGATTCTTCGAACCTTTCTGGGTTCGATCGAAGAACCCATAAAGGGTTATTCGAAGAACCCAAAGGGTTCAAAATCGAACCCAAAAGGGTTCTGGGTTCTTCGAAGAACCCTTCAACCCAAACGGGTTCAAACTCGATTCGAACCTTTTTGGATTCGAACGCTCTTCGAAAAACCCTATTTTTGGGTTCTTCGAATTATTTTTTTTTAATACCTAGATCGAAGGCGAACCCAGATCGTTGTCAAACCCATATGGGTTTGTCTTCGTTGACGAACCCTTCTGGGTTCTAGCAAGTTTCTTCATATTTTTTTTTTGTGGAGATCCAATCTCCACCTTTCAAACTTAATTTTTTTTAAAAAAAAAATTATAATAATTTTTTTTAAGAAGAAACAATTGGGTGAGATGGACGGTAGAGATCTAATCTTTTTTTTTATTTAATAAAAAGAAAATATTATTTTAGGAAAATTTTGGTCATTTTAATGGTCAAAGTTGGTCAACGGTTAAGTCTAACGAAAGTCAACTAACGATAGGGGAGGTTATTGTCAATAAACAATAAAGTTGATTCTACCTATAGTTGGCAAAACCTCAGGGGTTGTGGGTGCAATTAACTCTTATTAAAAATAAAATAAAGTTCAAGATTAAATACTTATAAAACTTAAAATTTAGTAATTTAATATATAATAATAATAAATTTATATAATTACAATTTTATTATTATATTTTTACTTTTATAATATAATAATAAATATATATTACAATTTTATTATTATATTTTATTTTTATAATATATATACACACATATATAATGTATATATACTATATAATATACTCAAAAGTATGTATATTTATAATATTTTAATATTTTAGTTTTTTAAATGAATTTTGAATTTTATAAGTATTCACTATTGAATTTTATTTTTTTCTTTAATAAATGATGTTAGTTTTAGATTTTTTATAAATTTTATAATTATTTTTAATTTTAATGAATTTTTATTTTTATTTAATCATTTTTAAGTATTTGTTTTTAAATTTAAACATATATAATACATATTAATTTTTTGTTGGACTATTAAAATAGGTAAAATCATTAAAATTTAAAAAGTTTGATGGTAAAATCATCTTATTAATTTAATAAGAAAAGATAAGATGGTCAATTTATACTTTATTTCAAGTTTGACCGTAAAAATTTTAGTTATAGAGACTAAATTAATATATTTTGAAAAAAGTAGAGACTATGTGGTTAAAGAAGTAAAAATAGATCGAAAACTGATATTGTTAAATACATTAGGGACCAAATTAATAATTATTCGAGGTATTTAGTTGTAGTTTAAGAAAAAGTGCAATTCCATTACAATATAACCAAATATTATTACAATTTGCCCTATTCTAAACTTATCATGAAAAAATAGATATAAAATTTTTAAAATTAATTAGAAAACTTCTTCGAAGGTATTTATTTTTATATTTTTGTTCATAATAGTAGAATCCGATTGTAAATAAATTGAAATTAATCAAAGAGTTTAATTTAAGTATGTTTGCAACAATTGGAAAATACAATCAATTTTTTGCGCCATTAACAAAAATAAATAAATAAAATGAAAAAAAAAATCTTTTTTGGGCCAGGCATATCTCAAGTTCATTGTCCATGCATGCTCTAATCTTCAACATTCAAGTAACCTTGTACAGAACATGTGTCAATGTTGGCAATTAAATTGCCTAAAATAAACATTAAAAAAATTAATAAATCATATAATAATATCCACATGACCAAAAATTATGAAAACAATATGTTTATATAAAGTGACAACAGTTTACTTCTTCAAACTATTAAGATTTAAAATTTAGATATATGTATATATATATATATATATATTTATCATACCAATATATATAAAAGTATAAAAAGTAAATAATTTTCGTCTATAGAAATAAATGTTCTAATTATATAGATCATGATAGTTATCTTACCTGCATTTTAAAATATATTTATATAAAGTGGGCCAGAGATTGCCCACTTAGGAAAAAAGATAGACACCTATAACTACTAAAAGCTTATCTTGCATTAAATGCTGAATTATTAGATTGTAAGCATTCTATTAACAAGTAGTGAAATTGAATTAGTTGTGACTTTAATGATCAGAAAGAATCTATTTTTCGTGACATTAATAGAGGAGCAGGTCTTTATCATATTGTATATATAGCAGATGTAGTAGTAATAGTGGGTAGACCCCGCAAACTTTATTGTGTTTTTTTTTGGTATAATTGTAATAAAGTACCTTGAATGTAATGAAATCATGAGTTTAACCTTAATTATATGTTACTACCCTACCGTCAGTTGACCGGTCAAATATAATAGTTTGACTTTAATTTTTGGATAAAATAACATAATTGCCCCTAGTTTAAAAAAAAATTAAATTAAATAAAAATTAAAAAATTAAAATTTTTAAAAATGAATATCCACTATCTATCAATCTTCATGGACGGTGGAGATGCATTTAAAAAAAAAAAATTAAAATCATACAATTAAAAAAAGTAAAAAAAAAATTATATTTAAATTTTTTTTTGGTGTTCTTGGTAGAGATCCAATCGGAATCTCCACTTGGATCTCTACCAAGAACACCAAGAACAAAACAACAAAACCAAAAAAAAAAAAAATGGGTTCGAGATTCATCAAACCCAGAAGGGTTCATCTTCGAACCCTTCTGGGTTCGAGATCGAACCCAGAGGGTTCGTTCTTCGAACCCTTTTGGGTTCGAGATCGAACCCAGAAGGGTTCGATCTTTGAACCCTCTGGGTTCGAGATTCATTGAACCCATAAGGGTTCGAGAAATGAATTGAAATTTTTTTTTTTTGGGTTGTTTTCTTGGTGAAGAACACAACAAAAAATATATATATATTTTTATTATTTTTTTAGTTTTATTTTAAGTTTTTTTGTCAATATAATCTCCACCGTCCATCAATTTTAATGGACGGTGGAGATTTATTTAACTTTTTTTATAATTTATAATTTTTTTTATTTTTTAAAAATAAATTAATGTCAAAAAGACTAAAATACCATTTGACTATTGGTTGACCGTCAACTTTAACGGTCAACCAGTTAGTTAAGGGTACTAATATGTAATTAATCAGTTAGTTAAGGGTATTAACATATAATTAAGGCTAAACTCACGATTTCATTGCAATATAACTAAATGCCAGGGCACTTTATTACAATTATCTCTCTTTTTTTTTTTTTAAGAGTATTTGTTTTGTGTTTTGACACAATTTAATAGTTTGTCATGAGCAATATTCTAGAATGAAATGATGGAGGCTAGACACATCCCCTAATAGAAAAATAATGGAACACTTTCCCTTTCATTTTTATGGTAGGGTTCGAGTCCCACTATTGTCCATAAAATTATAAAATATGAGGAGACCACTTTTCTATAGTGGGAATTATATTCTGAGCCAAACTTGTAGCATTTGATTTTATTAGATCTCAACAGACACTTAACTTAATTAGTATTAAATTTTAAATATATATATATGATGGGCCCTCGCAATTTAATTTGATGACTAGACATGCATATATTGGCGTGTCCTATTACACAATTAAATGTGGAGATGGGCTTTATAACATCTACAAGTCACAACCACTAAAAAAAAAAAAGGATAATTTATAGTGTCTCCCCTGACGTTTGACATATTAGACGTTTTTCCCCCTGTGTTTTCAGTAATAGACATTATCCCCTTTATCATTAAAAAATTAATTTTTTAACAATAAAAAGTTGCATAAAGACCAAAATACCCTTGTATTATTAAGTGAAAGAAAGAAAAATACACATTTACCCCTAAAAATGTTTAAATAAAAATTAAAAGGTGAGTCAAATAAATAAATAACTAAAAAAATTATATTAAAACTTATTTAATAAATATTTAAAGTTAAACTATAAAAATCTAATCATCTCCTCTCTTTTTTTTTTTTTGGAAAGGAAAAATAACCATCTCCTCTCTATTATCATTATCACCGTATAAATATAATATTCTCTCTTCTACTCCACCATCAACTCAAACACAATATTTTTTTTAAATTTATTTTCTTATCAACAACTCAAACATAATTCAAATTTTAACACCCGAAAACTACCCACCAAAATTGAATATGTTTTTTTTTTCACTTTTTCAATTTTTTTTAATCAACTCTCAAAGCCAAACACCCACCAAAACCACATCCAAACAAACTCACCACTATCCCACCACCCAATCTGTATTTTCCCCTTCCATTAGAGAGAGAGAAAAGTTTTCATAATTTAGAGATAAAGAGATTGAAACTATAGAGAGAAAGGAATGAAGAAAATGAAAAAAAAAAAAAAAAGAGAGAGGGGGAGTGAGACGAAGAGAGAAGATGGAGGGGGTGAGACGAAGAGAGAAGATGGAGGGGGAGAGAAAGTGAAATAAATAGTGGAGAGAAAATGTAGGTGGAAGATAAGTAAAATTAATAGTGGAAAGTGGTTTTTTTTTTATTATTTTAATTTATTATTCAACTATTTTAATAAAGATTTTTTATCTCATTTTATTTATTCATTTACTAATTTACCCTTAAAATTTAAGGGTTAACCAACTTTTTAAATGATTTGATAATAGTAGGGGGGAAAATGTCTACTACTAAAAATACAGGAGGGAAAACGTCTAATATGTCAAACGTCAGGGGAGACAATATAAATTACCCCAAAAAAAATTATATACATATTGTGCGATTTTTACTTTGCGAATGCGTCCTTTATGTAATTGACTCTTTTTTTTTTTTTTTTTTTAAAGTTATGTAATTGACTTGTTTTTTATTTTATTATGAATTTCCCGCCAGCATCCGAAATAAATCCGTAAGGGCTAAGAATGTGACGCGAAACCCAAAATGGACAACAAGTAATGGGGCTCATTTTGGATTCTATACTTTTTTAGTTTGGTAGATTCATATCTTCCTTTGTTTGGTGCACTCGACATTGTAGGCATAGAAGCAGAGACTAAAAGTATAGAGAAACCGACTTCTTTTTTATATATATATATATTATTTTATTTGAGGTATTTACAGCTTGTTGAAAAGCATTTGTATCATTAGAAAGGGAGGCTGAGTTTGCTTTTGGTGTTGTAAATGATGAATGTCCACCATATTGATAATGGTGTAAATAGTAAATTCCACCATGATTATCAACCAATAACTTATTGATTTATTGGTTGAGTGGATTGAATTAGGTGAGGTAAGAATGACTATAAATATGAGTCAATTCTTGTTGAAATAAGATGAACAAAATTCTCTCTAAATTAAGAACTTCTTTTGTGGTGCTTTCATTTCTTGATTTTGGTATGTTAAATCCTTTTCTCCTTCACTCTTACTTCATTACTTTATATCATAATAAAATCATTCTATTACCTTATAATATAACACGTTATCAGCACGACTAGCTTATTAGTATGCTCTGTGATTGCCACTCTGTTGGATCTTTCACATCAGAAAATAAGTTTAGTTTTTACTTATATTTATTATATTGAAACATGAAGATTACAAAATAAATAAAAGAGCTAGAAACTATAAATATCATAAACTTTAATCCAATAAGAAGTTCTGGACATAATATTATTATTATTTTTTTAATTTAATGTTTATATATATATATATTTATATTTATGTAATTTATATAAATATAATGCATCTCAAGTCGGCTATGCCGACCACGTTTATATTTATGCAATTTATTTATTGTTATGCATCTCAAGTCGGCTATGCCGACCACGTTTATATTTATGCAATTTATTTATTGTTATGCATCTCAAGTCGGCTATGCCGACCATATTTATTATTTATGCAATTTATTTATTACGCATCTTAAAGTTACTATGCCAACAATATATACTATATATATATATTTATTTATTGTTATGCATATCAAGTTGGCTATGTCAACATAATTATTATTATTTTTATTATTATGCAATTTATTTACTGTTGTGTATCTTATGTTGAATATGCTGACACTATATTTATGCATTTTCATTTATTATTATGAATTTTATTGCCTTTCAATTTTAATTAAATTGTGCATATATATATATGAAATATATATGATGAGAATTTAAAATTTGTTGCATCAGACCAAAAATTCTGATTCTATATATATTTTTTAGTCCGGCAGTTCTGGATCATTTTTTATCCTATCTGAGATTTTTAGATCCAGAAGATCTAAATGTAATAAATTTTATGGATTAAGATTTGATGGACTTTACATTTTTGGGTACAAATATATGATGTTGAATTACATCTAAAACCTGAAGATCCAGTATATTATTATTATAGAACCAGAAGTTCTGTGGCAAAAATTAAAGACATATATTACCAAGAGAAAGAAATGATTATTTCTACTGCTCGGCCGTTCTGTAACATTCCCAGAAGTGAATGCTAAATACCTATAAAAATTTTAGACATGGCTATAGTCATGGTTATGGGCATGGATATAGTGGTTATTAATTCTCAAATCACCATAATGTTAAAAAGATTATCTAAAAGTGGAATGTCTATAAAGTTAATAAAATAATAGCAAAAGTTTATAAACCCGTAAAATAATAAAAACGTTTGTTTTAAATATAACGAAGGGGGTCGTACTTGTTGTACACCCAAATACTTGATAAAGATTTATTATGTTTTTACTTACTAAGTATTTTTTCTATCTTCGTACACTTTTGCTTTATATTGATAGAATATATTTACTCAAAACTAATTACTATTATTGTTTTGTATGAATAAAAGCTGCTAAAAAATGTCAAACCTTAAGAACCTGCAGTTCTTTGCCCTAGATATTTCTGGGAACAATTACCTTTCCTGGATTCTGGATGCTGAAATGCATTTACAAGTCATGAATTTGCAAGACACGATTAAGGAAGAAAATGAGACATCCCTGCAGGATAAGGCTAAGGCTATAATCTTTCTTAGACATCATCTACATGAGAATCTAAAAGTCCAATATCTCATAGTGAAAGATCCATTAATATTGTGGAAAAATTTAAAAGATCGATATGATCATCAAAGGGATGTTTATGCCAACTAAAATATGTCAATCATCGATTTGTTTTGTGTATGCGTTTTTGTTCTGTGTTTTTGTTTTGTTTTTATCCTTTCTTTATCTCTGCAATCAAGTATGATGTATCTTTTGTGCCTCCGTTTTCATTAATAACTAATATATATTTTTGTTTAATGAAATAAAGGATATGGATAGGCCATCTGTTTCCAGTGGAGAAGATAAAAGTATATGTTTGATTGATAGTGCAACAACACATACTATTCTTCGTGATAAGAAGTATTTCTCAAATTTGATATCACTTAAAGCTGAGGTGAATACTATATCAGGTCCTGCAGACCTAATTGAGGGCTCTGGAAGAGCCACAATTCTATTGGAAAATGGAACAAAAATATGTATCCATGATGCTTTATATTCAAGCAGTTCCCAAAGAAATTTACTTAGCTTTAAAGATATTCGTTGTAATGGATATCATATTGAAACAATAAGTGAAAATAATATAGAATATCTCTATATTACTTCTGTTGTTTCAGGACAAAAATTGATTTTGGAAAAGATTCGTACTTTCTCATCTGGATTATATTATACGATAATCAAATCAATTGAGGCTTATGCAGTTATGAACCAGAAGTTCTCCAATCCAAAAATATTCATGCTTTGGCATGACCGCTTAGGTCACCCGGGATCTACGATGATGCGTAGAATCACTGAAAATTCTCATGGACATCCATTAACGAACCAGAAGATTCAGTTGTTACATGAGAGTATATGTACTGCATGTTCACAAGGAAAATTAGTAACTAGACCATCTTATCCTAAAGTTGGTTTTGAATCCCCATCATTTCTACAAAGAATTCAGGGGGATATATGTGGACCTATTCACCCACCTAGTGGACCATTTCGCTATTTTATGGTTCTAATTGATGCATCTGCAAGATGGTCACATGTTTGTTTATTGTCTACTCGTAATGTTGCTTTTGCCAGATTACTTGCACAGGTTATTAGGCTTCGAGCACATTTTCCAGATTATCCAATAAAATCAATACGCCTTGATAATGCTGGTGAGTTTACATCCAAAACTTTTTATGAGTATTGCAAAGCAGTGGGGATTGATGTTGAACATCCAGTCCCACATGTGCACACCCAGAACGGATTAGCAGAATCATTTATCAAACGCCTACAGGTAATTGCGAGAACTTTATTATTAAGAACACAATTACCAAGTTCTGTATGGGGACATGCTATTTTACATGCTGCTGCATTAATCCGTCTTCGACCTACTGCTTACCACCAGTATTCACCATTACAACTTGTGTTTGGCCATCAACCTAATATATCCCATTTACGTATTTTTGGTTGCGCTGTATATGTCCCAATTGCCCCAACTCAAAGAACTAAAATGGGACCCCAAAGACGTTTAGGGATATATATTGGTTTTGATTCACCATCAATTATTAGATATTTGGAACCTTTGACGAGTGATCTTTTTACCGCACGATTTGCGGATTGTCATTTTGATGAGACAAATTTTCCATCTTTCGGGGAAAGAAAAACTTCTCCTGAAGAGAAGCAGGAATTTTCTTGGAAGGTTCCAAGTTTGATCCATTTAGATCCATACACATCTCAGTGTGAGAATGAAGTGCGAAAGATAGTGCATCTTCAAACAATTGCTAATCAGTTACCAGATGCATTTACAGATGCTAATAGGGTAACAAAGTCATATATACCAGCTGCTAATGTACCAGCCCGGGTGATTGTTCCTGAAGAACGATATAAACAATTAGCAGCAACTGAATCATCTGTTGCACGACAGAAGCGTGGTAGACCACTTGGATCAAAAGATACAGTTCCCCGGAAGAGGAAAATAAATTATCAGGATTCTGATAAAACTCGAGTTACAAATAAATCCACTTTCTCTGAATCAACTCCAGTAGAGTTAGATGTCCCTGAAGCGACAGGAGCCCCTGTAGTGGCAGAAGCCCCTGAAGTGGCAGAAATCCCAGAAGAGAGACAAGAAAATGGAAATGAAGAAATATCCATAAATTATGCAAGAGAAATATGGAATCGTGAAGAAACAATCATCGATAATATATTTTCTTACACAGTAGCTACTGAAATTATTAATGATGATTATGAACCTCATGGTATTGATGATTGTAGACAAAGGCATGATTGGCCTAAATGGAAAGAAGCAATTCAAGCAGAATTAAATTCTTTAGCCAAACGTGAAGTATTTGGACCTGTAGTCCAGACACCTGAAGATATCAAACCCGTCGGATATAAATGGGTTTTTGTACGAAAACGAAATGAGAAAAATGAAGTCATGAGATATAAGGCACGACTCGTAGCACAAGGTTTCTCGCAGAGACCTGGTATTGATTTTGATGAAACGTATTCACCAGTGATGGATACAATCACATTTCGGTTTTTATTAAGTATGGCTGTTTCAGAAAAGCTTGAAATGCGTCTAATGGATGTAGTGACTGCTTATTTATATGGGTCACTCGATTCAGATATCTATATGAAAATTCCTGAAGGATTTAAAATGCCAGAAGCATATAAATCGAGATCTCGTAATTTATATTCGATAAAGTTGCAAAGATCCCTGTATGGATTAAAACAATCTGGACGGATGTGGTATAACCGTCTTAGTCAATATCTGATCAAGGAAGGGTATATTAATGATCTAGTATGTCCATGTGTTTTTATAAAGAAATCTGAATCTGGATTTGCTATTGTAGCAGTATATGTTGATGATATGAATTTAATTGGAACTCCTGAAGAGCTCCTGAAAACTGCTGAATATTTAAAAAGGGAATTTGAAATGAAAGACTTGGGCAAAACAAAGTATTGTCTCGGCCTAGAGATCGAGCATACACCAAATGGAATACTTGTTCATCAATCGGCATATGTTGAAAAGATTCTGAAAAGATTTAATATGGACAATGCTCATCCATTAGGTACTCCTATGGTTGTTAGATCTCTTGATCCTAAAAAGGATCCATTCCGGCCTAAAGAAGATGATGAAAAGATACTTGGTCCCGAAGTACCATATCTAAATGCAATTGGTGCTCTATTATATCTTGCACAATGTACTAGACCTGATATTGCATTTGCAGTAAATTTATTAGCAAGATTCAGTTCAGCACCAACTCGAAGACATTGGAATGGAATCAAACATATTTTTCGTTACCTTCGTGGTACAATAGACTTGGGATTATTTTATGTGTCTAACAATTTTTCAGGTTTAATTGGTTATGCTGATGCTGGATATTTATCTGATCCCCATAAAGCTCGTTCACAAACGGGATATGTTTTTACCTATAATGGCACAGCAATCTCCTGGCGATCTATAAAGCAGAGTATTGTTGCTACATCCTCTAATCATTCGGAGATCCTTGCACTTCATGAAACAAGTCGAGAATGTGTTTGGCTAAATTCTATTATTCATCATATTCGAAGTACATGCGGATTTTCATCATCCAAAGAAATGCAGACACCAATATTTGAAGATAATACAGCTTGTATTGCTCAAATAAGAGGAGGATATATCAAAGGGGATAGAACTAAGCATATTTCTCCAAAATTCTTCTATACTCATGAACTTCAACAAAGTCGACAGATTGATGTAAAACAGATACGGTCTACAGATAATCTTGCAGATCTGTTTACTAAATCATTACCGACGTCAACATTTGAGAAATTAGTATATGGCATTGGTATGCGTCGATTTTGTAAACTACAGAATTAATTTTTATCAGGGGGAGCATACAATCAGGGGGAGTAGATTTTTGAAGATAACAATACATGTGCACTGCACTCTTTTTCCCTTCGACCGGATTTTGTCCCACTGGGTTTTACCGGCAAGGTTTTTAATGAGGCAGTTTGAACACATCAAATACAATTTATAATCCAGAAGATCATTGTATTGTTTACCAACATATTTACTTTAAAATGGTGTACATTCAAGGGGGAGTGTTGTAAATGATGAATGTCCACCATATTGATAATGGTGTAAATAGTAAATTCCACCATGATTATCAACCAATAACTTATTGATTTATTGGTTGAGTGGATTGAATTAGGTGAGGTAAGAATGACTATAAATATGAGTCAATTCTTGTTGAAATAAGATGAACAAAATTCTCTCTAAATTAAGAACTTCTTTTGTGGTGCTTTCATTTCTTGATTTTGGTATGTTAAATCCTTTTCTCCTTCACTCTTACTTCATTACTTTATATCATAATAAAATCATTCTATTACCTTATAATATAACATTTGGATGTATATATTTTTTAAATTGTTTGTTTTTAGAGATGAGATTGAGAGATCCCATTCTAGGTTTTCGGTTAGATTTTCCGTTGGGCTTTTTAGAAGTTAAAGTCCAACCCAAAGTGTGTACTTGGGCCTTAATTTAACTTGAAAAACCAGCTGCCTCTTTCTTATTGATAATAATAGGCTGATCGAATTATTTATTCAAATAATTACTATATAATTTATGAGATAATGTGTTAATTTATAACTAATTTGTCATAGATAAATAAATAATTTGGATAGTTTAACAATACTCATACTGTTCACAAATCACATGTTGATAAAGTTATGTTATTACGAATTACACCTTTACGAAAATTATTAGATTTTTATATGCACATTTTATTACGAATTCTTCCCTTAATTCTCAATAACTAATTAAAAAATTATATATATATATATATATATAATACTACTATATAAATACAAATCAAAATGTGACAAACTATATAAATACCCCAAGCAGAGGTTAATATTTAATTTTATTTTTTTTACAAACAAATCAAATTTTACATGTACAAAATGTTAAGAAAAATGCAATTTTTAAAAAACAAAATATTACAAAGTATAAATTAAAAAAGAGTTAATAACACCCACCTTCCCTGAGATTTTACCAACTATAAGCAGAGTGAACTTTAGCGTTAATGGATAAGACCTCCGCTGCTTTTAGTTGACTTTAGTCAAACTTAACAGGCTCAATGGAATTTTTGTCTTTTTAGACTTTTTAAATTTTATTTTATTAAATAAAAATTAAAAAATTAAGAAAAAATATCATCCCTCCATCTTTAAGATGATGGACGGTTAAAATTTATTAAAAAAAAAAGTAATAATAAAATTAAGGGTGAATTGCACTAAGATACCCTGGGTTTATCTTTAATACATACATAATACCAGTTTATCATTTATTGCACTCAAGTACCCTACTTTCCGTTGACCAGGTTAAAACTAACAGTTGACTAACTATTTTTTTTAAAATAACATAAATACCCTTACTCATAAATATTAAAAATAATAATTAATAAAAAATAATAATTAAAATCTTTTTTTTTTAAAAAAACTCAGATCTGGAAATTTAAAAAATTTCCAGATCTGGATTTCTTTAAAAAAATAAAATAAATAACTCCATCACAGATGGAGTTTTTCCATCGCTTGTGGAGCAGCCGCTCCATCGCGTCCTGCACAGATGGAGCTCTATAGTGCGGCGCTCCATCGCCTGTGGAGCGACCGCTCCATCTGCGTAATGGAGCGGCGCTCCACCTGCAGGAGCGCGGCGGTGACAGATCAGTGGTAGGGGCGACAAAGTAGCGGTGGGGAAGATGAATCAGCAGCGAGGGAGATGAAGAGCAGCGATAATGCTGCGCGAAATCCATAAGAACTTTTTTTTTTTTTTTGTTTATAATGTGGAGGAAGAGATTTGGAAGTTTCCAAATCTCTTCCTTCTGAATTTTTCTTAATTTTTTAAAAAATTATTTTTAATATATTATTTTATTTAAAAATAGGGATAATTGCAATGAAGTACCCTGACGTTTGGCTATATTGCAATGAAATCGTGAGTTTAGCCTTAATTGCATATTAGTACCCTTGACCAAGTTGACCGGTATGTTGACTTTGACTTTTTTGGTAAAAAGACAAAATTGCCCCTGGTTTAAAAAAAATAAATTAAATAAAAATTTAAAAAAATTTTAAAAATTAAAAATTTAAAAAATGGATCTCCACCGTCCATCAATCTTGATGGACGGTGGAGATACATTTAAAATATAAAATAAAAATTTAAAACTAAATAATTAAAAAAAAATTAAAAAAATATTTTATATAAAAAAAAAAATTAGTGTTCTTGGTGGAGATCCAGATTGGATCTCCACCAAGAACATCAAGAACAAAAAAAAAAAAAAAAAAAAAAAAAAAAATTTCAAACGCGAACCCAGATCTGGGTTCGCGTTCGAACCCAGCTGCTGGGTTCGCCTTCGAACCCAGCTCTGGGTTCGAAGGCGAACCCAGATTTCTGGGTTCGCAGGCGAACCCAGTTCTGGGTTCGACTTCGAACCCAGATTTCTGGGTTCGAAGTCGAACCCAGAAACTGGGTTCGACTTCGAACCCAGAATTTCTGGGTTCGAAGTCGAACCCAGAATCTGGGTTCGAAGTCGAACCCAGAACTGGGTTCGCCTTCGAACCCAGAAATCTAGGTTCGCCTTCGAACCCAGATTTCTGGGTTCGACTTCGAACCCAGAGCTGGGTTCGAAGGCGAACCCAGAGCTGGGTTCGAAGGCGAACCCAGCAGCTGGGTTCGACTTCGAACCCAGCTGCTGGGTTCGAACGCGAACCCAGATCTGGGTTCGCGTTTGAAATTTTTTTTTTTTTTTTTGTTCTTGATGTTCTTGGTGGAGATCCAGATTGGATCTCCACCGTCCATCAATGTTGATGGACGGTGGAGATCCAATCTGGATCTCCACCAAGAACACTAATTTTTTTTTTTATATAAAATATTTTTTTAATTATTTAGTTTTAAATTTTTATTTTATATTTTAAATGTATCTCCACCGTCCATCAAGATTGATGGACGGTGGAGATCCATTTTTTAAATTTTAAATTTTTAAATTTTTTTTAAATTTTTATTTAATTTATTTTTTTTAAACCAGGGGTAATTTTGTCTTTTTACCAAAAAAGTCAAAGTCAACATACCGGTCAACTTGGTCAAGGGTACTAACATGCAATTAAGGCTAAACTCACGATTTCATTGCAATATAGCCAAACGTCAGGGTACTTCATTGCAATTATCCCTTAAAAATATAATTACCTTTTTTAAATTAATTAAGATATGACGTGGCCTATTCTTATTGGTTGGATTATTTTTTTAATTTTTTTTAAAAGAAATTTAAACGTAAAAGACTAATTTACCTCTCAACCGTTTGGTCAACCGTTAATTTTAACCTGGTCAACGGAAAGTAGGGTACTTGAGTGCAATAAATGGTAAACTAATATTATACGTGTAATTAAGGATAAATTCAGGGTATCTTAATGCAATTCACCCTAAAATTAATAAAAATAAATTTTAGTTAATGGATTCAATCTCCATTGGATCTCTACCAATAAAAAAAGAATTGGAAGAACCCAGATGGGTTATTCCAAGAACCTATAAAAGGGTTCTTCGAAGAATCCATCTGGTAAGAACCCAGATGGGTTCTTCGAACGAATGGAGAAGGGTTTGAACCCTTTTGGGTTCTTCCTCTAATTTTTTTTTTTATAAATTTTTTAGAAACTTGGGTTCGCGTTCGAAGGCGAAACCAGTGACAAAGTCTTCATTGACGAACCCATCAAAGATTTCCAGCAAATTTCTTCATTGACGACTTCGTCAATGAAGATCTCCAACAAATTTCTTTTTTTTTTCTTAAACATTTCAAGCTCAATTTTTTTTTAATTTTTTTTTAGAAAAATATAAATTTTATATTTCCACCGTCCATTCAAAGATGGACGATGAAGATCTGAAGTTTTTTTTTTAAAAAAAGAAATAATTTATACCGTTCATCTCAGATGAGGTGGACGATAGAAATCTAACATTATTTTTTATTTAATAAAAAAAATATTATTTTAGGGGTATTTTAGTCTTTTGAACTGTTTAAGGTGGTCAATCATTAAGTCTAACGGAAGTCAACTAATGGCAGATGAGGTCTTTATCTATTAACGGCGGTAAAGTTAACTCTGTTTGTAGTGCAAAATCTAATAGGGAATAGGGAGTGGGTGTTATTAATTCATTAAAAAATCAAATATGAGGCCGCCTCCGTACAAAATACAGCCTAGCGATTACCGAGAAAGGGCCAGAGGCTGAGAGGCGGTTCAATTGGCCGAATATAAGTCGGTTGACTTATTCCACACGCGTCTGGATATGGAAGTCTACGTCATTCCAATCAGTAATTGACACGTCTATACTTTGGTCTCATCCTGGTTCCTGCCAGCTGTCCTCTGCTGTTGAAGGTCTGATAACATTACCAAACTAACCCCAACTCACTCGCGCGTGTTCGCTACTTTAAACCGTTTCTCGGTTTCTTTGACCAAAAGCAGTCTTTTATTCATACGTGTTTTTCTATCAACGGCGAGCGTCAACTTTTTTAGACCATCGTGTGAATCGTGAACCCTTGGATTTTTTAATGTCTCTTTCCTTCCCTTCTACTTTACGTGAATTTTAAGTTTTTTCTTCTAATGAATAATATTATCTTTTAAATTAAAGCAAATCTGGTTTTTGGATTTATTTAATCGAAATGACATGAAAAGTTTTTAATTGAAGTTTAAACTTGGCGGTGTATATATTGAGATTATCACTTAAGAATTTAAGATAGGCGATTTGTATATAATTAATGTAAAGATTTAAAAGTCAATTTTTTAAAATTTTTCAATGTCTCAATTTTATTAAGAATTATGATTATTAGCTGAATATATTTATGACAGATTACGATCAAATTATAAATTTTTAATTATTAAAAATATGTGAGTAATATATGATGGGACAAATTTGAGTGGGATAGATATTATGTCCCCATGGCATGGTCGCTTTATATGTATAAATGGAAAAAGTGAAATAAAGAATATATAGACACAGCTCATATAACATAAAATGGACCAAGTTTTTATTCATAGAATAGTTAATTTGACTAATAAAACCAGCTGATGTTAATTTTTTTGTTAAAAAAAAAAATACCGTGTAATGTAGCTTATTAATAAAACGTTCATTTAGTCTGTTAATATTACGGATTATAAATATAATTTATATTTTTATTAAATTTAATAATTTAATTTCAAATTACCCCTTTCTACTTAAAAATAAAAAATTAAATAACCTTTTAATTGGTCTAATTCAATATTTAAAATTTAAATTTTAAACAAAAATTTTGTGTAACCAAATAAAAAATAACGATATAAATTATAAATATTAAATTGAATGTCATTTGCACATCACTCCTACTTATGTAGTTATGTAAATTTTATTAATATTCATAATAGAAGTTGGATTCTCGTATTTATTATAAAGTTATAAAATTTTGAAAAATCTAACTGATGTATGTGCTATTTGGGTCATGCTAATACCAGCTGACCTTACTAGTTTTTTTTTTTTTGAACAATTAGCTGATCTTACTCGTTCTTGACTCACAATTTTCTTACAAGGAAAGAATAAAAATACCATTTCGTACAAGGTTATTTTGGTCATTGCAGAGTGAAGAAGAGGAAGCAACTCCAGAGCAAGGCGGTGTCCAACAATCCACAGAATTATTCTGAGATGGCATTCCTGTAAATATTTTGAAGAACGAAGGGCAAATAATTTATGGGATTTGATAATTATCTTACCGGTAGCTCCACACCCACGTCAGCTAACCAGTCTTCACAATCGAGGTTTTGGTGGGGGTCAATTGCCCAACAACCACTACCATTGTACGCGCCTTCCAGGCTGTGTACTCCACACACCGCAATGATTAGACAAATGGACCCACGTTCATAGATTATTTCTTTAATGAAAGTGTAATTATTAATGTGGTCCCTAATTTTTATAAAATTATCAGTTTTTTAAATCAGTTTCGTTTATTAGTATCATTAGACCTCAAATTTTCATTAAATATATCAATTTAGTCCCTCTAATCAATTTTTTAACAGTTAAACTAAATGAAAATATCAAAAAGATAGTTTTGCCCTTGAATTTATTTAAATAAGTTAAAATTATAATTTTACCCTCAAATATTTAAAAATATTATTATTAATTAGAAGGGTAATATAGTTATTTTATATTAATTTTTTTTAAAAAAAATTTAAATGGATCTCCCATTTTAAAATATAATTTAAAAGTTTTTTAAAAAAATTTAATGAGACATTATGAAAAAAATTTAAAATTTTTTCAAAATTTTAATTTTAAAAATTTTTAATTTATTTTGAAAATTTTTTAAATTTTATTTTTAAAAAATTAGTATAAATAATCATATTACCCTTCTAATTATTAATAATATTTTTAAATATTTGAGGGTAAAATTATAATTTTAACTCATTTAAATCAAGTCAGGGGTAAAAATGTCTTTTTAAAATTTTTAGTTAGTTTGACTGTTAAAAAATTGGTCAAAAAAACCAAATTGATACATTTATGAAAATTTAGTGCCCAACGATACCAATAAACGAAACTGCTTTAAAAAAATTGATAATTTTTCAAAAATTAGGAACCAAATTGATAATTACCCTTAATGAAACTATATGATAAGGTCATTTTAGAGATTTATTTTCATTTTTCACGAAAAGGTAAGATATTATAATTTAAAGACGACTAATTTATCTTTTCATAAAAACAGAATAAGAAAAAAGAAACAACTAGTTTGTCGTGTACTTTTTATAAATTACCGTTTAAAAAACTTTGATACATAACATAAAAAAAAATATATTAGTGTAAATGAGTTAGCATAATTATACAAGGCCACTTGCCTTGGTGGTTGAAGGCCCAAATCACTTAAAGCTATCAAAGTTCAACACTTAGTGTATGTAAATATTTTGTCCTACCATTATCTATAAAAACGCGATCGTATGGATAGACCCCTCCCGTTGCTAGGAGTAGTATTCTGGACCGTTGGTCTCGGTAATTCTGATTTCTCGTTACTGAAAATAGTTGTTCGGACCGTACTTGTATGATTTAATCTCGGTTAGTCCCGGTAGTCATCCTATCCAAAGGTGTCGAATTTTAAAAAAAAATGAGTTAGCATAATTTTTGAATTCATTTTACTTTATCAAATTTATTGTATATTAATTTAAATTATTGTTATTGTTCTTATAAATTTATATTTTATAATTTTTTCACATTTTATTTTATTTTAATTTTATAAAATTAATTTAAAATTGCACTTCTCAAATTTTACCGTATTTATAAGTGTATTTTTCATAGCAAATTAAAAAAAAGGTTAAGATAAAATAAAATTGGTCCACTTATATACTCTTTATACTCACAATATTGATATTGTGAGTTCGAGTAGTATTTTTTATTACTAAATTTTAAATTTTAAATTAATTATAATAATTTTAAAAAAAAAGTTAAAAGTACATAAATATAATTATTAAGTAATAATAAATGTCTTACTCAATTGATTTTAGATTTTATTACCCTTTTAAAAAATATAGTGGACAAAATACCCATTAAAATTAGGAAATTCTTGACTGTAATTTCTGTAAACAAAGAGGAAATCCTATAGTAATAATAAAAGTAAATACGTGTAAAGCACGGACTATTCTTGAGAGTGATTCTAAAATTCCTTCCTTGCCCTCCACCCTTGCTTTGGTTTTTCCCTATATAACCACCCCACTCCTTTCCAACCAGGACTCATCAAAAAACCGTCTCTTTCTCTCTCTCCAATTGAATTTCATTTTCATGAAACCCTAATTCCTCTTTTCTTTTTTATAATTTTCGAATTAGAAGAAAAAAAGATTGAATTCTCAAATTCTTGTGAAGCGTTTTTCCTCTTTGAAAGATTCAAATTATTTTCTCTTTAGATTTTTGTGAATATTTTTCCTTCAATTGATCTATTCTGTCTTTTTTAGATCAATTTCTTTGATTCTCTAGATCTACTTCTTTTCTTCGTTTTTGATTTTGGTTCTTCTCCGTTTCGATTAAAATGACTGTGGCAGTTCTAAACCCTCAAGATTGTCTTATTAAAGATTATCGATTCTCGAAGCAACCCTTGATTTCTCCGATGAAAGACTCTCGAAGCTACCGGTCGAACCGGACCCAACAACCACCACCACCACCCAATCGCACGAAGCGGAGCCCACCGAGGTCCCACAAGAACCCACCTACCTCACGTTCCTCTGCACCTACCAAGGCTCCGGCCAAGAACAACCTCGTGATGGGTCAGGTCAAGATCCTGAAACGCGGTGAAGAGCTCACCCTTACAGCGGCGGCGAAACCGATTAAGGTGGAGCCCGAGAAGAAGAAGGGCGGTGCCGCCGTCCAGAAGTGCTCCGAACCGGATCCGGATCTCGGTTCCACTGAGAGGCTCGGTCCAGAGCCTGAGTCTGTCCCGATTCAGATCCGGCTCGCTGATTCGAAGAACGGAGCCCCCAACTTCTACGCTGGGTCGGCTTTTGTCACCTCGCCGCCTCCGAGCTCGCTTCCTCTTCCTGCCTTCTTTACGAAGAAGGCCGTCGTGGCTGTGAAAAACGACGACGCAACTAGCGATCTGAGGAGGATTTTGAAGCTGGACGTGATGGTGTGAATCTGTGTTGAATTTGAAAACACTGGGGGTCTTCTAATAGAAGGGTATTTGGGTTTTCTGAACATCGATTTTCTCCCTTATTTTTTCAACGGGAAGAGGATCGAGTTAGCCAACTCAACTTTCAATTAGTAGTGGTATCAAAAGGGTAGTTTTTTTTTCTTCTAAAGTCTGTAATCGTTTTAGTAGTACTACTGCTAAGAATTTGATGTATAGTTTTTTTTTTATAATTAATTTAGGGTTTTAGTGTATGTTATGGTTTCTGGGTTTGTTTATTTTCGGTGTAATTTGTGGTCTTTGTGGGGATGGGTAAGAGATAGGTTTTATGGATTTGAGTTATAATAGGTTGATATATGTGTTCTAGTGTTTTCGATATCGTCTTGATTTGTATCCCTTTCCCTGATGTAGCAGGAGAGCCTTCAATTTCTGAATAAAAATTTCGAGTCTTTTTTAGTATATATGTTGCTTGGTGATGATTCTTGATTAGATGTTGAAAATGGGTACTTTTTCACAGGAAGATGTTTGTGTTCTCCAATTTTTTCTACTTTGGTGGATGATAACTGCTCTTGTGATGCTTTTCTTCTTTTGGGGTTATGTTTGATATAGTAGGTTTTTGATGCTCATGCTTGCTCCATTTGAATTTATATCCAACATTGCCATAGACAATGTCAGAGTTATGGTTTTCGAATGGGGCTCTTTGTCAGGACTGCAGTTCCAAGTTGGTAGTAGTGTTAAAGGCGCCATAGCTGCTGATCGAGAAAAAAATTAACTGGTTGCAGGATCACAATATGGTACTCTTGGGTTCATTTGCAGTTATTGAGGAAAAGCTTGTCTGTTGTGAATTGAATGCTCCAGAGTAAAAACAAAATTGAAGTCTGATGAGTTGCGGTAGTTTCAAGGCATTCAATTGTGTTGCAAGTTGCAGAAAACAATTATTTGAAAAAATGATATATATTTTCCATTTTTTCACTATTTTATTTTAATTTTTTTCCCTTTTACTTCCTTTATAAAAATATTTAAATATTTAAAATTTCCTTTCTTATTAAATTTTTATTTAATTTATAAGTTTATTATTAAATATTAAGGGATAGAAAGATAATTATAATATAATAAATATTAAAATATTTTTTAAATTAAATAAAATTTTATTTAAAATTAAAATATAAAAATATGAAAATATCTTTCTCTTCTTTATCTTTTTATCTTTTTTTCTCTTTTTTCTCTCCTTTTCTCAACACATTTTTTCTCTGTTTTTTTATATTGTTTTTGGTATGATATAACACTATGAGGTATATATATATATATATATATATATATATATATATATATATATATATATATATATATATATATATATATATATATATATTTTTATATTTAAAAAAAAAAATTTAGTTAAGAGAATTAGGGGAGATTAATTTTCAGTGGACAATTGGATGTCTACTATTTTTAAAAATTTTATTTTATTTTTATTACGTGTTTTAAATTTTTAATAATTTTTTATTAAATTTATTAAATTTATATTTTTATTGAATTATTTATATATATATAAATATATAAATATTATTTTATTTAAAAATTTAAAACTAAAATAGTTTTTTTAATTAAAAAAATTAATAAATCTTAATAGAAGGGATAAAAAAAAAAAATTAGAAGATAAAAAATAAAAAATAAAAAATAATTTACACTAGAGGGATAAAAATGATTATATTACTTTAAAAATACATATCAATTAAGAATAATTACAACATTGTAGATTCATACGTGAAGTGTTCCTCATTTTCTGATGAGGCCTGAATTCCCAAATGCGATATGGGCTCGTTTAGCTGATGGAATTGATTTGGACTGAATTAAGTTTTGGAATTGAACTGGACTAGAATTAAATCCTGACCTATATTTGGTACTGTATCGGATTAAGAGTTGAACTATTAAAATAGTCTAGACCAATATTTAATGCTATTTCAGACTATTTTTCGGACTATTTTTTTTATTTTATAAAATTATAAATATAAAATATTATTGATAGATTTTTTTTATGACATTAGTTCAAAATTAGATAACAACAAATTATGTCGCTTCAATTGATTGTGCAACTTTCTTCTTAACTTTCAAATATCATTTTATTCATATTATTCAATATTTGAAGATGAAATATAAGGTGCACACTCATATAAATACAAATAGTATATAAATTAAATAAGTAATAATCTAACATATACAAATAATTCCATAGCCTCCAAACATAGAAATAACAATGTTGACTATAAATGTACTTAGCATAAAAACTATATCGTTATAAATATTTTTTTGGAGATCTTTCAAGTGAGTATAATATTAATTATTAATAATCTAATAATTATTTTATTTAAAAGTAAATTATTTTAAAGTTTCAATATATATATATATAATTACTATTTAATATAATAATTAACTGAAAATAATTTATAAAATAAAAGTAATTACATTAACATCTACAAATGAACATATTATGTGTAAAATTACGTGGAAAAAATTAGGTAGATAAAAGAATTAATTATTAAAAAATTTAGTTTAAAATTATTATATGTAAAATAGCTAGGTGTATATATTTTACGTGAGTAAATTATTATCTATGTAAATTAAGAGAAAATTTAAAAAATAATTTATGAAGTAAAAAGATAATAATATTTTATTATTTGGAGATTGTAAAATGAAAAATGGTTGGACTATGGAGAACAAATTAAAGAGGGGACAAAATAAACTTCAATTTTTATATAAGATTAAATAGTGAAGGAAAGTAGATGTTTTTTGTGGACCCAGGACTGTTTATTCCCACTTAAAATAGTTCAGTAACATACCAAATATGGGACTAAGACTTAGTTCTGTCTAATGTAAGCCAGTCCCATATACGAAACGTACCCTATGTGTTAAATTCGGGACCTTAATAAACTCTTAATTTTGTTAAAAGTTGTGGTTATTTCCGTGAGTTTAACCACGAGACTTATATGTTTTTGAATCATGCTTTTGATTCACCTTTCGTTCATGGCTTCTTGTGGTTTGAAGACAGGAGAGGTCATTTGTGTTGCTTGATCAAAACCTTAGTGGGTCATGGGTTGTTAGTCAGGTCCAGGAGCCTAATTTCTTGGGCCGAGTTTTAACTTTATAGGCCTGGTCATTTGAATCGTAAATATCTTTTTCATTAATTCTTTTAATAACACTGTAATAGTAAATTATTCATTATTACACTAAATATTAAAGTCAGAATTTTGAAGTTAATATACCATAACTCTTTTTTCTTTTTTTTATGAAAAGAGAAACTTCATAAAGAAACCATAAAGAACTATAAACAACCAAGGATATCTTCCAAAATTAGTTCAGAGAGCCAATATGGTAAAGAATACTCCTAAACACCAGATAAGGCTATCTTGACAAAACTATGTGCCACATTGTTACAACAACAAGGGATAAAAGAAATAGGACCCAAATCATAACCATAACAAAGCCAGTTTATATCCTGAACAACACTACCAATCTCACCTCTAGAAAAAAGAAAATTGTTACACAAGGAGACCACATTTGAGGCATCAGATTCTATAACCAAAAGATGCAGACCAAAAGCAGAAACTAGTTTAATGCCCTCCACCAAAGCTTTGGCCTCTGCAATTTCCACATCCATTACCCCATAACTTGAAATGGCAGCAGCAAGACAGGGTTTCCCTCTAGAGTTTCTCACAATCATACCCAGGCCAAACCTTTTATCAGAGATATTCAGGAATAACCCTTGACTGCCATGCCAAGCTCTCTCAATCACCCCTTTACAGTCCTCCTCATGCGCCCAAGCATCTTCAAAATGGAACCTAGAACCCCATTTAGTACTCTTCCTGTCTTGAGGCCTTCTACAAATCCCACTAATCAAAATAGGCTTATGGTCAGACCTTGTAAAATCTAAATGCTCCACAATAGCATTTGGGAATAGCTCACTCCAACCCATACAACACAAGCCTCTATCAATCCTTTCCTGAATCAAATCTCCACCACCTTGCCTATTACTCCAAGTAAAACAAAAACCCATAAACCCCATATCGATGAGTCAATAATCATCAATTGCATATTTGAAAGCAGTCATGGCTGCGTGACTTCTTGATAAGCTACCAACCTTCTCTTCATCCCTTAACACTTCATTGAAGTCCCCACCCACAAGCCACGGTAAAGTACACAAACCACTTAATCTTCTAAGCAACATCCACGAGTGAGTTCTAAGAGTTTGTTTCGGATCACCATAAAACCTAGTGAATTTTTACTGAGTTCTATCATCATTCTTAACAATAGAGTCTATATGACCCTTAATATAAGATTGAACCGTAATATCTAAACTATCATTCCAAAGGAGCATTAAACAACCACCTAACCCATCTCTATTAACACCAAACCTTCTAGCAAAGCCCAATCTCAATTTAATATGGTCAACCCTACTAACATCAAGTCTTGTTTCAGATAAGAACACTGTTGACAGTGAAAAATAGATTCAATGATCAGCAAGGGTCAACCATACCACGTAAAGTGGTTTCGTGGTTTGTTGAGCCAGTTGTATGAGATTAGTGATACTATTCCTGCAAAGAAAGTTCTCGCAGAGACTAAAAGGCTTCTCGGAGAATGCTTTGGGGGTCTACTACCTGTCAAAGCAAATAAAGATCGGTGAGGGTTGCCGGACTTTAGTCGGCAATTCACCTCCGACGATCAAATCAGTCTTTTTGTCTCCGAGGAGAAAAGAATAGGTTCAATACTTTTAGGGTTGGTGAGAGTATTCAATAGTTTCCCTGTTACTTTTGAGCTATGATTCTTATATCTGCCTCGTTCCTGACCTTTTTTGGAATGTGCAGGTCCACTCGATGAGATGTTAGAGGATTATTTTCTTAAACATGTAAGTCCCCGATTTCTTGGGGCGATCGTCTAAGATGGGATATGACGTAACGGGTCAAAAGTGATTCGCGTTGCTATGTACTTATTCATCTGATATCCATGCTAACAAGTTCTTAATTTCTACTGAGTCAGTCGTAGGTGCCAGGTTGTCATGCTACTGTCGTGCCTCCCTAGGCCTTTCACACTTATCTCGGGTCTAGCTTCTCGGCGGGTACGGTAAGGATATGTTAGAGAGGAGTTCTTGCTGAATTATGGGTTCTCTCAACGGACAGTAAGGAAGTGATATACTGATAAAACGCTGTCGTTTTGACTTATAATCCCACGTGGCAGGACTTGGTGAATATTTACTCATAACGAACACCAACATAGGATTTTCCTTGCATATAAGACTATGCAAGGCTCTGAATGTCCGAGGGTTCCCCAACCCCTGGACATTCTAATATAAGAGTTTCATGGTTGTCGGTGATGCTGGGAATCAGCCACCACCGATATCTCTGAAAACAAGCTCTCATTCTTACTTCTATTAGCTTCCTTGCCATCATCCTCTTCACATCTTATCTCCCTCTCACTCCCCATACACCCAGTCTTTTCTCCTCTCTTCTATTTATGCTGCTTTGGACTACACATTTCCCCATGATCCACCATTTTACCTTTAGCATGGATTGAAGATAGCTCTCCAGAACTTAATGCCATATTTTTCTGACCCGTATCTAAAGCTTTAGTAACCCCTAATCCACTACTAGCCGAGTTACTATCACTAACAGTTTCACACCCTGAGATAACACTAATCTCTCATCTACCATCACCTTTATTCACAGTCACATTTTCTACCTCATGATCACCTTTAATCAGACTACCTTCTACATAATCCTTAACAATCATTCCACTCACCATAATTCCATCTTCCCTAACTATTATTCCCTTTGTATTATTGCTAGCATCACTCTTATTCTCATAACTAGGCTGCTACTCAGTCGCTTTTTTCTCCTCAGGACGCTCAAATCTATCACCACGCCCTCTCTATCGATCAATAATAGGGGCTCTCAACCAGGTTCCAAACTTCAAATTTGACCCATCTAACAATCCCTTATCGTTCTTATGACACTCTCTCAATAAGTGACCAATATTACCACAATAATAACAAAATTCGGTAGCCTCTCATAACAAATAACAATTGAGCAAATCTCTCTATCATCCCCTATCCTAACTCAAAGACCTCTCATTAAAGGTTTCGTGACATCTATCAAGACCCGAACCCAAATGAAATTACCAGGACACTGGTTATTTTCTCCTGTATCTATTTCCTTCACAAATCCAACCATCCTATCCAGATAAACTCCAACTTCTTCTATTGAACCAAGCCAGAGGAAGGTTATACAATTGCACCCAAATCGGAAACAATTTAAAATCAGATTCAGTAGGTTTACCCATACCTTCAACTTCCTGTAGAACGATCAACTGCTTGTCAAAACACCATAGGCCTTCTTCAATAACTCTTTTCCTGTCTCAGACACACTTGAATTGAAAAATATACATGTTCCTTGCAATTGTTTCAACTCTCACCTCCTTCGTAGTTCGCTAGATTTTAGCAATTGTGGCCTTGAAAGCCTCTTTGTTCACCTCTTTATTCGAAATGATCTTCCCTACTAAGCTGAGAGACACATTTCGCATTCCCATCTCATGAAGTTTTGGATCGATTTGCATCTCTGGAGCACCTTCTTCAGCTATTGATAACTTCTCACAGAGGCGTGAGATTTCTTCTGGATCCATAGATCCTAACTGTCGATCAGTACCAATACCTACCAGAACACAGTAATTAGAAGAAGAAGAAGAAGAGAAGAAAAATAAAGAAAACCACCATAACAATGGAGAAATCACGCACTAGTCGTGGAAGAAGCTCCTATACTCACACTCTCGAGCTTTCTAGAGAAAACCCGAGAGAGGGGAGAGAGAGAATTTTTTAAGTATTTAAAGCTAAGAATTTTAATATACCATAACTCTTTAAATTGCATTTAAAGTCAAAAATTAAAATTTAAGTTAATATAAAATAATTATTTTAATTATAATAGTAATTTTTCTCTTGTATTTAGAGGTTTTAAACCAAATTCTGGTTAGCAAATGAGGAGTTGCCAAGAGTCTAAAAAGCATCAAATACTTGGATTTAATTCTGAAACCTCCCAGAAATTCTCCTTCGTAATTCAGAATCATTGGACACCAATACCACACCCTTTTGTCAGCTTTATTTTTGCTTTTCTGTTGTGCAAATTAAATCGGTTTTTAATCGGGTCCCATAAACAGATTTCAATACTGTTGGGTGGATCCAATTCAATTACTATAAAAACACCAACTTTGCTTTTAAGATCTGTTGTTACTTGAAATAAATAAAATAAAAGATATAGCAGCTACTACTCATGTTGTTATTTAATGTGAGCTTGATATGCCATATTAATGCAACTCTTGAGGCTATTGAGAAACTGAGATTTTTTTTTCTTTTAAGGTAAAATTACTGGTGAGATATATTCATATCAATTACTTAAATAATATTTACTCTCACAATAAAATATATTTATCTCACAATAAAGAGAGAAAACTATCTATACATATTGATAAATACATACGGTGAGATTTGAATTCTCATCAATAAAATAAAGAGAATACACTTGACATAAACTATGATAGACATGTTTGTTGCTCAGATGAGATTGAAAATGGAAAAAAAATAGTCAAAAATAGTTTAATTTATCCCTTCTCTCTCCTGAATTTTTTCCCCTCATTCTTTTAATAATCATTGCCTCTCTCTCTCTCTCTTTCTTTTCTTTTTTTTTTCTTAATTTTTTATATTTTTTAAACTATTTATATATGATTAAATTGATTTAAAGTATTTTAAAAGTTAATTAATATATTTTATTAAAACATTTTAATATTTTAATATTTTCAATATCAATTAAAAAAATATTATTTTATTTAAATTTTAATTTTAAATACTTTTATTTATTTTAAAAAATATTTTAAAATTTTTATTTTATTCAAAAAATTAAATAATTTTATATTATATATAACTTAATTAAAAATTTTAACCATAAAACATAAAACATAATTTTTTTTTAATCCCATTCTACACCGAATAGGGGACAGTAATATTTTTAATTTTATACATACTATATTAAATATATTACAATACTAATTTATCTTATCTAATCCAATCCAATCCTATCATATCTCATAAAAGTAATTTAATTCAATTTCGTATACTAAACGCATGATGAGCGTACAAACCATAAACTAGGATCCTGAGTAACCCATAACGTGGCTGTGAATTTTATAGGCTGTGAATTTTATAGGCGGTGGCTGGTTTCAATAATTGGTCTGAAGTTGAGTGCTGGGTCTTTCTTCTTTTTTTTTCTTTTTACAATCACAATCTAACAAAATTTATGATGTGGTTTTATTAGACAATCACTCAATGCCATGATACCACCATTTTGTGATCTTGGGTTTATATAAATAATTGAGCTAATTGCACTCACACCCCCTGAGGTTTGGCCAACTACAGGTAAAATTAACTTTATCATTTATTAACAATGACACCCCCTTGACTTTAGTCAAAGTGAACAGTGTCAGGGGCATTTTCGTCTTTTTCAATTTTTAATTTTATTTTATTAAATAATAAATCAAAAAATTAAAATAAAATAATAAAATTATTTAAAAATTAATAAAAAAATAAAAAATTAATTAATTTAAATCCATTTTCCAGATCGAATCTCAACCGTCCATCAAGATTAATGAAGGGTTGAGATTCAATCTGAAAATGGATCAAAAAAAAAAAAAAAAAAAAAATTTTTTGGATATTCGAAGAACCCAATCTGGGTTCTTCGAAGAACCCAGAGAGGGTTCTTCGATCTCTGGGTTCAGATCGAAGAACCCTTCTGGGTTCTTCGATCGAACCCAGATGGGTTCGATCGAAGAACCCTCTGGGTTCTTCGAACGAAGAACCATCGAACCATGGTTCTTCGTTCGAAGAACCCAGTTTTCTGGGTTCTTCGAAGAACCCAGAAAACTGGGTTCTTCGAAGAACCCAGAATCTGGGTTCGATCGAAGAACCCAGAAGAACCCAGTTTCTGGGTTCTTCGATCGAACCCAGATGGGTTCGATCGAAGAACCCAACTGGGTTCTTCGAAGAACCCAGAAAACTGGGTTCTTCGATCGAACCCAGATGGGTTCGATCGAAGAACCCTCTGGGAAGAACCATGGTTCGATGGTTCTTCGTTCGAAGAACCCAGTTTTCTGGGTTCTTCGAAGAACCCAGTTGGGTTCTTCGATCGAACCCATCTGGGTTCGATCGAAGAACCCAGATGGGTTCGATCGAAGAACCCAGAAGGGTTCTTCGATCTGAACCCAGAGATCGAAGAACCCTCTCTGGGTTCTTCGAAGAACCCAGATTGGGTTCTTCGAAGATCCAAAAAATTTTTTTTTTTTTTTTTTTTTTTGATCCATTTTCAGATTGAATCTCAACCCTTCATTAATCTTGATGGACGGTTGAGATTCGATCTGGAAAATGGATTTAAATTAATTAATTTTTTATTTTTTATTAATTTTTAAATAATTTTATTATTTTATTTTAATTTTTTGATTTATTATTTAATAAAATAAAATTAAAAATTGAAAAAGACGAAAATGCCCCTGACACTGTTCACTTTGACTAAAGTCAAGGGGGTGTCATTGTTAATAAATGATAAAGTTGATTTTACCTGTAGTTGGCCAAACCTCAGGGGTGTGAGTGCAATTAGCTCTAAATAATTTGCTCTTTTTTTCAGTGTTCTTATTACTGATTTTTTTTTTCAACCTATTGGGGGCCACTTTTTTTGTGACTAAATTTTTTATATTATTTGAAAGCTAAAAAAAATTTGTTTTGATTGATGTATGACGTCATATGCTTACAGTTTAGTTTAATTTTATTACACATACATTTTGATCAGCCAAATATACTAAAATGATACTACAAAGTGGCTCTAACATAAACTATTTAGTACGTTTATATGATCTAAAATTCGTAAAATTCTTTAATAAACCGGGTGCACTTAGACATATGTATTCTTTTAACACATTTTATATTTTTAATGATTGAATATCAGTCCAAAAGATTTTATCATCAAATCCATGTAAGAAAAGAGGTGTTTTGTTCCAATAACAACAAAAATGTGCTTAGAAAATTGTTGTGACTGATGAAGAAATAATAAGTCTTGCATTAGTTGTGTAATGATGAATCCTCCTGTTATAGAATTTGAATACATAGATGAATAGTTTGATAGCCGAAAGAGAGAGAGAGAGAGAGAGAGAGAGAGAGAGAGAGCCGCCATCGCTCACGCTTCACGCTTTTGCCTTTTCTAATTATGCTGCTTATTCAAAACAAACCTATCTCCAACAATGCCTGTCACGTGAACATCAATTGTGCTCCCTTATCGATTATTTTTTTACAACAAAAAAGTTTCAATTTGTTAATCATATATATATATATATATATGACTTGTGTGTTCCTTTTGTTATTTTCTTTTTCATCGATTTTTACTCAACTATTAAAGTAAAATTTAGAAAAAATAAAGAATGACGTTATGAAACAGTAAATATTTTACTTATAATAGATTTTTTCTTTACGTATAACACGACACGTGACATTATATATAGTATTAGATATTTATATAAATTGCCATCCAATATATTAAAGAAGAACACAAGTATTTAAAAAGTATATAAACAAGTTGTTATTAGTGATTAGGGAATGAAAACCCTTTAATCATAAAAAGAAAAAAAACAAAATTTAAAGTTTATTGGATTTTCACATGATATGTCCAATATAAAAATTACACTATAGAATCTAATAAAATCTCATTAATTAATTAAATTGAATTCTACTGTATTTGTAGTACCCCCGACCCGATCCGGCCGGACCGACCCGGAAAGCGCTACTCGGACTTTCTGAACTTTTCAAAACTTCATTTTTACAATTTAAAATCATTGTGAGCCCATAACAATAATTAAACTTTTTACGAAAATCCGGCAGAGTACCGTTTGTTTTTCGGACTTTTCAAAACCTGTTTTCCACAAATCAATCCAAAATTCACATTTTTCACAAACACTTCTATCACTTTCAATCAGTTGCGCACTCTGCCGTTTAGTGCGACTTTCACAAATAGTTTATAAAATAATAACAAATCAGACTTTACTATTTACATTTAAATAATAAAAGACAGTAATCATAAAATAATTAATTACAAAACATTTTACAAAACATATTTACAAATTCCCTGTATATGCATGCTTTCAGAATATATACACATAACAAAAGTATAGCTACCCAACTGTACAATCCTGTGACTCGGTCTGCAATTCTTCCAGTTCTTCAGTCTTTACCTTCGTCCGGATTCCTGGTACCTACGCGTTAGACACAAAATTAACGCGCTAAGCATAAAGCTTAGTGGGTGTACTAAAATCTCAATATGGAAACATATATAACTTTTAATAATAACAATTCACAATATATATATATATATATATATCAATTCAAATCATGTTCAAAACAATTAAATTGCAGAATCAAAGTATATAATAATTTCAAGCACTTGAACTTCAATAATGAGGCCAATATATAATTTTCGATCAATAAAAGCATTCAATACACTTTTCAATTCCAATCAATTCTGGCCCGCTAGAATACTAAACATAATAGGACTGGAATATGGGTCAAGCTCCCAACCCCCAGAACGAATTCTGAGGAGGTACGTGTCTCCCAACTCTAGGACCGTGGGTACGGAACCTAGAGAGGTACATAGCTCCCTATCCCAGGAACGAATCCTTGGGAAGGTACATTAACTCCCAACCCCCAGGACGAATCCTGAGGAGGTACGTATCTCCCAGCCTCTGGACGAATCCAAGAGGAGGTACATCAATATCATCAATATCAATCAATCAATATCGGCGCAGTACTGCTCAATAAAACCCAGCTGGTATACTAACCTCCTATATCCATTTCTATGTCTACGTATCCTAGGGCCATTACAATAAACTATTTTTCACAATAAACGTCGAAATAGGTACTCAATCACCATAAATTTTTCAATAAACATACAAATCACATAATATTCTTCAACAAGCATACTCAATTATTTTTAACGAAATCGAATTATTCGAAAACGAAATCGAAGTACATTCTATCACAAAATCAGTCCAAAATAGTCCAAAATAAAGATATCAACATCGATTTTTCATAAACTCAACAATAAAGACAATAAACAATGTTCATACGAAAATCAAATGCGAGAAATCTCTACAAAATCGAAAACGAACCGAAATCAATAACGAAAAACGAAAAATGAAAACGAAAACAAAACAATAACGAAAATATTTCATAACGATTTCGAAAACAAACGTACACCAACCTCGGTACCGTCTTTTCGTTCGAGAATCGCGGTTCTACGATTTCGTCTTTCCTTTTCCTTTCTCCTACACTTACTTTCTCTCTTTTCTCTTTCTTTCCTCTTCTTCTTCTCCTTCTTCTTCTTCTTCCTCTTCTTCTTCTTTTTCTCGCTCTTCTCTCTCTCTCTCTCTCTCTCTCTGTTCTGTGATGATTTCTGGCTTCTTCGAGAAGCCACTTCTTTTTTTTATATTTTTTTCGCTACCGCGACCGCCGTCGCGACCTGTGGTCGCGGCACCAGGTCGCGACACTCACTGGAGTGTGCGCACCGCCTTCGTCGCGAGCGCGCCCTGGTCGCGTTGCTCTCTGCCTGTTTTGCCATTTTCATCGCGAGCAAGCCATCGCGACCTGTGGTCGCGGTGACTGGTCGCGGCACTCACTGCCAGATTTTGCGTTTTTCACCGCAAGCGAGCCATCGCGACTTGTGGTCGCGGTGACCAGGTCGCGATGCTCTCTGGTTCAGTTTTCACTTTTTCATTTTTCTCATTTTTCACTATTCAATCCGGTCCGCTGGAAATCATAAAATAAACATACATTTAATTACATTTACACCCCCTCAAATAGTAAAAATTTATTTTCACATATTTCACATATATCAAAAATTCATTACCCGAAATCCGGGATGTTACAGTATTACACTTCCAACTCAGTTAAATAGTAATAATACCTTGTAATAATCACTATAAAGTTAATGGTTATAATTTATATACACATCTGATCTATGAAATTACCACCAGTAAGATATTATCAACAATTACTCAAAAATTAATGTTAAATAAATAAATAAATATATATATATATACATATTTATTACATATCTACTCATAAATTAATATTATATATATGTGTATTTTATATCCATCTATAATTTAAGTAGTTAGTACATTATTTTTTACTTAAATATAAATAATGAGAATTTAGTGATTAATCTTATCAGATCCTGACAAATTTATTATTTTATATTCACACATTTTTAATTTTGATTACCTACTTTTTCTTCTTTTAAGTTAAAAACTCCTCTACATTTTTATATTTGCATTTGTACTCAATAGAGTTACCTAATTAATGTGATATGTAAAAAACTGATAAATCAGCAATGGTTGTAAAATATATACGACGGTTACAAAATGTTTAACACAAAATTAATTAGCAAAATCTCTATATTAACAAAGTGAATTTATAAGACCTGAAGAGTACCAATCAAAGCAGGTCAACAGCAAAAGGTCAAAGGGCGCCCGGATGACGTGGCGAGATCTGAATGTAGAAGAACTGTAAGAGTATAACCGTACCAGTGTTAGGTCAAGTCGATAGAAGAAGAAAAAAATAAAATAAAATAGGGAGGAGAGGGGTCAGGTCAGGTCAGGTCATGCACTCATGCTCTCTCATCTCATCAATTTATTTGCCAATTTGCCTTATATAACCAAACGCAACTCTGGAACGGTGTTTCGGTATTCAATTCTCAAAGCCCTAGAAGCTTAAATCCCAAGTTTTTACAAATGAAAAAAAAAAAAAAAAATGTCAGTGACACATGTCATAGTGGGTCCCATCATTTACGGTCTTTAAAATAAAAAAATTTGGAAAAATGAAAAAATAAAGGTCAAGACTCAAGACCCACATAAAATACAACCCCACACCACCCCACCTATAACAACGAAGAAGAAAACTAAATAACTGGAATCTACTAAACCAAA
The DNA here is from genome assembly GCA_003430845.1 of Xanthoceras sorbifolium. NCBI lineage: Eukaryota > Viridiplantae > Streptophyta > Magnoliopsida > Sapindales > Sapindaceae > Xanthoceras > Xanthoceras sorbifolium. Next base: position 29,310,202 of record CM010616.1, read on the forward strand.
TATATAATATAAAAGAAAAAGAAAAAAAAAGTGGAAATGAAAATTCAACCCTCGTATATAAACACAAACATCCATCAGTTTCTCTCTCATTTTCATTTTTTTTCTTTTCTCTCATTCTTCGCCACCCCAAAAACACACACGCTTTTTTTTCTCTGTCTATCTGTATATCTATCTGTGTGTCTTCAGCGTAGTATCATCTCTATCTTTTGTCAGTGGTAGTTGCTGTGTTTTTGTTTTGACGGGAGGAGGTGGAGAGTTGCTAGAGGATGATGATGCTGACGGCGGCGGCGAAGGACGAGTGGGTGAGGGCGGCGATGACGGACGACAGTGTGGTGGTGGAGCTGCTGGTGAGGCTGAAACAGGCGCAGGCGCAGGCGCAGGCAGCGATGCCGGTGGCGAAATCCGTGGCGGTGGCGGAGCTAAGGTGGGGGATACGGCAGCCCAGGTCGAGATCTTTGTCGACTATGAGATGCGACGGCGCGGGTTCTCAGAGAGGAGGAAAAGGCGGAGATTCCGCCACCAGCAACTCGAGGAGAGCTAGTCCGACCACTCCTCTCTCGTGGAGCGGCGGCGGCGGCGGTGCTGTATCTCCCTCCGCCACCGCCGACGCCTTCGAAGAAACCAGCCGACACCAGACCTCCTCCGGCGCCAGATCCAAGGTTTTTCTGGCTCTCTCTGCCTCTCTTCTCTTCTTGTCGTCTTCTTCTTTTTCCTTGGTGTCTGGTTTCTGCCGACCTGATCTTCGTGATGGATGCATCATCGTCTGTGTGGTTTTCTGCAAAAAATGACCCCGTCGAGTGCTTTAATTTACTGTTTTGGTCTGTGTTTGATGAGTATCCATGGATGGTTTTTATTTTTTTATTTTTTGTGCTGTTGTGTGTCCGTCGACGGGACATTCTTGTCTTCTGGAGGTCCTTTTTTGTTGTCCTATTGACCGTTTTACCCTTCTCAATCCACCTTGTTTAATCGAAAATTGGAAAAAAAATATTCGTGGCTTCTAAACCGATGTTTTCGTTTTCCAATCTATCCATCGTATTTTTTCTTTTGACGAAAATACCCATGTCAGCAGCTGACTGGGCGAAATCTGCCCATCCGTAGACTCTCTTAACATTCTCATATCGTCAACAAGTCAAACAGTTGGGTTTGGATGGTTGATCTCTTTCCGATCAACGGTGACTAACCGTCCGTCATGTTCTTTTCATGCACTTGGACCAAAATGACCCTGTCTACTTTCTGATATTTACGTTCACGTGAGGTCAGCTTATCTGAAAGTGGCTCCCAGGCTCACGTTTTCTTCTCGCCTCTTTCCCGGTCACCTGTCATTCTTGTTGGTCCTGTGAATTTACCAAAATTGCCCCTCGTTAACTCTGATAATCAGATCCTAGTGGCCGCACGCTTTTCGAGAACGGACAATGTTAATATTCATTTGCTCTCACCAGGAAGTTTCCCGCACACGATTCTTGTTTTTCTTTTTTTCATGACCAAATCGCCATTTTTTTTTAATTGTCGTAGTCCAAATTTCGTTTATGTGAGGGTTATTTTAGTCATATAGGGACTGTTTGCCTGTTTGGTGTGGTTAGGTGGACCCCGAAATACAAGGGTGGAGTGGGGCCCTGGGGTGAGGGTTCGAGTGATTGGTCTGCGTTTTTATTAGTGGCGGATGATCTTTCGACTTTGATGGATTGTGGAGCTTAGCTTGTAAGGGGGAATAATCAGGTGTGGCTCCTGCTATAGTTTTTTATGGGTCCCACACGTCCCACACGCCGTTGGATTTTGATACTGGTCTCCGATTTAATTTTGTGGAGTGACGGTGGTTTCACTTTTTTGACTTTTTAAACGTGCCCAAAAAAAAAAAAAATCAAAAGGAAGAAAAAGTACTGTCGTGGAGTTTGGTTTGGTGTTGGAAACTTACATTGAGTTATATCAAGTGACCCAATATGTGCCGGCCATGTCAGATAGGTCATGTGAGGGAGTCACGTGAGCGATAATGAGAATTTTTTTTAATTTCAAGTGCCACCACGTGCCTTCTATGAGGTGGCGTGCAATGAGTGGCTCAATGTTTTCACTAACGGAGGAGCGTGGATTTGTCTCAAATGACAATCCTGCCACTCTAAATCTACCAGCTGTCCGATTTCGAGCGCTTTTAAGGTAGCAGAGACGTTGATGGCCGTTTGATTTTAATCAAAACACGTGTGGTAACGAACTATAGTTGGAAAGTAAAAAAGGCCCCCCTTTGACGTGTCCCCATTCATTTTTTGTTTTTATACGGACTAAGAATGGGAAGTATATATTTTCGCTAGAAATTATCTTCTTTGTTTCTGTATGGGTCCCAAAACTGTGCTGTTTATCCATTTCTTTTTCTTTTTTTGTTCTAAAAAAAAAAAATTAAATGGACTTGCGAGTTGATATAATTGTGTTACAATGACATGACAGCTCTGAATTGGGAGATTATTTTTAGTTCTAAGTCACCATTACCAATTCTGTGACAGAAGTTGTGTTGCTGGAGTGAGTGACGTGGCCGATGAGGTATTTTTATAGACAACCAATAGCAAAATCCATTTGTTCCGGCTATTTGGTTTGTTGGGACAAAAACATTTTGTATTAGCATGTTTGTCATCAAACTTCAATACCATCTTCCCTATAATGTGCTTTACTTGTGAGGCTTTTCGTTTCCTTTTTTGTTTGTCTCCTTAAAACTGTCGGCATTTTAAATGGTTGTTTATTTCTGTGATTTTAACTATCTGATTTGTTGGATCCTTGTTTAAATTTAATCTGTTTATGAAATTAATATGCGTGGATGCTTGATGTTTGCAGGGTATTGCTACAAATGAAACCACTAGCAATGCCACCAAGAGGTCGAGAAAGAAAAAGGTAAAGTTCATTGATTCTTTTAGGCAACACATTGTGTGATAAAATTTTGCTTTAGCGATTTCACATGCAAAATTGAGCACAATTCGAGTCTAGTAATGGTTACTTTAGGATATTGTTTCTTATGGAGTGTGTGTATATTTAATTCGAAAGCAATCAGACCGTCCTGTGGCTACGTTAACTTTAATAAACTTCAGCCTGCGTTAACCTGGAAACTTTTTACTTGTTTCAGACATTTGCTGAGCTTAAAGAGGAGGAGGGTTTGCTCTTGAAGGAAAAGATACATTTGAAAAAGGTTTGATCATATTGCTTTCTTATTGAATTTCAATAATCTGATTATAGTCACGCCTTATATTTACATGGATCGTCTATTCATTTACAGGAAATAGAAACATTACGTGCTACTTTCAAGGAACATTGTGCAGCAAACGTGAACTTGAAAAGAATGAAGGTGATTTTTATCTTCCTCTCCACCTTTCCTTCGACATGCTTTTACAGAGACTCGAACTTTTTCCATTTCTTGTCTTCTTGTAGAATTTTATTAACCGGCATTTATTCTATTTTGCAGCTTGATTTGGGTTTACATTCTGCAAAGAACCCAAGTGAAACAGCCTCTGACGAAACCCAGAAAACAATTTCCAATCAGGTCCACATGGGTGTAGCCGAATGCATTCCTTCGAGCTTACCATCCCTTTCCACCGTAGTTGATATTCCCCTGTTGGAGTCTTGTGAGGCACACAAAGCTGCTTCAACCCACAACAGCCTCTGCTTGTTACCTGATCTTAATATGATGCCATCCGAGGATGATTCTGGTTCTGAAACTTTATACAGGGTGAGCTGAAGAAAACATGTCGATTTATCATCTTCTCACCACCAAAAGGACATGGCTCCAGTTCTGCCTATGACCTTTATGCACAGGCCAGCCGCAGCCAGCGAGCTATCCACAAATGTAAGTATTTCAACCTTAGACAAGTGCTACAGACACTCAACTTGAACTTTGCTCTCCAACAGCAAATTCTTTGGAAGGGGAAGAGGAAAGTTGAGATCAGTCATGAAAACGGTTACGATGGTAGTTTAGAGCTCGTAGCCAGTAGCCGTAGAGATACATAGGTTCGTTGCAGCTAATGTTCCTCCGAAATTTATTTGGGGTAAATCCTCATTACTTCTGTTTCGGAATTATGTAGAAATAAATTTGTCATTCTTTGTAGGTAAACAGAGTTGTTGGACTCACTTTGTTAAAAAAGCGACCCCAAAACTAATTTTACAATTTTGTTCTTGCAGATTATATATTGTTTTATTAATTTGGTAAAAGATTCTTTGGATATTGGACTTTTATAACTATATCATCAATGTATCTTGTCTTTGAAGAAAACTATTGTACGTCACAGATTTCAACTTAGATGCAATCATGTATATGGATTTTTTTTTATTTTTTAATTTTATTTTATGTAAAATCGTTACGTATAGCATTGTAAAAAGACACCCAAACATACCTTTAGATTCTGTTCAGATGCTGGACCATAGCTTGCCCACTTATCCTTGCTATAAAAGCCTTTTAAGAATTGGCAGTAAGTATGCAATTCTCAAGGGTCACGTCACGAGTGCATTAAATAAGCGCTTTTATTTTCTCCTTTACCGATTCGCTATGTTCCGGAAAAAAATGAACCGGATTTAATAAATAAAAAGGAATTTGTAAGTTCATATGTTAAATTAAACAAAAAAAAAAAAAAAATTCCTTCTTGCCCCTCTCTTGGCTGTTGGATTGATAGAAAATGAACGAAATAATATTTAAATCAAAATTTTATATTAATATAGCATAGTCTTTTTTTTATTTTAAAAATTCTTAATATTTATTATATTTAGAGTAAATTTAAAAAAAATTGAAGCACTTGTGGTTTTTGCTTGTCAGATAGAAAAATAATAATAATAATAAAGAAATCAATCTGGTACATGTTCTTCCACAAAAGCAAGGTATGCAGTACGGAGCTACATATAGAACATTCCAATCAATAATTTCTTAAAAGTAATAACCACGATGTAGTGAACCCTAATGCAAAATCAAAATCAGATTTTTTGTCAACAATCTAATTGATCAGCTTAAAGAATTGAAGGCATGGCTGTTATGCAGATTTTCATTATGCAATCCAGAGGAATCAGCTGGGACATGTTCTGATCGATACAACAACCACTTCTAATTTAACTTCCAATCTCATGAAGAGGAGCATATGGATCTCCCGAACATCTCCAATAGAAATAAAAACTTGCTAGATGAAGAAATGCCTAACAAACCCTTTTGAAGTTGACATTACTCAAACATTAACCATGAACTCCGTGCATATGTGTACATCTTTAAGCATCAATTATAAAAAATACAAGAGTTGATTTATGTCGAATGTTGCAGTTTTTCCTCAACTAGTTCAATACATCGGTATAAAACTAACTCAAGCGGGTTCAGAGCACATACGGTGTCAAGTGCAAGTGGATCATACCCATTTTTGTTCTCTATCATAATGCCTGTCACTAGGGTTCGGAGAGGCAGAAGCCACTCATTGTAAGCCTTCTGTAAATTGCTCATTGACAGCACCTCGCTATTGGTGTTTTCTGCTTCATGCCAAATATCGACAGCCAATAGACAATGTCAAACAACTTCATTTCTGTTTTCTAATATTAAACATTATAAATAATTTCAGTTTGTAGAATAAAGTATTCAAAAAATTCAAGGGTTACTTGTATATCTGATTGTTGCATAGCCAGTGAATTTAACTACTGGCTTAAACAAATCAACTGAATCGATTTATATTGTCAAATGGTCAAATGGGACACTGATTAAGATAGAAATTTTGAAGTCAAGGATGGAGGTTGTAAAAAAGTGTTATTTAAAATACAAGTTTGTTGACTAAAGAGAAATGTTGCCTCTGTAAAATAGGAACATATACTTCTTGCACTCGTGTTATCAAACTGATTCAACACTAAACACGTAAGGCCTCTATCATTGAGTTATGTTCTAACCAAGAATTGCAGAACAAAGATTTGTATGAACATATATGCAGTGATGAAAGAAGCAAGAGGCGAGGTCACGCGGATAGCATTAACAAAAAATTATCTTGCTTAGCTTTCAAAATCAATAATTTCAATTTACCTTTTGATTCTGTTAGCAGTGCAAATCTGTACAGGTTGAGGGCAGATAGAACCTGTGAAACATCACATTAGACATGTTATGCAGACATAAAATTTTGATTAAGAATTAGAAAGACACAATTATTCCAATAATTTCACTTATATAACTTCTATGAAGTCCAAAGATAAAGAGAAGACTTAGCATCATTTACAAGGTGGAATGTAAACAGATAAGCTACTTGTCGAACATTAATTCAAGGTTGTCTAGCAAACAATAAATTTCAGTAACAGTGATCTGGTTTAGTTAGGTACAAAGATCATAAACATAAGAGGAATATATATACTTTCTTGCCACTTCTGCACATGAGTAGTTATGCCACAGAAGCCACAAAATTTTGTTTTCTGAAATCTACAGGTTTCTTAGTCATCTAGGTCAAAATCTTAACAGCAGAAGGAATGTCCAGATAATAAAGTAATGCGTCATTCCAGTTAGCAACAATAAAAACAAAAGTAACAGATACAAAAGTTAAAAACATACTGCATCGCCATTCTCTGGAAGTGGTGGAGGTCCTCCCTTGGGGGGCCTCAAAACTAAATCCACCAATTCAAGGACAACTGCCGGCCAAAACAATGTACGTGGACAAGCTTTATTTTCAGTCTGCAGGACGTCCTCTTTTCTTAGTGATGTTTTTTGCTGATTTTCTGTAAAGAGTTCCTGTCTAACAAGATCTAGAAGAATTGCTACCTATATAAAGTTGTAAGAACTACTTCAGATAAAATGTGTTCAACACCAATTTGAACAAATACCAAAGTTTTGTAGACTATGTAACAACTTCGAATGCTATTTACCATAGAGGAAGACTCGGTCTTAGTAATAACAGCTTTTAAAAAATCACGCTTCTCAGAATATGGAACCTCAGCAATAACCTGGTTTTATGTGGAAAACTTACGTAAGTGTTATATACTTGTGGAAAATTGCATATGGTGCAAAAAAACAAGGCAACAATGCATTTAATTTCATAACCTCTAAAAATGGTCAACGACAGGAAATGAACTACCCCCTGAGAATGCCACGTAAAAATTGTATGTAGATGATTTTACTTATAGCACCTTCAAAACACCAGAGACTCACCCTTTTAAATGCATCAAAGGCATTCTTCCTTAGCACTGAACTAGGTGTATACATGATGACCATTATAACAGCCTGACATGTTATATTGCAACTATCAGAAAGGAAGCGGGGAAATGATATAGCATACAAACTCAAAAAGAAAGATACTACCTGCAAAGCAGAAAATAAGCTAGGCATATAAGAAGAGCAGTCCGTATGATCACCATCATATTTCTGAGAGATATTTCCATCAGTTATGTGAAGCAAAAATGTAATGGCATGTTTCTTCATTTCCCATGGTAGACTTCCAGAAGATAATACGTGCTTTAACATGCCAATAGCTTCCCACCTTTTTGTCTGATTACTTCGAAGTTCGCCTTTGACAGCAGTCATATCCTCTTTAGCAGCCTGAGCAGCCTCATCAGCGATATGCCCCCATATCACTGCATCAATAAAGCAAACAGAAAGATACTGAAAATCAAAGATATTTCTGTAACCAATGATGTCAGAACCAATTTTTGGATAAACTAATAATAAGAATGGGAAAGTCAGTACTTTTCCAAACACAAACCTGAAAGAGATGCACCTTGTTCAGCATAGGATAGATGACTCATAAAATCATCATCATCTTCTGGGCAGATTGTTATGGGTGTAAGTATACCATTTCAAAACTATTATGAAAAGGATGAGTTAAAAGCATGAAACCTCTGATAATATACCTCCTACAACCATGCTAGTCATTGTGTCAATGTCGTATCCGGTTATTAGACCAAGAAATGATAAGTGACAATAAGGGAAGAAACGTAACAATCGTGACACCAAAGGGACGCAGTTTGAGACTTTACATTCCAAGCTGACTGAAACAAGCGCCTGTGTATAAAAAGGGTATATTAAGACACTCAGACATACCTTAAGAAAAATGTAAAGATGACAGAATCGTGGTAATGGCTAAAGATTAAAATGTAAAGATCATATGAATACAATTATAGGAATATTAAGTAGCTGTAGTGTAGATTAAAAACAATTCAAAACGACAGAAAAGGGTTAACCGTAATTTGCATAATATAAAGACCAAGTAGAGCACGAAGCTTTTCATTTGTTGTGCCTTCCTGTCACAGATAAAAAGGAAAGGCTATAATAATTAGATAGAAAGAACATCTACAATCTGGAATAATAGGCCAAGGAAACAGGAAAATATTATTAAAGCTTTGCAGACCATTTTATCACAAACTTCATGTATAGAATCGGCAATGCCTATTGCTCTGTCAAACAAATCCTGAAGTTCTGTATCTTCATCGTCTGACTCAGAAGACACTGTCTTTAAAACCTTAACAACAATAGGAACCACAACTTTTACTTGCTCAAAGTGGCGCCTCTGAGTGGAAAGTAAGACTGAAAAGCAGAAAAGAAATATGTAACAAAATTTTCACTGCTCAATAGGTGGACATGCAGCTTTCACATCTTTCAACATTACAGAACATAGAGCAGACAAGAAGACTCAAGCCAAAACTTTCTTGAACATATATAAATAAATGATCATAATTCATAACCGACATGCTCAGTGTATGTGTTTGAATGACTTAAATATATGTTCCCAAATTACCCACACCTGTTAACTTGATCAAAAACGGAAATCAAGTGTCTAGAAACTTTTTCACCTACAATAGTTAAATCATAAGTGACTCAACTATATGTGATTATTCTTGAAATATCAGAAGCTTAAGTGAGCTTAAGTTTCAGTTCAGTTTAAGACAAAATGATCCTCCCTTCGAAGCATCTTTTACAATTGTAATCTTCTCTAAATGCCCAACCAGCACTACAGCCTCCATCCCATTCCACAATCTTTAATTTTTTAGACAAAGTTTCACATTGTTTTTCTTTTCAGTATTAATTTTCTTTTCTAATAGTGAGTGAGTAGAACTCTAACCTTCTTCTATAAAGCTTTAACTAAATTTCAGCAAATATATCCAAGATATATAACTAGCAAAAAACTCATTCAGTTTAAACTAAAAGACGCACACAGGTGCAATAAAATGACATCAATAGAAATAATTTCAACTGGAATAAGCATATCCCATATCCAGAAAAAATAACTATATAGCATTCAAAAGTGTCAATAAAAATCTTATTTACTTAAGAATTATTACCTTTTGAGAGGCCACTTAGAATAGGAATAAAAAAACCAGATGCCTTGATCGTCTTGATCAAAGAATCTAATGCCTAACACATCAATGATCAAATTTAACAAAAAATTAGAACAATAAACATAAATATTGTTTATAAAGATCAACAACTAGAATAATAGTAGTCAATATAAAACTACGTATACAAGTTGCTCTCTGATATTGAGAAGCAATAAAAAATTGAATATTGAAAGTTCATGAATTATAGATAGCAAGAATATCACTCCAATGCATAATAACAATCCCGTGGAAAACACATAAGTTCATTTCCAATGAGTTCTTTGATCAATAGCAAAGAATATAGACAGATCAACCTAAGGTTCAGAGTATAAGTCAAGAAGGATTTCACACAAAGAAGCTGGACAATCAAGAGATTAGTTAAAGAAAGCATGAGGTAACTCCTCATAATATAAAATCTCGTTTGCTTAGATTTTTGCTCGTTTGTTTCATTGCAGAGATTTTCATGTATCCCTTTATTTTTTTTCTTTTTTATAATTTTGTTAATCTTGTAACTTCTAATATTTTTTTTTTAGTAATCAGGTTTTCAGTTCTGATGTACTAGATTCCTACCATTGCTTCAGTAAAACTCCATCCATGTTCAATAGCAAACTTATATAGCAACAACAATATTCTGCAAAAAAAAAAAAGTACATATATCAAGAGAACATCAAACAAATGGATACCTCGCAGAGAATTGAAAGCATGTCCCGTGGGTTACATTTTGCTATAAAATGATCAGTAATACTATTAACAGACTCCAAACAGGTGGTGGACACACAAGCAAACTTCGTAACCGCCTTTGGCAACTCAAACGAAAGTGTGTCAATAACTGCCTGCCAGACCACCAACAAAATCCACAAACTCATCAAATCAGAACATTTATTACACACCAAACATTAAGAAAGGAATAATGTAAGACCTGATCCAGAGAAGGAGAACACAAAAATTTATATAGCTCTGAGAGAATATCAGATGCATTGTTCTTAATGTCTTCATTGCTCGGGTCCATCATGGTGGAATCTGAAACTGAATCAAGGAAGTTGACTAGTTCCGAGACTGAGTTTTCAGATTGATGGATATCTCCAGATTCAATCGCCTACAAGAAAATTAGAAGAGATAGTTAAAAACAAAGCTGTCTAGAACCCTTAAAATTTTAATAATAAAAGATAGAAAACTTTATTTCTCTTTCCTCAACCAAACGAATATAGAACTTCAACAACTGTCTTTAAATTCACACTTGAATTCTTTTCCTTGATAAAAAATACAAACACGGAATGGAAGCAAGCATGTTTCTCGGCGGAGCCTCTTGTTTGAATACATTCTTTTTTCATCCTAAAAAATGTTTTAACACAATTTAATCAAGTCTTTACTGTTGTATCGATCAACATACTCAACAATCAAAAGCAAAGAAGTACAGTGAAGGTACAACGTTTTACTTCCTTTTCTTGCATACATTTAACATTGCTTCAAAATTATAGACGGAGAAATAAACGCTCCTTAAATCCTACAAAATGAGCTAATGGAGTGAGCGGTCTTCTTTTTATCTAAATTTTCCTACGGTTTCTCGCGAAACAAACAGAACTCTATCAACTACAAAGAAAAATTACAGAGAGAGAAGTGAAGGCTCACTTTGGAGATTGAAGTTAGGAGTTCTTGAAGACGAGAAGGCACGAGAGACTGATCGGAGGCGGGATCGTGAACGTCCATTACCTGCTCAAATAAGGTGGCGCTGCAGCTGTAATTTCAAATTTCTCGATTTCTCTCAACTAACTAACACTGATTACCGAAACTGCGTTTCTGCTTTGATATTTAAATCTCCGGTGTGGATATGACGTCACTTGGGGCTCTGTTTGGTAATCAAATAAATCGTCCCCGCGTCTAGCATAAAACAATACCTAGCAAATTGTAAAAGAGGCGTGCACGAAGATAATTATTAGGACTTTTTAAAAATTTGATGTGAATAAGATAAAAGAGAAAAAGATAGAATTTATCTTTTTAAAATTTGATAACGAATAAGATTAAAAATAAAATTGTGAATATATTATGGAATAATATTTTATTTTTTTATATATATCATGTAATAATTTATATGTGATGTAATAATATTAATATGGTATGAGTTTGATATTTCACTTAATATTAAGTGAAATAAAACTATAAATAAATGAACTATCAATGAATTACATTACACACATATAAAAGATTAAAATATGATACCGAACATGTTGAGAGTTTGTTGGGATCTATCGTGTATAAATTAATATGCAGCCTGTACATTGAAACTTACAAATAAAACATATCTACTTTCACATTATTGTGAGCGCGGATCGAATATTTATTTCTACAGTATTAAAGAGAAAACTCTTCATACATTCTTGTAAAATGTGTGTGGTAAGGTTTCAATCCTCCACCACAAACTTGGTAGGGAGGTACACCTAACATTGTTTTATTAAATTTACAAGTTAATAAAATATTAAATAAGAAAATTTAATAAATTTGATTATGCGAATAATAATTAATTTAACAAGAACAAACATATTTTAATACTTTGGAAAGTTATTTTTAATTATATTATAATCATCAATATTATATAAAAAAATAATAAAAAACTTGTGTATTTGTATAAAGAAAAACTATAAATTTTAGAAGAAAACCATATACTATTGTTGACGGTAAAAAATAGATTCTACGGTCAACGTGAGTCAACGAAGCCACGTAAGATCGCCTTATGGTTCGTTGAGCTGAATGTATAAAAAAGACAATAATTACCCCGCGAAATGAGTTCTCGCGGGATCTATAGAGTGCTCGGTTTAGACTTTGGGATTTGTATACCTGTCAAAACAGAGAACGATCGGTCAGAGGTGCCGGACTTTCGCCGGCGATCAACCTCCGATGATCAAGTCAGCTTTAAGGTTTTCTTAAGAATAAATAACCAAGTCAAATATTTTCCTGAGTGGTTGTTTCTCTCGAAATTGCGTACCTTAGTTCTCATAAATACCTGTATTTATAGTCCCAACATGTTCCTCTTGTTGACCTCTATTATGGGTGTATGCAGATGTTGCAGATGTCGTTTTAAGAGGTAGGCAGAAAAATGTTTTCTTAAATGTGTAACATTCGTCTTTTCATCAGACTACTCTTAACGTCAGAGGGCTTTTGCTTCATTAAACGGTAACTTACGCCTGTCATCGCTTTTAATACACACGGCCTTAGTATTTTCTAAACCAACCGTGCGGCACTTAACACATTTCCTCCCGTCGAAGAGGTTAAGTCAGCCTTGAACCCCACGAGCTAGGCAAGTAACTTGCTAGCAAACTTAAGAAAGCTTATAGGAAGAGAGAAGAGAAGAGAGCACAAGTGATTGAATGCTTGAATGCTTGAACTCTTGAATTCTTGGATGGTTTGTACAAATGAGAGGTGCCATCTATTTATAGGCACCAAATAACATTCTAGGACATTTCCTATCTACCATGTTCTAGAGAATTCTACAATGTACAAGATTTTCTACTATGTATATGTTCTAGAGAATTTCAAGTCTTGAATATCCTACAAGTCTCCACAATATTCTGGAATGTCCCAAGAGCTAGACTTATTTAGGAGTTTCTCCATCCTTCCAGGTTGCTCCACAAGGTTCTCCATTCTTCCGGGTTGTTCCGGAAGGTTCTAGAAAGATCGTGACATTCTTCCCCACCTAATCTGGCTATGTCCTCGTCGTAGTCTCCTCGTGGAACTCTTCGATCTGTTTTGAAAACTACCATAAAGCCTCCTTCGGTTCCCAAGTAGCTTCACTCGTAGGAAGTCCCTTCCACTTGATCAGGTACTCGCTACTTCGGGGAACACCCCTTTTTCGCATGATTCGATCCGCTAGGATCTCCTCCACTTCCTTGTCGTAGGAGGTTACAACGGCAGTTGGCGCCTTCGATGATTCTCTCTGGCTGGGGTCTTCCGTGTCCGCATGATAGGGTTTTAAATGACTCACATAGAAGACTGGATGGATTTTGAGCCTTGGAGGTAGTTCAACCTTGTAGGAAACTTTTCCTACCTTTTTCAGGATCGGAAAGGGTCCTTCGTACTTCCTTACCAAGCCTTTGTGCACCTTCATGAAGGCCTTGAATTGCTGGGGCAGCAACTTAACAAGCACCAAGTGTAACATCCCTGATTTCGAATAATTAATTTTGAATATGTAGATATAATATTCATGATTTGAGGGGTGAAAAATGTAATTAAATGTATGTATATTTTTAAGGTTTCCAGGTGGACCAGATGAAACGGTCCATAAATGATGCATGAAGAGAAGGGTGAAAACTGGGCAGTGAGTACCGCAACCACTCACCGCGACCAGAGATCGCGATGAGTTGCTCATGGTGAAAATGGTAATTTTTGGCAGTGAGCACCGCGACCAGTCACCACGATCAGGAATCGCGCTGACTAGCTCGCAGTGAAAATGTGAATTTTGGGTAGTGAGCAACGCGACCACCAGCGCGACCAGGTTACCGCGATGGTTGCTCGCGATGAAAGCAGTGGAATTCCTCTAGTGAGCAACGTGACCAGGTGGCGCGACCACAGGTCGCGATGACCGAAATTGTATATATAAAAAAAAAGCTTCTGGAGGAAGAAACCAGAAAAGAAAAGAGAGAGAGACGGTAAGAGAAGAAAAGAAAAGAAAAAGAAAAGAAAAGAAAAGAAGAGAAGAAGAAGAAGAAGAAGAAAGAGAAGAAGAAGGAGAGGAAGAAGAGAGAAAAAAGAGAAGAAGAAGAGAAAGAAGAGAAGAAGAAGAAGAGAAGGGAAAGAAGAAGAAAAGGAAAGAAAGAAAAGAGAAGGAGAAAGGAAAAGAGGAGGAAGAAAGGAAAAAAGGAAAAAAGGAAAAAGAAAATTCGAAAGGAAACTGTCGGAAAACGGTATCCAGGTTGGTGTACACTCGTTTCTGAAATTATTTTCGATATGTGTTTTAATTTAGTAAGTTTGGAAATATAGTTATGGATTTTATACACTCGTATTGATTGTATATACTCGTATTTCATTTTTGTATACTGTGGAATTGTTTGTGCAATATTCTGAGATTACGGAATTTCGAATAAAAACGTATGTTTTCAAAACCTAATTTACAACTATCATTTTACGACTATTGTTTGGTTTTCTAATTAGTGATTTTGATTGAAATTTATATTCATTGATTCTTAAAATAAATGAACTAATTTGATAACTGAATAACGGCCCTGATATATGTATAGGGAACTATGGATATAGGAGATTGACATGTCAATTGGGTGTATATATGGCAGTACTGCACTGATGTTCCTGATGCTTATGGTGATGATATTACGGATACCATTTCCTTAGAAATGGGAAACCGACTGTAAAATACAGATACCATTTCATTCTGAAATGGGAAACCGACTATGAGAATATATGGATACCATTTCCTCGTGAAATGGGAAACCGACTGTTTATATAGGGATACCATTTCATATGAGATGGGAAACCCGACTGTAAAACTTGTAATCCAGTCCTGTAAACCCTGTTATGTGTATCACGAGCCCAATTGAGAACTGAAAGCCAGAAAATGTTATAAAAAATAAAGAAATGATATTGAAATTGAAAACCAGAAACTTTTGAAATACTTTGTGTTTATATAGTTTCAGTAATTGAAATATCACGTTTGTTTTATATATATATATATATATATATATATATATTTCTGAAATTCTAAATTTAAGATTTATTGTTTTATTTATATATCTTTCTGAATTTCTGAATTTAAGATGTATTGTTTTATATTATATTGCAATTTATTTTAGTGTACACCCACTAAGCATTATTGCTTAGCGTGTTGATGTTTATCGCGCGTAGGTAACAGAGATACCGAGGAAACAAAAGATTGAAGAGAGAAAGTTGCAGGTAGAGATCCAGAGTCACTACATTTTGGATAGTTATATATATTTCTCTATATTATAGTTAGATAAGCATGCATATACAGGAATATGTAAATGTGTTGTATATTTATGGTTTGTAAATAATTGTTTTATGATTTTTGTTTTTCATTTTAAAAAAGATTGTAATGAATAAATTATGAACTGTTTTATTTGAAAACTGATTGGAAAGTCGCACTAAACGGCACGGTGCGCATTGATTTGAGAATATGATATAGAAGTGTTGAAATTAAATTGTATTATATTTGTTTTGTTGAAAACAGGTTTTGGGAAATAAAAAAAACAGAGGGAACTCTGCCGAAATTTTGAAAACTGATTTTAATGGGCTCACTAGAAAAAGATTTTAAATTATAAATTATTTGATTTTCCAAATATAAACAGATTTAAGAAAAGTTTTGAAAACCCGGTAACGCTTCCTGGGTCGATCTAGACTGGTCGGGTCAGGGGGTGTTACACCAAGTCTCTTACTTCAAATTCCACTCGTCGTCTCTTCTTGTCTGCCCATTTCTTCACTTTTTCGCGCGGCCTTGTCAAGGTAGGATCGTGCTATATCGGCTTGTTCTTGTCAATCCTTAGCCAGTTTGTACGATCCTAGACTCCTTCCTGCGCATCCCACCATTACTGTCTGTGGAGTGAGGGGTTGTTGGCCCGTCGCCAACTCGAAGGGACTATGGTGGGTCGCCTCACTCTTTTGTAAATTGTAAGAGAATTGGGCTACATCCAGCAACTTTGCCCAATCTCTTTGGTTGGCACTCATAAAGTGCCTCAGGTATAGCTTCAACAAGGCATTCACCCTCTCTGTTTGCCCATCTGTTTGTGGGTGAAAGCTTGTAGAGAAATGCAACTTTGACCTCAGTAAGTTGAAAAGCTCGATCCAGAATTTTCCTGTGAAACGTGGATCTCGATCGCTAATGATTGTTCTTGGCACGCCCCAATACTTCACCACATCCCTTAGGAATAACCGAGCTGCCTGTTCCGCCGTGCATTCCGTAGGGGCAGCAATGAAAGTTGCATATTTGGAGAACCGATCGACCACCACATGATCGATCCGCAGCCGTCCGACTTGGGTAAGGCCAAAATAAAGTCCATGGTGACACTCTCCTATGGTCTCTCAGGGATTGGTAGCGGCTCTAGCAATCCTCCCGGTGATTGCTGCTAATTCTTGTCCTGTTGGCAGACAAGACAAGTCTTCACGTAGGCCTCTATATCATCCTTCATGTGTGGCCAGTAGTAAGTTGCCTCGAGTAAAGCCCTGGTCCTCTGTTGCCCCGGATGTCCTGCCCACTTTGTATCGTGGCACTCATTGATTAGATTTTTCCGCAGGTTTTCGAATTTTGGGACATACAGCCGGTTTCCCACGGTGTAGAGTAAGTCATCCTGCACCAAAAACCGCTTGGTCTTCCCATCATTAGCTAACCCCATGAGACTCTTACCCAGTGAGTCGTGTTATAGCCCTTCCTTGATGAGATTAATGACTTCTCCCTGTGGTGCACTCCTCATAGTTGCAAGCTCCGCTTTGCAACTCAGTGCGTCTGCCACTAAATTGGCCTTCCCGGGCTTGTACTCAAGCGTGTAGTCGAACTCTGCTAGAAAATCATGCCATCTAGCTTGCTTTGGGCTTAGTTTCTTCTGCGTCTGGAAGTAGCTAGTGGCAATGTTGTCAGTCCTGATGACAAAGTAAGAGCCGAGCAAGTAATGTCTCCATGTGCTAAGGCAATGAACAAACGCAGTCATCTCCTTCTCTTGAACGGTATACCTCTGTTCCGTATCTTCAGCTTGCGGCTTTTGAAGGCTATAGGATGCCCGTCTTGCATTAGAACCTCTCCAATAGCAAAATTAGAAGTATCTGTTTGTACCTCGTATGGTTTGGAATGGTCTGGAAGTTTCAACACAGGTTCTTCCGTTACCGCCTTCTTCAACCCATCGAAGGCTTCTTGACACTCTTGCGACCATTCCCATGCCTTGTTTTTTTTCAATAGGTCCGTGAGTGGAGCTGCCTTTGCCGAATACCCCTTAATGAATCTCCGATAGTAGTTGACTAGGCCAAGAAATGACCGTAGTTTAGGCACATTCGTAGGAGGATCCCATTCACAAATGGCTTTGATCTTCATTTCGTCCATCATGAGCACACCATCCTTGATCTTATGCCCCAAGAAGTACACCTCTGATTGGGCAAAAGAACATTTCTCCTTCTTGACGTAGAGCTCGTTTTCCCTCAGACCATGAAGACAGTTTGTAAGTGTCGGGCATGCTTTTCGAGAGTGTTACTATAGACCACAATGTCGTCTAGGTACACCACCACGAACCGATCCAAGTAAAGATAGAAGATCTTGTTCATAAGTGTGCAAAACGTGGCCGGTGCGTTGGTGAGGCAGAATGGCATCACCAGGAACTCATAAGCACCGTAACGCGTTACACACGTAGTCTTTGCCTCGTCGCCTTCCGCAATCTATACTTGGTAATAACCTGACCTTAAATCAAGCTTTGTAAAATATCGAGCCCTACTAAGTTGATCAAACAAGTCAGTAATCAAATGAATGAGGTACTTATTTTTGATGGTTACCTTATTCAAAGCGCAATAGTCGATGCACAATCGCATGGATCCATTCTTCTTCTGCTGGAACAACACCGGTACGCCATATGGAGCTTTGGACGGTTGAATGTAACCAGCATCCAACAAGTCCTTCAGTTGCTTCCTTAGCCTCTAATTCAGGTGGCACCATTCGATAAGGGGTCTTGGCGGGTGATCGGTAAATTATTATCATATATTTACGACCTTTGGATTGTCTCTTTTGATTGTATTCTTGAGTATTTTTGGTGCTTTTGATGTGTTTGTTAAGCGTGTGCAGGTTCTAGGTGTTTCTCTTGGAGCTATGCGGAGATTGAAATTTTCGGTCCAAAACCGTATTTTCTAGCAGGGAGCAGCGCGACCATCCATCGTGACCGCTGGTCGCGCTACGCTGATCGCAGTAAAATATGTGAATTCTGGCAAAGAGCAACGCGACCAGCTATCGCGAGCGCTGGTCGCGTTGAGGTGATCGCGGTGGAAAATGAGATTTTTGGCAGAGAGCATGGTGACCAGCCATCGCTAGGGCTGGTCGCACTAAGGCTGTCGCGCTGGATTTTTAGAAATTGGGCAGTGAGCACCGCGATCAGCTATCGCGATCGCTGATCGCGGTGCCCCATCACGGTGAGATGAAATCACGCAATCCAGAGAGCATGGCGACCAAGCCATAGCGACCACAGGTCACGGTGGTTGCTCGCGTCGAGGAAATTCAAGCAGCCCTAGTGTGCCACTATAAATAGAAAGTGAAGAGAGAGAAAGAGGATCTGGAATTTGCAGAAGAACAAAGAAGAGAGAGAGAGGGAGGAAGAAGAGAGAAGAAGGTCTAGGAGACTAGCCATCGGATCGATTGTAATGCCCCTAATTTTTCCGTAATTATGAGAAGTATTAGTATTAATTATTATTAAGTATGTGACAGTTAAGTATGCGATTTAAATTGGTAGAATGTAAAATCTCACGTTTTAAAATTTATTTTTAAATTTATTACTAAGGGCGTATTTAAAATATTTTTAAAACTTTTGACTAATTTGTGAGGACTTAAAAGATATATTTTAAAAGTTATCGATTAAAATTGTAATTTACAATAGTTGAGGGACAAAATGGTAATTTGACGGATCTATATATAGTGTTCTTTTTCCCCGAGCGACACCATTTTCTCTCTCTTTCTCCATTTTTCTCTCATTTTCTTTTCAACTTTGACTTAAATTTTTGGCCAATTCAGACCTCCGTTTCAGTCGATTTTGGTATCAATAGAAAGCTCTTGCGACATAGAATCTATTGATACCAATTTTGAAGATTTTCGTGGCCGTTTGGGTTTCCGATTTGGTGGAGGAAGTGAGTGAGTTTTCAAGTTCAGAAATCCTTCGATTCCGGCGATTGTAGTCGTTTTCAACTCCGGTCACCGTTATAAACTTTGACGAGGGAGACGAGGCGAACAAAACCCGACCATTTTTGGAGGTCGCCAGAAAATCGCCACCGGCCACCACGTACGGCGGAGGTAAGTTTTCGACCTCCTGAACTCAAAATTTGGTTCCGAACATATCTACGGATTCGTTTTAAAGTGTAGGATATTATTTTGAGGCTAATTTTATGATATGGTAGCCGTATAAAAATCAAATAATTATATTCTCGTGTAGATTTTATCGATCGGGAGAAGGAAGAGGAAAGAAAAGGTTTTAGGAAAAATCCAGGTTCGGTGTATACTAGTTTTAATTTTTCCACAATATTTCGGAATAGTCGAATTTTATTAATTTTGAATTATTTGAATTATATTGATTGTGAATAATATTACGAATTAATTTTAATATGTTATGATTTTATTATTGAGATGTGAAATATCATTGAAAGTGATTTGAAATATATTGTTTTGTGAAATGTATAAAAAAAATATGATTTTGGGGCATTTTGATTTAATATGAATTTACGAAATATATTTGAATATGATTTTGAATTGATATGTGATTTAATATGGATTTACGAAATATATTCGAATACGATTTTGAATTGATTTGATGCAATTATTGGTTTTAGAAATATATTTGAATATGATTTTGTATATTTTTTTTATATGAATATTGATGAAATTTAGATTTCGTAAATATGTATATCGATTTGGATTAATTGAAAGTTGATATTGAATTTGAGAAATTATATTATGAAATGACTCTGATATATATGAACATAGATATGGATATAGGAGATTGATATGTCAATTGGGTTTACTTAGCAGTACTGCATTGAGATTTCTAAGATTTTGATGATTATGATACCACTCTTTGGATTATGTGTAGCCATCGTCGTGGACGGTCCTAGAGTGAAGATATTTCCGTCAGGCAGTCCCCGTAGGATCTAATGTCGGAAATGATACCTGTATAGGGATACCATTTTATGCTAAAATGGGAAACCCGACTGTATATAATTTAGCGAGCAGTCCCCGTTGGGTTCTAGTGCTGAATAACCCGTAATCCAGTCCTGAAATTATATTATGTATGTCAGGAGCCCGATATGAAAATAGAAAGAAGATTTGAATTGAAATGTGAAATAATTTGAAAAGTGATTTTGAGATTATTAGTGAAATTATGAAATTGATATGTTATTTAAAAGTATTTGACTTGATTTAAGCCCCATAGTTGGATATTTATTTGTTATTTATATTTCTAATAAATTGATAGAAATTGTTATAGTATTTGTAAATTCAATTATGTGTACGCCCACTAAGCAATATAATTAGCGTGTTGAGTTTTCTCACACGTAGGTATAAGAGGTTCCAAAGAAGACAAAGACAGAGAAGAATAGAGACTGCAGGAGCAGAGTACGGAGTCACATCAATTCTATATATTTGGTAGTCTTTTTGTTTTACTAGAGCATGCATATACAGAAAATGTTTGTATATATTTAAAGAATTTCCGTTGTGTAAATATTTTATTATATGTTTATGTTATTTGAATAATTATAAATTATATTGTGGTAAATTGATTTGAGAAATCGCACTAAATTTTGGAAGGGTGCGCAAAAGTGATTTGAGAATTTAGAAGTGTGGATTTTTATGAATTTTAAATTGTAAACAGGTTTTGGAAAGTCAGAAAAACAGAGGAAACTCTGGCAAAATTTTTAGAAATTTATTCGGACCATTTTCAAAAGGTTTAATAAAATTTTAACATTGTGGTTTTATAAAAGTAAAGTAGAGATTTCAGTATATGATAACGCTCCCTAATTCGGTCTGAGTGGATTGGGTCAGGGGGTGTTACATCGATTCTCCGAACGACTTCAATCGCTCTTAGGATTCGGATTTGTGCACGGAGAAGCTCTACCGAATCGGTTTCGACTAGAGTCAAGGCATTTGGAGTTTTGTCTATCATACTCTTTCCTTTAATCTTATGTTATTCATGTTGTTCTTGATTAATAATATTATGTATTTTTATTTCTTAGTTATGAACTAATTTACTACACTAGGGATGATGATGGAACTTACTATGACTTTTGATTGAGATTAATGAATGATGTTTGGATGATTTGATTATATGATTGAGTGTTGATTTAATGTTTTATTGATTGTATATTGATTGATCACCAATATTCAATATCTTGTTGTTGTGGATTAAGTACCGAAAGGAGACGCCCACTACGTGTTCGATAAATTGACACAATAGCCTAGGAACCAAATAGAGATATATTGGTGTAGGTTGTGTGATCTAATATGTTTCCATGTTTAATGCATTCTCGTATTTTTGACATTCATCGAGAGATAGGGTGTTAGTATGTGTTGAATAGGTTCGATTTACCTTGAGAAAGGATTTTGGATAACTAGTTAACATGCTCATCAATCATTAGCTTGAACATTCATTCATAATTATCTCATATCATTAGGATTAGTTAGTGAAATCGGATTCCCTAGTTCCCATTACCATTGATAAAAAGATATTTTAATATGTTATAAACCATTTAGATTATAAGTTACAAATCACAATCATTGAATTAGTTGTCTAGATAATGTTAGACTTGGTTAATTTCTGTACTCAATATCTAAATGTCCTCGTGGGAACGATATTCGGAACTCACAATTTTATAATACTTGTGCTGACCCCGTATACTTGCGGGTATACAAAAGGCGTAACAAGTTTTTGGCGCCGTTGCCGGGGACGGTTTAGTCATAGTTGATATTGATACCGACTTAGTCTAGTACTAATCTGGAAATTTTCTTTATTTTATTCAAATTCTTTGGACACTTGTTTTCTTACTTGGTCGATCCTTTGTTTTTGCAGGAAATTCCATCTGTATATGAGACGTATGAGACGCACTAATTTAGAGCCTCTCGAAACCTTTGACCCAGAAATCGAATGAACGCTTATTCAAAGAGTGAGGCAAGCAAGACAACAAACTACTATGGAAAACCAAGCTCAGCATCAAGCAAATCTGTACAATCAAGCGCAGCAACAACAAGTGCCGCAGTAAGTAAATTCAGAAATTGCCAAGGCATTGCGAGACTATGCCATTCCTACCATGGTGGGAAATCAGTCGAGCATTCGACGACCTCCAGTTGCAGCAAACAATTTTGAAATCAAGCCTGCAATCATCCAAATGATTCAGAATACTGTTCAGTTTGGGGGTATGCCACTTGATGATCCAAATAGCCATCTGGAACGATTCTTGGAGATATGTGACACCTTCAAGCAAAATAGGGTGTTTGACGATGCGATTCGGCTGCGAATATTTCCCTTCTCATTGAGGGATAAAGATAAATTATGATTGAATTCACTGCCGCCGAATACCTTCACAACATGGGAAGGCCTAGCTCAAGCTTTCCTTGCCAAGTATTTTCCACCAAGGAAAATAGCAAAGTTCAAAAACGATATCACTTAATTCACCCAATTTGAGACAGAATCGTTATATGACGCCTGGGAGAGATACAAGGATTCATTGAGAAAGTGCCCGCATCACGGTTTACTTGATTGGCTTGTAGTGCAAACATTTTACTATGGACTCACATAACAAAACCGAAGCATGCTAGATGCAGCCACTCAAGGTGCTTTAATGAGTAAGCCAACTGAAATCGCTCATGAGTTAATTGAGGAAATGTCCACAAATAGCTATATGTGGGCAAATGAGAGAGCAAGTCACAGAAAAGTTGTAACACCCTCTGACCCGACTTGTCTGGATCGACTCAGAGAGCGTTACCGGGTTTTCAAAACTTTTCTTAATTCTGTTTATAATTTGAAAATCAAATAAATTGTAATTTAAAAACCTTTTTGAGTGAGCCCATCAAAATCAATTTTCAAAATTTCGGCAGAGTTTCCTCTATTTTTCTGATTTTCCAAAACCTGTTTCAAATAAAAACTCCAATAATATAATTTCAACACTTCAAATTTCTTTTTCAATCAAATGCGCACTCTGCCGTTTAGTGCGACTTCTAAACATATTCAAATAAAACAGTTCATAAGTCATTATTTACAATCCTTTGAAAATGAAAAAACAGAAATCATAAAACAATTATTTACAAAATATAAATATATAACTTAATTACAAATTTCTGCATATGCATGCGTATCTAACCATATTATACAACAATATATATATATATATATATATATACACACCCCAGAAATGTGACTCTGCTCCTCTATCTGCAGCCAACTCCTCTTCAGTCTTTTCCTTCATCGGTATCTCTGTTACCTACACGCGATAAAAATCGACACGCTAAGCATATAGCTTAGTGGGTGTACACTAAACTCAATTATCAAAATCATAAATAACTTTCCATAATAATAATATCACAATATTATCGTATATAAACATATTATTATTCAAATCAAACACGGAAATAAATCTTATGAAATCAATTCAATAGAAACAACTAAATTTAATTAATAATCCATACGAAACCGAATTATAAATTCTGTTATAATCATTTCTTTTCAAATCATTCTCAATTCTGGCCCTCTGGTATACTCAACATAATCCAGGACTGGAATATGGGTCGTTCGACCTCAGTAGCTGTCTGTCGAACATAACTCCCAACTCTAGGAAGAATCCTGAGGGTGGTACGTATCTCCCTACTCTAGGACCGAATGTTCGGAACCTAGAGAGGTACATATCTCCCTATCCCATGACGAATCCTTAGGAAGGTACGTGTCTCCCTACCCTAGGACGAATCCTTGAGGAGGTACGTATCTCCCTACCCCTGGACGAATCCATGGGGAGGTACATAATATCACATCAATATCAATAAAGGTGCAGTACTACTAAATGAACCCAGCTGGTATACCAATCTCCTATATCCATTTTTTTGTCCAAGTATTCTAGGGCCGTTTCAATACAACATTTTCACATAATAACTGTAATTCACAAATCGAATTTAAATTCCACTAATATAAAAATTCAATCGATATTAGGAAAACATATATACATGATTTCATGGAAATTCAACGATTGGTCATTCGATATTCTGAAACAATTTATTTCAACATATTCAACAAATCAAAATACGATTAAAACATAATATTCAATATACGATTAAATCGAAATTATTCAAATAGAAAAATAATATAAACATATATTTACTAAATTATCCAAAAATCTCAAATTCAAACCAAAACACATAAAGATTTCAAAAATGTGTGTACACCAACCTGGATACCGTTTTTACACCTTTTTCCTTCTGGGTTTTTCCCTTTTTTCTTTCTCTTTCCCTTTTTCTCTTTCTTCTTCTCTTTTTCTTTTCCTTTCTCCTTTCTTCTTTCTCTTCTCTTCTTCTTCTTCTCTTCTTCTTCTTTCTTTCTCTCTTTCTTTCTCTCTCTCTTTTCTTTCCTTTCTTCTCTCCGGTCTCTCTCTCCTTTTTCTATTTTTTTTTCTGGTTGCTTCCTCTAGAAGCTTTTTTTTTTTTATAAAATTTCGGTCATTGCGACCTGTGGTCGCACCACCTGGTAGCGTTGCTCTCTGGAGTAATTGCACCGCTTTCATCGCGATCACCCATCGCGGTACCTGGTCGCGCTGATGGTCGCCATGCTCACTGCCCAAAATCCACATTTTCATTGCGAGCTAGTCAGCGCGATCCCTGGTCGCGGTGCTCACTGCTAAAAATCACCATTTTTCACCGCGAGCGACTCATCGCGATCTCTGGTCGCGGTACTCACTGCCCAGTTTTCACCCTTCTCTTCATGCATCATTTCTGGACCAAAACATCTGGTCTACCTAAAAATCATAAATTTTACACCCCTCGAATCATAAATATTATATCAACATATTCAAAATTAGGGATGTTACAAAAGCAGGAGGTTCATGTACAGCTTTTGAAGTTGACGAGATCACATCACTCAAGGCACAAGTTGCTTCTTTATCAAGCCAAATCAATAAATAGAATGTAAATTCTATTCAGTTAGCGACTCCAGGATGTGACATGTGTGGAGGACCACACGTCAGTACAGAGTGCATGATGGGTAATTCTTTTACAGGTAGTAGCAGTGCAGAACAAGTACAATACGTGCAGAACTTCAACAAACCATACAACAATCCCTACTCAAACACTTACAATCCTGGCTAGAGAAATTACCCAAATTTCTCATAGAGCAATCAACAGCAGAACAACAATGCAAAGCCCATTCCGCCTGGTTTCCAGAATCAAGGAAATTTTCAAGGGAATCAAGAAACTAATCAGCAAGAGAGGAAACTAGCCTTAGAAGACATGCTGGTCAAGTTCATGACAAAGATTGATTCCAGGATGGATGGTCAAGACACAGCAATGAAGAAGATGGATGTGAAGATTGACCATGTAGCACAGCAAAATCAAGCCGCCATTCAGAAGCTTGAAGTACAGATTGGCCAGATAGCCAGAGAGACACAGGGTAGAGCTCATTGCACACTACCTAGCAATACTGAAGTCAATCCAAAAGAGCAGTGTAAGGCAATCACTTTGAGAAGTGGGAAGCAAATAGACAACATAGCTGGAAGAGATCACTCACAGCAAGAGATTGAAGTGAATGAAGCAAGAATTGAATCATCTTCTATTCCGCCAATTCGTTATAATAAAAAGAGTGATGAACCACCTTCGCCGGTCCAAGAAGTCAAGGCTTATGTGCCACCTGTACCTTTCCCTTAAAGGCTGCAAAAGCAAAAAAATGATAAAAATTTTACTAAGTTTCTTGAAATATTTAAGAAACTTCACATTAATATTCCTTTTGCAGAGGCCCTAGCTCAGATGCCATCCTATGTGAAGTTCTTGAAGGAAATACTGTCAAAGAAAAGGAAACTGGAAGATCATGAAACTGTCGCCTTGACTGAAGAGTGCAGCGCCATTATTCAGAATAAATTGCCTTAAAAACTAAAAGATCCAGGGAGTTTTACTATTCCTTGCACTATAGGAAGTTCAGAATTTGTTAAAGCATTATGTGATTTAGGTGCTAGCATTAACTTGATGCCTTTTTCTGTTTTCAGGAAACTAGGTCTGGGAGAGGTGAAGCTTACGAGTGTAACACTCCAATTGGCAGACCGTTCTGTCAAGTATCCCTATGGAGTGATTGAAGACGTGCTAGTCAAGGTTGACAAATTCTATTTCCCTGTGGATTTCATCGTGCTTGAAATGAAGGAAGATGTTGATATTCCTCTCATATTGGGGAGACCATTCTTAGTAATCGGAGGAGCATTAATAGATGTGCAGCAAGGGAAATTTACGTTGCGAATGGGTAGTGAACAAGCAGTTTTCAATGTGTTCAAGGCCACAAAATTTGCAACAACCGTAAGCACTTGCCTTAGAGTTGATGCAGTCGACTCTTTAGTTGAAAATGTGTTTCAGAGGAGCAATCCTGAAGAGCCACTGGAAGCTTGTTTGACTCACGGAGCGACAAAAGAAGAGGAAAATGACAGCATAGCTGAATATGCTTTCCGTCTTGATTCAGCAGCCCCTATGCCATACGGGGGCAAGAGATATTTTGAAGAATTAGGCCAAGGGAAGCCTAAAATACCATCTTCAATCGAGAAGCCTCCTCAAGTCGAATTGAAGCAGTTACCTGAACATTTGAGGTATGCTTATTTGGGGAAATTTGACTCCCTCCCAGTCATAATTTCAGCAACCTTAAATGAGGCAGAGGATGAGAAACTTCTGAGAGTGCTTCGACAACACAAGACAGCATTGGGGTGGACCATCTCCAACATAAAAGAAATCAGCCCTACCATGTGCATGCACAAGATCCTGATGAAGGATAATTTCTAAACTTCAATAGAACATCAATGCAGGCTGAATCCGATTATGAAAGAGGTAGTCCGAGCAGAGATCCTCAAATTGCTAGACACAGGAATCATATACCTTATCTCAGACAGTTCATGGGTGAGTCCGGTGTAAGTAGTACCAAAGGAAGGGGGGATCACGGTAGTGAAAAATGAAAACAATGAATTGATTCCCACCAGAACAGTCACAAGTTAGATCACTTTCCGCGACAGGAAGCTAAACACTACGACAAGAAAAGATCACTTTCCGCTTCTGTTTATTGATCAAATGTTAGAGAGACTGGCAGGGCACACGTACTATTGTTTCATGGATGGCTACTCAGGGTACAATCAGATACCTATTACACCTGAAGATCAGGAGAAAATAACCTTCACCTGCCCTTATGGTACTTTTGCCTACAGAAGAATGCCATTTGGTCTATGTAATGCACCAGCGACCTTTCAGCGATGTATGATGGCTATTTTTTCTAATATAGTTGAGCGTTTCATCGAAATATTTATGGATGATTTTTCTGTATTTGGTTCATCTTTTGATGTATGCTTGGCAAATTTGGCCTTAGTGCTTAAAAGATGTGAAAGAGACGAATCTAGTACTCAATTGGGATAAATGTCACTTCATGGTGAAGGAAGGCATTGTCTTGGGTCATAGAATCTCATCAACGGGGATTGAGGTGGATAGGGTAAAAATAAAAGTCATTAAAAAATTACCACTGCCCATCTTTGTAAGAGGAGTCCGCAGTTTTCTAGGACACGTCGGTTTCTATCGCCGATTCATTAAAGACTTCTCCAAGATTATCAAGTCCCTCTGCAACCTTTTGTCAAAAGAAGTAGCATTTGAGTTCACAGAAGAATGTCATATTGCATTTCAGAAGCTGAAAAAGGAGCTCATTTCCACACCGATTATCACAGCCCCTAATTGGGATTTACCATTCGAATTGATGTGCGATGCTAGTGATCTTGCTGTGGGAGCAGTCTTGGGTCAGAGAATAGACAAACGCCTTCATATTGTCTATTATGTGAGTCGTACTTTGACAGATACTCAAATCAACTATGCAACCACAGAAAAAGAGCTGTTGGCAATTGTGTTTGCCTTCGAGAAATTCAGGTCATATTTGGTGGGGGCCAAAGTGATAGTATATACTGATCATTCTGCGATCAAATATCTCATGTCAAAGAAGGATGCCAAGCCGAGACTCATCCGATGGGTCTTACTACTTCAAGAATTCGACCTGAAGATCAAGGACAAGAAAGGAACAGAAAACCTAGTGGCAGACCATCTATCTCGCCTAGAATGCAGCTGTAACGCCCCTAATTTTTCGAATTATGAAAAGCATATTCTTTTTATAGTGCATTTGGAGAATAACGGGTCTAATTGACTATTGGTGAAGTTCATTTGGTAATTGGATAAGTGTGGAATAGTTTTGGAATAATTATTGAGATGGATTGTGATTAAGAGTAAATTTGTGTCATGATAGGATTTTAAGAAGCTCAAGGGTGCAATTTGTAATTAAGAAGATATTTATAATATATATATATATATATATATAATATTATTAGTGGAAAAAAAATAATAAAATAATAAAAAGAGAGGGTGAGGTGGCATGAGATAAGAAGAAGAAAAGAAAAATAAATAAATAAATAGATAAAAAAAGTAATCTAAAAACGTGAGGAAGAGAGGAAGAAAGAAAAAAAAAAGAAGGGAGAAGCAAGGCCGAGAGAGAAAGAAGAAGAAGAAAAGAAAAAGAAGAAGAAGAAGAAGAGAAGAAAGGAAAAAAAAGAGAAAGGAAAAGAAGGAGAAGGAGAAGGAAGGAAGAGAAAATAGAAAAGTGTTAGGAAATTATTCAGGTTCGGTGTACACTAATGTTTGTATTTTTTTAGAGTTTCCAAAAATTTTCAGAATTATTATATGATATTGTTTTAGTTTATTTATGATATATTGTTTATGATTTGTTAATCAAAATTGATTTTGGGATGATTTGATATATATATATATATATATATATATATATTGTTTATAATATATTGATTTTGAATGTATATATTTATATATTCTGTTAGTGCTAAATGAATTGATATTGAATTTTGATTATATATATATATATATATATATATATATATATATATATTGTTTATGATATATTGATTGTGAATCCATATATATTTATATATTCTGTTGGTGCTAAATTATTGAATTTTGTCAATGTGTTTATTGCTTTGAATTTAATAAAATTTAATTTGACCATAAAGAAATGATATTGTGAAATGGCCCTAGGATACTTGGACATAGAAATGGATATAGGAGGTTGGTATACCAGCTGGGTTCAGTGAGCAGTACTGCACCGACATTGACATTGCTATTGGTGATTTATTATGTACCACCTCATGGATTCGTCCAGGGGTAGGGAGACACGTACCTCCTCACGGATTCATCCTGGGGTAGGGAGACACGTACCTTCCTAAGGATTCGTTCCTAGGATAGGGAGATTTGTACCTCTCTAGGGTCTGAACCCTCGGTCCTAGAGTAAGGAGATACGTACCACTCTTAGGATTCGTCCTAGGATGGGAGTTATGTTCGACAGACAGTCACTGTAGTCGAACGACCCATATTCCAGTCCTGGTTTATGTTGAGTATTCTAGAGGGCCAAAATTGAAGTGAATTGAGTGATATGGTTATAAGTGACCTTATAAATCGATTTTATATGTTTATCTCATTATTGAAGTTAAAATGATTTTAAACTCATTTATGACTCGGTTTTGTATGGATTGTAAATTGAAATGAGTTGTTTCTTGAATCAATTTCACCCGTTTTATTTCTATAAATGATTGGAATTGAAATATGTGTATTGTGATATTTTTATTATGAAAAGGTATTTATGAGTTTATTATGAAAAGTTATTTATGAATTTTATTAAATGAGTTTAGTGTACACCCACTAAGCTATATGCTTAGCGCGTCATTTTTATCGCGCGTAGGTCACAGGGATACCGAGGCAGAGAAGGAATAGAGAGGAGGTTCTTGCAGCTTGGAGTTCAGAGTCACTACATTGACTTGGGTAGTAATAAATTTTTGTATATATATATATTCTGTAGCGTGCATATACAGAAGTCTGTAATTTTCGAAGAGTTTATATTTATGTTTTGTAAATAATTTTATACTTTCTGTTTTACATTTTTCAAATGACTGTAATTAATGAAATGTTTTATAAACTGCTTGAAAGTCGCACTAAACGGCAGAGTGCGCATTTGAATGAAATGCGATTTGAAGTGTTGTGGATTTATGTGAATTGAGTTTTATTTGAAACAGGTTTTGGGAAAATCAGAAAAACAGAGGGAACTCTGCCGAAATTTTTAAAAATGGATTTTGAAGGGCTCACTAGAAAACTATTTTAAATTACAATTCATTTGATTTTAAAAGGGTTTTCAGATTATAAAGTAAATTAAGAAAAGTTTTGAAAACCCGAGTAGCGCTCCCTGGGTCGATCCAGACGGGTCGGGTCAGGGGGTGTTACAGCAGCTGCAATGAGGAGAAGGTAAGCACTCCTATAGATGATTCGTTTCCTGATGAACAACTCTTTGTTTTGCAGGCTCTTATGACCCCATGGTATGCTGATTTTGTAAACTACTTGGTGAGTGAGATCGTTCCTCCGGACTTGACCTATCATCAGCGGAGGAAGTTCTTTGCCTGCAATATCCGTAATTTTTGTTAATTATAAAAAATGCCCAAAAGTATTGTTAATTACATGAAAAATAATGTAATGTATTTATTGGATTAATTTTTAGGTATACAAGTGGACCAGATGGAACGGTCCAGAAAGAATGCATGAAAGAGAAGGAAAAAGTTAGCTGTGAACACCGCGACTAGGGATCGCGATGAGCAGTTAGCACCGTGACCAGAGATCGCGCTGAGCAGCTCGCGGTGAAAATGGTAATTTTGGGCAGTGAGCAACGCGACCAACATCGCGACCAGACACCGCGATGGTTGATCGCGATGGAAGTGGTGAAATTACTTCAGTGAGCAACGCGATCAGGTAGCGCGACCACAGGTCGCGATGACCGAATTTTTATAAAAAAAATAAGTTAGCGGTGGAAGCTTCAAGAAGAAGCAATCCAGAAAACAGAAAAGGGAAAGAGAGAGAACGGGAGAAAAGAAAAAGAAAAGAAAGAAGAGGAGAGAGAAAGGAAGAGAGAAGAAGAAGAGAAGAAAAAGAAGAAGAAAAAGAGAGAAAGAAGAAGAGGGAGAAGAGAAGAAGAAGAAGAGGAAAGGAAGAAAGTGAAGGAAAAAGGAAGAAAAAGAGAAAAGGGGAAAGGAAAGGAAATTCAGAAAAGAAACAGTCGGAAAAACTAGTATCTAGGTTGGTATACACTGGTTTCTGAAATAGTCACGATTCTCGTTATATGTTTTGATTTGATTTCCATATTTTGATTGAATAAGTGTGAAGATTTATTTATGAATTTTATATAATTAAACTTCCTTTACGAATATTGTTCAAAATCGTTTGAAATAATTATGGAATATATATATATATATATATATATATATATATATATTTGTATCACTGAATCTCTGTGAAGTCGTATATTTTCAGACTTGTTTTATGTATATTGTTTGATAGTGAATTTGATCTAAAATCGTGAAATAAAGTTTGTTGATTTTGAAGTACATGAAATAAAATGATATGCAAGTGGAAAATTATGAATTGTGAAACGGCCCTAGGATACTTGAACTTAGAAAACGGATATAGGAGGTTGGTATACCAGCTAGGCTATTTCAGCAGTACTGCACCGTTACTATTAGTGATTGTTGTTGCGGGGCAATCTTAGACAATCACACCAATACTAGTGATTGTTGTTGCGGGGCAATCTCGGACAATCACATTGATATTAGTGACTGTTGTAGCGGGGCAACCCCGGACGTCACACTGATATTATAGAGATTAGACCCATATTCCAATCCTGATATTATGTTGAGTATACCAAATTGGCCAGGATTGCGAATGAATCGAATAAAATGTTTATAAGAGAAGTGAGAACTTGATTTCTTGTGAACTATAAATTTAATTTAGTTGCTTTTATTATATTGATTCATATGATTTATCTCAGTAATTGAATTGAATATTGACATGATTTTATACGATAATTTTGTGATATTTTTATTATGAAATTTATTTTATTAGTTTGATAAATGAGTTTAGTGTACACCCACTAAGCTATATGCTTAGCGTGTTGATGTTTATCACGCGTAGGTACCAAGAATATTAGTGGAGATAGAGAAAAAGACTGAAGAGGGGATAGTTACAGACAGAGATTCAGAGTCACCACATTTTGGGTAGTCATATATTTTTTTATATTATAATCAGCTACGCATGCATATATATATATATATATATATATATATATATATATATAAATACAGAAATCTGTAAATGTGTTATATATTTATGATTTGTAAAAAAATTGCTTTATAGTTCCTATTTTCTTTTTAAATGTTTGTAAATATTGATTATAACTGTTTGGAAAGTCGCATTATACGGCAGGGTGCGCAATTGATTGAAAGATTGATTTTGAAGTGTTGATGTTTATGTTGTTTGAGTTTTTATTTGAAACAGGATTTTTGGGAAACCAGAAAAACAGAGGGAATTCTGCCGAAATTTTTAAAACTGATTTTGATGGGCTTACTATAAAAAGGATTTTAAATTATAAATTATGTGATTTTCAAATTATAAACATAATTAAGAAAAGTTTTGAACACCGGTAGCGCTCCCTAGGTCGATCCAGTCGGGTTGGGTCAGGGGGTGTTACATCGCCGACGTGAAATACTACATGTGGGAGGAACCATACTTGTTCAAGTATTGTTCAGATGGTTTAATCAGGCGTTGTGTGTCAGAAACTGAAATCAGAGATATGCTCCTGCATTGTCACAGTTTGGAGTGTGGAGAGCACTTCAGCGCTTCAAAGACGGCTACAAAAGTTCTTCAATCAGGCTTCTATTGGCCATCAATATTCCAGGACACCCGCCGTTTCATTGACTCATGTGACAGGTGTCAGAGGACAGGCAATATCAGCCGCCGGAACCAAATGCCTCTAAACCCCATTTTGAAGGTCGAGCTATTTGACTTATGGGGGGTTGATTTCATGGGACCATTTCCCATGTCTTTCAACAACCAATATATTCTGGTTGCGGTCGATTATGTCTCAAAATGGGTGGAAGCCATAGCCACTCCGACCAATGATGCGAAGGTAGTGTTGAACTTTTTCAAGAAAAATATATTTTGCAGGTTTGGAACACAGCGGGCAGTCATCAGTGATGGAGGTTCGCACTTCTGCAACCGGCAGTTTGAAGCACTACTCAAAAGATATGGAGTTACTTACCGCATCACCACACCATACCACCTTCAGACAAGCAGACAGATAGAAATTTCAAATAGAGAGATCAAGCAAATCCTGGAGAAAACGGTGAATAACTCCAGAAAAGATTGGTCGGTCCGGCTAGACGATGCACTATGGGCTTACCGGATAGCTTTTAAAACCCCTATTGGGATGTCTCCCTATAGGTTGGTTTATGGGAAATCATATCATCTACCAGTAGAGCTCCAGCACAAGGCTTATTGGGCAACAAAGGCGCTTAATTTTGATATGCAACTAGCAGGCGAAAAGCATCTTTTGCAGCTGAATGAGTTAGAGGAGTTCCGGTTGGATGCATATGAGAACACGCCAATCTATAAAGAGCGCACCAAAAGATGGCATGACAAGCATATTGTACGGAGAGAGTTTGAAGTGGGGCAGAAAGTTCTTCTATTCAACTCTCGCCTGCGGCTCTTCCTAGGAAAGTTGAAATCACGATGGTCCGGACCATTTGAGATCATGAAAGTGTATCCACATGGGGCTGTGGATATCAAGAACCCGAGTGGAGAAACGTTCAAAGTCAATGGGCAACGTCTGAAGCTATACATCGAGGGAGCTGCCATTCCGCCCAAAACCTCGATGGCGTTACTAAATTCCACATGACATGGCATACAGTCGAGCTATGACTATAAACAAGCGCTTCTTGGGAGGCAACCTAAGTTCTCAATTTTTTTTTTGGAACTGTTTTGAATTTGGTTTAAGTTATTTTGATTCGATTGTTTTCATTATGATTCTTAGTTTTTAGTTGTTATTTTGTTCTTTTCAATTGTGTTTGATTTGGTGCGTTTTGCTCATTTTTAGTTGATTTTTTGTTTTTGTAATTTTCCTTGACAGGTGCTAGGAGGGACGTTTCAGGCTCATCACAGTGAGCACCACGACCTGGCGAGCTATCGCGCTGCTCACTGCCTCAGAAAAGGAAAATGTTGCAAATCTTCACAGTGAGCAACGCGACCTAGCGTCGCGACCTATGGTCGCGATGCTCACTACCAGATAAATAAAAAGAAGACCAGCAGTCAGCGCGAATAGACCAACGCGACCTATGGTCGCGGCGACGACTCGCGCTGTACCTCCACTTATCCAAACGGTGGCGTTTCAAGAAACAAAAGAGGCACCGCGACCGCATAACGCGACCCGTGCTCGCGATGAGGAATTGGGATTTAAATCCCTAGTGTGTGCGACAGATCTCTCCCTCACACTTGCTCGCGACGAAATTTTTTTCCAAATCCTCTCAACTCTCATCCACAATCAAGGTGCGTTTGATCAAAGTTTACAAGGTATTTGAATTCTTCTCATGTCAATTAGGTTTTAGACACAATTTGGATCTTTATTGAGTTGTTTTGATTATGATATAGTGCCTAAAGTTGTTTGAGGATTGTGGTTTGTCTACTAGTGTTTGTGATTGGGTTTTGCTAAGTTGAGGAATGGATGAACGGAGGAAGTTAGTTGTTGAAGTGTTAATGGTCTTTATTTGTGTTAAATTCTGCATTCTTTTAGTGTTGGTATATTGTGTGAAGTGTGGTGGTGATGTCGAGACTAAAGCGGTTCAACGAAGAGTTTCCTGATCGTTTTGCTTCGTGTTCTTCCAAGGGTAAGGGCAAGCAGAAGCAGAAGGGTTCTAAAAAGGCCAAAATTCCTAAAAAAGAAAAGCCGAGGCATGTGGGTGATCCGAACCCCGAGTTCCCCAGTCATTTGACAGCTCAGAAGGGGAGGCCACTTCTCCTAGAGCGAGGGATTAATGTGGAAGAGCTGGCCACCACCGTTATCCCTGCCCATATTGACCAGCAGGTTTGGGGGAATTTTATACGGATGCCCAATCGAGTGAATGAGAGTATAGTCCGTGAATTCTATGCCGCGATGTATCCGCCGCACTTCCATAATCATGGCGTGGTTCAGGTCAGAGGAGTTTAGATAGGATCACTCCAGAAGTGATCAATGCTCACTTCGGTACCATTCCATAGCCAGATCTTCGCCTTGGTTACCCGGAGCTACCTTTATTCTCAGACCACAACCCGGATTTAGCCGGGAGTTTGCGGATATCAGGACAGAGAGTTTGGCAGGACGGCATTGCTTTTATCAAGCACCATGAGCTTCAGATCGATACAGCTTTCTGGCAGATATTCTCAGATTTTTCGCTGCGGCCAGTTCAGCATTGCACGACCCTTACCATGGAGACCTCCCAGTTGGTGCACTGTATTCGGAGCGGTATTGCTTTAGATGTTAAGGTCTTGATCAGATATAAGATATGCCATGCGGGCCGTCGCTTGCAGGGTGTACTGCCATTCCCGTGTTTGATCACGCACATCTGTGCGTCTCATGGCATTAATGTATATGCTGCAGACGAGCAGCAGTACCTCCGCTCGCCCTTACAGAATTTGAACAAGGTGACTTATAATGACTTGGCCAAGCGGCGAGGGATGCCACGGCTTGAAGAACCGGAGCGTCAGCCTGCAGTCGGGGATGAGGATATGGAGGACATATTAGCTGAGATTGATGACTTTCATGAGAGTGACGAAGACGATCAGGCTGCCCCTAGAGTATCTACCAGAGCGACTAGAGGAACTGCAGCAGGTAGTTCACGGGCACGGTCTGAGGGAGCAGCTGAGAGCTTTCAGTGGGACCAGGTTTTGGGTGCATTGGAGGATATCCAGGGATGAATGGCGGAGATGCGGCTGCATTTTGACCAGCGGATGGATAGGCAGGATGCAGCCATCGATGATATGAGTCAGTACCTCCAAACTGTCTCTTCAGACTTGTAGAGGAGAGGCCTTACTGTGCAATCATATATCCATAGGTTTTCGAGAGCTTCGAGTCCACCTCTTCCGCCACCACCCGCATGATGTTTATGTTTTATTTCTGCCTTTTGTGTAACGCCCCAAATTTTCCGTAATTATGAAAAGTATATTATTTTTATGGTGCATTTGGATAATAATGAGTCCAATTGAATATTGGTGAAGTCAATTTGGTAATTGGATAAGTATGGAATATTTTTGGAATAATTATTGAGATGGAATGTGATTATGAATAAATTTGTGCCATTGGAGAATTTTAAGAAGTTCAAGGGAGCATATGGTAATTAGGAAGACAATGTGTTTGTGCCATTGGAGAATTTGTTCTGAAATGTGTTTTCCGTATCTGGTAGCGCTCCCCGATTCGGTCCGAGCGAATTCGGGTCGGGGGGTGTTATATTTTGTGTTTTATTTTTTTTTCTGTTGCTTTTGTTTCTTGAGCTTTTATTGTCTTAGATATTGTATTTGTACTGCTATATTTATTTTATGTTTAGTTCTTTGTTACTTTTGTCTCCTTTTGCTTTACTTTTAAACATTGAGGACAATGTTTGAGTTAGGTTTGGGGGTGTGTTTGTCTTTTGTGTGTTGTTTTGTTTTATTGGTATATATAGGCTAAAAACCAAGATTTTCCTCATACGCACTGCGTTTGGAAGACATAGGCATAACAACGCCACGTACACCAATTTTTGATATTTTTTGTGTTTTCGTTTATTTTTTTCTTTAGATTAGCAAATCATATGCATGCTTTACAGATAATTGGGTAATAATATGTAAATGCTTAGTTCATGTGAGTGTACAAAGTTGTTAGCTAGAATAATACCGGTAGTGTCTTTGCATCTAAACATATAAGTTTGATAACTTTACATTGTAGTATGTAAAAACTTTTAATTAATAGCCCTGATTAATAGTGGAGACCACCCTTAGTGAGATTTTGAACTTTTTGCATATTCATTCTGAGGGAATTTTTGTTTCTACTCGTAAACATTTTCTTGCGCTTCATTGTCATTAGATTGATCTCTATAGGGTTGCATTGGATGTTAATGAACTTATTAAAAAAAAAAAAAAATCTTGTATGCATGTGTTGAATGTTCAATTGAGTAGATTTTGGAGATATGATCCAGGCATTGTATGTGAACTCTTAAATAGCTTTATTTACCGTCCTTAAATTGTGTGCTCCTTATCCCATTCGCGGCCAAACACTCGCACATTTGCTTTTTATTGTATGAACTATAATTCCAAAAAAAAAAAAAATCCTAGCCGACATTGTTTAAGCCTTACCTTCGACGCTTGGAAACTAGAGACAATTAAAAGAAAAATGTGTAAGTGTTGAGTGAGAAGAGGAGTAGAGTTAAAAAGATGAAAAGGATGTGAGAAATGTACAGTAAAAAAAAAAAAAAAAAAAGAAAGAGTGAAATGCACAAGTAAAAATTGAAAAAGGGTTTTGAAAAGAGGTAGAAGGAGAAAGGCGAGAAAAAGATTTGGAAGAATAGTTGAACGAATTTGGTAGTGGTGAGAGAAAATGCACAAATTGAAGATTTTATGAAGTCTCTTAATAAGTTTCCAAGTGAGTTGAACCTGATTTCCGTTCTTTTGGAGCCAATCACCCCAAAGCCCCATTACAACCTGAAAAAGTCCTGTTGATCTCCTTAGGAAGCTTAGCTGTAATATTTGACATGTATGTGCATTGATTTTTCTATTCTTAGCATTTAATTTCGTTCATGAGATCCTTTGATTAAATCTGTACGTTCTTTCTAATTATTGATGCATACGGCGCATTTTGAAATCATTTGCTCATAAATTCCAGTCGTATGCAGTTGAAAGTGTGATTGCCTAAGTTCTGAGTGTCATTGAGTGAAAACTGGTGAAACTAGAGTCGAGGCGAATTATATCAGTGGTTTATTGATATGGAGGTGTCACGATTATCAATGCATTGTATGTCAGTGTCCTGTATGATATAGGGTGTTTAGACTCATCGGCAGCATTTTAGATTTCAGATTATTGTGCTATTCTTATGTCTTTGCATTTGCGTTTTTACTTGATTTGATGTGTAACTATGTTTGTGGTTAGCTTAGGACGTTTGTGGGTATCGTAGCTGGTAAACCCTCACGAGACTATAACTCGTCCACTAGGGCCACCTAGGGGTTTAAAGGCTTGTGGCACATGCTAAGTGCCATTGTTGCATCCTACGAAAATGGATATAACTTAGTTCGTTTTTGTTGTTAGTTTTAGTTATTTTTGTCTTTGCTTTTAGTAGTGGTGTGTTCCGATTTGCTTGAGGATAAGCAAAAGATAGGTTTGGGGATATTTGATCGATCAATTATTATCATATATTTACGACCCTTGGATTGTCTCTTTTGATTGTATTCTTGAGTATTTTTGGTGCTTTTGATGTGTTTGTTAAGCGTGTGCAGGTTCTAGGTGTTTCTCTTGGAGCTATGCGAAGATTGGAATTTTTGGTCCAAAACCGTATTTTCTGGCAGGGAGCAGCGCGACCATCCATCGCGATCACTAGTCACGCTACACTGATCGTGGTGAAAGATGTGAATTCTGGCAGAGAGCAACGTGACTAGCCATCGCGAGCGCTGGTCGTGTTGAGGTGATCGTGCTGGAAAATGAGATTTTTGGCAGAGAGCATGGCGACCAGCGATCGCTAGGGCTGGTCGCGCTAAGGCTGTCGCGCTGGATTTTCAGAAATTGGGCAGTGAGCACCGCGATCAGCTATCGCAATCGCTGATCGCGGTGCCCCATCGCGGTGAGATAAAATCACGCAATCCAGAGAGCATGGCAACCAAGCCACCGCGACCACAGGTCTCGGTGGTTGCTCGCGGCGAGAAAATTCCAGCAGCCCTAGTGTGTCACTATAAATAGAAAGTGAAGAGAGAGAAATGGGATCTAAAATTTGCAGAAGAACACAAGAAGAGAGAGAGAGGGAGGAAGAAGAAGAGAGAAAAAGGTCTAAGAGACTAGCCATCGGATCGATTCTCCAGACGACTTCAATCGCTCTTAGGATTTGGATTTGTGCACGGAGAAGCTCTACCGAATCGGTTTCGACGAGAGTCAAGCCATTTGGAGTTTTTTCTATCATACTCTTTCCTTTAATCTTATGTTATTCATGTTGTTCTTGATTAATAATATTATGTATTCTTATTTCTTAGTTATGAACTAATTTCCTACACTAGGGATGATAATGATGGAACTTACTATGACTTTTGATTGAGATTAATGAATGTTTGGATGATTTGAGTTATATGATTGAGTGTTGATTTAATGTTTTATTGATTGTATATTAATTGATCACCAATATTCAATATCTTGTTGTTGTGGATTAAGTACCGAAAGGAGACGCCCACCACGTGTTCGATAAATTGACACAATAACCTAGGAACCAAATAGAGATATATTGGTGTAGGTTATGTGATCTAATATGTTTCCATGTTTAATGCATTCTCGTATATTTAACATTCATCGAGAGATAGGGTGTTAGTATGTGTTGAATAGGTTCGATCTACCTTGAAAGAGGATTTTGGATAACTAGTTAATATGATCATCAATCATTAGCTTCAACATTCATACATAATTATCTCATATCATTAGGATTAATTAGTAAAATCAGATTCCCGAGTTCCCATTACCATTGATAAAAAGATCTTTTAATTTCAAGTTATAAACCATTTAGATTATAAGTTACAAATCACAATCATTGAATTAGTTGTCTAGATAGTGTTAGACTTGGTTAATTTTAGTACTCAATATCTAAACGTCCTCGTGGGAATGATATTCGGAACTCACAATTCTATATTACTTGTGCCAACCCTGTAACACCCCCTGACCCGACCCAGGGAGCGCTACCGGGTTTTCAAATACTTTATTAATTCTGTTTATAAACTGAAAACCATATAAGTTATAATTTAAAAACCTTTTCGAGTGAGCCCATCCAAAGTTATTTTCAAAATTTCGGCAGAGGTTCCTTTATTTTTATGATTTTCCAAAACCCGTTTTTAACAAATAAATCCAATACAATTTAATAACAACACTTCTATATCCACTTTCAAACCAATGCGCACTCTGCCGTTTAGTGCGACTTCCAAACAGTTTTTAAAAGAAAATAATTCATAATTCCTTATTTACAGTCCTTTGAAATTGAAAAACAGAAAGCATAAAACAATTAATTACAGCACATAATTACAAAACATAATTATATAATTCAATTACAAATTCTCTGTATATGCATGCATAACTAACTACTTTATATAATACTATAGATATCTACCCAAAATGTGGTGACTGTGACTCTGTATATCTGCCTGCAACTCTCTCTTTGTTCAATCTTTTGCTTCCTCAGTATCCCTGTTACCTACGCGCGATAAAAAGCGACGCGCTAAACATATAGCTTAGTGGGTGTACACTAAAATAAATTGCAATATAATATAAAATACTAAATTTGAAATTCAGAAATTTAGAAAGATATATAAATAAACAATAAAGCTTACATTCAGAATTTCAGAAATATATATATATATATATATATATATATATACACAACAAACGTGGTATTTCAATTACTGAAACTATATAAACACGAAGTATTTCAAAAGTTTCTGGGTTTCAATTTTAATATCATTTCTTTATTTTCTATAACATTTTCTAACTATCAATTCTCAATTGGGCCCGTGATACACATAACAGGGTTTACAGGACTGGATTACGGGTTTTACAATCAGGTTTCCCATCTCATAAGAAATGGTATCCCTATATAAACAGTCGGTTTCCCATTTCACAAGGAAATGGTATCCATATATTCTCACAGTCGGTTTCCCATTTCACGAGGAAATGGTATCCGTGTTTAACAGTCGGTTTCCTATTTCACGAGAAAATAGTATCCGTATAATCAACATCAGAGGCATCATAAATCACGGTGTAGTACTGCCATATATTCACCCAATTGACATGTCAATCTCCTATATCCATATCCCTATACATATATCAGGGCCATAAAATCAAAATTCAGAGAGTACAGATATTTTAGTCACTTTTCAAACAACTTTACAATAATCAAATCCAAAATCAATATTCATGGATAATTGTAAATAACAGAATACAGAAATAAATCATTTCCATACCT
Source organism: Xanthoceras sorbifolium (assembly GCA_003430845.1). NCBI lineage: Eukaryota > Viridiplantae > Streptophyta > Magnoliopsida > Sapindales > Sapindaceae > Xanthoceras > Xanthoceras sorbifolium. Next base: position 29,351,496 of record CM010616.1, read on the forward strand.
CAAAATCATTTTCAAATATTAATCACAAATTAATTCAATCAAAACTTGGGAATAATAGAAAAGATTACACAATTAGTTCAATATACGAATATACGAAAGTCGTAAACGTGATTCTAAATGCTTTAAGTCAATAAACGATATCAAAAGTTTCCAGATGGACCAGATAGAGCGGTCTAGAAAGATTGCATGAAGTGAAGAAAAAGTGGTAGTTCAATATACGAATATACGAAAGTCGTAAACGTGATTCTAATTACGTTTTACACCCCTCTAATCATACATTTTTATATCCACATATTCAAAATGAATTATTCAAAATTAGGGATGTTACAGACCCCGTATACTTGCGGGTACATAAAAGGTGTAACAGCTGGTGGCTTTATCCCCGGCTCCAATTCGATCTGGTGATCCACCTCCCTCCTAGGTGGTAGTTTCTTGGGCAATTCCGTGAGCATGACATCCTTGTACTCTTCAAGGACCTTCTTGATCTTCTTAGGTAGCTCCTCCGTTGGAACTTTACCCTCATCATGTTTCACCGCGGCCAAGTATGTCACCTCCCCCTTCTTAAGGCCTTTCTTAACTTACAAGGCTGAAAGATGAGGGGTCTTCGATCCGGATTTGGCAATGGCTGGAATGATGCAAGGAGTATCTTCCAAGATAGCAACATAACGAAGGAAGGGTAAGGGAACTACCTTAACTTGTTCAAGGAAGTCCATGCCGAGCACTACCTCAAAGTCATCCATTGGCACGACAATCAGGTCTATCTTCCCATTCCAATTACCCATATTGATGCTTACTCATCGAGCCATGCCAATAAGCGGTCTCGCCTTAGAGTTCACCGTCTTTAACCATCCGGTCTCTTTGGACACTTTCAGTCTAAGTCTCCTTGCCTCCTCCTCCGAGACAAAGGAGTTTGTAGCTCCCGTATCAACCATGATACGGGTAGCTTTCCCATTGATGTGTATATCGAGGTACATAAGACCCTGACTCCCTCGGGTCTTTGGGGCTGGTTGGGCTTTGATGGCAGTGAGCATGCGAAGAGAGCCTATGTGAGATTCCTTCATCTCCTTCTCGCGCTCATCTACCAACGCATTGATAGCCTTGCACTTGGGGCACTCTCTTGCCCAATGAGGACCGTCGCAAAGGAAACAGTTGGTCTTCAGCTTAAGGTCTTTCTTGCTTTGACCTTCCTTCTGCTTACCCTTGTCTTTCCCACTCGGAGGCTTGTATGAACCTTTCCCTTTGTCTCCCCCACCTTTGCCGTGATTATCCTGTGGTGGCTTCTTCTTGGGTGGTTCACTCCTCCGATAATCAATTAGGGATTCCGCAATGGTTATGGCTTCGACAAGATTTTGCACATTGCAGCGACGCAACTCTACTTCCGCCCAAGGTTATAGGTTGTCCATGAAGTTGAACAACAACTCATCGTCCGACATGTTAGGAACTTCGAGCATGAGACTAGAAAATTCCTTAACATAATCCCTAATCGAGCCTGTTTGCTTGAGCTTCTTCAAATTCTTCCGAGCAAGATATGTTGTATCTTCCGGATAGAATTGCTTCTTGAGCTCTTTCTTAAAATTATCCCAAGAATCAATAGTGCACGTACCTCTTTAGATGTCGGCATGTCTCCTCCTTCACAACAGAGTGGCTGTATCGGTAAGGTATAAGGTTGTGGTCCGGACTTGCTCCTGATCATCTGTGATCCTGAAGGCCTCAAAGTATCTCTCAATGTGCCAAATGAAGTTGTCTACCTCCTTGGCATCTCGCTTGCCATCAAATGCTTTCGGCTTAGGTACCTCCTTCTTTGGAGCACCTTGGAAAGCCCCTTCATTAACAACTCTCTTGCATAAGGCCATATCTTCACGCAAGTCTTCAAGAAGCGTCTCAAACTCCGCGAGCTTCCCCATTACCGTGTTCTCCAACCGGGCTTGGAAAATCTCATTTCCCTCTTGCGCCTCTCGCCTTGATGTAGTGCCAAATTGCATGTCTCCCCGGAATCCTCGATCTTTTCCCTAAGATCGCCGATGTCCCTCTCCATGCACTGCTCCAATACATCCAGTCGTTCCCTCGAATCGGCTATGGCGAGCTCAACCCTAGCCAACCTTGACTCTAAGATTGATGCAGCATCACGAGATTTGTCCTTCCTCAACCTGCTTGGGTTGGCATCCCTTCCACGGCTTGGCTCTTCGACAACAACTTCTTCGACTCCTGCCATTATGTTATCTCTTCCTTGGTTGAGCAACCGAGGCTCTGATATCACTTGTCACGGCCTTAGTATTTTCTAAGCCAACCGTACGGCACTTAACACACTTCCTCCCGTCAAAGATGTTAAGTCAACCTTGATCCCCACGAGCTAGGCAAGTAACTTGCTAGCAAACTTAAGAAAGCTTAAAGGAAGAGAGAAGAGAAAAGAGCACAAGTGATTAAATGCTTGAATGCTTGAACTCTTGAATTCTTGGATGGTTTGTACAAATGAGAAGTGCCATCTATTTATAAGCACCAAAGAACATTCTAGGACATTTCCTATCTACCATGTTCTAGAGAATTCTACAATATACAAGATTTCCTAATATGTACATGTTCTAGAGAATTCCAAGTCTTGAACATCCTACAAGTTTCCACAATATTCTAGAATGTCCTAAGAGCTAGACTTCTCTAGGAGTTTCTCCATTCTTCCAGGTTGCTCCACAAGGTTATCCATTCTTCTGGGTTGTTCCGGAAGGTTCTAGAAAGATCGTGACAGCCTGCTGCCCTCTGCGCTCAAGCCTTCCAATTTCCAGTGATCAAATTGCTGTGTCGCAGTGTGTCAGCATTACTCCTGACAAACCCGATCTTTCCTTTCGACTTGTCTTGGGCCGTCGGGTCTCGTGTGCATCGGCGACGGATTTCGAGAAGATCGCGATACTCATAAGGTCCTTGCCGTCTCCGGTAAGCAGTCGCCGAGATTTCTTTTCTTCTGTGAGCATTGGATCGCTCCCAATGGGACACGTACTCATAGTTTCTCTCTTGGAGCCACGCTGGCAGTTGCTGATAACGTGGCCACTTATGGTGAAATCTTACATACAACAACTATATAAACTGAACACAAGCAAAATTATTTAATTATTATTAAAAAATTTCTTTGAAAAAGATAATTATGCTTACCTTTAAAAATCCAGTTATCTTGACAAATTTATATAGTGAACATTACGCGTTAAGATTAATATTTCCTTATGCCGGTCCAAGGACATCCCCGTCGCATATCAGAGCATATACCAGTCTATATCCAAACATACTGCCTCAACGTAAGCAAACTCTCACTCACAGGCCACACCATCTGCTTCTCTCCCTCCCTCTCTATAATTCGAATGGATCCAATTTGATGCAATCAAACTCACAATAACATCCCTGCAGCTTTCTTCTCCACCGGTCCGATACAAAAAAAAAAAACATAAAAAAATGGAGCCAGACGTGAGCATCGAGACGTCATGCATGATCCGGATCGCGGTCCTCCCAATTGGCACTGTCCCGCCAACTCTACTGCGGGACTACCATTCTATGCTACTCCGGCACCAGACGATCCCGCTCGCTGCCATCAGCCCTTTCTACACGGAGCACCAGAAATCGCCGTTCACGAACCAGCCCTGGGACTCCGGCTCGCTCTGGTTCAAGTTCGTCCTAGGCGGGGCCCCGGCCAGTCCCTGGGAAGATTTCCAGTCTAATCGTAAGATCCTCGCTGTCATCGGAATCTGCCACTGCCCTTCGTCGCCCGATCTCGATTCGGTCATCGAGCAGTTCAATGCCTCGTGTAAAGGTTACAACTCGGCTCATGTTAAGCGCTGCTTCGCGTTTTCTCCATGTGACTCTCACGTGAGTATACTTTTTATTTTTACGTTCTTGGCTCGTTTTATTGTTTGCTTGATTAGTTGAAGAATTAGAGAGAGATGACTAGTGAACGGCAACACATGATGTAGCAAAACAGATAGATTTTTATTAGTCTGTTTGATTCATGAATCCGTGATTTTGGAATAAACAATAGGAGTTAACATGTATGATTATGATTTAAGTTCTTGAACTATCTCAATGTATGCATGTTTTTCAAACGAGCCAAGCATTTGTAACAATCTTCGTTTCCATGCCATTCTAGCTGTTAATGTGTTTCACTGAGAGCTTTGGATGCGAAATCTACCGTAATTCATTGCCAAACTTAATTTATGCCCCTGTATTGAGGTGTGCTAGAGTTTGGTTTTCTGTGTGGTTGGCTTTGGAAAAGCCAATAAAGTCTTGTTAGCAGTTGTTGATGGATATCCTGTTTTGTTACTTCTATTGTAATTTGAATGTATTAATGGTAATCAAGAAGAAGTTGTTATGGATTATGAATAGTTGAGTGACCCCTTCTTACTTATTCGATGGCTCATATGATTATTTTATTTACTGTTGCAGCTAGAGGATGGTGAAAAGAAGGGTGACAATTTGATTTTGTTTCCTCCTGCTGACCGTCAAACGCAGGAGATCCACTTGCTAACGATGATGCAAGACATAGCGGCTTCATTGTTGATGGAATTTGAGAAGTCGGTTCTTAAGGCAGAATCTGCCGGAACCATATTGAAAACGCCTTTAGATTCTCAAGCCAGTCTCAGCTCAGAGGAGGTTTATGTTTAGGTGTCCTAAGAATTTAAATCCGTATTTTTCTGTTGACCATCGGTTTGGTACAAAAGTGTTGTATTGAACTTTGTTTCTTAACCGGTTTAATTTGATAAAAATTGTAGGTGATAAAGGCCAAAAAACGGAGACTAGCCCGTGCACAGAAGACCATAGGGGATTACTGTTTGTTGGCAGGATCACCTGTTGATGCCAATGCCCATTATACCACTGCACTGGACCTAGCCAGGTTGACCACTGATTACTTCTGGCATGCTGGGGCATTGGAGGGTAGTGTTTGTGCCTTACTGGTGAGCATACCCTTTTGAACTTAGATTATCTAATATGTCTAATATATATTGGATGCTCTGCTTGTTGACATAACTCTTATTACTTGAGCTTGACACCACTTTGGGCACGTAAGTAATGGAGAAATTCTATATATATGGAAGATAGATAAAGGAAGGACAAGTAAATGAACAATGCCACCTCCATGTTAATGACTTGGTTACTTTTGAATTTGACTATTAGCTGATTATGCCTTCAGATTATGTGAACTTGTGTCTGCCTCTTTCTACTATGCACATCTGCACATATTTATGTGTTTATTATTTGTGTTACCAGGTTGATCGAATGGGCCAAAAGGATGCAGTTATAGAGGAAGAAGTTAAATATCGGTATAATAATGTCATCTTGCATTACAGAAAGTCATTTATACAAGACAATGCTCAGAGGTAAGTGATGGCCTTTTCCATTTCTTCAAATGGGCCTTGCTTCAGAGTTCAGAATAAAGAGTGTATTTTTTTTTTCCTCTGGAAGATATTGTAAATTTGTATAGATCTGATGTGGCCTGCATATCCATTCTCTAGGGTTTGTTTACATTGTAGCCTATTTAAATTCTCGGTTTTATGAGTTGATATGTATATTTCCTTAATTTATGAAGTTTCATCTACTTGTACCATAGTCATTTTTATTTTGGTATTTTGCCATGGACTCTTTTTGTAATTATTTTTTCTGTCTCAGTTGTGTTTCCTTTAAGTTCATTGTTAACAAGGCCTTCATTGCATGCATGGTTTTGCTTAAATACTTTAGATTTTAGGTTATCTTTTCTTTTCAGAATTGCAAGTTGTGATGCCTCTAGTGATCCATTTTCTTCTATTTGAAGCCTGTTGGTGATATTTAGTTCTTGTGTTTTGACATGCAGAGTTTCACCCCTAAGCTTTGAACTTGAGGCTACACTGAAATTGGCAAGATTTCTTTGCAGGTATTATTATCATCATCTTTTCCCACCCTTTTAGCTATATTTTTACTAAATGTGAGATGTCGGTATGATCTGATCGAATTATATGACATAGGCAGTGTGATATTGACATTGGAAAGAGAGATATTGCAAGTGGTCAATCGGATGTCTTGAAAAAGAGAATTAAGTATTGTTAATGGATAATTTGGATTATTCATTCTCTTTAAATTCAATTTGGCCGCATTTTGGTATTTTTCCAGTATATTAACTTGAAAAGAAACGTCCATATATGATACATCTAAGAATCAGTTTTGTGGTTTCTTGTTAATTTATTGTATTCCTAAAGCTTGAATTATCTGGTATAATACACAATATCATGAGATTAGTCTAGGGAGTTGAGATAATACATCTGGAGCTTCAATGATAAGGTCTTTGAATATTTTTCATTTGTTTTCTTTTTCTTTTTGAGGACTTTAGAAAAAAGAAGGATCAATATTTTTCTTAAGAGCTTGTAGTTGGGTCCTGGGATCAATGACTAGGCTCATAATATCTGTTAGCGATAGGTCTGGATGTTTTCACGTTGTCAATAAATATGTGGGTCAGCATGCTGAGTAGTGGTATTCTGATTAACATTTTTGCTAAAAGTATTTCCTGTAAACAACTTTGACTTGTTATATTTCTTGTTTTTACAGGAGAGAGATGGCTAAGGATGTAGTGGATTTGTTGACCAGTGCTGCCGATGGTGCAAAATCATTGATAGATGCTAGTGATAGACTCATATTATATATTGAAGTAGCTCGTTTATTTGGAACTCTTGGTTATGAACGGAAAGCTGCCTTCTTTTCAAGACAGGTAGCTCAGTTGTATTTGCAACAGGAAAATAGATCGGCTGCTATTTGTGCCATGCAAGTTTTGGCAATGACAACCAAAGCATATCGTGTTCAGAGTAGAGCATCTATCTCCAAACATCCTCATTCTAATGTGAGTATTAATTTGTCAATAATAAAGGGAAATAAAGAAGTAATCATTTGTAGAATTTGCTTGTTATAATATTGGTACTATTGGCTGTTGATTGTTTCTTATTTATTTATGAGGATTGATTTCCATTGAATTTCTTATAGGTTTCGTTATAGCTTTCTTGGTTCACAAAAACTTTTAGTTTAACATTATTTACAATGGCGTAAACTTTCTCCTTTGATACTTCGTATTTTTGTGGTCAGATAAGTCAGACTCTTAATGGAGGCAATTTCTGCCAAACAATTTGCCTCAAAATCATACTTGGTCACTGCCTACATGTCTCCATGGAGCCTTTCTACTATCATTGGGCCAGTGAGGACACAACTTGCTCATTAAAATTTGTTAGGCTGGGAAATATCTTGCTAGGAATTTTAGGCATTTACATTTGTAGAAATGTAGAATATCCATACACAAAAAAGAATGGTACAAGAGCTTCTAGGATATACTCTACAAGTTTCTCAGCTTATGCTACATGTGCATGGAAAATTAAAAACTTATAAAACGTGTAGAATTATTTTATTATTCTCACTTAATCTCCTCAATTTGAGAGATTAGTGATATTTATTAGAAAGAAGTTACAACTCCCACAATTCTAGGAGAGTAACGTGATAAACTACAAACACCTTAGGGATGAGAACAACTAATCCTCAAACCCTCTTTATTAGCTAACTAACCCATCAGCTTCTAACAACTGCTAATAGGATAAAACAAAACTAATAACAGTAAATAAACTAGCAGCTAACAGTAAATAAAAATAGCAGTACAAAACTTTCAACACCCCCACCCCCCCCCCCCCCCCCCCCCCCAAGCTGGGCAGAAAATGTTTTTCATTCCCAGCTTGTTACACAAATTTTCAAAAACATTTCTTGGAAGAGCTTTTGTAAGGATGTCTGCAGATTGTATAGCTGTTGGAGTATACACAAGTTGAACACTACCTTCTTCTAGTTTCTCCTTAATGAAGTGTCTATCAATTTCCACATATTTTGTCCTGTCATGATGCACAGGATTCTTAGCAATGCTAATGGCAGCCTGATTATCACAAAATAAATTCATTGTCTTATCCATAGGTGACCCAAGCTCTGTCAATAGTCTTCTCAACCATATTCCCTCACAAATGCCATGAGCCATAGCCCTGAACTTTGCCTCTGCACTATTCTTAGAGACCACCGATTGCTTCTTACTTCGCCAAATGACCAAGTTACCCCATACAAATGTACAATACCCTGATGTGGACCTACGGTCTGTGAGAAACCCTACCTAATCTGCATCTGTGAACACATTAACCTTCCTATTCGTATTTTTCTTGAAGAAAAGACCCTTTCCTGGTGTCATTTTCAAGTACTTTAGTATTATGAACAAAGCATCCATATGCTCTTCTAATGAGTTATTCATGAACTGACTCACCAAGCTTACAGAAAAATAAATATTTGGCCTTGTATGGGAAAGGTAGATAAGTTTTCCCACAAGTCGTTGGTACCTGCCCTTATCCACTGGGACACTTCCTTCAACACTCCCTAACTTCGGGGTACAATCCATAGGAGTTTATGCGGGTTTACAATCAAGCATCCCAGTTTCTCTTAGCAAGTCTAGAACATACTTGCATTGAGAAACTACAATACCTTCCTGAGATCAAGCTATTTCCATGCCAAGGAAGTATTTGAGACTTCCCAAGTCTTTGATCTCAAATTCTTTAGCAAGAAACTCTTTCAATCGTTGAACTTCTTCCTTACAGTTCCCCGTCAGAATTATATTATCAACATAAACGATAAGAATAGTGATTTTACCTCCCAAAGAGTGCTTTATGAACATAGTGTGGTCTGTTTGGCATTGCAAGTAACCGGACTGTTTGACAGCCTTTGAAAACCTCTCAAACCATGCACGCGGGGACTGTTTGAGACCATAAAGGGATTTTCTGAGCTTGCATACATTCCCAGTCTTCAAATATGTACCTAAGCCTGGTGTAATTTCCATGTAGACTTCCCCTGCTTTGTCTTCATTTAAGAATGAGTTTGGTGTAAGAGCCAATCCAAGTTTGCAGCAAGGGAAAGCAACCCTCGGATGGTGTTAAGTTTTGCTACTGGTGCAAACGTTTCTTCATAATCAATGCCATAGGACTGTGTGAATCCCTTAGCCACCAATCGTGCTTTAAAACGTTCAATGTTCCCATCAGCCTTACGCTTCACGGTGAATATCCACTTGCAGCCCACTGGTTTCTGCCCTTCGGGCAGAATTGTTATCTCCCATGTGCCATTCTTTTCAAGGGCTGAAGCCTCCTCATAAACCGCCGTCCTCCATTCAGGTATTTTAAGAGCTTCATGTATGCTGTTTGGTACAGATTCTGCTGCTAAAATATTAACAGAAAATGCACGGTAATCTGGAGACTAGCTGTTATATGATACATACTTACATATAAGGTAGAGTGGTCGGCTCCTACATTCTCTCACACCTTTCCTCAATGCAATAGGCCACTAAATATCATCAAAAGTATTCTCATTTGAAGACGGATTGTGTCACTGTCATTTTTTCCATCAGTTCCTGTACTAACTTCTTGGATTTGTGTATCAAGTGAAGAGTCATGGCTGTGTTGTGACTCATTATCGTTCTCTACCTCCTGACTAGGATGTACAGCTGGAAAAATCTGCGGAATGGATTTAGTGTTTAAGTTAAGAGGACTTTGTGTTTCGGTAGAGTTGGAAGGGTATGGGACAGTGCATTTATTTTGAATATCACTAGATAGGATAAGTGGAGAGATAGAAGGAGGTTTAGTAGGAGTATGAAACTGATTAGGACTACAACTTCCAATTTGAACTTGACTCTTAGGATTAGCTTTATGTATTTGAATTTGACTAGGATACTTAGAATTATTTGAACCAGATTTTTGAGTTTTGAGTGGACTAGGACACCCAGAATTTTTGATTTTCAAATATATTCGGAAAAACAGAACCTTTATCAGATTTTTGAGAACCAGATTTTGAATTTTGAACATTGGATAAAGGATAAAAACCTGAATGATATGTATCTTGATCAGTTGACAATATTTCCCAAAACCGAAATTCTTCATTTTGACTCAAACTGCCCCCCTGAATTTTAGGTTTTGAATAAAATGGTTGATTTTCAATAAAAGTAACATCCATAGAGGTATAAAACCTTTTGGATTATGGGGAATAACACTTATACCCCTTTTGGTAGGTGCATACCCAACAAACATGCACTTAATGGATCGTGGATCCAATTTATTCTGATTAACAGAACTAGCATGAATAAAAACACTACAACCAAACACCCTAGTTGGAAGGTGAGACTGAAGGTGATTATGGGGAAATTTTGTAGAAAACACTTGAGAAAGAGTTTGTAATTTAAGAACCCTAGATGGTAATCTATTAATCATATATGTAGCAGTAAGAACTGCTTCACCCCAAAAATATTTTGGAACATTAGAGGAGAACATAATTGACCGAGCTACTTCTAGAAGATGTCGGTTTTTTCTTTCAGAGACTCCATTTTGTTGGGAGTTTCTACACGGGAGCTTTGATGAATTATTCCTTCATTGATCAAATAGTTTTTTAATACAATATTAAAATACTATTTTCCATTATCAGTTTTCAAAATTTTAATTTTTATTTAAAATTGATTATAAATCATGATATTAAAATTTTGGAAAATCTGACTTACTTCAGGTTTCTCTTTCATAAGAAATACCCAAGTAAGTCTTGTATGATCATCAATGAAGGAAATAAACTATTTAGCTCCTGTAATATTAGCAACTCTAGAAGGACTCCAAACATCGCTATGAATTATAGAAAATGGAGATGATGGCTGATATGCCTTTTGTGGATATGCTTGACAAGTGTGTTTAGACAGTTGACATATTTCACAAGAAAGCAACTTTGAATTTTTATTTCGAAATAGAATAGGAAACAACTTTTCAAGATATATAAAATTTGGATGTACTAACCTATAGTGTCATAACATAATAGCACTATCATTTTTTGACCTAGAAGAAGAATGAAATTGACTCTTAAAGGAAACAAATTCAGCTAATTTATATTGATTGCCTGATTCGGATTCAGGTTTTAGGAGGTAGAGCCCAGCACACTCATCAGCATTGCCAATCATTTTCCCCGAACTCAAACCTTGAAATTCATAGTGTTAAGGAAAACTTTAGTAACACAATTCAAATCCCTAGTGATTGATAATAAATTACAATCCAATTTTGGCACAAACAAAATAGAATGTAATATTAAACTTTTAGATATAACCATTGAACCTGTGCTTGCTACTTTGGAAAATAACCCATCAGCAATCTTAACCGACATATTACCGTGACTTGGAGTAAAACTCTTAAAAAACTTGGCATCTCCTGTCATGTGGTCTGAGGCTCCGGAATCCACAATCCAAGGTTTTCTTTACTCGGTTTTTACACTCAAGGCATTTTGGAAATTTCCATTTTGAGCCACAGAACCAGTACCAAAATATTCGGTATTGGATTCTTGTGTTTGTTGATTTTTAAATAACTGCAGCATTGTTGTAACCCAGGAAGCACAAATACGAATACGAGGATACGATACGGGATGATACGGGGATACGGCAAATCTAAAAAAACTAGGATACGGATACGACAATTAAAATAATATATATTTTATATTTATATTTAAAACATAAATAACTTCATTCATTCATGATAAAACTAGAACAAAAGAACTGACCACTAATTGAAAACCTAATTCGACAGCCACTCAGACAAAGTTTTAAAATTTCATTTTTAACCCCATATTTTTTAAATTTATAAACGGACCCTATTTTTTTTGAAAAATAATTGCAAAACAACCCCAACCGTATCAGAAACGTATTCCTTTCATATCCATCTGTATCCGCTGGTCAAACGTTTCCAGAAGTCAATGGATACGCGTATTCTCGCGTATTGGAGTATTTGATAAGGATACGAGTACGATATGCGAGGGTTTGAAGTATCCGTGCTTCCTTGGTTGTAACATGTTCTTTGTTGAACGGATTGGACTCTGGTGCACAGGTATTTTCCTAACCAATGGCTAGATTTCCGCAGCTGTTGTTACTGAAATTGTTGCTGAAATTTCTGTTTTGGCCAGACCTCCAATCTACTGGCTTTCCATGCAACTTCCAGCAGGTTTACTTGGTGTGACCTGGTCTGCGACAATGGTCACTCTATGGTCTTGCTTTCCTCGGCCGATTATCGAAAGAATGAGCCCCCTGTGCAGCAAGGGCTGACGCTGAGTTTTCAGCACTGTGAAGATGGGATTCTGATTTTGATGAACCCATCATCACTCTTTTCCGGCTCTCTTCGCTACGCACCTCAGAAAAACCTTCACAAATATTTGGAAGTGGCTTGACAGACAGAACTCGACCTCTACCTGCATCCAAATCCTGATTTAAGCCCAGCAAAAATTTGAAGATTCTCTTCTGCTCCACAATCTTCTTGTACAATACACCATCATATGGACACTTCTATTGATGCCTCTCAAACACGTCTATCTGTTGCCAGAATTTGGTCAAGGCCTTATAAAATTGGGTGACTGACATGTCTCCCTGTTGCAGATCATTGAGAGTGCTCTCGATGCCAAAAAGTTCAGCAATATTATCCCAGCTGGAATAAGTTTCCTTTGCTGCCTCCCAAATATCATGTGCAGTTTCATATAAGAGAAAATTCTCTCCTATATCATTTGTCATGGAATTTATCAACCATGACATTACCATACTATTTTCGGTTCTCCATTTTTTGAAGGTGGGATCCTCTTTAGTTGGTAATGGAGAATTGCCAGAGATATATTCATCTTTGCCTTTTCTGCAGATGAAAATAAACACTGACTGAGACCATTGAAGCTAATTTTGTCCATTTAGTTTATGACCAGTGATGGGTATGTGATGTGTATGAGAAGAGTCAGATCCATCATTGTTATTGTTGATGGTTTCTGAGTTGGAAGAAGATGACGGAAGAGTAGATGATGAACTAGGAGTATCTACTTCCTTAGTCATCTTAGAGGGGATTTTGATTCAGAGAATGCTCTGATATCATGTAGAATTATTTTATTATTCTCACTTAATCTCTTCAATCTGAGAGATTAGGGATATTTATTAGAAAGAAGTTACAACTCCCACAATTCTAGGTGAGTAACGTGATAAAACTACAAACACCTTAGGGATGAGAACAACTAATCCTCAAACCCCCTTCATTAGCTAACTAACCCATCAGCTTCTAACAACTGCTAATAGGATAAAACAAAACTAATAACAGTAAATAAACTAGCAGCTAACAGTAAATAAAAACAGCAGTACAGAACTTTCAACAAAATGTTTTCTGTTCTAGATTCTGGGATTAAAAAGGGTATGATTACAGGTTTTCTATTTTGTAGACTTGTATGATTTGTAGTCTTCACCTAACCATTATATTTACCACTACCTTCTTTTTGTTACAAAAGAATATTTACCACTAGCTTTTTTCTGATACAGAAGGAAACAGGATCATGTCATGCTGATGGCGGAAGAATGCATCATCAATCAGTAGTCTCACTATTTGAGTCTCAGTGGAGCACCTTGCAGATGGTTGTACTAAGGGAAATACTGCTATCTGCTGTTCGTGCATGTGATCCTCTTGCTGCCTGGAGTGCAGCAGCTAGGCTTCTAAGATCTTATTATCCTCTAATCACACCTGCTGGGCAAAATGGGCTTGCTAGTGCATTGTCAAATTCAGCTGACAGGTTGCCTTCAGGAACTCGCTGTGCTGATCCCGCCTTGCCTTTTGTGAGGTATATACCAATAAACAAATATCCTGTTTTCTGAATTTTGAAAGAAAGGTAAACATCATGGTTCATTATTCCTAGGACAGTTATGGCAGATCCTTCCAAGCAATGCCAAATCCACCTTTTAGGTTACTTTTTGGAGGAAAAGAGCTGCATATCTTGAAATTTTAAGAAACAATAATTCCCCAGTTTCTTGCATCATATTCACTTAGAGTGAAGAATGAAGGAATAATTTTCCGTTTTAATCCCAATGCCTTTTGTTGTCATGGGTTCTTTATGTATAGAGTACTGTCAACAATGAGAACATCATCTGTAGACTGTGTTTCACTTTCCTTTTCACTTCAGTATTCGGTAAACTTAATTCATCTGTTATCATTGTAGGTTGTATTCTTTTCCTTTCCATTCTTCACAAATGGACATCATAAAACGAAATCCAGGGAGGGAAGATTGGTGGACTGGATCTGCTCCTTCAGGACCTTTCATCTATACACCATTTAGCAAAGGAGAGCCAAATGATAATAGTAAGCAGGAGCTGATTTGGATTGTCGGAGAACCGGTCCAGGTCTTGGTGGAGTTGGCAAATCCATGTGGATTTGATTTAAGGGTTGATAGTATATATCTCTCAATACATTCAGGAAATTTTGATGCTTTTCCCATTAGTGTGAATCTTCCACCAAATTCATCTAAAGTGATCACCTTATCAGGGATCCCAACTTCAGTGGGGGTTGTGATCATTCCAGGATGCACCGTTCACTGTTTTGGTGTGATAACTGAACATCTTTTCAAGGACGTAGATAACCTGCTTCATGGAGCAGCTCAAGGACTTGTGCTTTCTGACCCTTTTCGTTGTTGTGGATCTGTAAAGTTGAAAAATGTATCTGTTCCAAATATTTCTGTGGTACCACCACTGCCGCTGCTGGTATCACATGTTGTAGGTGGTGATGGTGCTATCATTTTGTATGAAGGTGAAATTCGTGATGTATGGATAAGTCTGGCTAATGCAGGTACAGTTCCAGTTGAGCAAGCACATATTTCATTATCGGGAAAAAACCAAGATTCTGTTACCTCAATTGCATATGAGACCTTAAATTCTGCTCTTCCTTTGAAGCCTGGAGCTGAAGTTACTATACCTGTGACCTTGAAAGCCTGGCAGCTTGGCCCAGTGGATCACGAAACTGCTGCTGGCAAGAGTGCTTCTGGAATGGGGAGGCATTTAAAGGATGGAAGCAGCCCCTCGTTATTGATCCATTATGCAGGTATCTTTTATAAACTACATTTACTGCAATTTCTCTTTTTCTTTCTCTACACGAATTATGTTCATTATAATTTGGTCTATAGTTTTCTCCATTTGGAAGATGAAATTCTATTGCTTATGCTTTTCATTTTGTATCACAGGACCACTTACAGATGCTGGAGATCAATCTGTTGTGCCTCCCGGTAGACGCCTGGTTCTTCCCTTGCAAATCTGTGTTTTGCAAGGTTTATCTTTTGTTAAAGCCCGTTTGCTTTCGATGGAGATTCCTGCACATGTTGGTGAAAAACTTCCTAGACCTGTTTCTGTCGAGACTAACTCTACCAAAGGAACCGTTGTTTCTGAAAATAAGATGGACAATCTGATGAAGATTGATCCTTTCAGAGGAAGCTGGGGTCTACGTTTTCTTGAACTGGAATTGTCAAATCCAACTGATGTCATGTTTGAAATTAGTGTTTCTGTCCAGCTGGAAAATTCTAGCAGTGAGAATAGCAGATCTGTTGATAAAGATGCTACTGAATATGGTTACCCTAAAACAAGAATTGATAGGGAATACTCTGCTAGAGTATTAATACCGCTGGAGCATTTTAAGTTACCTATTCTTGATGGCACCTTTTTCATGAAGGACTTGCAGTCTGATGGGACTACCAGTGGCAAAAGTTCCGGCTTCTCAGAGAAGAATACCAAGGCTGAGCTGAATGCTTCCATTAAGAACCTCATTTCAAGAATCAAGGTTCGATGGCAATCTGGACGCAACAGCTCTGGAGAATTAAATATCAAGAATGCTATACAGGCAGCACTTCAGACATCCGTTATGGATGTGCTGTTGCCAGATCCTTTAACATTTGGCTTCAGACTTGTTGGAAGTAATTCCGAGCAGGCTGCAAGATTTGATTTACCAAAAGAATCCTCAGTGTCTGAAGGATCGGTGCTAGCACACAACATGACTCCTATGGAAGTTCTTGTTCGCAATAACACTAAAGAAATGATCAAGATGAGTCTTAGTATTGCATGCAGAGATGTAGCCGGTGAGAATTGTACCGAGGGTACCAAGGCAACTGTACTATGGGCTGGTAAGATTTTTCTTCGTATCATTACTGTTAACCCTAAAATAGTTTACTTCTTGGTACTGGTTATTATGATTTAAAACATAGTTTCGTGTTTTGTGTTTATGTCTTCATACAATTGATTGTTTCTGGCATGTAAGACTTTCTGTAAATAATTTTCAGGTTCTCTAAATGAAATTACCATGGAGGCTCCACCGCTCCAAGAATCGAAGCATGGTTTCTCACTGTACTTTCTTGTCCCTGGTGAATACACTCTGGTAGCTGTAGCCGTAATTGATGGCGCTAATGACATCCTCAGAGCTCGAGCAAAGACCGGTTCACCTGATGAGCCGATTTGCTGTCGTGGGCCGCCTTTTCATGTCTGTGTTACTGGCACATCATGATACTTCTCTGTGGTGTGTGTACTCCGTCTGATCAGTTAACGATGCAGATGCTATACTAGATTAAGATTTGCGTTTACTTTGCTAATCAATCTTGCCGGAAAATTGAAATTTTCGTATATAAGTTCTGCGATTGCTTTGTTGAAGCATTGTTGTGACATAGTAGCTATCCTTTTCCAATTCCATGTAGGATGTGTTGTGATTCTGTGTGTGATATCTTTGTACTCCATTGTCAGTAAATTAAGCTTCCACTTATTTATTTATTTTTTTTTTCCTCTCTTCTAATCATTGTTAGGGTTGTCTTGATGTATTGACTTCTCTAATAATCTTCTTCTTGTGTATTTGGACTGTAATTATTATTTTTTTTCAAAACACAACAGCTTTTAAAGAAAGCTCGTAAAAAGAAAGAGGATGACACTCTTCTATCAACCAAGCCTAGTAAGTGGAAATTGAGATGAAGAGAGTTTTACTTTAAGACTGGAGAGGCTACAATGAAATAATACCCACGTCCATACGGTGCCGTTTTAAGAGCTACAGTGTTTTTTTTTAATTTTTTTTTTTAAGAAAGGATATATTAAAGGAAACACACTAAGCCTGAAAATTAGACAGAAGGCCCTGACCCAATCAAGGAGAGCATCCTCCAACCAAATAACAATATTGTCAATAGAAAAATGGGTGAATTGCACTCAAGTACCCTGACTTTTATTATAATTGCACGTTTGATGCCAGTTTTACCATAATTGCACTCAAGTACCCTGTAATCCGTTGACCGCCGTTAAAGTAACGGTTGACTAACTGGGTTCAGGGGCAAATTGGTCTTTTACATTTAAATTTATTTAAAAAAATTTTAAAATCATCCAACCAATAAGAACATGCCACGTCATATTTTAATTAATTTTAAAAATATTTTTAAAAAAAATTTAATTTTTTTTTTTGAAGAACACGAACCCAGATCTGGGTTCGTGCTCTTCGAACACGAACCCAGGTGCTGGGTTCGTGCTCGAACCCAGATTTTTGGGTTCGAGCACGAACCCAAGTTCTGGGTTCGTGTTCGAACCCATTTCTGGGTTCGTGTTCGAACCCATTTCTGGGTTCGTGTTCGAACCCATTTCTGGGTTCGAGCACGAACCCAGCAACCTGGGTTCGTGCTCGAACCCAGAAATGGGTTCCAGCACCTGGTTCGCGATCGAACCCAGCTGGGTTCGATCGAGAACCCAGCTGGGTTCAATGGCGAACCCAGATCTCTGGGTTCACGTTCGAACCCAGCGATCTGGGTTCAATCGCGAACCCAGTTCATCTGGGCTCATCTGACTTTTTTTTTTTTTCCTTTGCAAGGGCAGTTTGGTCATTTTACCTGAATCCGTTTGGTCAACCGTTACTTTAACGGTGGTCAACGGATTACAAGGTATTAGAGTGCAATTATGGTAAAACTGGCATCAAACGTGCAATTATGATAAAAGTCAGGGTACTTGAGTGCAATTCACCCTAGAAAAATTATGTCTAGCTAATAAATGAGCCACAGAATTGGATAAGCCCCTATGATCACGCACCACTGCCCCAAGCTCAACTAAACAGTTCGCAGACAAAAGGGAAGCATCAACATTAACTTTATAACAATCCAAGCCAGGAGGCTGCCATCCATGAGCATATACAGCACTGTTCTTGCGCAAAAGGGGAGCTTGGGCAGAATCAGAGATGAAACAAATAGCCCACGACACCACATCCACCGCAGGCAGAATAGAATCACCTTACAACAATCTGTTACGACGAAACCAAGAGCGCCAAATAACCACAATCCACAGCCGAAGGTCGACGGGTTGGAGAACAGCACAACAATGAACAAAGATGTCCAAGAAGGAGCTGAAGACAGAAATGCTATGAGGCATAAAAGGATAGTGATCACATACCTCACAGAGGGACCTACAAAACCACAGGGCATGGGGGATGGTCTCAGGCATCTCCTCGCAGCAAGGACAAGTCACAAGATACTTATAATTACAGTTTACTAATATATTTTTTTAGTCAAGTGAAATCCTTGTAAATTTTAAAAGATTCTGTTAACGTATACTTATATAAATAAAAAAAATAAAAATAAAAACTAAAAAGCCCTTTCCCTTTTTTTCTCTCTGAGGAAATAGGTGTAAAGGGAGTGGGTCCTTCGGGTAGGGTTCTACCTCCATGGTAGTAGAGGGTGTTTTCTCTTGGAGTTTTCTTCATTTTTGTTCCCTTTTCTTTGTCTATCTTCATTTTGTGTGTGGTCTCCTTAGTTCTGGTCTCTTTGTGTGAGGTTTTCCCTAGGTTGAGGTTTTTGTCGAAGTTTTGGTTTCTGCTTCCTTGGGTTTTGTAACATCCCGGATTTCGGGTAATTAATGTTATATATGTGAAAATAAATTTTACTATTTGAAGGGGTGAAAATGTAATTAAATGTATGTTTATTTTTATGATATCCAGCGGACCAGATTGAATGGTTGATGTATGAAAAATTGAAAACTGAACCAGAGAGCATCGCGACCACAGGTCGCGATGGCTCGCTCGTGGCGGAAAACGCGATTTCTGGCAGTGAGCATCGCAACCAGTCACCGCGACCACAGGTCGCGATGAACTGCTCGCGATGAAAATATCGAATTCGGGCAGCGAGCAACGCGATCTCCAGCGCGACCAAGGTGCGCTCGCGACGAAGGCGGTGCGAATGCTCCAGTGAGCACCGCGACCTGGTGGTGCGACCACAGGTCGCGACGGCGGTCGCGGTAGCGAAAAAAATATAAAAAAAAAAGAGAAGCTTCTCGCAAAAGCCAGAAAACAGCGAGAGAAGAGAGAGAGAGCGAGAAAGAAGGAAAAAGAGACCGAGAAAAGAAAAGAAAAAGAAGAAAAGGAAGAAGAGAGAAAGAAAGTGTGGGTGAAAGAGAAAAGGGGAAAGGGAAGGAAAACGAACTCGTAGAACCGCGACTTCTCGAACGAAAAAACGGTTCCCAGGTTGGTATACGTTTGTTTTCGGAATCGTTACGAAAAGTCTTTCGTTATTGTTTTGTTTTGTTTTCGTTTTCGTTTTCGTTTCCGTTTTCGTTTTTGATTTCGTTGGAAGATTTCGTTTTCGATTATTAGTATGAAAATTGTTTATTGTATATGAAAAATCGATGTTTGATATCTTTATTGTTGATTTTGGACTGATTTTGTGATAGATCATATTTCGATTTCGTTTTCGAATATTACGATTTCGTTAAAAATAATTGATTTAGATATTCGTAAAATTTTTGAGTATGATTCTTGAAGAATACTACGTGACTTATATATTTATTGAGAAATTATCGGTTATTGATTAACTATTACGAAATTGATTGTGAATTTAGTTTATCGGAAACGGCCCTAGGATACTTAGACATAGAAATGGATATAGGAGGTTGGTATACCAGCTGGGTTTTACTGAGCAGTACTACGCCGCTACTGATTGATACTGATGATTATTATGTACCTCCTCTTGGATTCGTCCAGAGGCTGGGAGACACGTACCTCCTCAGGATTCGTCCTGGGGGTTGGGAGCCATGTACCTTCCCAAGGATTTGTTCCTGGGATAGGGAGTTATGTACCTCTCTAGGTTCCGTACCCACGGTCCTAGAGTTGGGAGACACGTACCACTCGTAGGATTCGTCCTCGGTGGGAGTTTGACCCATATTCCAGTCCTGTTATGTTTAGTATTCTAGCGGGCCAGATTTGAAACGAATTGGGAAGTGAATTGAATGAATTTATTAATCGATTGTATATGTTGCTTTTATTGTGGAAAGTAAAGTGATGGAAACTGTTTTATGATTTGATTTTGAAGTTCAGTTGATTTGTACATGATCAGAAATGAAATTCATATTGTGATTTATTTCTTCTTAAAAGATATTTATATTGTGGTTTATTTAATTGAGTTTATAGTACACCCACTAAGCTATATGCTTAGCGCGTTAGTTTTGTTTCTAACGCGTAGGTACCAGGGATCCGGAAGAAGTTAAAGACTGAGGAAGAAAGAGTTGCAGACCGAGTCACAGAATTACTACAGTTGGGTAGTTCTATTGTTATATATGTATTTTGTAAACATGCATATACAGTGAGTCTGTAAATATGTTTTGTAAGTAAATATTTATGATTTATGTCTTATATTAGTATTATGTTTGTAAATATTAAAGTTTGATTTGTTTTATTTTTATAAATTGTGATGAAAAGTAGCACTAAACGGCAGAGTGCGCAACTGTTTGAAAACGTTATAGAAGTGTTGTTGAGAATTGAATTTGAATTGATTTGTGTAAAAGCAGGTTTTGGGAAATCCGAAAAACAAACGAAACTCTGCCGAATTTTTGTAAAAAGGTTAATTGATTTGGGCTCACTCGAAAATTTGTTTTAAAATTTTAAATTATATGGTTTTCCAATGGTTTAAAAATTAATTCGATGGGCTCACGAGAAAAGTCTTTTTGGAATTTCAAATTGATTTGATTTTTAAATGATTTGAGATTATAATAAAATGAATTTGGAAAGTTTTGAAAGTCCAAGTAGCGCTCCCTGGGTCGGTCCAGCCGGGTCGGGTCGGGGGGTGTTACAGGTTTCTTCGTTATGGATGCTGATGAAATTTCTAAGCTATGTGAATCTCTTACGTTAGTGGGGGAAGAGGGATCGGTTATTAATATCCCAGATGAGACTCAGATGGAAGGGATCAAAAGTTTGTCTCTCTGTTTGGTGGGGAAGGTGTTTGCCTGTAAGAGAATAAATAGGGACGCCTTCAAGATGGTCATGGATTAGATCTGGAATACGGTCCAAGGTGTGGAGATTGAATCCATTGGTGATAATACGTTCGTTTTCTACTTTCGTTCTGTAGAGGATAAGAACATGGTCTGGAACAGAGGACCTTGGCATTTCGATCAATGTCTCATTGTGCTCGAAGAACCTTCAGGTCCAAGTGAGATCTCTAAGATGAAGTTTAATAGAGTTGATTTCTGGATCCAGTTACACAATATTCCTCTTATGTGTATGAACAAAAAAGTTGCAAAATTGTTAGCAGAAATGATAGGGAATATAGTTGAAATTACTGTTGATACTAAAGATTGTTGGGGGAAATTTATGTGTGTTAAAGTTGGTATTGATGTTACGAAACCGTTGAGGAGGGGGATGAAAGTATGGATATCTGAGTTTGATGTTATGATTACTGTTTTATTGAGATATGAGCGTTTGCCAGATTTTTGTTATGCTTGTAGCCTTGTTGGTCACTCATTTCTGGAGTGTATGAATAAAACGGTAAAGTTAAAAGCTATGGAGAGTTCTTCTCCTAAATTTGGGGGTTGGCTAAGAGCAACTCCTGTTGCAAGAGTTACAGGTAGAGACCAACGAAGAGATTTCTCTAATCAAGGAGAGGGTAACAAGAAGAAGAGTTGGAGTATAGGGAACATGACTCAGTTTAATGGAGATAATGGCATTTCTAGGTCTGATGATACTTGAAGGTCTATCTTGAGGCCTATGGTAGACAGTATGGATGCAGGGAAGAAGACGATGGTTGACGTGGTGTCTGTTCCCAGAGAGGGGCCCACTTTGATTGAAAAAAGGAATATTATTCCCCTTGATTCTGTTATTCTGAATAAGACAAAAAAATTTATTTTGCGTGTTGAGGATTCTGTTAGTAAGGTGGAAATAGCTATTGATAATGTAAAGATTGATAGTAGTGTTGTTGAGAAATGGGGTTTGGATCAAGTGGGCCAGATTGATTCATGTTTCTCAAAAGCCCAAATGTCAAAAGCATCTGATTCAATAGTTGGGCCTGAGGGTTTAGTTACTGGTATCCCCCAGGATCAATTGACCCATCAGACTATAATTTCCCAAAAGATGGATGGTAGACCACTTGAGAATAATATGGGCCAGCTACAAGACTCTACTGAAGGTATGGTTTTATCAAATGTTCAGATTATGTTGATGGACCATAGCCCAGGTCCTAATCATACTAAGCCCAGACTTAAGAAATGGAAGAAAATATATAGGAGCCCAAGTCTTAGATGTGTGGTCTTTGGCCCATCTAGCCCAATCCAGAAGCTGTTGGTTAATAGACGAAGAACTCAAAATGGAAGTAAATCTCCAGTGACGAAATCTTCTCCTCTCAAAGTCAAAGTTGGTAATTCTTCTTATTTAGAGTTAGATGATGGAGGAAAGCGTCGTAGTGTTGTTTCTCTAGAGATGGATCGGGATGGTAAGAGACAGAAAGCTTCCAATACTACATCTATGGATATATCGGTGGAGCCTGAGGTTCAGGCCCGCCGGGAATTATGAGTCTGCTATGTTGGAACGTACGAGGGTTGGAGAATCCTCGTACGTTCTCAAGCCTCCGGAAGGTGCTCCGAAAATTCTCCCCAGGTTTGGTGTTCTTGTGTGAAACGAAATTAAAAGGTGCTAGTTCGGATGCTGTGAAATTTAAGCTGGGTTTTAGTAATGGTTTCTTTGTTGATGGTGTAGGCAAAAGGGGTGGGCTTTGTTTACTTTGGAATAAGGACTTTGATGTTACTGTTAAGTCTTTTTCGCAGGGTCATATTGATTGTTTTGTGAAAATGGATTCTGGTTTTCAGTGGCGTTTTATCGGGATTTATGGTAATCCTCATCCTGATCAGAAGAAAGATTTCTGGGAGTTGTTGAAAATATTAAAGTGTGGTAGTTCTCTCCCTTGGCTTTGTGGGGGGAGATTTTAATGATATTTTGCTGTTTAGAGAGAAACAGGGTGGTTCTAATAAGAACGTTCTGGGTATGTTAAAATTCAGAGAGACTATTGACTTTTGTGAGTTGGAAGATTTGGGGGCTCATGGTCCTTCTTTTACCTGGAACAACAAGAGGGAGGGTCAAGCTAATATCCAAGAGCGCCTTGACATATTTATTGCTAGTAAAGATTGGCGTTTTGCTTTTGAAGATGTTTGGGTAGAGAATCTCGATTTCTGGTTTTCTGATCATAGACCTGTTCTAGCTCTCCTCGAAGGAAAAAGAGATGTGGGTATAAATAGGGAGAAATGTTTTAAATTTGAGCCTTATTGGCTCAAAGATGAAGAATGTCGAGCCATTGTTAGTAATTCTTGGGTAGAAGTCAGGGGTAACTGTTCTGACTCTGCTTTGCTTCTAAAGAAAAAATTGTGTGCTTGTGCTAATAAGCTTACTGCGTGGAGTAAATTCAAATTTGGGTCCCTGCATAAGAAGATTGCTCTGAAGATTAAAGAGATTAATTCCTTCATTGAAAGCTCTCAGGATTCGAGTGCTATGTCTTAGGTGAAATTGCTGGAGTCAGAATTAGGAAGCTTGCTTGCCAAGGAAGAGCTCTTCTGGCATTAAAGGGGCTAGAGTTGATTGGTTAAAACCTGGGGATAGAAACTCCAAGTTTTTCCATATGAGGGCTACTGCTAGGAAAAGGAAGAATGCTATCAAGAAGCTGTTGGATGACTATGGGGTTTGGCAGGAGAGCTCTCAGGGTATTAATAATACCATCTGTAAGTACTTTTCTAATCTCTTTAAATTTAGTAATCCCTTTTCGGATTTGATGGATGTTGCTTGCTGTGGTTTGGGCAATAGGGTTAACAATTCTATGATTGAGATTTTAAATAGCCCTTTTACTGCTGAGGAAGTTAAGGCTACTCTTTTTTATTTAGGGCCTTCTAAAGTGCCTGGATTTGATGGTTTTCATA
Source organism: Xanthoceras sorbifolium (assembly GCA_003430845.1). Lineage (NCBI taxonomy): Eukaryota > Viridiplantae > Streptophyta > Magnoliopsida > Sapindales > Sapindaceae > Xanthoceras > Xanthoceras sorbifolium. Next base: position 29,375,518 of record CM010616.1, read on the forward strand.
CAGTCTTCTACCAGAAATTTTGGGATGTTGTGGGAGGGAATGTGACTAATGTATGCTTGAAAGTTTTGAATGGTACTGTGTCTATTAGGAGCTTTAATTCTACCAATATTGTTCTTATCCCAAAAAAGAAAAATTCCAATTCTATGAAAGATTTTAGACCTATCAGTCTCTGTAATGTTGTGTATAAATCTGTCTCTAAAGTCTTGGCCAATAGATTGAAGCTTATTCTTCCCAATCTCATATCCCCTTGTCAAAGTGCCTTTGTCCCAGGGAGGTTGATCTTTGACAATGCTACCATTTCTTTTGAACTATTACATTCCCTCCATAAAAGGAAGCTAGGAAAGAAAGGTTTCATTGCTCTCAAATTGGATATGGCCAAAGCCTATGATAGGGTTGAGTGGTGCTTCCTCAAACACATCCTTGAAAAAATGGGCTTCCTTAGACCTTGGGTTTCATTAATTTGGGATTGCATCTCTTCGGTTGATTATTCTTTTATTGTTAATGGTTATAAGATGGGAAAAGTGATTCCATCGAGGGGTTTGAGACAGAGGTGTCCCTTATCCCCCTTTCTATTCCTCTTTTGTGCTGAAGGGCTCTCTAACCTTTTTAAGAGTGTTGAAGATGATGGTAGGGTCCTGGGATTTAGATGCTGCAGGGGTAGTCCTCTCATTAACCATCTTTTTTTTGCTGATGACTCTATCCTTTTTTGCAAAGCCTCGGTTGACAGCTGCAGTACCTTGAAGAGAGTTTTGGGCATTTATGAAGCTGGTTCTGGTCAGCAAGGTAACATGCAGAAATCCTCCATTACCTTTAGTCCAAATGTGGATCTTGCTAGTAGAGTGGCCATCCAAAATGTTCTAGGGCTGTCCAAGTCCCAGTCCCATGATTTATATCTTGGCTTTCCCTCAATGGTTGGGAGAAATAAAAAACATACCTTCAATTCTATTCTAGAGAAAGTTTGGAAGCGTTTGAAGAGTTGGAATGGCAATCTTTTCTCTCAAGGTGGTAAAGAAATTTTGCTCAAGGCTGTCATCCAAGCAATCCCTACCTATACGATGAGCCTCTTCCAGTTCCCTTCTTCTCTCTGCAAGGATTTGGGCTCTCTAATATCAGGTTTCTGGTGGGGCTTTAATGGAGGTAAAAGGAAAGTCAGCTGGGTTAGCTGGGAGAAGATGTGATTGCCTAAATCCTTGGGTGGTATGGGATTCAAAGATCTGTCTTGTTTCAACCAAGCTTTGCTTGCAAAGCAAGCCTGGAAGCTTCTCTCTGACCCTGAATCTCTTGCAGCTAAAGTTCTCAAGGCCAAGTACTACAATCGTTCAGATTTCTTAGAGGCTCAGCTAAAACCAAGAAGTTCTCATCTTTGGAGGAGCTTCTTATAGGGAAGAGAATTGTTGTTGAAAGGTATTCGTTGAAGGGTAGGTGATGGTGCAACTTTGAAGGCCTTTTCTGATCCTTGGCTGCCTAGGCCTCGGTCTTTTAAGGTGATCTCCCCAATGCCTGCAATCGATATCCTTGTTAAGGATCTTATGCTTGATCACTCCCCTTCTTGGGATGTTACTAAAATCAAGCAGCTCTTCAACAACATAGATCAAGAGTATATTCTGAGTATCCTTCTGAGCTACTGCAGGCTTCAAGATAAGCTAGTTTGGCACTATGAAAAAAAGGGTCAGTATAGTGTGAAAAGTGGTTATCAATTGGCCATCAGAGAGTTATCTAGATTCTCTAATTCCCCATCCTCTTCAGATAGAAAGTGGTGGCTATTTTTATGGAACTTGAGTATCCCTCCAAAAATCAAAGTTTTTATTTGGCGGGTTTGTTTAAATGCGGTTCCATCCCTTGTTAATCTGTGTTTCAGGAAAATTATCCCTTGTTCCAGCTGCAAAAGGTGTTGTTCGGCCCCTGAATCTGTGGCTCATGCTCTTTTTTGGTGTGACTCTATTAAACCAGTCTGGGTGAACTCTCCTTTCCGGGCATTTTTGTTTAACTCTAAGCATCTTGAGGGGTTTGATGTGATCAGACTTGTTAATAGTAAAGTGAGCATGACTGATTTTGAATTATTTTGTGTTTTGATTTGGTTTTGCTGGTTTGAACGAAACCAGTTTGTGCAAGGGAGTTTATAGACCTGCTGCTGTTATTATGGATATTTCCTTGGCCTTTCTTGCTGAATTCCAGAGTACTCAGTCTGCTATGGATTCTAAGGTAGCTCCCCCTCCTTCAGTCTCCCCTGTTGAGTAGATCCCTCCTTCTTATGGTGATCTGAAACTTAACTCAGATGTTGCTGTTCGGTTAGATTTTGGCTTCATTGGAGTAGGTGCTGCTATTCGTGATTGCCATGGCAGATTGGTGGCTGGTATTTCTAAAGTCATCCAAGGCTCTTTCTCTTCAGAAATTGGGGAACTTCTTGCTCCCCGTGAGGGTCTTTTGCTTGCCATCCAGCTTGATCTTTCTGTCAAATGGGTTGAATGTGATGCTGTTAATGTAATGTCAAGAGTCAATAGTTCTTCTTCAGGTTTTTCTGATCTTGACCCTGTCTTTTATGATGTTAAAGCTTTTTGTAGAGCTACTAGGGTTGTTTCCTGTCAAGCTATCTCTAGACTTAGGAATACTTTGGCACATACTCTGGCTGCTCTTGCTTGTTCCTCTGCGGAGGATCGGTTTTGGATCGATGTAGATCCTAGTGTTGTTTTCTCTCTTCTTTAATGAAGTTTTGTTCTTTTCAAAAAAAAAAAAAACTTAATTAGAAAACTCATATTTATTCTTTTTAAGACACTACTACTTTTATGTTTTAGAAAATATAAATACTTTTGTATTCAATTTTTTGATATTAGATACGTATTCAATATGAAATTAGTATTGTGTCACAACAACTCGACGGTTGAAAGGAGTGAATTGAGAAAGTGAGAGTTGGGGACTGAACTTCCTGTCATTTGGTTGTTAGGAGGACAACTCGTAGGTGTGGTCAATTTTTCTGATGTTTGCATTTTAGCATGTTTATAAGCTTGAGAGTTTTTGCCGAGGATATGTTGTACAAGTCACCATAAATGTCAATAACAGCAGCTACTCGATTAGGGACTAATACATTTTTCATTTTTGTTCTTTTTTTATAAGAATTTGACGAGTATTACTTGATTTCCTTTTGTGAATTTCTAAATTTTCTTGTGGTTTTTTTTTTTTTTTTAATCTAGGCACTAGAGTAATTTGATACTCTCCTTAAAAATGTTGCCTAGACGGAAATTGAAGTGGACCTATAAGCCATTCATATCTATATTATATATCAAATCATGTCTCACACCTCAAACTCTCAAATTTGATTTATATTATTTTTCATCTTTCTTTGAAGGCAAATTTTTAGTTAGTTGCTTATAGCAATTCAGATGTCACAAATGGTTGGTAGGGCTAATGGTAGTTGGAAGAGAGAGATCACAAAAAAAATGAAATTGATATATTGTTAACTCAAAAAATATAGGACTTGAATATAAAGATTCTTGAAAAGTTTGGTATTATTTTCTTGAACGGTCTCTCAAAGTAAATTTTAACAAAAAACATATATTGAAAAGTCTCCTAATCACAAGGTGTGGGAAGATTCCTTCCCAACAGTGAGAGTTGTCATTCCATATCAAGTCTAAAGTATTATAATATCGTTAATTCCCAATAAATTTATAAAGTCAGATTTTTTTTAACAGAAGAAAAAATAATTTCCTAAATGTTTCGAGATATATAATAATAGAAATGGGCTTCTCTTTCAAGACTTTATAAAATAGATTCTAGTTGGGTCTGGGAAACAAATTGCAAATATGGGCTGTTTATGGGAAGAATATTGCAAGTATTCTATTATTATTTTTTATTTTTTATTTTTTTGTATAGTAAGAAAGCTCCTTATTTCTTCAAAAAAAAAAAATTAAATTTCTATTTTCAACTATTCAATTAACAGGAAAAGACCAATGAATGTACTCTCAGTGGTCATTATTGAGTGAATCTTTTATTGTTTGAAACATGCTTCAAATAGATCCATCGTCTCCTGTCATTTCACTATCAAACATTTTTCTTTGCAAACATTTTATCAGTCAACAATCAATACTTTTTTTTTTTTATTCACTGCTCTTTGGTACATGAATTTGTCTCAAAAGCCATCACATAAACAGCAACCTATATTCCTTCACTGTATATACTATTCAACATATTTGTCACGAGAGAGAGAGAGAGAGATCTCTCTATACTTTCTATCTATGCTATACATGTATGTATAAGATCAACATCATTGAGCAGAAAAAGTAATTCTCATCTATAGTAATTGTCTGTACGAATTCTGGGTTTTCTCAAGTAAGAAAATGGGGTGACATCACAAAAGAGCAAATAGTACTGACGACAACAATAACAACAACAACATCATCACCATGGTCATGATGATCAAAAACCATGTTGATTACTTGTGCTGTGTTGTGTTGTGTTGTGTTTAGTTCTGTCCTTTTTTATGTCTTTTCTCCTCATATATCATATCACCTACTCACATTATCTTTGATGCTCTTTACCTGTTTCAAGCTTTTGGTGGATTCTGCCAGTTCTTGCAATTTTCTTTTTCTTTTTCTTTTTTTTCAAAGTCTTCACCCAACTTCTACTATACCATCTCTAACACATATACATGAATGATATGATTTTATTAAATGAATGAAAGTGCATTTAACCTAATCAAGCATATTAAATTATTCTCCGTGCTTTAAATCAAATTCTTTAAAGTTAATAAATTTAACTCAAAATTTTGAAAGGAAAAAAAAAAAAAAGTGAAAAAGAAAAGGAGAGGAAGTAAAAAAACTATGCATAGTCCTTATCTGAGGCATTAATGTCACTTACATAGATAATGGGTATTTCCTTTTAGGGTAGAAGTGGCAAGTGGCAAGTGCTTTTGTGGTCCATGAAAAATAATAGTATGCTTTAGAAGAAGTGCTTTTGTGGTCCATGCATGGAAGATAGAGAGGGAAACAAAAAAGTCTAGTTTTAGGGTTATCAGAAGAGAGAAGAGGAGTGGGCACAAAACAGACATGAAAGATGGCAACAAAGAAGACTGGATCTGGTTGAGTAATTCACCTCATCAAAGTTTTTAGTACATTCACTCACATCCCATCAAATCAAAGCCCAAAAATCAAATCATTTGATTCCCTTCTTTTCCTTTCAAAAATTTAGCACTTTGATCTTATCATTTTGAATACAAACTCTTCCTTGAAAACCATCCATGAGTTGCGTCCATCTAATCAAAACAACTTTAGGATACGGAACGTCTCGATTTTAAAATTCATTTCGATATAAATTTTTTAATTACCGGTTAAGATCGATATTATTGAATGCATTTCATTTATGATGATTTTATTAAAATCTAAACATTAACACACACACATATATATATATATATATATGGAACCAAACTTTTTAACTAAATTCCCTCCATGATTGTCCCTAAACAGATACCATTTTTATGTTTTTTTCCTTTGAACAATCAATTTTAAGACAAGTGCGCCTTGAAAAAGCATCGAAGAACCAGTACAAAAAAATAAAGGTCTTTCGACGATTTTGATACATTAAAACGCTTCGTTTCATCGTTATTGGATAAGGAGAATCACATCATCGATCGCTGTGGTGGGTCACATCCAATTCTTCACGCGCAACAGAGTTAAAAAAAAAAAAAACACAACAGGTTTTTTTTTTGTGTGTAGTCAGACATTTCAATATGTTTTTTTCTAAGTAAAAAAATTTTCTGGTTTTAAAAAGAGTTCGTGATTGCTACTGTTTGTCTATTCTTTGCACTGTTTATGTTTTTTGCCTGGTTGGTTTCTGTCAGGCCCCATCTCTTGAAAAATTAAGCTCTCTGGTCAAGCTCAAAATGAGCCCCCAACTGCCTGTCGTCCAATTTTGTTAGGCTGAGGCTTGAAATTGAATCAAACCAAAAAAATTGTTGAAAATGTGGAATCAATTATTACTCTATGTCCCCACTACAATTTACATTTTCTACTAATTAAGGGAGTCTGTTTTCACACGTCGAAATAATAAATTAGGGTTTTGATTTCTTCCAATCCAAATCATCTTTCAACTTTGAAAAAAATCTCATAGACGCCCCTTTTTTTCTAATTATCGCCCAACTTCAATTTAATTCGCGTTCAGATAAAAACTCAAATCGATCAGGAGAATCGAAGAATTGTGTTGTGCGAAACTGGTGTTCTCGTTTTCATGGAGTAGTAAAAATTCTACTGTAGTGTAGTACTAAAACAGATGGAAATTGGAATCCCACTAATATTTTGCTATCAATCAAAGAGATAGATAAATCTATCTTTTTCCAAAGCGTTAGTACATTATATATAGCTTTTCAAAACACTTACAAAGGGCCATGCATGCTCTGTTGCTTTGCTTTGCTGCTGCCCCACACCCATTGCTCCAAATATGCTTGTTGGATATATCTCTATTATACATTTTCTTGTCAAGATTCATACAAACACATATATCTCTTTTTTCACATAAAGAAGACTTGCATTGGGGAAAAATTGAAAAGCTGTCCAATTAATCTCTTTTACAATTTGATCTAAACGTAAAAGGATCTCAGATGATTTTGAAATTCCGTTAAACTTGTTTATTTGGGTTTCTGAAATTTCGTTAAAATTTTTCTTAAAATATTGACAGAATTGATCTGTCCAGAAGAACTTATTGACAAAGGAAAAAGAAATAATCGGAAGATCACCCATTTTACAAGTTTCAATCACTGATAATGCAATCATCAGGTATGAATATACCCAATCGATACGGAGGCATTTTAAAGGAAAGGTTGGTCAGTTTGCCTTGAAATTAGACATGTCCAAAGCGTATGATAGGATGGAGTGGAGTTTTCTTCGCGGCATGTTGATAAGGTTAGGATTTTCCTATTCTTGGGTTTTAAAAATTATGGATTGTGTCACCTCGGTTTCTTTTTTTTTTTTTTGGTAAATGGTTTGTCTAGGGGTCACATGATTCCTTCTAGGGGGCTTCGTTAAGGGAATCCACTATCACCTTACTTATTCCTTGTCTGTGCTGAGGGGCTCTCTGCATTATTAAAATAGGCGGAAAGAATTGGGTCTATCTCTGGGGTTCGTTGTGGGCGAACTGGTTATCGGATTTTATATCTTTTTTTTGCGGATGATAGCCTTTTATTCTCTTGGGCTCGCTTATCGGATTGTGAATCTATTGAGACACTTTTGCATATTTATTCTCAGGCTTCAGGGCAGCTTGTTAATTTTGACAAATTGGCCATCTCTTTCAGTCCTTAAGTTGGCCCCTCTGAGCGGCAATCTTTGTCTGAAGTGCTTCGGGTTTCGGTTGTGGAATATCATACTAAATACTTGTGCCTCCCTAGCTTTTCAGGGAGAGGCCGAAGTTACTTATTTTCCTTTATCAAGGAAAGTGTGAGGAACCGTTTGAAAGGGTGGCAACACCGCTTCTTATCAGCATGTGGTCATGAAATCCTTCTGAAGGCAGTGGTCCAATCCATTCCGTAGTATTCGATGCAGGTTTTTAAGCTTCCGAAAGCATTTATTCGTGACCTTCATTGAAAAAGTGCCCGATTTTGGTAAGAAGGTGATTCGTATCGAAAAATCCATTGGAAATCATGAAAATTCCTGTGCAATAATAAATTATATGGGGGAATAGGTTTTCGAAACCTCGAATATTTCAACCAAGCTTTACTGGCCAAGCAGGGATGGAGACTCCTCCAATCTCCGAACTCACTTGCAGCTAGGGTTCTCAAAGGTCTCTACTTCCCTCATACTTCCTTCCTTCAGGCAATGGTTAAACCTAATGTATCCTTGATCTGGCATAGCATCATATAGGGGAGGGAACTTCTAAAAAAAAAAAGGACTTCGTTGGAGGGTTGAGAATGGTTTGTCTATTTCAGTTTTTAAAGACCAATGAATACCACGGCCGACGTCGTTCATGATCCTAGATCCTTCTCCTCTTTCAGATTCAACTTTGGTGGCTGATTTGAAGACGGTTTCTGGTGGCTAGAATTCTAGACTGATTCGGGCATGTTTTTCTTCTATCGATGCAGAAGCCATTCTTGCTCTTCCTTCTCCTATAAGTATAGTCCATGATAAGCTCATTTGGCACTTTAATAAAGATGGTTTTTATTCTGTAAAGTCAGGTTATTGGTTAGCTGAAGAAAATGATTATGCTGGTTGTTCAAATCCTTCAACCCAGCAAGCTTGGTGGAGGTATTTTTAGAAGCTGCAACTCCCTTCCAAGATAAAGGTCTTCATTTGGTGACCTTGCCACAACGTCCTTCCTACCTCGATGAACGTGGTTTCTCGAAGGGTGCCTGCATCTCCGATGTGTTGCTGCTACCTTAAAGAGCTGGAGACTGTTATTCATGCATTATGGGGATGTGCTTCTCTTCGACCAGTTCATGAGGGATGCAGTTGCATGGGAAATTTTGCCCCTAATGTGATTAGAAATTTGTTGCTGGATTTTTTGATCTATTGCAGGTCTATTCTTTCTTGTTCTAACATGTAACTGCTAGCCGCCATCCTTTGGAGGGTGTGGCATCATCGTAATTGTTTTCAGCACCAGAAACCTTGCCTTGCTGTTGATGAAATCGTCCCCTGGTGCAAGTCTTACTTGCATGATTTTGTTGCTGCTTGTGAAGTCAGGTGACTTGCTAGGGTGGAAAGATTTTTTAGATGGATTCTACCTATCTCTGGTGAGCTGAAGTTGAATACAAATGTGGCCTAGGATCCTTTGCAATGCAAAACAAGCTTAGGTGCTGTATTACGAAACCATTCTGGAGATGTTTTGCTTTCGGGGTTGGTTTCATTTGATGAAAATCTACAGCCTAATGTAACCGAAACCAAGGCTATCCTATTCGAGGTGTCTATAGCTTTGGAGGGTGGTTTCTCGTCATTCTCCATAGAGTATAATACGATGACGGTTATTAATTGTTTAAATGGTACCAACTTACCTTTATCTGAAATTGGTGTTGTGCTAGTTTTGGTCCAGACTTTTGGTGTTGTGGTTTTTTATTTTCATGTTCGTAGAAGTGCTAATAAGTTTACACATGCTTTAACTAAACTTTCTTTTAATTTTAATAGTTGGATGATTTAGGTTGATGATTATCCAAATATCATTGCTAATATTTTGGCTTTGTCTTTGTAATTTGTTTTCCTTCCGGAATGAATATGAGCTTTTCTTAATCATGTAAAAAAAAAAATTCAACATTTTTTTTATTATTACTATTGTAACAATAACCTTATACTAAATGAAGAGATAGGTTTGAGAACAATGATATTGTTGTCTAATGGCATTTTTTTTATATACATAAAAAGCCTTCAACTTGTGATTAGAAGAAGTCTTCTGGTCATTTATAGATGATCATTATGTTATGAGTTTTATGGTTGAATTCCAATACACAATTGCTTTTTTTTTTTATTAAAAAAAGAAGTATAAGTAGAAAAAATCTATGATAGTGACATAATACATATGGGCACTATTGAAAAAATCATTTGCAAGATAAGCCAACACCTAATAAACTGTCTATTTCAAATCTATAGTATTTTTGTCGAGGAAATTATCTAAAAGGCATTTAAACCGGACGGTTAAAATGAAAAATGCGATTAAAACCTTTTACGATTCATAATCTCACTTAACCGAAAAAGTGCATTTCTCGAATTAATTACCTAATATTTATAACTTTTATATATTTATTATAAAGTTTCAATTTTTATCAAAATTTTGCAATATATTGGTGGCAGTCCTAGGTATTTATATGGACAGATAAGTTTGATTTTTTTCTTTTTAAAAATTTTAAAAGAAAAGATGGCATGAATTAATGTCTCTACAAAGGAGAACACCTTTTATGATTTGAAATTATAATAAATTATCAGTTGCTACCCAAAAACATAGACAAAGGACAAAAACCCTCGAGACTTTTTCCACTCCCATAATATATAATCTTTGTATTTTACATGTTTTGAGGTGGGTCCCTTTTTCCAATTTAAATAATATATATATATTCAATATATTATAAAAAATATATATATTCTCATCAACTTTTAATTGATCTTAGAGTTTTGATATGCAACTATGCAAGTGTCCCAATTAGGACAACGTTGCCGTTGTTTTTGCTGCTGCGTGTAAAACGTGTGGGTCCCACCCAACCGTCCACGAGGAGGATTAAATGGCGAGCGCTTATTGGTGGATGGCGACAGCCCCGCGGATCACGCGTTCGGCTACAAAGATGGCGGGTGATATACGGAAACGTGGACGGTGGACCGCGACTCACTGGATTTTTTTTTTCTAGGTTTACGAATCGACACGTGTCCATTAACTAACCATTCGCTCACTGCTTTTTATCTGCGTGAATCCTGCCCCCACCCCCTCTACTTTGCTGCGAGACGCGTGGAACACACTCTAGGTTTCTTGTCCTTTGTTAATCTCCCGTTTATTCGTCGAGAATTCTAATAAGAGAAATAATGCTGAAAGGGGTGTATTTTAATCTAAAATTCGTACAAGTTTTTTTAAAATTTTTATTAAGTGGTAGATTTCGTTGTACGGATTTTATAAATTTCAAAGAGATTTTGTCATAATTCTGTACAGAATTTGTTGAACTTTTTTATATAAATTTCTAATAATTTGTTTTAAAAGAAAATAATATTTGATTATCCCTTATATAAATGTCTAAAGTTGATCAAATTTTATAGGGTTAGGACAAAATTTGTAACACATCTTTATATTTATTTCTCCAATTTTAAAATTTATCTAATTTTATTATTATTTTAATAATTTATATAAAGTTAATGACTTTTTAAATACGTTTAAATTTATTTAGATTTTTTTAAAATTTAAATTGAATAAAATATAATTTTTAAAAGTATGAATTAGATATATTTAGATTTTTATAGACTCTTCGGACTTTCTAAAATATTTTAAATTTTAATTAATTATAAATTGAATATACCCAGTAATATAATTAATAAAATTGTTGGAAATTAAGTTACATGAACGAACCACGTATATAAATGAAACAATTGCGTTCCTACGACTCTTTAGCTAAAGAATTATGTTTTCTTTTATAATTCTATACCCAACTAAACTTGATTTATTTTATTTTCATTGTCGATCAGTAAATTTACCCACAATCTTATCGATTCTTATAAGTGATTAAAACTAAAACAGTATTTATCAACAAACCTATCATGCGAATACAACTTAATTATTGTAATTTACCTTAATTATTGTTTTTAAAATATAATTTAAAAACTAAAAAAAATTATTCAAATTAGAGACGGAACAATAAAATAAAATTTGGCGGGTCAAATCTATGTATATTTAATTTGATTTTGTTATAAAGAATCTAGGCATGTTTTAAACCTTCAATTACCATCGTTTTCTTCTCAAAAAATCTGAATAAGACTATGAGAATACTACTTAATTGTTGTAATTTATCTTCTTCTTTTTTTTATCATTATCTAAAAATCTAATCCAAAAACTTGAAAAAGATTGTTCGATAATGAAACATAAGAATATGGTGACTCTTGTAATGTATGGAATAAAATAAAATAAAGAGATAAAATATCAATGTCACTTCATGTCAAAGGATTTTTTTTTAGCGAAAAGGTCCTCTTAATATGTTTCTAAAGAACATAAGTAATGAGATTTTTTTCAACAATTATTAAAAAAAAAAAAGAACAAGAACAAATTTACTCTTTGTTTGATGATTAACTTATAATTATTATTGTCTTCTATTTTTTTTAAATGGTATAATTATTTGATTAATTACAAATTTGTTAGAAATTGTCAAGATAAATTACTAAACCGTCGATTTTATATTTACTTCCATAATGAAAGATATTTTAATATATTAATTTTTTTTAATGGTACAATTATTAAATTAATTATAAGTCTGTCGGAACCTATTAAAATAAATTATTAAAACTCTATGATTACGTGCAGTCGTTTTCTCTATTTGGTAATAAAATGGAACAAAATAACCTTCAATAATGATGTATCTTGTAAAACCATATAAAAAACAAATGTTATCGTTAAGAGTAAATAACACCTATCTACTTTGAGAATTATTTAATTACAAGCGGAGTCAACTTTTGTATTTATTAATAAAGATCTTCCCTCCTGATAATAAATTTTTAAATTTTTTAATAAAAATTTATATTAATTAATTATTATATTTAATTAAATTTTATTAAAAATATGAAATATATTTATTAATAAATAATAAAATTAACTCCGTACTAATTAGTTGAATTGATGATCCCATTTCGAAAAAAGAAAAAGGAGAGAGCGAAAGATCCGAGAAGGTTCAGGTACTTTGGATGGTGGTTAAGGATTCAAGGGAGTGGTTTCTATGATTTTGTTTTGATCCCTAATGGTAAAATTGCATGGCATCTCGCCAGCTTTTTCCGTACATAATTGGCTAGTAGTGGGCACATCTTGTCTTCTTCATGCACCACGTGATTGTCTTCTATTATATTTCTCTCACTCTTCTTCTTCCTCTGCTTCTGTTTTAAAAAAAAAAAACAAATCTTCAATAGTTAAATTTATTTCTTTTTTTAAAAAAGAAAAAAGAAAACACACACACAAACACAAAAAGGCATGGAAATTGAGAAAATTAAACACGCATTGCGAGAGAAACAGTAAGTTGACAAAACTGATGACAAGAAGAGAAGAGACGTTTAACTTCCAATCCCAATAAATCGAAAAGAAAAAAAAAAAGAGAGAAGAAAGTCCAGCTCACAGTGTTTAATTTCTTCAGGATTGGAGCCATGGAGGGGACCATTTTTGTCATCATCGTCAATCTCAGGTTTAGGTTCCATGAGAAAAAAGTTCCAATTTACTGTCTCTCTCTCTCTCTCTCTCTCTCTCTCTCTATATATATATATATATATATTATTTTAGAGGTTCATAAAACTTTTCTGATTGATTGGGAATGCAACACCTATGAATTTCATTTCATTATTTTTTTTTTCTCATACATCGTTTTGAGTCCGTTGTAATTATAATAATAAAGTTATATGCATTTAATAAAAATCTAGAAATTAAGAGAATATTAGAACACATTTTTAAAACAATTTTTATAAAAATACAAATGTATTTAATAGTATTTATTAAAAATAGTGTTAAGAGTTCTAAAAATGATGTGTATATATTTAATATTATATTTTTAAAAATAATTTTTTTTAAAAAATATAATTACAATATTAATAACTGTCGAGACCTGCCAAAATTAAATACTAAACGCGCGGTTCGGATATCTACTCTCATAACGGGGGACATCTACTTCCACAATAAGAAGGAAATTAAAGGAGGTACAATAACCACTTTACTATAAGTGGATGTATAATTTTAAAATAGTTAAAATGGTTTATTTTAAGAGGAAAAATTATAGTTTGTTTTGAATGTATGTTTTGAGGAGGGTAAAATTTATTTTAGTCCTCATTTTTTTTAGAATTATCACTTTTTCACTAATATTTTTATTTTTGACTCGCGTGGTTCTCAACTTTTTAAAAATTCCTCATTTTAGTCTTGTTGGCACATTGATAATTTTATCTTTAACTTTAAATAATTATGTTAAAAATACGATTTTATCCTTTATTTTTTAAAATTTAACAAATTTACCTTAACTTTTTACATCCAAAAACAGTTTAACACGTGTAAAAAAAATATTAAAATTACAAATACACCAAATTTATAAGAAAAAACCCTTAAATATTAAAAAGAATTAAAAATAAATTAACACTAAAATTAACATCAAAACTTAAAACCTTTAAAAAAAATAAAAAAATTATTACAATAAATAACTAATTTATAAAAATTTAATAATTTAAAATAATATTCAAATTAATATTAAAATATAAAAAATAAATTTTATATATTAAAATAAATTACAACAAATTAAAAATTAGAAACAATATAAATTATTATAGTAATTAAAATAATTTTTAAAAATATCGGGAGGAAGTATTATTAATTTTAAGATTATCAATTTTTAATAATTATTTTTAAATATAAAATTTATGTCTCTATCCAATCAAAGACGTCCATAGCAGCTCCGCTTTCTTTTCGCAGGTTTGGAACGCATAAAGAGACGTTAGTTAACATTTTTTCTATCTTGGAAACGCGCTTCATGTTGGTAGAGAGGGGCGCTTTGATCTCACTTGGAATGCATGATTTTCGAAACAGTACGATAGACTGAACACCAACTAAACCGCAAGCACATTCGGTCTCTTGACTGACTTGGCTCCCAGTCGTTGAACACCAGCTATCGAGCTGAACAACCCCCTGTTGTAGTGCAATATCGTCACACTTATCAGACTAGCATTTTGCCCAATTACCGATACCATGCTCCAGTAGTTCCTCCACGTTGCTTACAATACCAGTCGATGGTTCAACACCATATCGTCTATGCAGATGAAAGAACCCACACATCAGGCCTGACAAGTTTATGCGCATACTTCGCCCAAACTAGTCACCCATAACACGGCTCTCCCATTTGAGTTACCTTAACCCTGAGCCATGCTATTCAATGATATTGGAAAAATGGTAGCATAACGTAACAATTAGTATTGAAAGCTGGTCGCCTTTTGAGGGGCCCTTCAATAGGAGCCCTACTTCCCTCTTTGCGACCTCATCACTTCAATTGAAGCGCAAAACAATTTCTTTCTTAGGCACCAGGTGGAGCGCACCTTTGGTACTTCAGTAGGGTGAGCTGTTTGATATTGACTTCTTTCATTTGGTAGGGCGACGGAAGGCTACTTCAATCCAGGAAATAGCCGGAAACTCGACAGGGTCACCTTTGGAATTAATTATAAAAAGTAATTTTTAAAAAAATATTTTTTTTCTATTTTTTATTGTTTTAGTTGTTATTATTTTATTTTTAGAATTAAATTTTTATTTAATAATTTTTTATTTACTTTTAACTAATTTTATATTTTTAAGTAAAAACTGAAATATTCCTGACACCATTAAATTTGATTAACTGTTGACTAATAGAAAGACTAAATTGATGGACTTTTAAAAAGGTAGAGACCACACAAACTAAAAAAGAAAATATCAATAAAAAAAAATAATTTAAAAAAAATATAGGGATCAAAATAATTTTTACCCTTTTCAAAACTATGAAAAATAATAAATTATTATTTTTAACTTTTTAATTTTAAATTTAAAAACACAACTTTTTTTTTATAAAAAAAATCCATAAACGAATAACTTTATATCCATTTAAAAAAATAAAAATAAAAATAAAAAACAGGTTTTTAAATTGAATCCAAACAGCAACTGAGCAGACTGAATTGGTAAAAGCCTGTTGTTACATGGTATGTGGATGAAGAAAATTATACGTGTAATACCAATAGAAACTGTGTTTGGTAAAGAAACAAAACTCATGTGGTCTATAATCTATATATATATATATATAATGATGGTGGTTAAGTTTTTGATAATGACAAGTGGTTGGATAAATTTTGGAGAGTTTACATATATATATATATAATTTTTAATAATTTTCAAACTGTCATTTTCTAAACGTTAGACCAATATTACTTGGAAATTGGAATATACCTACTAATTATAAACTAATTTCTATTTGGTGTAAAATTCACAATAATGTGAATTATTATTTTCTCTGCTCCAGTCTAGGCAGCTTGAAGCTTCTTGGAACCCAATTTGACATATGGAAGCTAGCTAGAAGACAAATTAATGCAAATGAAGTGTTTTTTTATTTACTTTTATCCTATTGCATGCTCGGTGCCTTTTAATTTAATGATTGGTTAAAAGTGTCAAAATTCTAAGGCAGTTACTGCTGCTATTATTGCAACTAGAGCTAAAAAAAAATTAAATTACAAACACCTTTGAGCAATAACTAGTCGATATTTTGTATAAGTTAAAAATTTTTAACGGAATACCTTTAAACTGCGTGTTATGAAAGGGAAGGTGACATCATATTTATATGATACACAAATAATTTTATCTTAAAAATGTGAGATAATTCATAATCTTATAATGACAATATATATTAATATGTAAATTTAAATTTAAAATTTATTGTCACAGATAAAATGATAGATTTATCCAAATAATACGGTACTCATTTTATTAAAGATTTTTTTATTCCTTTCTCCCATAATCCTCTATCTAATTTATTTCCAATAAAAATAAAGATAATGACAATTAGTACCACAAGAAAATAATTTGTGCACCAAGCAAGCTACTTATAAATCCTGAGAAGGACAGAGAATCAGACATTTTTACTAAGAAAATTACGTAAGACCCCGTTTTCTTACATGTTTCTGCCGTTTGCCTGACGGCAGGTCCCGTTTAAAAAAAACTAATAAAATAAAAGAAGAAAAAGGAGAGAGAGAGCAAGTAGGTAGGGGACCATCGGCTCTACAGTTATATAGGTGGACAGTTTGCCATAAACACCACCAAACAGTGCTCTCCCTCCAACTGGGCCCCTACCAATTTTTTTCCATTTCCTCACAGATGGGCCCCATCTAATTTTTTTTTTCCATTTCCTCTCAGATGGGCCCCAACTTTTCTAGGGGACCAGCTACAGTTTTGCATTGATTAAGCCGGCGGCTGTCAGAGAAGTCAAAATTCTCAGTGGGTCCCCACGCCCTCCCCCTCAACTCTCATCGTTCCACGTGTACGTCCCTGATTCTTCTGCCCACGGGCGCGTGCATCCCTTCTCGCGGGGTCCACCTCTGTGTTGGTTTCAACGCGTGTATAGAGGGTCGCTGTCCCCGCGAGTGTCGGAGAGAGAAGCAACGTAATTTATGGTCCCCTACGCTTTTTTTTTTTTTTTTTTTCCCTCTTCTTATCATAGTGAGAGATCGATCGAGATTTTCATTAAAACGCTACAAATTGTTACGCTATGTTTAGTGATGTGGAAAGCACGCTCCAGGTTTTGAGGAGTCGAATAACTACGCCAAGGTGTATATTAATATAAGCTATATACAGATATTATGTACTTTAGTTGATGAAAGTAATTACATGTATAGTAGTACGAGTTTTATAAAGTGGATGCTTGTCACTCGTGTTAACAACACGTGTAAACTAACTTCTACATTTTTTTATAAAAAAAAAACATTTTTACTATCCAACCAACTCACAGTTCGTGGATAAAAAATGGTGATGTAAAAGTAATATCCAAGACTGTTTGTCAAACACAAAACAGCTTGAGATAACTGTAGGCAGCATCAGTTGTAACTTGTACGGCAACCTGGACAATGTTACCTACCTTACATATACGCTTGGTCCGATTTACAAACCACACGCGCGCTTGGCGTCCCAACTAAATTACCTTACCTTAAAACCAAATAAGTCTTTGCCACGTTAACAGATCCTGAACCGTTCGATCAACACCCAAATCAACCGATATAATGATATGACCCATCCTCAAAGGTCCACGCAAAATAAACAAATCTTTTTCACCTTCTTTTTCTTTTCTTCGTCTTATTATTATTATTTTTAAAAGAAAAATGCAACACCAAAGCCTTATAAAAAATATTAATTATTGATAGTAATTTAATGTTTTGATCCTCAAGCTTCCCTGTAATGGTAGGTAGTTTTCTTCAACCTGAAACCACATATCACCGTCTCTCTCTCTCCAGTTTCTCTCTCTAAAGCTCTTTCTCTTTCTTAATTCTTTTACGTTTATAGTAAGTTAGTAACCTCATATCATCTCTCTGACTCTCTCTCTCTCTTGAACATCTCTGAGCGCAGACAATCTTTTCACTCACTCTCTCCACAAAGCCACAATTTTTTTTTTCTTTTTCTCTTTATCTATCAATTGTAAAACAATCAGCTCTCTCTCTATCTCTGTCTGTGTTTCTGTCTCGTTTATTTCAATGAACTCGTAATCATTTTTCTTCTCTTTCTATTTTCTTTTTCTCTGCTCAGAAGACAATAGATAGACTGGCAGATAGATAGACAGATAGATACGTAGATAGATACATAGAGATTATACGTACTCACATGGCGTTTCACCACAACCACCTGTCGCAAGACCTTCCTCTACACTTTACCGACCAACAACCGCCGTCACAACAGCAGCAACAAGGGAACATCTCCGAAGCTGCGGCGCCGAACTGGTTGAACTCGGCGCTTCTCAGGCCGCAGCAACCGCCGCAGCAGCAACAGCCGACGCACTTCACCGACACGAACTTCCTCAACCTCCGTACGACTACGAACCACAACAACAACGCGGCCGCCTCCGATTCCGACGCTTCACATACACCGAACCAATGGCTCTCCCGCACGTCGTCGTCTCTGCTCCACCGGAACCACAGTGACGTCATCGACGACGTCAATCCGGCCAACGACACCATAATTGCCGTCGTGGAATCAGCCGATTTGAAGAACAGCAACAGCGAGAACATGAACAACCATAACAACAAGAGCGAGGGAGTGGTGGTCGAGAGCGGCGTCGGCGACGGAGTCGTGAATTGGCAGAATGCGAGGTACAAGGCGGAGATACTGACGCATCCGTTGTACGAGCAGCTGCTGTCGGCTCACGTGGCTTGCTTGAGGATCGCGACGCCGGTGGATCAGCTGCCAAGGATCGATGCGCAGCTGGCTCAGTCGCAGCACGTCGTCGCAAAGTACTCGGCCTTGGGCGCCGGTCAGGGCTTGGTTGATGATGGCAAAGAGCTCGATCAGTTCATGGTATGTTAACATCAATAATTGTTTGCTACTACTACTACTAAATTTGTAATTCTTCTTCTTCTTCTTCTTTTTTGTCTGCTTGCTTGTCTCTTCGTTTGTCTCATTAAAAATTTGAATTTTAAATTGGTGATCGTGGGACTGCACAAGAATTTATTGTGTCTGTGATTGTTTGTTGTAATTAAAACTGTTCTCATACAACAGTTTTTAACTTTTTTTTTCTCTGTCTGTGTTTTTGGTTTAAATTTCTAAGTTTAGATTGTATGAAGTTCAAGTTCCTCGAAATCAATCTCATTTGGCAGTGAAGTTGATTTCATGATCTTTAACAATTGGACGGTTGAGATTTACCAACAGATGATTTTATTTATTTTTGGGTTCTAACAGTCATGAAGTCTTCAGCTTTGGTGATGAAATAAAATAGAACCAAATTGGGTTGTCTTTTTTTGGCCTAAAGGACAATTTTTGAAATGGACGGTGAGATTCTTCTGTTGGAGGAGGGCAGCTGAGACGTGAGAACTTGTAATTGTAGTACTAATGGTAATATATATATATATATATATATATATATATATATATATATATATATATATATATATATATATATAGTAATTTTGGAAATTCTACAAGTCAGAGAACATTTCCTCTTAGTGCAAAATGAAAAAGATATTGATTGAAAGTTGATTCAAAGAATGGAAGCATGCCTGCCTGCCTGCCTGCCTCTGATGTTGGCTTTGAGACTTCCTAAGTGTTGATGCCAACTTGCAAGCAAGAAATTAAACGGAGGAAGCTATGTATATGTATGGTGATCATACATACTTACATGGTTTGCAAAGAAAACGATTTTATGTTTTCGGTGTAAAGGCGAGGTTGCTGTTTTTTCGTACAAACACGAAGAAATGGAAAATTGTACATTATCAACCATGGAAGAATTGGGAATGAGAAGTGAACCATTTGTCTTTCTTTGTATAAAGGTCAAAGATAGATTCCATATTTTCCTATAGCTTTATATCAATCCGGGATTCTGTGATCACCAACATATGGTTCATTGTTGGAGTTGCTTGTAAAATGGAAATTAGGTGAATGGTTCATCTTTTCGTTGTCCTTCAAACGACAAAGAATATTCGGGTGACTTTTTAAGTTGGAAATTCAATAAATCAGGGGGCAGGAGATGGAGATGGAGATTGATAATGGACCTCATAATAGAAACCACTGTCAATGGATCGGTACAAGATCGAAAGGTGAGAAGAGAGGTCTATCCTTAAAGTTCCTTGATAGTGAATGGTAATGGCAGCATAGTGAGAAATACTTGTGATAGGCTATGCAAAAAGGGCACAATTGGATCAAGATTGGCCCATTTTTTAAGTGTATGTAGAAGTAGGTAAAAAATTTCTGGCATTGGTGATAGTAATATTAGCTCCTGCCGATTTTCCCTGCTCTTTCTTTTTATTGCTTGCTTAATTGACTTATTATGATGGAATCATAACATGTTTTGATACAAGTTCTCATCAATTGCTAGCTTTAAATGGCCGTATAATATGACATATAAGCCTGAAAAAGGTATGCAAAAAATTGCTTGTTGGTGCATATATATGATGATATTGGTCATAACATGGCGTTGCTTGAAATATCAAATAAAGATTATAATATATCATTTTCTTGACATTGTAGACACATTATGTTCTTCTGCTTTGTTCGTTTAAAGAACAACTACAACAACATGTTCGGGTCCATGCAATGGAAGCAGTGATGGCTTGCTGGGAGATTGAGCAATCCCTACAAAGCTTAACAGGTATATTTTTAAGATAATTATTTTTATCTGAATATTTTTACTTTCTGGTCAATGTTGATGCTATCAGTCTGAAAGAGAATTTGTTTTAAGGATATGAAAGATCTTCGATACAAATAGTTTGATATATTAAGATGGGTGACTCTTGAAAAGATTGCAGCCTTGTCCCGACTACTAGTTTTTGTTTTCCATGAGTAGCTAGAAGTAGAAGGGACGTCTTTTGTATTCTTGAGCTGTAAAATATGGCAGAGGATATAATCAATCGTGCATACTGAAACTATAATACCCCTGCATTGTGCATGAACAGGAGTTTCTCCGGGAGAAGGTACAGGCGCGACAATGTCTGATGATGATGAAGATCAAGTCGATAGTGATGCCAACTTGTTTGATGGAAGCTTGGATGGTACGGACAGCATGGGATTTGGTCCTCTCATCCCAACAGAGAGTGAGAGGTCCCTGATGGAACGCGTGAGGCAAGAGTTGAAACATGAACTGAAACAGGTAATGTGTGGAAATACCATAGTGGAAGTTTCTATCATATTATTTCCAATGTCACTAAACTTTTTCATCGTCTTGATCACAGGGTTACAAGGAGAAAATTGTAGACATAAGGGAGGAAATTTTGCGCAAGAGAAGAGCAGGAAAGCTTCCCGGTGACACCACTTCCGTTCTAAAATCTTGGTGGCAATCACATTCTAAGTGGCCGTATCCGACAGTAAGTACAAGAATGCCAAGCACTTGTGTGCTTTTACAAGAATTGCTTACTAGTTATGGTATTCACTTAACGAATCTCTTTTTCGTATGATTTTTTTAGGAGGAAGATAAGGCAAAGCTGGTGCAGGAAACAGGTTTGCAATTAAAACAGATAAATAATTGGTTCATCAATCAAAGGAAGAGGAACTGGCACAGTAATCCTTCAACTTCTACCGTCCTGAAGAGCAAACGCAAAAGGTATTACATCAAAACGCGTTTTGTTTTCCCTTCTTGTTTATTCCAAAATTCTCTAGAGCCTTGCACCAACCTTAATTTAAAAAAGAAGCAATGCAGGTGATAACAACGGTGATCGTTTCATGTAAAAATGGAAGAAGACTATCCAAGCAAGAACCAACTACACCAGTGATAAAATTCAACACACTCCTACTACATAGAAACTTGTAACAGAAACAGGATGGCTTTTGGGTACACGGGAAAGAGTCATATTTTGCTCCTTTTCGAAAGAAAGAACGGAAAAAAAATGGCTGGCTAGCAAGGAGGAGGAGGGCGAGGCTGCGATGAATCAACATGATTCGTAGTAGTGCCATTTTGGCAGGTATGCTTCGAAGGCATATATGCAAATGGTGCTATTGTTTATGTTATGGTATATTATTAGATAGATCAACATCTAGGATTTCGAATTCACACATGTTTGTGGATTTATGATTTTTGTTTTTAGTTCGATCATATAATATATATATCTGTGAATAAGAATTTATTAGTGAGGGGTTGTGGGGGAGTACAGTGTAATAATCTTGCTTTAATTTCCTTACAATTATACTAGTGAGTATAGCTTTTTTTGCACTGTAATATAGCTTACATTTGCATAAGAAAATATTAATGCTATTTAAAGTTGTTTAAATTTGGTAGTTTCTTTTCGATGAAGCTACTTAAATTCCGTGATCCATTGTAATTTTTTTTCAATATTAATCGGTGCTGATGATGGTTGGTGTAAGACCGTCGAAGATGTAGATGGGTGTAGATTTTTTAAGTTTTATTAATAAAAACAAAAATGAACAACAGTAAAAGAGCTTTGCGTACGATTTATCTTTTGTGGGTCGAAATTTCTCAGAATTTGTTCTGATTCATTTGGAAATAAATTGAAAGTGAAAAAAAAAAAAAAAAAACTAAATTTATTACAATTAGATAGATTTCAAAGCTTGACAAAAACTACAACTAAGCAAAAGCCTGACTAAATATATTGAAACGAAATTGACGTTTGCTGTCAAGAAAATTAGCACTAACAAATGCAAGACGAAAACGAAAATAATTCTCCAATAAGATCAGCTTTTTTTTTTTTTATATATATTTTTTATTTTTAAGAACAAAACCCCTACATATGGGGAAGATACTACTAAGGCACACATTTTGCCAACAAATTTCCTTAAGGGAGGATAAAGCCTAGGTTATGCGCTACACCATTACTCTTCCCCACCATTTCTTATCTGAAGTGGAATTCAAAACACTTTCCCTCGTAGCTATAGCTTGTAATCACTCTTTACTTCATACCTCCCCCTTTTATCAAAATGCCAAAGCAACGAATCAGACCTCCCTTACACCCCCAAAGGAATGGATAGAATTGTCTCTCTATCAATCTCTAAAAACTTCTCATTCAGCTTCCTTAAGTCTCATTCATGTCTATCCTTATTCAGAAGATTAGCTACTTTTAAGTCCCTACCCCCACTAAAAGTAATAGGCTTAAAGAAGGATGGTCTTGGCACCAAAGGATCCACAGAAACCCGGATATTCTCCCAATTTTCCACCCTTCACCTCATCCTTTTTGCAATCAGCTCTCTTTCCCATCATAAACTCCTCTATAAATGAGAGGCCCCCGGCCTAATTCTAGCCTCAAGAAAGTTCTCATGCTTATTATATTTTACTTTTAAGATTCTAAAGCCAAAGATTTCGACCCCAAGGCCAACTTCCATGCTTGTGTAGTAAGAAGAGCCTGGTTAAAAGCTGAAACATCTTTAAACCCCATGCCCCCATAAATCTTAGGCCAATAGGTCTTTTCCCAAGCCACCTAGCTTATCTTCCTTTTCCCCTCACAAGCACCCCACCAAAACCTTGCAGCCATAGATCCCAATTATTTACAAAGTGTTTAAGGTAATTGAAAAATACTTATAGTATAGATGGGGGTTGCCTGAACAATAGCCTTACTGAGAACTTCCTGACCCCCCGTAGAAAATAGGTTTCCCTTCCAACTTCTCATTTTCTTCCACACATTCTCTTTAATCTCATTGAAAACCCCCATCTTATTCCTCCCCACCAAAGTCGGTAAGCTTAAGTATTTATCATGTGACTGGACATCTTTTAGCTCAAGTAAATTATGCACATGCCTTCTAATCTCTCTATCCAAATTAGGACTAAAAGTGATGCTAGATTTTTGAAAATTCACCACCTACCCTGATCCCTCACCATAAACCACCAAAATCCTCCTGATTTCCAAGGAACTTTCCACTGAAGCCCTACTAAATAAGATATAATCATTTGCAAAGAATATATGGCTAATCAACGGACTACATCTATAATATCTAGTCTTAATCACCCTTTCATCCTTCTCCGAACCTAAAAATAACCTAGATAGTGCCTCCACACAAAGAATAAAAAAGATACGGTGATGAAGGATACCCTTGACGCAACCCCCTAGAAGGCAAAACCTTACCTGCTACCTTCCTATTAACCACAAAACCCAAGCTAGAAGTGGAAATACACCCCAAAATTAACTCAATCCATTTAAAAGGAAACCTCAATTTACTCATTACCCTCTTCAAAAACTCTCACCCCACCCTGTTGTAGGCCTTACTAATGTCTAGTTTCATAGCCAATGGAATGCACAATCTCAAAGGAAACAAGAACATTGTCAAAATAAGTCTACCTGGAATAAAGACTGATTGACTATGGGAGATAATGTCATTTAAAATCATTTTCAGCCTATTCACAATAGATTTGTAACTGCCTTGTAAATCATACTACACAAGCTCAGAGGCCTAAAATCCTTCATAAAAATCGAATCTTTTTTCTTAGGGATAGGAACCACATTAGTCTCACTAAACTCCTTAATCGAACACTCCTCATTTAACACTTTCAGACAGATCCCCGAAATTTCACCCCCACAACCTCCTAAAATTTTTGAAAAAAAAATCGCATGAAACCCGTTCGGACCCAGAGCCTTTGTTGGCCCTATGACAAAAATAGTAGTATTAAAAAGACTCTCCAACAACTCACACATATTACCATCAACTCTTCTAGAAATTTCCTCAGTTGCAAAAAATAAGTCTTTTTCAAAAGGTTTAGAGGAGGAAAACAAATAAGAAAAATACCTTTGAATAGTGCGAACAATACCATCCTTCTTGTTGTGTCTCATGCCCGCCTCATCTGTCAAGCCCGTAATTCAGTTTTTCTTCTTCCTTGCTGTAGCACGAGTATGAAAAAATTTTGAGTTTCGGTCCCCAGTAACCAGCCACTCCACTCTTGACCGTTGCTTCTAGTACAACTCATCCTTAGCCCACAGAATTTCAATTTCACTCCCTAAAATTCTAATCCTGTCACCCAGACCCGGATTTCTATCCTGCCCCAAAAGCTTTTCTAGCTTTTCTTACTTCACCGCAATCATATTCTTTAAAGACCCAAACCTCGCCTTACTCCCCAAATTTAGTTTCCCAGCACATCAATCTAATTTCTCTTTCAACCCTCCAACATACCTTGCCCACCTTTTTTCCACTAATGCAACCCTAACAATATCCCACAATCACCCTCTTTTAACCAAAAAGGCTCAATACGAAAATCAATATCCCTCCCCTTAACCATTTCCACTCGACCCAAGTCCAACCTCAACAAAATAGGGCGATGATTAAACGAATTATAACCCAAATGACTCATTCTAGACCCCCCCCCCCCCTCCATCAACGAAAAAACCTGTCTAGGTGTTCTTGAACATTAGCCTCACCCCCTCTCTTATTATTCCAAACAACATAGGACCAACAAACCCCAAGTCCTTAAGCTCACAATCATCAATAACTTTCCTAAACTCCAACATTCCTCTAAAAGACCTCTCAGCCCTTTTAACTTTTTCATCCCTTCTTAATAGCTCATTAAACCCCCTCCACCAATAACCTCCGAACCGAAAACCAATATATATATATATATATATATAAATTTTAATTTTCTTCTTCAGCCCCAAACGGCCGCAAACCTAATTTTTTAGTTACTTCACGCCTTCACCACAGACCACCCACTCACTTACGACCACGACCACTTCTTCTTCAGACCACCATCGCCTACACCGTTATCAGACTTTACTCAGCTTCCGCTCTACCTCTAAGGCCCTTTGCAGAGTCCGCAATGAGCCGTCGCTCAAAGTCTCCGACCTTCGCGCTTGGAATCAGACTGCTCGGAGCTGTCCGATCAAGACAAACAAAACCGCCTCTGGAATCAGATTCCGACAACGACCTCGACGAATATGATCAGTTCTCTCTCTATTCAAACTTCAACTCTTATGCTTTATATTGATTTTATTACTATATTACCCTACTAGTCTAATTCCATCGAGCTATGTATATGAAGATATGATTGTGTTTTCTGATTGTAACTATATATGTTTTTAAGTACACACAAGATTGCTTTGCTTTTTTGGATCAGTGGCTGAGATGATTAAACATTGCTCATTCTGTGCTTGTTTATTTGTGTTCTCCATTTAATATGATTAAATGATTTATTTGTTTTACTTTGTTGTGAGGACTTACTGTGGTTGTACTCCTTGAAGTATGTGATTCAGGTACCTCTTCTATTACTCTTATTTTTCTTTTTCTGATTTCGTTATTTCTCTATTTCACTTCCATCTAAACTACTTTATTCAGGGGGACAACATATCTATTTATAAGGCAAATCTCTCAAAGCCATGTTGCTGGAGTACAACCTTCAAGAAAAATGAAAGAGAATGTTGCTAGTTGTACTCTATCGAAGTGACTTGATTGAGATAAGGTAAAGTTTCACTCCGTCACTCTTTTTGCTTGCTTTGATGCTGCAACACTGTAGGTTTTAAGGACCCATATCCCATGTTGTTTATTGAAAATTGGAGTAGATATTCAAATACCAATTGTTTTTTTCTCTTTTATAAAACTTAGTTTGAGCTATTCAAGTATTTGGAAGTAACTTATTCTTATAAAGGGTTATTTCATCTTTGAATAGGTCGTTGCCAAATCTTGAAGTTGTAGGAGAAACTACTATAATATCAATTCTAAGTCAAGACTAATATGGAAACGACAATCTCTTCTTCTAATTGTGGGCAAATTGTACTGGTTGGTTCTTTTTGTTTATTTTATATAACAATTGTTCTTGAGTTTTGAAATGAACCAGGTGATAATCTTCACTTTGTCACGCATGTTCACTAGCATTGGAAAGTGCTACAATTTTTCAGAACATCTTGCCAAATTTTGCTATAATTTTTGGACTGTTAACAAATTTTGTAAATGTATAAGTTAAAATTGACCATATTTTAATGTAAAAAAATTGAAAGCCCATTATAATTTATATAGCCCAATAGGCTCACAAATCAACCAAATCAAATCGGTCCAATTCGATTTGGTTTTGTTCAGTTCACTTTATTCTCAGTTTTCGATTTGGTTCACTTTTTTAAAAATCGATCAATTATCAATTATTATCGGTTTTACCCACAACCAAACCAAACTGAACCACGCCTACCCTTACCCATACCTGGTAGCTGTCCCATTTAATGCTTCATTCTTAGCATTTTCATCATTGCAATCCCGCAACGCATGACTAAGCAAACCACACGCAAAGTAGAATTTCGTCAGTGTTCATATTTAATAGGAGCAGCCACCAACAGATCCCTCAATCTAACCTTCAATCCATGCCTCAAAGGCTTCGTAACATCAATACCCACCCTCACTCATAGAAATCTCCTTCTGCAATCCTTCGATTTCGTTGGAATCTCTACAACAGTTCCAATCTTCTCTGGGGTCTGGCAATATTGGGACAAAAAAGTGCCGGTATCATACCAGCATTTTTTTGTCCACACATAACCGTTGGATAAGTTTTTTTCTCATCTAACGGTTAAGAAAAACAGTAAATAAAAAAAAACAGGCAACCGAATACACCGATTACTTGACCAGCCAAATAAACCAGTGAAAAAAAATTTCTCTCATTTTCTCTTCTCAAACTCTCAACGAACTCACCTCCTCTCTTTACCGAAACACCGACCGTATCGCTTTTCACCGACAACATCCACCGACCAACAGTGTCGGTCTACCGCTCCTTTGCTAGCGACACCTACCAGCGTTAGATCTGACACCGACCAAGTCAAAGAGAACAATGAAGAAGATTTTGACGATATTTTCGGCCGATTCGAATTAGTTTGGAAGGTGGGCTTGATTTTCTTTAGTTTTGATTTATTTATTTTGAATGAGTTTTGTTTGATTTGTATGAGTTTTAAATAAAAGTTGTTTGATTTGTTTGTTTGGTGAGAAAATGAGTTTTGTAGTGAATTTATTTTTTATTGAGTTTGATTTTTTTAAGTGGCCACAACTAGGTGCACTAGATCTAACTTAGCTCATTAATCACACGAAGGACACTCGTATAAAGACTTGTTCTTGTATTTCTTTTTGCTTATAACATTGCTCCATTCTTTTTGTAACACCGTATCTAATGTGGGTTTTGATTTCTTTTATTATTTTATTTTTTTTATTTGGTTGGATTTGTTGTTGGCTATTGGAATAGTTTCTGATTTTTTTTTATTTGTAGGATTTCTTCTTGTTTCAGATTGTGAAGGAAGAGAGGAAAAATATTGTAAACTTGAAGAGAATGGGATTAGTGCATGAGTTTCGCGAATCAATCTGTTTAGCAAACTCTACGTAGACTTTTGTTTTTGTTTTTTTTTTAATTATCACGAATTCATATAGAAGCGCAAACAAATTGAAATGAAGTCGCGATATGTTTTTAATTAAAAATGTTTGCGAAGTTATTAAATAATTCGTTTGTAAAAAATAATAAAATGTATTCCTATTTAAAAAAATTACACTTATATTTATTAAATAAACAAGATTTGTTGTTATTTTTATTGTTTTCTTTATTTACTAAAATTTTTTGTGTTTCAGTAATTTCATTATTTATTAACTTTTTAGGTATTATTAGCTATTTTCCTTATTTATTTAATTTTTAAAGATTGTAAACTTGAAGAGAATGGGATCAGTTAATGAGTTTAGCGAATCCATCTGTTCAGCGAACTCTACATAGACTCTTGTCTGTTTTTTTTTTTTCCTTCTTCTCTTCCTTTTTGATGTTTGACTCTTCGCAAATCCGTCAAAAGCCACAAACACCACACAAAGCTCAAAATATCACCAGTACATCAAACTGATTATTATTGGAATCAAGATCCAAGAATCTCTAACCAATAATATTTTATGTTCTAAGTCTTGTGAATTTATTTATCTATGCATTCATGACCATGAGAGAGAGAGAGAGATGAATATGATTTTTTACTTCTAAAGGCATAATATTTCTGACATTTATATGTAACGTTTGAATTTTTAATTAATAAGCTATTAATAATATTATATCAAATAAGTTATTTTTTTATAATAAAAGACTAAATTAACATAAGTATTTGATATTCACAGCTCATGAAATCAAATATAATTATCTATCGAAAAAAAAAATTAAAACGGAAGGGATTTGGTTAAAATAAGCAATATATAATAAATGCTATATTATACGAGAGACCACTTCTCGCTAATTGATTAGTTTGTGGGAGGCCACCTCTCGCTAACTGATTAGTTCGTGGGAGAACAACTACTGATTAGTTCGTGGGAGAATAACTAGCGCGAACTGATGAGTTTGTAGAAGGCGGACATATTAGTTCGTGGGAGGATAACTACTGATTAGTTCATGAAAGAACAACTAGCGCGAACTGAAGAGTTTGTGGGAGGCCACCTCTCGCAAACTGATTTGTTTGCGGGAGAACAACTAGCGCGAACTGATTAGTTACGGAGAGCACTTACTGTGACAAATCATGCACAGACAAAAAATCATATAATATTTTATTATATAATTACAATTTATTTTAAAAGAATTAAAAAAAATTATTATTAAACATATTTATTTTATTTATATCATAAATTGAAAACAATAATGTTATTATTGTTTTTATATTTATAATAAAATTTTCAAGAGATATAGCTAGATTATATAGTATTATCAAATTTAAGGTTTATTTTTTCATTGCAGTTTCATTTTTAAAAAAATATCTTTGTAAAATAATATTGAACATATTATAATTAATTATAATAAGACCAAACATATGGATTTGGATTTCACATTATCTCACTTTTTTACATTTTTAAATGTTTATATTTTATTAGACTAAAATCGTGTTTTCTCATATTTTTAAATATTCTTACTTTATTAGCATTTTTAGACCTTATTTTTGTTATATCAAATAAGTATTTTTTTTTCTAATAAAGAACTAAATTAACATAATATTTAAAGTTTGGGGAGGAAACTTTAACGTTTATGCCAAGCGTCAAAATTCTTTGCCAAGTCAAACTTCCTTCAAAGAGAAACGTCAATTTCAATACGAAGGAATACCAACGTTGGTGGGGAACGTTGAAGTTCCCCCGCCAACGTCAAAGTTCCTTAAGAAACTTTAACATTTTCTCCTATCGTCCAAGTTCTTTGTCAAGTCAAACTTCCTCCAAAAGGAAACGTCAACTTCAACCCGAAGGAACTTTAACGTTTACACCAAACGTCAAAGTTCTTCGCCAAGTCGAACTTCCTTCAAAGGAAACGTCAACTTCAACGCGAAGGAATACCAACGTTGGTGGGGAACGTTGAAGTTCCACCACCAACGCTAAAGTTCCTTAAGGAACTTTAACGTTTACGCCAAACGTCAAAATTCTTCACCAAGTCAAACTTCCTCCAGAGGGAAACATTAACTTCAACGCGAAGGAACACCAACGTTGATTCCCCACCAACGTCAAAGTTCCTTGAGGAACTTTAATGTTTCTCCCAACATCCAAGTTCCTTGTTAAGTCAAATTTCCTCCAAAAGGAAACATCAACTTTAACCCGAAAGAATTTTGACGTCAAAGTTCCTTAAGGAACTTTAATGTTTTCTCCCAACGTCCAAGTTCCTTGCCAAGTCAAACTTCCTCAAACGGTTTCGAAATTTATTATTATGAACTCATATAAAGGCGCGAACAAATTGAAATAAAGTTGCGATATGTTTTTAAAATTGTTCGCGAACTTATTAAATAATTCTTTTGCAAAAAATAATAAAAATGTATTTTATTTAAAAAAATTACACTTATATTTATTAAATAAATAAAATTTGTTGTTATTTTTTTTATTTACTAAAAGTTTTTGTGTTTTAGTAATTTTATTATTTATTAACTTTTAGGTATTAGCTATTTTTCTTATTTATTTAATTTTTATATATTTTAGTATTTTTATTTTTGTCATTTATTATTATATTAATAAATAAATTAAAAAACTTTAGAGCAAGCGAGGATATTGATTACTGGAGGCTGCTGTGGATAAAAAAGTACGACACCAACACTTTTTTATCCTTGTATTGTAGCCAGACCCTCTTCTCTGTCGTTATCTTTGCAAATCTCCTGTTCATACATATAATTGGCATATTATAAATGTGAACCCAGAAGTCTACTACCTTAAAATTGATTCTCAATAGATCCCCCAAACCCGTTAACTTCTCCAGAACAATCAAAGATCCATCAAAGTACCATGGTCCCCTGACCCATACCATAGATCTCTCCTCCACTTCGTCTAAAATGGAAGACAAACAAATTCTCTCCCACAGCTTCCACCTCCACTCTTCCAATTGAACTCCAAAGTTGTTCAATCACTGTTCTGAACGCATCCCTATTTACCCACTTTTTTTATAAAACTTTCCCCACCAAGCAGTAATTCACATCCCGTATCCCCTCTATATAATCTTCCCCTTCGACTTCAACAATCGGACCATCAATATCCGTTGAGAGGAGAGATTCGCACAACCTATCAATCTCCTCCGCATCCATCCCAAAACCACCTCAGAAAAATCACAAAACCCAACTCAAAAGGATTTTTTTTTTTTTTTTTTGCATAATTTGAAGCAGAAAGAACTCTATAAAGTTTATTCTAATGATGTCGAACCAAAACTCCTTCCCTCTTTCAAAATTATTGAAAATCCAAGGAAAAAAAAAATTAAAAATCATTGGATTCTGTTTAATAGTATACGAATATTCGAGTTCGAATCTCCTCCCCTCATATCAAAAGAAAAACAAAAGTATACGAATGTGAATCGTTTTGATTACATTTTAGCAAAGGTAAATTGGCTACAACATAGTGTTATTGTTAGTATATAACTTTAGTTTAGTATTAGCCCATTGGGCCTTAGTCCTGTATTAGCCCATTGGGCTTAGTCCATTTCCTATACATCGCCTATATATGGTCACCTCTATTGTACATTGTTCACACAATCAATATACAGAATTTACATTCTTAACATGGTATCAGAGCTTTGTTTTGATTTTCTGGTTATTGTGGATTTCCGGCGAATATTCCGCTGCCCTCGTCTTTCGTCCAGTACTCACTGTCAGAAGAGAGTGAACGCCGTCACCCACAGACCTTCGTCTACGCGGATCCACCAGCACCGCTGCTTGCTCGATCCACCAGCACAGCCGATCGCTGCCCAGATCCGCTCGCTGTAAGAATCAACCAGCACAGCAGAATCAACCATCGTCGTCTTCGTCGGGTTCGAGCAGCAACACCTCCTCGCTTCCTGCGACGCCGTTTTCGCCATTCGCGACCTTTCTCGCCAACCTGCTGCTGCTGCTTCGATCTTCGCCGCGTCTTCGACGCTGCTTCGATCTTCCACGGCGTCATCGACGCTGCTGCTGCTGCGCTTCGAGTTCGCCGCTGCTGCTGCAACACCTGCGCAACACCTCCTCGCTTCCTGCGACGCCGTTTTCGCCATTCGCGACCTTTCTCGCCAACCTGCTGCTGCTGCTTCTCGATCTTCGCTGGCGTCTTCGACGCTGCTTTCGATCTTTCACGGCGTCATCGACGCTGCTGCTACTGCTTCGAGTTCGCCGTTGCTGCTCTTTCTTCGTTCACCGGTTCCGCTGCTTCCTTCGCCGCTGCTGCACCTGGTTCTGCTGCTTTCTTCGTTCCACGCGTCGACTCTGCCTTGCACACCGTAAACGACGCCGTCGGAGCTGCGCCGCACGCCAACACCGCTCCGCTGGCAGCTGCTGCTCCCTTCGCGGCTCCTCATCGCCGTTTTGGAGCCACACAGCCGCGTCACCCATTGCTCATCGTCGAAGTTGTGCCGCTGCCACCTTCAAACCAGAGCTTGGACCTTTGAAACAGAGGTAAAATGGTGCGGCTGCCAATTTCAACAATTTCATTTGAAATTGGTTTAGTTTGGTAAATTACCATTTTACCCCTAAGATTGGTAAAAATTATTATTTTTACCCTGCCACGTCCAGCCCTATTGCCACATCAGCGCCACTGCCACGTCAGCCCTACTGCCCACGTCAGCGCCACTGCCTCGTCAGCAAAAAAAAAAAAAAAAAAAAAAAAAACTATCTTGCTCAGTTTTTCGCATAGATTCTCATTTTGAACCGCCGTTTCTCCAGTTGAGGTTGCCATTCTTCATTATTGTGGCAACAAAACGAACGAGATATCATTCGTCCTATCAACATTCGCCAAGAGACAGTCAAGGAGTTCATTTCTGAGGAGAACCGTCGACCTACTCATCACATGTCATCTTCTGATCATGTATTGGCTACACCATCTCCACAGCCTCCTATTGCCACATTCACTGCTCCTCGCAAATAAACTCTGGGCGACTCACCTCTCAGTCTCCAAAGGTACTCGCTTGCAAGTTTTGCCGTGCTAAAGGCCATGACATCTCAGTTTGTCGCAAACTATAGAAATTTTTGCAAGAGCGGAATATACCTTCTTTTCCTCAGGCAGCTGCTGTATGTCCTCCAGCTCCATTGGCTCTTACAGGTCCATCTTTGGCTTCCTCACTTACTACGGCAGATATTGAGGCAGTACTTCAACAGGTTTTATCTCGAACTTCCACTGCCCTTTCTGTCACCTCAGGTAAACAACCTTGGTTTTTTGATACTGCATGTTGTAACCATATGACTCCTGATGAATCCCAATTTTCTGATAAGGCGTCTTTAGAACATCCTACACTATTTACACTGCTGATGGAACTCCTATGCCTGTTAGTCATAAAGGAAAAAATTTCCTCTTCTGGTTTATCTCTTAGTGACACTTATCATATCCCAAAGTTGTCTCTCAATTTGCTTTCTGTTGGTCAACTTTGTGAATTAGGCATGATCTTCTCTTTACTAATCATGGTGTGTATGTGCAGGATCCCCGGACGGGTCAGTGCTTGGGACAGGCCGTAAGGTTGGTCGTATGTTTGAGGTTCATGGACTTGAAGATCCCTTCACAAGTTGCTTTCGGCCGCTGCTACCATTGCCACCCCATCACCTGATCTATGGCATGCTCGTCTTGGTCATCCATCCTTATCTCGTCTTCAGTTTTTAGCTTCTTAAGGTCATTTAGGTTCAATTCAGTTTCAAAAATTTGATTGCCCTTCCTGTCATTTTGGTAAGCAAACAAAATTGCCCTTTAGTAATAGTGTCTCATTTTCTTCGGCACCTTTTGATCTTATACATTCTGATATATGGGGTCCTGCCCCTGTTCCTACTGAGGGGGGGTCTAGATATTTTGTCATATTTGTGGATGATTTTTCTCGATATACTTGGATTTATCTGCTTCATCATAGGTCTGAACTTGTTCCATTACCAAACATTTCATA